>CM042426.1:34971618-35571618 GCA_023631565.1 Gymnocephalus cernua | reverse complement strand
GAACACTGTATCCAGTTCTCTTAATACATCCATGTTCATAACCAACGTAAAATCAAGGAGAGGGTTTTACCAGGTTTCCCACCGTGGTCAGAAAGAACAGAGGAGGCACTTTGTTTCTCTCACTGACTGTAGAGTCACTATTCGCTCACTCCGAAGCTAATCGCCGTGACGAGCCTACTAGCTACGCGGCTAGCAAGCTCAAACCATACTGTTTTTGGCTCAAACCATGGATGTATTAAGAGCTCAAACCGGCCGCGGTTTGTGTCTGTTTTGTTTCCGGTCTGCGAAATTACAAGACCCGCCCTTGGCGTCCAAGGTAACGTAACTCCATTTGTTCAGGTCCTATGAAATGCCTAAACCAAACCAATCAGCTGCTTCGTAGGGCGGGACATGGCGTGGCCATAGACAGTTAAAGAAGTGGACTAACAGATCCAACAAATCCCGTTGCTCTCTCTATGCGTTAATTGTGCGTTAAAAACATTATCGGCATTAAAATGGGTTTGCGTTAACGCCGTTAATAACGCGTTAAACTGACAGCCCTAATATATATATATATATATATATATATATATATATATATATATATATATATATATATATATATATCCTATCCTATCCTATCCTATCCTATGTCATCCTACATTTTTCCCGCAAAGTCACAAAATGATTTGCGGCAGCTAGACGACTCTACAGAGCACACATTCTGACGGGTCACTGGGTCAGAGTGGTGTCTTCTACCCTGATTCAGTGTAGATCCCTGAGAAACACTCGGTGTTAATATCAACGCCCTAACCTCTGCAGAGCCCATCATGTTAGGGCAAAACTAACATGCATAATGGCTGCGAGCACTTTAAGAAAATCACTTAAATGCTCTGCTTCTATGTGCCAACAAAGCCTCTCCTGTTTCTTTGCTCCTGCTTCATGTCAGACCTTACAGTTTGCAAATGTCAGCCCCTTTTCAGCACAATGTGTTTGCTTCAGTGAGCGAACTAGCAAACACATTCCTCTGAGCTGACATTCAAACTAATGGCCATGTTTAGGACATGCACTGTGTTGAAAAAGAAATCCAATTTCACAGCACAGGCTGTCAATCAGTGATGTGGAAACCCTGATTAGATCATGCTTATTGTGCCCCCAGAGATTTCTGTGCATGTCTGTATACTTTATGTATGTCTAATGAAGGTAAGTACAGTAGATTAAAATGTCCGTCTTTTAATTTGGCAGGTCAGAGTTAGTGACTATTGCGGTCGTGTAATTGCTGTCTTGGTATCTTTATTATTAAGCAGTTCCATATAGCTGACGAGGAAAGGAGATGTCACTTTTATGGCCCATATCCGTCATATCACCAAAACTGCCTTTTTCCACCTGCGTAACATGCCCCACCCTCTCGACATCTGCTGCTGAAACTCTCATCCATGCATTCATTACATCAAGACTTGACTACTGCAACAGCCTCCTATATGGTCTCCCTTCATCTGCTTTGCAAAAACTGCAATACATTCAAAACTCTGCTTCTCGCCTCCTCACCCACACCGGTTCAAGACAACACATCACCCCTGTCCTTCAACAGCTTCACTGGCTCCCTGTACAGCAGCGCATCCATTACAAAGTTCTACTCATCACCTACAAAGCTCTCAATAATCTGGCCCCTCCATACCTCACAGACCTCTTACAGCACCATCGCCCCTCCAGATGCCTTCGCTCAGCTGACTTGAACCTCCTCAAACCCATCACCAAATCAACCCACCGAACTTTGGGGGACCGAGCCTTTGCAATAGCTGCCCCCACCCTCTGAAACTCACTCCCCATCCACATCAGAAACTCGGACTCACTGAACACCTACAAAAAACTCCTCAAAACTCATTTGTTTCAATTGGCCTATCCATAATCTACAATAACACTCATCATCTTGTTTGTTTCTTTTGTTTGTAAAGCGTCTTTGAGTTCCATGTAAAGCGCTATATAAAACGTATGTATTATTATTATTATGTAATCAATAAAGTGCACACTGAACATTGCTCACAATGTAGAGTGTGTAAGGTAGTCCAAAAATGACAAAACCCCGACCCACCCTCTTTAGACAGAGCTGCAAGACATAACAAATCACTTCTCACAAGGCTCAGCATTGATTGTAGTAATTGGCATATTGGTCAGTCAGGTGTAACACACTGTGGTTCCTGTGTGTAGTGATGTGTAGTGATGGTCAAATTAATTAATTTTCTTTATTTTCCGAGCCCACTAGATGGTGCTCTTGTTTTAAAGAAAAATGCTCAAAGAATGGCAATTCAGTAGAGATGTCCAAGTGATGCTTTATGAAGCATTTTCTTTATTTCCGGAGCCCAGTAGATGGCGCTCTCTGTTCAACAAAGGGTTGAAAGCACACTGAATTTTCTTTGAACCAAGAGCACCAACTAGTTGCGTCAACAAATACAACTAATGGTTCACAAGAAGCTTCATTTGGACATTACTACAATTCAGTGTTCTTTTGAACCTTTTGTTAAAGTGGTGTGCTCCATCTAGTGGGCTCAGGAAATAAAGAAAACACTTTACGTAGCTTCATTTGACCATCACTACCTGTTCAATACACAGTATATTAGAATAATAATCATTTAACCTTCTAAACTGATGAGTATTGACTCACTTTTGCATTATTTCAGAGCCAGTAATAGAACGTAACAAAATGAGCATGTGTGTACAGTATATATGAATATGTCATGGATAATAGACCTTAAAGCTGCACTCATCAATATATTTATATTAACTCATAGTGACAAACCCAACCAGCAGTGCAGATGACTCAACATGCAAACTGTGAAAACCAAACCCAGGTTAGCTGCATAAAATAATGAAGCCCAACAATGTAGGCAGCTGAAGGATCCATACTTTAAACAACAACGATCAAATGCTGTAGGACCTCGCAACACAAATGTCCCTGAAAGTAATTAAAACATAAAAGATTACCAAAAAATCAGTTTCATTTAATAAGGAATCTCCATCAATGCCAGAGGGCGCCGTGTTCCGGCATAACAAATTCAAGATCACGCTCTCTCTGCAGTACCTATTTAATTTCTTGATTGCCTCCCCAAGGCAGAGCCTGAACAACCTCATTAGCCCATAAAACCATATCATTATGATAAGCATAGAAATATCTGGCTGCTGGGGAATTCCCATCGTAATCCTAGACACAACTCCAAATGAATGTTAATGTTGCTCTGTGTTAGCTGGATGCCTAAATAGGCAACTGTTTGTTAACAGCTTTAAACAGTGTATATAGTCAGATGTTGTATTTTAAGTTTGTTCTGCTGCTCCCGAGTGACAAAATAATAATGAACGCAGCTTTTTTAATTTAACTGAGATTTCAGCCTCTACTGCAGCAGCGCTCCAATCTGCAAATCTCATCAGTCGAGCTCTAAAGGTCGCTACTCCATCCATCTGTTCCAACAGAACAGCTTTAAAGATACTCAGCTGAACATGTACACGACCCACACACCCACAAACTATGCAACTTTGCACACACATTCTGTCATTTTTACCCTGTGTAAATTATTTTTTATAAGCTATTATATGTTTACTGTCCGAGTTTGTTTTTGTACTGTATGTTGGGGCCACGTCTAAGACTATTTTCTGTCATGACAATCTGAATCGAGCAGTTTAGCAGGTTATTTGTACGTACATGTATGCAGTGGCAATGGAGCATTCATGCAGCTTTTTGGCCCCACACATTTCACCCAAACTTGGTGGATCACAGTGAGCCCACAGTCAGTTTCTCTTTTTGAGGCAAAATACAATGTGTCCAGAAACTTCTGCTAATTTCTTCTGTTGTCTGTGTCTTCAGTCATCCAGTTTGGGATGGTGACTCTGTTCGTGGCGTCCTTCCCTCTGGCTCCGCTCTTTGCTCTGCTGAACAACATCATCGAGATTCGCCTGGACGCCAAGAAGTTTGTTATGGAGCTGCGCAGGCCGATTGCAGCCAAAGCCAAAGACATTGGTAGGTGTCCACCACCCCAACTGAAATAATATTTCAGCTACATTGCTACATTCATTAGGGCGAAAAAAGAAAAGCCTGTGCAAGAAGGAGAAGAGATGTGCAATCGGTTTTGATAGCTTCACCTCACTCTGCGTGGGCTCTCTGTATTTGAAATGTTACTACCTCAGACAAGTTTCAACGTACAGACAAGCATGTGAATAAATGAACATGAATCTATCCTTCAACTGAAGGTGCTGACATAAGGACTCTGAATGCAGTGATTCTTGGACATCAGACCATCTTTAAATGTACCAAACATCCAGTATATTTTACATAATTACTAATACATACTAATAATAAGCTTTATTTCTATAACACTTTTCAAAACAAAGTTACAAAGGCTCAATCATTAATGAACCAAAAATGATTGGTACAATACAAAGAAGTTAAAAGTGACAGGGAACATAAAGACCAATTAGCAAGAAATGCAAGTTTATAAAAAAGAGCTTTTAGTAGAGATTTAAAGGAAGTCACTGAAGTAGAAAGATACATTTCTACAGGAAGGTTGTTTACACAGTTTGGGGGCCCTGACAGGAAATGCACAATATCCTGCAGTTTTAGATTGGGGGACTGCTAGCACTGTTTTGTTGCAAGGAGGTAGGCAAGGCAAGGCAGCTTTATTTAGCACATTTCAGCAACAAGGCAATTCAAAGTGCTTTACATAAAACATGAAAGAGCGGTTAAACACAATTAAAAACATTCTAAAATGGAATAAGACATCTATGAAATCCAAGAATAAAAGTTACAGTTAAAAACAGGCAGCATTGGGCTCTCGGTTAGCTCAGTTGGTAGAGCGCTCGGCTCACCCATATATAGAGGTTTATTCTTCAACACAGAGTCTCAGGGTTCTGAATCCAACCTGCGGCAAGTTCCTGCATGTCTTCCCGCTCTCTCTCCCCTTTCATATCTAAGCTGTCCTAATGATTAAAGGTGGACATGCCCCAGCAAATTATATAATAATAATAATGGCAGCATCAAACAGAGTTTCAGCAAACCTGGAAGTTTGTTCCAGATGAACAGAGTTGCCGCAAACCTGGAAGTTTGTTCCAGATGTTAAAGATAAAAACTGAACGCTGCTTCTCCCTGTTTACTTCTGGTTCTGACTCAGATGACCTGAGAGCTCTGGATGGTTTACACATGTATACTAACATGGAATGTGTACGTACGAAATCAGTAAGAACCAAATAGAAATGGATTAAAACCACAACTAACTGTAGCGTTCCTACAACTCAACACACAGTTCAGTCTTTCCACCTCTGCACTTGTGCCATCTAGTGGTGGCTGGCAGTCACTGACCCTACTTTATACAGCATTGACATGTGGACATGGCTGCTGTTTGCACCTTAATCACAGGCCCTGTGTCCTTCTGCAGGTATCTGGTACAACCTGTTGAGAGGCCTCAGCAAGGTAGCAGTCATAGTTAACGTAAGTCTTCTATCTTTACACTCACTAACATGTCAATGTCAGATTTATACAGGCTATAGTGTCACCTTATGGAGTGCTTTGATTCGGTAAATCTAGAAATCAGGAAGAAGTCTTATGCAGACCTTATACAAAACTTTTTAAGCGGACTCTTTCCACAGACTTTCCAATATCGAAATTAAATCACGAGAGTCTTGCTAGATTTGGGGTGTGCTCCAGTTGTCTCAATTGTTTGGTGTAAGGTGGTCATAAAACTCAGTCCGAGTCAGTCTTAAGTCTTTTTCCCACGTGACGTTCCAACAAAATCAATTGTG
Organism: Gymnocephalus cernua; assembly: GCA_023631565.1. Classification (NCBI taxonomy): domain Eukaryota; kingdom Metazoa; phylum Chordata; class Actinopteri; order Perciformes; family Percidae; genus Gymnocephalus; species Gymnocephalus cernua. The sequence goes on along the minus strand of CM042426.1, from coordinate 35,565,855 downwards.
TTTGATAATATCATAATTTTTAAGTCTTGGTAGTGGAGTCTGAATATGAAAAGCACTTGTTATTTTATCTCATCACTGACCCACTCTCATGTGTGATTCTTATGTATTGATGTATGCATTGATTTAAATGTTATGCCCTATGTGATGTATTGTTTTGTTTTTATTGTAAAATCTGTTTTTCACTGAACAGAAGAGCTCTCCAAATTTTGAAAAGACTAAAGTCTGACACGTCTCACAATCTGTCATAATAGTAAGATATTAGCTTTTATTGTCTTTGTACATGGCAACAGTACAAGTCTTGTCAGAGTCTTCTAGTGTATGGTAGGCATTAGTTTACCCTGGTCTTTTGATGTCATGAAGACACTGAGCAGATACGCAGTTCTCTGTCCCGCAGGCCTTTGTCATCTCCTTCACCTCCGACTTCATCCCACGGCTGGTCTACCAGTACATGTTCAGCATTGATGGCACCATGCACGGCTTCGTTGATCACACCCTGTCTTACTTCAACGTCAGTGACTTCCAGCCAGGCACAGACCCTCTGCAGCCAATGCACCTGGGCTACAGGGTAGAAATATGCAGGTAAGGATTCACTTTACAGCCGGCTGCACTTCGTTCTGCTGGTGTGTTGGGACAATCATTGATATATTTTTAAATCATAGCTGTCAATTGTAGAAAAGGGCTTGTCCAATTTTCTCCCGGCTCTAAAAGGCCAGAGTCTTTCTGACCCCTTCGGTCAGCTTCTCAAGCTTTACCCTTTTGTGTTCGTTAATGGCAGACCAGGAAAGAATAGTCAGGCTTCGTTCAGTTAAAATATAATATATCTTTAGTAAAATGATCAAATGATATTGCAAGAATACATCATATGCATATGGTTCAGTAGCTCCTTCAAGACTTCACTCACCCTACCACCAACAAGTCTCTCCAGGTCTGACCCCGGACTTTGCATTTCCCTATTCTTTTATTCGTCTTTGGGTTCCTCCTTCCGTCCTTGCGTCTGGGTCGCCAATCGGTTAGATCACCCTCAGACTTTCTGTCTCCGAGAAGATAGTGAAGTTGCGCGCTAGCCTTGGGATCGCTCTCATTCTCTTCTTCTCTCATGGCCTAAATATTGTCCGTTACTTTAAGATATTTCATGCAAGTGCATTCTGTTCCAAATGTTTATCAAGTGTTTATCAGGAGCACTCTTGCTCCAGTAAATTTGAACACGTCATATCTTACACATGCCAGACAGGAGAAGACAGCGAGGCCATCCCAGGCTACATGACATTTTATCCTACACAATCGATTAAAATATTTAATCGCGATCAATCGCAAATTATTATTACAAGTTTTTAGTTTTAAGTTCAACTACTCCGCCGGTAACTCAGTTCACATCGACAGTACATGCAAATAACTGTAGTCTTGTGGAGAGAACCATCTGGAAGGGCTTTGAAACTCAACTTGCCGTTCAAAAGACTTTTTTCTTTATCCATTTCTGCTCAATTCAATTCAATTAAATTTTATTTATAATATCAAATCATAACAGGAGTTATCTCAAGATACTTTACAGATAGAGTAGGTCTAGACCACACTATAATTTAAAAAAAAAAAAAAAATCCTCCAAGAGCAAGCACTAGTGCAACAGTGGCGAGGAAAAGCTCCCTTTTAGGAAGAAACCTCGGACAGACCCAGGCTCTTGGTAGGTGGTGTCTGATGTGCCGTTGGGGTGCATCACAGTATAGATAATGAAACAGTGACTAGAAATAGTGGTTGTAGTAGCGCAGCGAGCAGCACGGCACGGCTCAAGGAGCTTTGTTTCAGACACAACATTACTGCTGCATCGCTTCCTGATTTACCAAACTACTCCTAACCATCGAGTTCATTTTGACAGCCCTATTAAAATGGATCATTTTTGGGTACCTGGGTACTCCTCGACGCAGCGGCCGTGGGTTCGACTCCGCCCTGCGGCCCTTTGCTGCATGTCATTCCCTCTCTCTCTCCCCTTTCATGTTTTCAGCTGTCATAGACCTATATTGCATGTACTGTCATACATTGTCGTCTGTATTTTTACCTTTTGTGATATACATAATCTTCGTTTTCATTAGATTCGATTCAACTTTATTATCATTGTGAAGAGTACAAGTACAAAGACAACGAAATGCAGTTTGCGTCCAACCAGAAGTGCAAAAAGAGCAGAAAAGTGCAGAAAATGTGATATTCAAGTATAGACAGGACAAGAAGTAGGTGGAGTAGGTGAAAAAATTGACAAATTGTAAAGCATCAAATGAAATCTTTTCAAATGTGTTTTTAAATAAGTGGTTTGTCCTTCTGTCTCCAGATATAAGGACTACAGAGAGCCTCCCTGGGCCAGCACACCATATGAACGCTCCAAGGAGTTCTGGGTCGTTCTGGCCGCTCGCCTCGCCTTCGTTGTTGTCTTTCAGGTTTGGAACAAAACACAGATATTAATATCCAAACACAAAATATTGCATGCCTCGACATGCTTTCTTATAGGCATGTCTCTCACTTTGCCATCCATATTTAATGCGGACCAAGCAAACAAACGTGCAAACATCTCATACATATTTGATGAATTGTTTGCCTCTGAGGGAAATATGAGGTCATTTATTGAGTGGAAACATAAGGAATGAGTCTCTGTAGACTTGCATGTGACCGAGTCTTAATTTTCCAATTTGATTGATTTCACATTATTCTCCAGTCAACAAGTAGGCCTACTACTGTTAACTTCATATGAAACGTCCACCTGGGTATTTGAATCAGTCCTATTCGCTATTTATCGCTGTTGCTTTAATAAAATTAAATGATGCTTAATTTACATTGAACCACATGAATTTGTGTGTTCCTGGCATATGTTTAAGCAATAGCTCAGGACTGTGGCATTGGGATTATAACTGCTTAAATGGAGGCAGCGGTAGATCAGCAACTCCAGTGTCCTGCGAGGTAAAAGAGTTCAGTTCCCTTTTGGGAAGTGCTGTGTGACAGCAAGGTATAGCAGTGGAAATATTCTAAATATAGCGTACACCTAAAGGGCTGTTTTGCCAATTTTGACCAGCTTTGTGTTATGGCAGTGTGTGCAGATGAACGGTGTGGCTTCCTTCCGTGGCAGCAGTGCACAGAGCTCCTTGCGGAGCAGCGGAGGCCTGGGGATCTCGGCAGACCTCCGCTGCTCCGGAGATTGGTACTGCTCAATCCACTCCTCCATAGTTAGGCCACTCAGGAGGTCCGAAGTTAACCTTACATGTTTCCATTTTGTATTGGATTTTAGCTAGCTAACTTTGTTAGGCTTTCAGTTCATTCAGTTTTTTTCCCCATGGAACGATGGAACACGGAATGATGCTATTAGAGCTCAACAGTGTGGTTCTGGAAGTAAAGGTCCCGTTCATTTTCTCCATAAGGATATTTTTTTATCAGCCATAATGTCTAAACCATCCGAGGTAGACCACGAGGTAGACCACGAGCTGTGAAATTGTGAAACAAAGGTTTACAGTATGTCCCTGTAGAAGCTAGAAGTCCGTATGATATTAAGCTTTTGAAAAAAACATGTTTTATTAACGATGTTATGGAGAAGTACTACACTACCCACAACAGCGACGTCTCCGATTGGTGGAACTCACTGTTACCATAGGAATGTTTACAGCACCAATGAATGGCTAGAGCTAGCTTCAACCATTGAAGTCTACGATAGTTTCTCTACACAGTCTTTGCCTTTTTTGGCGTTTTCAAAATGTTCTTTTGCGCTGAATCAAATGTTTTACGGTCACCATTCATCTCGTAGCTGGTTGACTTGGTTCCAGGCTTAAAACTCTTTATAGTGCGCTAACACAAAAATCACTTCCGGGTAGATAAATAGCTGATTTGAATTGCAGATATATTTAAAATCAGCAAACTTGTTTATTTCTGCTGTCATATTCAGCTGTAACTGTAACGTTTAAAGATATATAGATAAACACGGAGGTCCGGTCTGTCTGACCTCTCTGCTGTGCTTATTTGCTCTCCTGTGTAGCTTTGCTAGTGTCTTTAAAAAACCAAATCTAGCGTTAGGAAACAGCATCATCTCACCGCCGGTCGGACTGACTGCTAGTTTGGGTGGTGTTATTTTCTTCAGTCTGTGGCCCAACAAGTAAATTAGCTCTCCGTTAGTCAAAGTGTTGACATATGAAAGCACCAAACATTTTAGATGGAGATGAGAGTAGATCTAGCTGTCTCTCATCCCTGTTTGCTCAACGCCGTTAAATTGTCTGTACTGGACGCAGGAGTTTTCTACCTGGAAGTTGCTCTAAACAAACAACGCGATTGGGTCTAGACTTGCTTCAGTGTTACTAGGATTTATTACACGGCTTGAATTCGACAGCATTCTGCGGTCTGCTTATTCGTTATAACAGAGATACTGTGGTGTTGAGTGACAGATGGAGGGTTGCATGAAACAGCTAAGGTTACAGAGTTTACATTGCTATGAACGCAGTGTTCCAACCGTAGAGACGGACTGTCTGCGGAATTACTATTTTCTTTAGCAGAAGCAATATAATCTTTTTTAAATCAATAAAATCCTTTTTTCTTTCTTTTTTTTTTTACTTATTTGGGAATTTTAGCCTTTAATTGACAGGGCAGTTGTAGACAGGTAAGGGGGGAAAGAGAGGGGGAAGACATGCAGCAAAGGGTCGCAGGTTGGAGTCAAACCCCGCGCCGCTGCGGTAAGGACTGAGCCTTGGTACATTGGGTGCACACTCTACCAGGTGAGCTACCAGAGCGCCCCCAAAATTAGGGATGCACCGAATCTAGGATTCGGCTTCTGATTCGGCCGAATATTGGGCTTTTTGACCATAGAATTTTTTTCCATTGAACCAAAACCCTACGCTTGCACTACATAGGTGGACTGTGTGAAAGTGAAAATTGAACTCGTGAGCAGAAAAAGTGTTGTTTGGCAGTACTTTCAGTCAAAATAAGGCAATTCAAGTCGAGCTACATTTGCGTATGAAACATCCGAAAGAATACAAGTTGTGCATGAAGAAATCTACAGCCAAAATGCAACAACTGCAGGTACGGCAAAGGAAGTCACATCTAAAAACTTGTGTTAACCACACAACCATTAGTAGCCTACTTTATGGGATTATACATTTAAAAGGCTAATATTTTGGATATTGATTGGATCTTGAGAGGGTAAACATAGGCCTATGGTAATTAATTACCATTACCATTAATGTGTTTACTGTGTTAATGGACTGAGGATGGGAGTAGGAGTCGGTATTCGGTTTCGGATTCGGCAGAATTTTAACCAGTGGATTTGGTATTTTTTTGGCCAAACCCCATTTGGCCAAATTCGGTGCATCCCTACCTAAAATCCTTTTAAAATCAATATTTTGTGTCAAATGATTGATTTATTTGGTAAGTAGCCATGTAATAAGCAGGATAATGTAGAGCGAGGCAGTCGTTACAGCGAATACAATCCCCGAGATGTTCCTTTCTGAGGTGTTCCCACTTGCTCTGTGTTCTCTCTGTCCTGTGCAGAACGTGGTGATGCTTATGAGTGACTTTGTGGACTGGCTGATCCCAGACATCCCCAAGGACATCAGCCTCCAGATCCACAAGGAGAAGATCCTCATGGTGGAGCTGTTCATGAAGGAGGAGCAGGGCAAAAGGCTCGCAGCGCGGGACAACCACAACCAGGACAACTGCAACTCCCCCTCGTCAGCCAATCGGAGCCCGTCGCGGCCCCGCTCACGGCCAGTCTCGCACGCCAACTGCTGCTAAACTGCTAGCTGCAAGAAAAAACACAGCACCTGTTTACAAACTGTCCATAAGGGTTGCATCAGATGCATGAAGCTAGCTGTTAAAGGTTAGAGGGTAAGACATGATCAGTTTTTAATAATCAGCAAAAATGCTTTTGCTGCGTTCATGTTGTTTGGGAATATTTGCAAGAATGACCTGACAGTTAAAACCAAAACTCTGACGTATTCACATCAGAATTCCTTCACCTTAGAAACTGGTTGTTTACCTGTTTTAAAAAATCTTCCCATGTTAAGATGACACATTTTACAGCAGGCCAGACATGGTCAGCCATTAACCAAAAATCCAGCAAGTAGTTAGACAAGACCCATAGGATGTATGATCACAAAACATTATTTATTGGATGTACAGTACTGGATTTGAAGGGAACAAGCCATTAGCTTCACTTGACTCTGGGGAAATTCCTTGTCAATGACATCATCATTCAGGACGCCTAAGAAAACATTGCCAAACCCCACCTACAACATAATATGAATCCTATTTTCAAGCATCCAGTTCATACCTGCGACGTCTCCCACGGGACCTGAATGCAGCGTTTGTATTGAAGACAGTGTCTGTCCAAAGGGTCCTGCTGGGAAGACTTTCCTCCTGATGTCTTACTGGTGAGAACCTCCCTCCTGCCATAAATGCATAAAGCTCAAATAGGCCTTTCTTTTTTTCTTTTTTTACAATTATTTACAAAAGCAGGAATTTATCGATGTACTTTTTTGAATATGCAACATGGTCAAGCACATGTGCTTTGGTTTTTAGAGATGAACAGCAAGGTTTTGTCCAGCAGCCTGTTGATTTGTACATTTCTCTTGTATGAGCACCATTTTGCTCATTTTTACATTTGTTACATTTTGAGTATGAACAAACCTAACCGTGCTCAGTGGCATTATTCCTAAAAAAATAAAAAATAAATAAAACACAAGTCACATTATCCATTCCAATAAACTGGAATTCTTAAAGCTGCCACTGTCAAGATTTACAGCAAAAAAGTAGGGTGCAACCGGGACGATTGAAACGGAGGACGAATGAAACATTGCCGTTATCTCAAACAATACACGTTGCGAATGTCAAATTTTGTCAGCACGTACAGCACGCTGGATCTACCAGACCAGGGAAATTTGGCGTCATGACGTCATGCTTGTACAAAGTTAGACCCGCGAACCCAATTTGAGTGCGGTAAGTAAAATGTTTGATGCTGTAATTTTTTTTAATGACGGGTTGTATTTATTGTTTCACATACTATTGTCATGGTCATACGACATATGAATTAGAGTTTTAAAATGTCCTACAGTGTGGAATGTCAGAGTTTTTTTAGTTTAGGAGCAAAATAGGTTTAAATGTCAATTGCTGCTGTCGGGACGATTGAAACCGCTGTTTCAGTCGTCCCGACCAGGCATTAAACCCCATGTATTCTAAGTAATTGCACACATATCTGTGTTTATACTATATTTTATGCAGGTGAGACATGGAAAAGTGGTTTAATAAAGATGTAAATATATTTGGGGCTATCAGGTAGGGGGTCGAGTTTTCCCATGTTATCCTATGGAGACTGACGGCCTGTGGGTCATCAAGGGCTCTTATTTGGATGTGCGTGGCCTAACCAGCGTAAAATAACATTTATACTATAGAAACATTATATAATTGGAAACATGTATTATTCTAGCTATATAAATGGCATAGTGCATGGTATTTACATAACCGCGAGAAACGCGCTTCACGATGACGGCAATGAGTTATTAACAGACATTTACCAAGACGTACAGCACTGCAGCAATCTACCTGAAATAACACCTATCTGAAGTACCATTCATGATATGTGCCAAATAGTGAAGTTGTGGGAAGTGTCCATAGCTTAAACTGTATGTTTCTTTCGTCCCCCGTGCCTGTTTCATTCGTCCAGGCCAGGAGGGACGACTGAAACATACGCACATCCGACTACTGCTTAAAAAATTCCGGTTTCGTTCAGAGCTGAAAATGCAACTGTATTTGACAGAAGACAGATGTAGGTTCCTTGTGACAAAAACATTAGCTTTCAGTGTTTTACGATGTCTTTGTAAATTACGTCTAATTAAAACGTTTCATTCGTTCCGGTTATCCCCTAGATAGTTCCTGTAAATGTCCTGTTAAACCTTACCAAACTCTGCTATTGAGTATAGGAGATACATTTGTCAAATTTGCTAACCCCAAATCAGAAAAAGTTGGGACAGTATGGAAAACATAAATAAAAAAAGAAAGTAGTGATTTCTAAATGTACTTTGACTTGTATTTCATTGCAGACAGTACAACAGCACATAATTTAATGTGTTCCTCATGATTTTTTTTTTTTTTTTTTTTTCAAATAAACAAAATTCCTATTTTGGTTCTTGCAACACATTTCAAAACATTTTGGAACAGTAAAGCATTTACACTTTGTAATGTTGCCATTCCTTTTCACAACACTTAAGACGTTTAGGGACTAAAGACACCAAGTGATGAAGTGTTTCAGGTGTAATTTTGTCCCATTCTTGCTGCAAACAAGTCTTAAGGTGGGCAACAGTATGGGGTCTTCGTTGTCGCATTTTGCTCTTCAAAATGCGCCACACATTCTCTATTGGAGACAGGTCGGGACTGCAGGCAGGCCAGTCAAGTACCTGTATCATCTTCCTCCGCAGCCAGGACTTTGTAATGTGTGAATGTGGTTTTGCATTATCTTGTTGAAATATGCATGGACGTCCCTGGAAAAGATGTCTTCTTGAAGGCAGCATATTGTGCTCCAAAATCTCTATGTACTTTTCAGCATTAATGGTGCCATCACAGAAGTGCAAGTTACCTTTGCCAAGGGCACTGACACAACCCCATACCATGACAGACCCTGGCTTTTGGACTTGTTGCTGGTAACAGTCTGGATGATCCTTTTCTTCTTTGGTCCGGAGCACACGGCGTCCATTTCTCCCAAAAAATACCTGCAATACTAATTCATCTGACCATAGTATACGTTTCCGCTGTGTGATGGCCATCCCAGATGCCTCCGAGCCCAGAGAAGTCAACGGCGCTTCTGGACACTGTTAACATAGGGCTTCCTTTTGGCACAGTACAGTTTTAACTGGCATTTGTGGATGTAACTACGTATAGTGGTACTTGACAAAGGTTTGCCAAAGTAGTCCTGAGCCAATGTGGTGATATCGCTTATAGATGAATGACGATTCTTGATGCAGTGCTGCCTGAGGGATCGGAGATCACGGTTGTTCAGCTTAGGCTTGCACCCTTTTCCTTTACGCACTGAAATTCCTCCACATTCCTTGAATCTTTTAATTATGTTATGCACTGTTGAAGGTGAAATAAGCAAATGCCTTCCTATCTTTCTTTGAGGAACATTGTTTTTAAACATTTTAATAATTTGCTCACGTATTTGTTGGCAAACTGGTGATCCTCGGCCCATCTTTGCTCCTAAAGGACTAGACCTTTCTTGGATGCTGCTTTTGTACCAAATCATAATTACAATCACCTGTTGACATCATCGGTTTCAAATCACATCATTATTTAACCAATTTACCTGATTACTAGCCCTAAATTGCTCATGTCCCAACCTTTTTTGGAATGTGTTGCAGGTCTGAATGACAGGAAAGGATGTATATTTACAAATGAAATTAAGTTGACCAGACAAAACATGAAATATTTTGTGTTCACATTATCTGCAATGAAATACAAGTCAAAGTACATTTAGAAATCACTACTTTCTTTTTTTATTTGTGTTTTTCATACTGTCCCAACTTTTTCTGATTTGGTGTTGTACATCAAATCATTCTTTTTCTTAAAGCTGTATTAACCAAATTTCTTATTTTTGCCGCTTGGGGGCAGCAGACCAAGCTGAAAGAGAACACTGACATATTGTCGCCATAAAAAGACAATTGGCAAACAATTATTTACACATCCAACACAGAGCAACGTTAGGATTCATTGTGAATGTTTGTGGCCACCCAGTCCAGTTTTTACTGTCATTTTAGCTCAAGAGTCCAGCATTCAATCTTTTGCCTCACTTGTTCATTTGGTGTCTTTTGGATCATGTACCGTCCAGGGCAGAGTGCAGTTTACTGATGTCACCTTAGTTTCTCCAGACCAAATTAATAACTATTGACAGAATTCCTCATCTGTCACTTTTGAACCACCAATAGGAAATGTTGGCTTATGCAGCTTTAAAGAGCCCAGAAGATGACAAGTAAATGTCATTCACACCTTTGTCTATCACTAGAGATGCTTAGCTGTATTTATTAAATAATTAACAGCAGGTGTGCTGATAGATTTAAGGTTGTGCACTAAAATTGGAATTCATTTACTAATGTTTGAAGTCACATGTAGTGGTACAAGGAAGTGCATATATTACAGTGTGTGCCATCATGCTCATAAAACATGAGAAAACTGCATCTTAGAACAAATGGGATTGAGGAATTTTGCCACGTTAATAGCAATGTGAGCTCTTTATTTAAAAGGACTCTGCATTTGTTTTTTTTTACTAAAGTAGGAACTTCGACGATGACTCTGGAATGCAGCACATGTGTCTTGCTCAAGGGCACCCCAGTGTTGTAGAGTGACCGACAGCTTTACTGACTCCTACCCTGCCTTATATTCTCCCTAAACTATCACTGACTCATTTAAGATTTCCATTTCAAAGTTTTTAAGGGGATACAGCGTATCAGTCGAACCAGAAAAGGAAACACTGTTTCTATACTATTATCATGCCTTATATTAACCTTAGAAATTCACTCTGCATTTTCTTAAAACTGCAACTCTTGAACTAATCAAGCACAACGACTAAATAATATTTTGTTTTCTATTTATCAAACTGCAAAAACATATGTGGGAGTGACTGGATACCCCTTTGAAGAACGTAAATGTACGGTGGAATGAAATAAAATAAGTACAGTATAAACACTCATCCATGTGTCAAGTCCTGCCCCCTGCTGTAAATATATTGAACTACCCCCTGATTTTAAGGGGCTGTATTCGATATTCAGAACATTAATATAGCAGCAAATAACTATTTGTAATGTAAAGTAATGGCAGCCTGAGCAGAGAATGAAGTCACACTCGGTGTGTGTTGTGATCCGAGCTTCTCTGTTTTGATTGCAGGTCAGGCTGCACGTGCTGTTAGTTCCTTGCATAGACATAAAAAGAATAGACGTCGCATCAGTGATGTCACCCATTGGTTTGTGTTTTGGAAGCCTCAAGTTTGGCGATATGGGCATCGCTGTCTTGTTTTTTTGCAACCGGACGTGACTGTTTTTGACGAGAGGGTTGTTTATGGTTGCAATGGCGATGCGTGAACGCTAAAGAGGGAAAGTTGATGATTTCCATTCCTTCTGAACCAAGTCATCCAGCTGACCTGCTGGTAGTCTATATCGTCAATGTTTCACTCCCGGGACAGTTCCGGTTCCGGGGACTGGGGCGGCACACCTGTCAAACAGTAACGCAGGTGTCCTAAGGAAAGCTCAGGGAGGACAGAAACCTCCCGTAGAGCAGAAGGGCAAAAGCTTGCTTGATCTTGATTTTCAGTATGAATACAGACCGTGAAAGCGGGGCCTCACAATCCTTCTGACTTTTTGGGTTTTAAGCAGGAGGTGTCAGAAAAAACAACCTTTGAACGTTACACATATTCCACCAAAACAAGTTCTTCCCGAGGCTATTTTGCAGCGGCACCGTGGCTCCGTCCGGCGCTTAGCACCGCCCAAGACGTTTGTGATTGGTTTAAAGAAATGTCAATCAACCAGAGCACGTTTTTCTCCCATCCTGGAATGTTGTGTGGACTAGACCTTCCTCCGCAGCGCTGTGGAGGAAGGTCTGGCAATGCGAGAATAACCTGCTGGTAAAGGTGGACCTCCGGGTACTGCAGCCGTTCAGCTGCATGTACAGTATTTTCCCATAGACTTCTATTGAAACATATTTTTTTGCAACCAGTGGAGTTGCCCCCTGCTGGAAATGAAGATAATAGAAAAAATAGAATGTGAGTTTAAGGCACTTCAACATTGGCTTCACTTTTCAGACCCAGAAGCTTCATCCATTATTTTCAGTCTATGATTCTTTATTTGTCAATATCAGACGTCGAGGGCCGTTGGTATTTAACAGGTTGGGGGATCGTCTGTGAGAGCCGTGTGGAAGCAATCCCAGACCATTTTATTTTCTGAATATCCACTACAGCCCCTTTAAGTCCTCAACCCAGACCCTGAATGTATTATAAAATGTTATCTTGTAGTTTAAAATGTTGTAAATCTCTTTTTTTAAATTTCATAACTTATAACTTATTTCTAAGTGCATTTAATGTATTGAAAGGGAATTATCAGCCCACAGGGGACCACTGATCTGTCAACGAGAGACTTTCACACTAACAGTGATATACTTTATCTTAGTGTCTTATTTTAGAATCCATGATTTAATGTTCTAGAAACCATCAATATGGACCTATGTCGCAGTATCTGGAAAGATGCCTGGGAAAACATCTTCCAATACAGACTACAAAGTTGCAAAAGACGTTACTATTTTTTGGGATATGACTTGCTCTTTTGAGCAAAGACTGCACATTTTATTTCTAGCTAATCTTAATACTATTACTACTCTGTATGTAAGTAGGGTTAGTGTTGATATGCAGTGATAGATTAGGCCCTACATGCTGTCACAGGGCTGTGTGGAGCCTGTGTTAGCTATAATATTTCCTTCCTCTGAATCTCATATAACCTGATGTCACATGTGCCCCTCCTTCCGGAGATGTCCTCCTGCCTGACTGTTGCCATGTTGTACAGCATCAATATGCACGTTGTGACATGCTTATATCTATTCCAATGTATGTCAAAGCATATTTCACAACATGCGTGAGTGTAAATGCATGTATAACCTATTTGTCTGTCTCTTTTTTTTTGGTTTAAACTTACACTAATAAATGAGGGATGAACTACCTGGAGTGTACATTTATTAAAAATTCACTTTCTTTTTGTTAGAAAACAATCTGATCACGATTGTTTTGTGGTTCGTATCCTATCCACTGGCTTGACCTCTCTGAGTTGATTCTGAAAGCAGTTAGGAGATCTTGGAGAACAACGTGGCAAAGAAGGGTTTCAGGTCACAGTGTTCTGAAGGTTTAATGAGACACACAAGGACATAGGCCTAAATTAAGGGGGGAAGTGGGGGTTACAACCCCCCCAATAATCCAAACTGGCCGGGGTAATGGAGTCAACGTGTTTAAATGCTGTGGCAAGCAAATATTTGTATTGATAAGATGCGCACAATTCCTAAAAAATAAATAAATATAAAAATCCTGCAACACGTGTAAGGTTTTCAATCTGCAGAAAGTTTTGAACAATACAGCAGATTTACTAATATTTACATAAATAAAGACATTTGCATGCAGAAAAGGCACAAATTATTGCAGAAAAATTCACCAGAATGCAGGAAAATTTGATGCTCAAAATTTCCTGGGGGAAGACCACTAAACACCCCGGTTATAATTTGTCTGTCCTAATTTTCGCTAGGTAAGTGGAGATCTCATTTGGTTTTGATGAATTCTTTAAGCAGAAACACCACAGGCCAAGCAATCGGCCGTTCCAAACAGGCACATTTTCAACGGGCTCTGCACTAGTAAACATGATGTGCTTAAATCAAATTACCACAAACTTAAACAAATAAAGTATTAGCATTTGTAATTGCATTTATTAGGATCCCCATTAGTTGATGCCAAACATCGGCCACTCTTCCTGGTGTCCACACAAATGCCATTAACTCCCATAATGACAAACTTTAATCAACACGCCTAGCTACAAAGGATAGGCTTCACAATATCAGTCGCTATCACAAAATAAGTGAGGATCTGGATGACTTCTGAGATCTTTTTTTTCTTCTTTAGAAAAACTAAAAAATCAGTTAGCTTCACAAATATGCAGATAAATAGTAGGCTAATATAATACTCATTGTGTAACCAGGTAGGCCTAAATAAGAAAATAGGCCTACATAAAAGTAAAAGAGAGGAAATAAACTACTGAAACTAATTAAAATAACTCAAACATGCCATGGTTCAACAGAGAATAAATAGAACATAAATACAGTAAAAACATTAAATAGGGAGCACAATAATAGCTGTTATGGTTTGCGCTCTTTTCCTGCACCTGACATCACATCCCACGTCATCCAGATGTGACCAAAAGCAGGTAGGAACCGAAAAAAACAAGACCACTGTTAAAGATATCGGCATACACAGCAGCAGGGGTGGAATGTAACTAGCCTAATGTAGGCTACATTTACTCAAGTACTGTAAGTACAAATGTTGAGGTACTTGTACTTTACTTGAGTCTTTTCTTTTCATGCCACTGTCTACTTCTACTCCACTACATTCATCTGACAGCTTTAGTTACAAGTTACTTTACACATTATGATTTGTGCACACAAAACACGTGTTTATAAAATACCATGTTTTATTATAAATTAAACTAGCCAACAATATAACTGTCTACAAGTCCAGCTGAAATGATTAGACCATTAAACACACAACTGTTTGTATCCTTTCCAGTTTCTAAAATGTGAGGATTTTTCTGCATCGAGACTCAAGTACTTTTACTTTTAATATTTCAAGTACATTTTTCTGATGATACTTAGGCCTAGCCTACATACTTTTCCTTAAAGGTATAGTGGAGGATTTTCTTTTTCCGGGTGGATCATCAAGACTATTGGTCCTCCTAGTTGTCAATCATTCTGGGATATGTTTACGTAAGGCCGTCGTACGTGCTGTGACAGGTCAGCGATCAGACGGCCACGGCCTCCGACCATAGACAGTATATAAAAGCCTCCGACCACTGCCTCCCACCTCTCGGCGATAGCTTGTTTGTTGGCCTGTAGCCTGCTAAAGTTAGCTATAGAGAGGCTTGTCGTAAATAGCTTTCCACTTACCGGTGGCAAGTCTGACATAGTGGAATAAGTGCAAATCTTCTTTTGGAAAGTAGGCTTGTAGATGTCTACAGCAACTTGTAAACAGAGCGTGCACGAGGAGAACTAGGCTCGTACATGCTCTCTTGTGCACACTTTTAATAGGCGTTCCCTCTCGGGAGCAGGTAGGGTGTTGCACATGTGCATTTTTTCAAAAAGTGGAGAGGGCGGTTCTTTTCTAAAATTCGGGAAAATCCTCCACTATACCTTTAAGTAACATTTTCAATGCGGGACTTTTACTTGTTTTGTTTTACTTGTTAGAGTAGGGATATTCAACAGGGGGTGCGGGACTCCCTAGGGGCCTCCAAATCAATGTTTTTTTTTCTTAACATGAAGTCTTAACATGACAACAACCAACATATTATTAGCAAATGTAAGTCCCCACTGCTTACTGGCCTATTAATAGGCAAGGTAGTCACTAAGGCCATCCACGGATACACTTAACTCTAAGGGTTCCCTGTGCCACATGTATGTTTAACATTAAAACATGATTTATAAAATCATGCCAACAATTATTAGGCTATTTTAATAGCTTAGTATTCTATGCAATAAAGGTATGTATAAAGGCTTCAGGCCACCCTACATGTTATTGTAGGCCCAGTTTAACATGCAACTTCATTTTATACTATATGTAGTAGGGGGTCCCTGCTCCATCTCTCTTAAGGGGTCTTGGCTTAAAAAACACTGAAGACCCCTTAGAGTATTTTTACAGTGTGGTATTAGTATGCTACTTTTACTTAAGTAACGAATCCGAATAGCCTACTTCTTCCCCCACTGCACAGCTGATATTTGAGTTGACCCACTGCTGGATCTGACCCGCTAAAACAAACTATTTAGGGATTCCACAGGAGCCTGTGAAGTAGGCCTAGGCCTATGTGAAGGAGATCAGCAGCCAACTAACAGAGGCGGAAGTGAAAGTAAAACTCGAGTGTGTTTCCTAGTTTAGATCACATCGGCGTCTCAGTGGAGCTGCAGACATGGCCTCTTTACAGTTTAACGCCGTTTTACTGGACATATCTAACCAGCTGTCGGCTAAGGAGCTGGATGATTTAAAGTTTCTGTGTATAGACATCATCGGGAAAAAGCAGCGGGATGATGTCAAGAACGGAATCAAACTGTTCCAGCTTCTGAGGGAGAGAGGCAAACTGGGAGCCGACAACACCATATGGCTGTCCGATTCTCTAACACACATTAATCGACACGACCTCTCAGATAAATTGAACAATTTTGAAAGCCAATGTGAAATCACCGACGACCAACCGGACGACGACGAGAAAGGTACGAACCACACGCGCTGTCGAGCCACTGGGCCGGTGTTGTATCGAGTTGTCCCCCCCCCCCCCCCTTAATGTTACATAAACCTGAACCAAACCTTAAACCTAACTACCGCTATGCAGGCGACTCAAGGAACGGTTTAAGGAAGAGCTACTACTAACGTCAGGCTACTGCTATATTGCTATTGTTACGCTACGAACTATAGGCTTCTACTTTTTCTTTGAGTGGTTGAAAATGGCTGAAATGTCCCTTCACACGTAGGGAACTCAGTGCTTTGAGCCAATGTGAAGCCCCCACAATACAATGTAAACTTCTCAGTGTGTTCATGGATATTAAGTTCGTTGTTTCTGGTGTCATAGCTTGATATGTAATTCACTGAGAGTCAGTCAGTCTAACTTTGTCTGTGATTGTCATAGAGTTGGTATGAGGCTCAGAAAGCACCTGACCTGCCAGTGATAATGCCTTCAGGTTAAAGGGTAACTAACTATCTTTTTTTCAACCTGTTTTTGTGTCTAAGTGACTGATAGGAACAACAATCTTTGACATTGGTCTAGTATTAAGCGAGATCGCTGCAGTCGGCAGCGGTGAAACAAGCTACAATGTAAGTTAATAGAGCAATTGTCCAGCTTGTATTTACCTTCACAAAAGTGCCCGTTTTGCCACTGACAGGCTCAGATTAATAGTCTAAGTGTCTGACAACGTTATGGTAAGGATTTCTAAGGAGCTCGACCTATTAACGAATAAGATCCTTTTTTTTTTTTTAAAACCTCCTCGAAATTACGTTTGCTAAAGCCACCAGACTCCATGTAAATAAATTGTAATTTTAGCATCGTAAAATACACTTCATTCAAAGTCATGAGAAAGAGAAAATAAAACGATGAAAAACCGCTTTGGGTCGTCTTTCCACTTTTCCAACCAACACGACTAGTTTTGGTTGAAATAAACACATAGCTTACCAATTTACATGTGAAAATATGTTGGCTCTATGCACGCTAAAAGTATTATTTCTTTAAAGGAACATGGCGACTTATTGGTACGTTAGCTTATTCACCGTAATCCCCAGAGTTAGACAAATTGATACACACCCTTCTCATCTCCGTGCGTGTGGTAACTGTCTGACGGCTCCACCGGTAGCTTAGCCCAGCACAGATCCTGGAGGTAACTGGTTCCAACTAGCTTACTGCTCCGAATAAGTGACAAAATAACGCCAACATGTTCCTATTTACATGTTGTGATTTGTATACCGTAAAACTTCAAATAATAGCCGAGTCCCAAATAGACGCCTGTCTCTTTTAAACGCCTGGTGTGACAACAGATTTGGGTAAATAAAGGCCGGTCTCAAATAGAGGCCTGGTCTGTTTTTTTTGTTTGTTTTTTTTTCTTCGTGTCGGGTTGTATTTGATCTTTTAAAACCCGTCAGATCGTTTGTTCTATGTTTTGATTTGATTTGACGTGACAGACGCAACCGTTCATAAACGACTCATCACTATGGCAACATAACAAACAGGTTAACGAACTTTCTTTTAGTCTTCAGTTTTTCTTAATTCTCTCAATACCACCATGGAGACAAAAAGAAAAAAGTATGATTTTGACATTTAAGCTGACAGTTGTCAAATTTGCCGAACAAAATTCGTGAGAAGCAGCGGCGAGACATGCATATCACACCGTTGCCATGCAAAAGAAGAGCGTTGCTATGGACGCAGTTCTGTTCACTCTGGAGGACAGCTATCAATCAATCCGCTGAAAGTAGTCGGATAATTTATCAGCTGTGGCAAAAAGTGGAGAAACGCCGTCGAGCAACTTCTGTCCTCCAAGTCAAGCAATGACAGCAGATCTGGTGAGCGCATATCGCTACATATTTATAAACGGTCTATGATCGCTACGCAGGGACAACAACGCTAATTAGTTAGCTTACATTGCACGTTTAGGTGTGTCAACATGCAACGGCTGTGCAAAAAGGAAACGAGATGAATGAGGACATGAAGCCATTTACCTCGTCTCACTTCACCGTCAACAGAAATGTTCAGTTTAATATAAATACGAGCACCTGATAGCCTGCAAGCTCACTACAACGCGTCGGCTAATGTTACGTCAATTCCTGCAGTGATTAAAACAGCAGCTGGGTCATTTGTCCACCACGGCAGCACCTCATAATGTATACGGCTACTACCACAGCCCGTAAGGTGGTGGTGAGTAATAGATGAAGGGTTGCATTAGCTTAACAGATACAGAGTTTACGTTGCTATGGACGCATGGACTTCAGGCTGATTCAAGACCCCGACGCGAATCACCCTGTCGGGGTTGTATTCGCTATAACAACCGCCTCGCTCTACATTATCCCTTACATAATACGAATTAAAAAAATATATAATGTGGTAACCTCCTATTGTCAATTAAAGGCCTGTCTCTTATAGACGCCTGTCTCAAATACAAGCCGGTCCATTTCGGCGATTTGGGTAAATAGAAGCCCGGGCTATTATTTGAAGTTTTACGGTAGTCACAGCGTGTACAAATAACATTACATAAGACACAGCCATCTTCTAACCGTATATAAACTGGGAACTATATTCTCAGAAAGGCGAAGCATTGCTACTCTGCTCCTGGCTTCTCAGGTGCTGCAAGCATATCACTCGGCCCAAGTAGCAGAAGTAGCACTGCTAACTTTTTGAGAGACGCAACCGAACCCAGCGTTTCCCCTACGTTGATTTGCAAGTGGCGCACCGCCACAGTTAAATTTCTGCCGCCACGCCACGGTATCAATGTTGATTGTCGGAGAATAGCGCGGACACGCGCTTCACAGGTAGAGCACAAACCCAGCCCCCCCGTCTCTATTCACATGCCGGGATTCTTGCCTGCGCGCCACACACACGCAGCCGAGTTGTGTGTGTGCGCGTTAACGTTACTGCACACACACACATCTAAAACACGCGCAGCACCTGACTGGGAACGATACCGAGGATTACCAACGGCCGCTGGGGGGGCAGATGAACTCATGTTAGTCTCGTTACTGTAAGTAGGTTACGATAAAACCTTCATGAGTAAAAAGTCAATACTTATCAATGCACTCACCTGTATAGACCGGCATAAACATGTAGGAAGAGATATTTTAATCTGCTCTGTCTGCTCTCGTCCACCGCGCTGTTTTAGGCAAACACAACTCTACTCTGCTCATTTTTTACCAACAAGATCAAACCAATAAAGCTGTCGGTTGTAGTCTTAGTTTAGCTAAGCGGGAATCTAGACATTTGGACAAATTCTTATAAACTTAACTGCTGGCTGAGCGAACCGTCCTCTCTCCTGGAGCAGTAAATCTATGATGTATTATAAGACCAAAACAGATACATGTAGCTACTTAATATGCACGTGAATGACGCGATCGTTACATTTGCGTTCTTCATTCTTGATGATGATGCTAGTTGTATTATTTTGCAACAGCATCATTTCATTGCAAATGAGGCATACAGTATGAATGCTAGCCTGCTTATCAGTCCATTCATCATTAAAGGCTTTCCACGTCAATTTTCCCTTCAGCCTCTTTGACTGTGACATGTTTACCTGACAACAGCCTTTCTTTCTGCAAGCATTTTCCTGCATACTACAACCCTGTTTCCTTAATCACAGACTTTTAACAATCACTCAGTAAAAAAAATCCTAGGGGAAACACTGGAACCTGAACGCAACAGGACATCACACAAATGAACACCCCTACACTGCCACACAAAACCATGACTGCCGTAAAACTTCAAATAATAGCCCGGGCTTCTATTTACCCAAATCGCCGAAATGGACCGGCTTGTATTTGAGACAGGCATCTATAAGAGACAGGCCTTTAATTGACAATAGGAGGTTACCACATTATATATATATTTTTTAATTCGTATTATGTAAGGGATAATGTAGAGCGAGGCGGTTGTTATAGCGAATACAACCCCGACAGGGTGAACAGGACCCCGACCATATACCGTAAAACTTCAAATAATAGCTGAGTCCCAAATAGACGCCTGTCTCTTTTAAACGCCTGGTGTGACAACAGATTTGGGTAAATAAAGGCCGGTCTCAAATAGAGGCATGGTCTGTTTTTTTTTTCGTGTCGGGTTGTATTTGATCTTTTAAAACCCGTCAGATCGTTTGTTCTATGTTTTGATTTGATTTCACGTGACAGACGCAAACCGTTCATAAACGACTCATCACTATGGCAACATAACAAACAGGTTAACGAACTTTCTTTTAGTCTTCAGTTTTTCTTAATTCTCTCAATACCACCATGGAGACAAAAAGAAAAAAGTATGATTTGACATTTAAGCTGACAGTTGTCAAATTTGCCGAACAAAATTCGGGAGAAGCGGTGGCGAGACATTTCTCGATTGATCCTGAGAGAGCGCGAGAACGGCGTAAACGTAAAGCAGAACTGCGACGTCTGTCCGAGGAAGACGACAAAAGGGCCAGACTGCGAGGTGGAGGGAGGAAGAAGGTCAGTGAAGAGCTGGAGGTGAGCGTGTGTGAGTGGATCCACAGCATGCGGGCAAAGCATTGTCAATTAAAGGCCTGTCTCTTATAGACGCCTGTCTCAAATACAAGCCGGTGCATTTCGGCGATTTGGGTAAATAGAAGCCCGGGCTATTATTTGAAGTTTTACGGTACATGGAAACAGGCAGAATTACAGAATTATGCCTGTGCCTTGTTTAGTAAAAAACTAACAGACGGCTAGCAGCAGTCTCGTGCTGAAGTCCCGTGTGAATTCAGTTGTAGCAAGATAAATAACAGTGTAGCGTGAAGAGCGGAGGTGTTCACAAGGGAGGTTGGAGTAACGTAACTATGGAGAATATCGAAGATATTGAACATATGGAAGATGCTTTTGAGTTTGATGGTCGTCATTATTTATTTGAACCTGAGTATACAGACGAAGAACTGGCCTCACAAGAGTTGGAAAGAACGAGACAGAGGGGCAACAGGCAGATGAAGCAGCTGCTCCAAGACTGCCGCAAGCCGTCTGCTAGTGTTTAATTAATTCTGTAATTCTGCCCGTTTCCATGTAGTTACATAGTCAATAATATGCTCATAACCACTACAGCGCTCAATTGCCTATTTTTGAGGGGAAATAAACAAAAAAAATTCGGCGCAAAGGGATCACCGGTCCTCTGGAGGACATCCTCCAGACCAGCGGGCGCTCTCGCGATTGTTGTCGGCCGCAGCAAGCGAGGACGGTGGACAGGAAGCAGAAGCATGGCCGCCGGTTGGAAACTACCACAACAATCCCCACAGCAGAGAATACTACTCTCCAATGCCAGATGGATCATACACAAAATGGATATATATCATATATATCCATATGCTACAAATACACACTGGACTGCTGCATGATGATTATTACCGAAGCCTGACTGAACACACTCGCGTCATCCAAGAGGACAGCTATAGCTAGCAGACAACAAAAACGCTTCTTGTTGTGATGTTCATGTTACACAGACATTTTAATTGCATTTTGTGTCTGTTAAGGAGGCACTATTTAATTTATGCCCGCATAACTGTCGTTTTAGCAAAGTGGGAGCGGCGGGCATTAGTTGCAGCACATCCGTGTAGGTAGCTGCTATTGCGCTAATTGTATTTGCTATAGACAAGTCTTGCATAGTTATATTTAGCAAGATTAACGTAAAAATTGGCTGGAGTTCTCCTTTAAAGATATATGCGGTGCTCTGAAGCAGCGGGACCATCTGCTACGAGCCAGCATTCTTAAACAGAGACCCTTGTTTGTTCCAAAATAATAAAAAGAATCATTAACCAAAACATAATAATACTTAGATCTGGCAGGTTTTGTCAAAATATAACTCAAAACTATCCCAGGCACGGACAAAGCCTAATATAAAATAACCAGTAACTCACATACAACTTTTGCACCGGTCTACTGGTTTTTGTTGAGAAAGATAAGCATGTTGACATGATCTGGGGTCAGACGCGACCGCTAGCTGGTGACCGTCAGTCCAGCCGCCGAAAACACCCGCCGGGAAGCACAGGTACCTCCGCGCTAACTTGGCTAGCCCGGGCCGGGGAACCTTATTCCGTTGTTCGTAGTGAGTTTCTACCAGTCTGGTAATGGTACATCGTGACGGAATGTGACATGCTGGTTCCAATATCCATCTCAATGAACTTGCAGATCCCTTGGGTCATTGTCTCTGCTCGTGCATCGCAGCTCCTCCGTGCTAACGCCGAGTTGATGCTAGGTTGAGACTGAGAGCAGGATGCACCGACACTGACATTAACCAGGGTTGGATGCACTTTGTTTAAGTGGTACATCATTTGAGTCATGGCCGTGTTGTATTTATACACGGTGTTGCAGTGTTTGCAGTGCACTAAGTCGTTTTTAAATCAAAATGGTACCACGCCACACTTCGCCGTGACCTCTTCATGATTACTTTTGAAATCAAAACAGAAATTTGCAGGTAACTGAGTAGCCTATAGCGCCCCCGGGTGGTAAAATGTTTAATTGCTGACAGTGGAATTCATTTCATTGCTTCAAGACTCACACTACGCAACGCAACCTGCATTAGTTTAATCGGTAACAAATTATTCGAAATTATATCGATTAATCAAGCCCATCCCTAGTCTCCATAAGCTGCCAAATATCACCATTGTCCTGTGGAGGGTGTTGGATTAGTTGCATTGATGTTTTGCATAAAAACGAGTCCATTGTTTCCTAAATAAAGACATATTTTATTCTCTAAACCCACAATGTCTTCCTCTACTTTTGTCAGCCAAACTGGACATTGCCATAGAGGTGATCGCCGAGAATCTGGGAAGGTCTTGGCGTAAACTGGGCCGCAAACTGGGTTTGAATGACGTGAAGCTGGACTCCATCTCCAAGAGGCATCCCACAGAGCTGGAGGAGACGACGAGGGAGCTGCTGAAGGAGTGGAGGAAGAGTCGAGGAGCCGAGGCCCGAACAGCGCAGCTGATAGAAGCCCTGAGAGCCTGCCAGCTCAACCTGACCGCTGATAAAGTGGTGGACCGACTCGCATCCCCCTGATACTGATGGAGACTTGCAGATAGGACTGAGATACACTGAGATACACTTTGGGAATGAAAATGAGAGTTGTGATTAACTTTCAAGGGAAGAAATGATCTATCAAATAAATTTATACACGGATATATACCGTTATGCACAAGAGAAATCATCTTCTGATCAATAAATTGACTTCCTGAATGTCATAAAACGTGCTTATATTGGTCATGTTTCATGTTTTTATCTGAAGATGAAAACAGAGAAATGTACTCAGGTGACATTCTGATTCATGAAATAACGATAATTTAACTGAAATGGTGAACTTTACAAGTTAGTTTTTAAAATAGCAAATATTCGTCCTGCGACATGGGGTACTTATGCCGGTGGTGGTGGACACAATTACATATACAGGGCTTAAAGTATTCTGGCACCGTACCGGATCTCCGGCGGGCGGCCGTGAGAAGAAAAAAAAGAAGAAAAATTGGGAACTTGCATGCGGTTTAATATTTTCGAGTCAATTGATTTCACCTACCAATCATATGAGAGGAACGCAGCTCTAACTAACTAAGGGATTAAAGTATTCAGGGCCTGGTGCCGGATTTCTGGCGTATGACTATTTTAGAAAAATAAATAAATTAAAAAGTCCATATGGGATTTGTTTTTGATGTGCTGGATTTAACCAATCATTGAACTTCCACCTACCAATGAAACGAGTTCTAGCCAATCAGATGCAAAGTAGGGCGGGTCTTTGCCGAAAAGCGAGAGTGTGTGTGTGGTCTCCTTGGTAACGCGGCTAAAAAAAATGGAGGCAAACTTTATCAAACTGGGAGCATGTACAGCTTTAGTTGAGAAAGGAGTTAAAAACAAATGGCACTGGGCATGAATAGAGGACGAGGAAAAGGTGGAGACGGTACAGCAGCAGCGGTAAGAAAGTGCTTGCTAGTGTAGCTATATATCTATGGCTAGTCACAAAGCTTCGTCCGTGCACTCTGTCATACGAGTACGTTACCGGCAACGACCGCTACCGCTGCGACTGCGCCTTCACTGACCGACCATGCTTGTGATGCAAACAATACGTGTGTGCACGTTCATAGCGGAACACGATATGTCATCAACGATGGCCACTGTGTAAAAGCTCTCTGAAGCCCAAACTGCCTTGACAAAGCTGTCTGTTTGGAATCAGCATGGCAGTTATTAAACATAACGGCCTTGTCCCAGAGTTTAGACGTGTAGCTATATGAAAAGCTAAACAATGAAAGTTTTTAATAAAGGAAGGAAGGTGAGGGCAGTGTTTCCCCTATGTTGATTGGCAAGTGGCGCACCGCCACAGTTAAATTTCTGCCGCCACGCCACGATATCAATGTTGATTGTCGGAGAATAGCGCGGATACGCGCTTCACAGGTAGAGCTCAAACCCAGCCCCCTGTCTCTATTCACATGCCAGGATTCTTGCCTGCGTGCCACACACACACAGCTGAGCCGAGATGTGTGTGTGCGTTAACGTTAACGCACACACACATCTAAAACACGCATAGCACCTGACTGGGAATGCTACAGAGGATTAACAACGGCCGCTGGGGGGGGGGGCAGATGAACTCACGCTAGTCTCGTTACTGTAAGTAGGCTACAATGAAACCTTCGTGAGTAAAAAGTCAATACTTATCAATGCACTCACCTGTATAGACCAGCATAAACCTGTAGAAAGCGATATTTTAATCTGCTCTGTCTGCTGTCTGCTGTTTTAGGCAAACAGCTCTACTCTGCAAATAGCCAATTTTTACCAACAAGCTAAAACAAATAAAGCTGTCGGTTGTAGTCTTAGCTTAGCTTGGCGGGAATCTAGAAATTTGGACAAATTCTTATAAACTTAACTACTGGCTGAGCAAACCGTCCTCTCCACTGGGTAAAGCTATGGATGTATTATAAGACCAAAACAGATACATGTGGCTACTTAATATGCACGTGAATGACGCGATCGTTACATTCGTGTTCTTTTATTCTTGATAATGATTCTAGTTGTATTATTTTGCAACAGCATCATTTCATTGCAAATGAGGCATACAGTATGAATGGTAGCCTGCTTATCAGTTCATCATTAAAGCGGCTTTTCCACTCAACTGTGACATTTTTACCTGACAACAGCCTTTCTTTCTGCAAGCATTTTCCTGCATACTACAACCATGTTTCCAATCACAGACTTTAACCATCACTCAGTGAACTGCCTCCTAGTCTGAGATCTTTTTCTAGTTAAAGAGTCAGTTATCATTATGGAGTCCATGGTTTTGAGGAGTTTTCTCACACTAATGTACTGTATGTAAAAACAAATTCCAGCAGCACCTGAACAATCCCGGAAATTAAACATCATCAATATAGACTAGGTTGAGACTCGTTCAGTGACTATATTCCAGCATCTACCTCGGCCTACGTGTTTGAGCCGGGTTCAGACAAAGGGGGCTAAATAGTGGTCCAGTTATGCTCAATTTTGGCGAGGGAAAAACTGACATGGCCGTTTTCAAAGGGGTCCCTTGACATCTCACCTCAAGATATCTGAATGAATGGGTTCTATGGGTACCCATGAGCCTCCCCTTTACAAACACGCTCACTTCATGCTAATCCCATGCAGTTTGGGACTAAAAGATACACTTGTTCTCATTCAGTACAAATGTGTTATTTCCGCCTATTGTAAAATGTAATGGTGTATCTGAATATTTCTGCATACTGGGGTCCCTAAACAGTCTTGGAGTTGTATAAATTGGGTCTGACTTGAAAGTTGAGACTCTTGTGAATTCACAACCCATTCTCACTCCAAACTCATAAAATACAGTGGGTAGTGGTTCTCAGCGTCAGATACGACGCAAAAAGCACCCTTCAGCGTGTGTGTAGAACACACCGGGCAGAGCAGCAGCTACGCGGCACCGTAAGATGATGTAGTATTAAGAGCGGCAACGGTAGCTAGTAATATTAAAGCCCAAAATTCTGCCTAGGGAGGGAGGCTGCTTGGGGTGGTGATCCAAACAACCCAGGACTTTCACCCCGGATACCGGGGTTCGTGTCCCACATGTTACGCTTCCTAAACCCACAGTCCCAACTGTCCTTTTCTTGTTTTCCCAAACCCAACTGTCCTGTTCTTTTCCTAAACCCAACTGTCCTTTTCTTCTTTTCCTAAACCCAACTGTCCTTTTCTTCTTTTCCTAAACCCAACTGTCCCGTTGTTCTTTTCCTAAACCCAACTGTCCCATTGTTATTTTCCTAAACCCAACTGTCCTTTTCTTCTTTTCCTAAACCCAACTGTCCTGTTCTTCTTTTCCTAAAGTCAGCTGTCCCGTTCTTGTCCCGCGTGTCACAGAAACGTACCTTTTATAAGCCCACTCACCATCTTTTCCTTAACCTAACTGCGTCACAGGTGACGCCAATAGTCCCGACCAAGCGCGTTTAGATATGATGCCAAAGGAGACTTTAGCGTCAATAACAACGCCAAAGGCACCTGACCAAGCTTCTGTATTTTTTGCGATGGGAGTGAGAATGTGTTGGGATTCAATAAGAGTTTTTCATGTGTGGTGATGTTAGTCCCCAAAGTAGCTATAGTGGTCTCAAAACCAGAAATTTGACTTTGATACTAATACCATCTGAAAAAGGCTATTCTAATGGAAATCTCTATATGTCAAAGGTTTTGGATACCACATCACAGCATGGGTTTTTCTGTTGTGTTCCTCAAAGTCTTGGTGTCTTTATTATTTTATTGATCTATTTTAGGCCTTAAGACACTTTCACAATTCATTCAGTCATTCATTTTTTATTAATGACTAAAGAAACTTGACACAGTGCTGAGCTGCATCTCAAATGAATCTTCAGGTTCCCACACTTCTATGTTCTTCTGTTGATCTGTTGAGCCTTGAACACTCCCTTTCCCTAACCCCTACCCCTCTAAAAAAGAAAGAAAGAAGGGAGGCAGAATGCTAAGAGGCTAGCCCATTACTAGTCTTTGTGCTAAGCTAAGCTAACCAGCTGCTGGCCATCGCTTCATATTGTACAAATATGAGAGTGGCATGGGTCTTTTTACCACAAAATGAATAAGCGTATTTTCCAAAATGTCTAACTATTCCTATGTTTTCTCATTCAGAATCAAATTAAATGATTAGGAATGTATTGTAATACTGCAAGGGAAATTGCTTTATTTTCTGATCAGAAGCCATCAAACTACTTACACTACCATGATGATTGATTTTTTTATGTGATATGAAAATAAAATCAGATGGTATTTAAAATGTGTCTCATTACCATCCCCAGAATCTACAAAGTGCCTATGGTATTTTCCATTTTCATGAAACAGTCTGGCAGCAAGCAATGTTTAATACTTATGAAGTTACAGATTTATTGTTACAGGACAACCCAAACTGCCATCCACCCAAAACCCTTAATCTGCTTCATCGGCACGCTCTGATGTCATCAGGGCGCCAGGTCAAAGGTCACGTGCAGTTTCTGTAGAAGAAATGCACGTCAATAACGGAGCCTTTTCAGAAGAACAATGCTAAAGTGTGATTGATTACGTTGGCCCCGAAGGACAAAACGCAACATTTCACAAAACGACAGACAAAGTAAAAAGGTTTTGTGAAATGTCGGGTTTTCTAAAATGTTTTGTTATGTGAAAAGTTGTGTTATGTCCTTCGTGGCCAACATAATTGATAGATGCTTTGCTGTGTGAATATTCCAATTATGTTGATTTTAACATTAAAGGATGGTTCACAATAAGTCTGTCTTAAAACTTTAAGCTAACTAACTAACTTTAAAAGAGTTTGTTTCTTCCTGTAATCCATCCCCTGTTCTACTGGCTATGTTACCATTGTTAGTGATGGGGGATAAAATCCACAGTTCTTTGCAAAAAAAATTCTGCCAACGTTTATCTGAAGTTATGAGGCTTTAGCTGTCTGCGTTAGACTAGTCTTGCTTTGCCAGACTGCGAAGCGGAGGAGGGTCTGGCTTCTTAAAGGGAATGTGAGATGACGCTCTGATTGGTTTATTGCACGTTACGCCCAAACCACACCTAGCTACTTCAGACCAACCCATTTTAGATTTGCGTCAGGCGCAAGACTCATTTATCCCGCCGGTATAATAGCAACAGCGCCTGAGATCTGCCCACAAAGCTACTTGCATTTCGCGTTTGATACTTGCGTTTCAGATCGTTAAAATAGGGCCCAATGTGTAATTTGTCCATGCTCTGTGGATTTTGTCCCCCATCATTTACACTGGAAGCCCTTTAGGAAGGGATCTCATCAGGGCCAGCATGGGAGGAATGATCACAGCAAGCAAAAAGTCATTCAGTGTTCATACAGGCACCTGACTATTGGTTTGAAAAATGTGTTATTTCTAGGGCTGTCAATTAAAAACTTTAATCAAATTAATTACATACTCTATATTACACTATATTGAACGACAAAAACATCCACCAGATTTTACAATAACTTTGAATGCACCACGAGGCTGTAGGTTACCAGTTTCATTGAACGCACCGTCTCTGTCTCTGTTTTTCGGACAACAGCTGCAGAAGTGTCAGAATCCTCTACAGTGAGTGAAACAGTCAAACTTTACGCCATTTAGCGTTAGCTGTCAGCATTTTAACCGTGTTTAATCCAGCTGTTAGCTAGCGGTAGGCTAACGTTACCTGCTGTTGAGTGTAGTGTTAACTAGTGTCACGTACAGCGATGTTTCTGTTGCCTGTCCCTCCTTCATTTTACAGTCGAATGGTGGTCAGAACGGCTCCGGGTGAAAGGTCAATATGGAATGGATTAATCTGCGTTATTTTTTTTAACGCGCTATTTTTTCCCAGATTAATTAATCGAAATTAACGCGTTATTTTGACAACCCTAGTTATTTCAGTTTTTTCACTGCAGTGAATTGACTTTGCTGTCCGTAGAGCTGTACTGTGACTGTGTGATTCTATAATGTTTTATACTTTGTCTTCTATCCAGCTAAGCCACAGTATACTTACAGCACTTGTACAGCCTGTTCAGCCTATCAATGTCATTCCTGCTCATCTGGGTGGCCTGGCCGAAGGATACGTTAGGGTCGGGAATGGGCATCATAGTGGGGCGGTTGTTCTTGGAGAAGGCGTACCTGGAGAATCACAGATACCACAATGCAAAGCGGGTTGAGCTTGGGTTTGATGACCTGGAGGGAAACAAACACTGATACTTGTGGTGACTTTAGTTCTTTGATGTGTGATGTGATAATGGTTTATAAGCAGATTCAGGTTGGTTATACTGCTTCCAGCAGAGTCACTGATAACACAAGCTCTTGTACAGGCTATCTATACAGACAGTAGAATTCCCTAAAGTCACCCAGTAAGAGTCTGACTTAGCTGAGCCTCCAGTTTGTCCTGCTAGTCGGACCAGTAGCTCATATAAGAGCAACAATATCAAGTACTTATATGCAGTAAGAGGGAAGTGAAAGATAAATAAAAATGTAAATAAAACATGAAGTTATCCATACTTCTCATATTGCATGACAGAGTTGTAGTCATAAGGAGTTCCCTGGTTCAGAGTGTTGATTATGTCGAAGTTGTACGACATTCCTGCGGAGATCAGAGAAAATATACATGTAAGTTCACAGACATTTACGTTAAATAGTTAACCACAAACATTTGCTCAAGGGATGATAGAAAAGCAGTTTTGCAGAATGCCCAAATAAATATTGTAATAATCAGCTCTCACAGCTGAATAATGAAGCCCATACTGAAATGCTTTAAGCTGCAGTTCTACCTATGGCCACTAGATGGTGGCTCTTAAATACAGAGTGAGTAACTTAACACTAAATACACTTTCATGAGTAAGTAAGTTACGTGTACGGTCACTTTATTAACCTATCTGTTGATTCCAGCAAGTCCATTCAATCCATACAACTAGGAGCCTTTCATAAATTAGCGCCCCTAGCGGTGACAGGAAATACGTTTTTTTTTCCTTCATACAAAAACACAACAGTCGCAGTTTTAAACACATCGTTAACAGTGTGAAGCAGTCGCAGTTTGGTTGTTTTGGTTAGGTTTAGGCACAAACACTACGTGGTTAGGTCTACTAAAAGATTGTGGTTTGGGTTAAAATCAGTAGGCTACATTTGTTACATTACTTCACTTCCATGCGTGTGTTCACACGCACGTGATGCAGAATGCAACGTAGTTCCGGTTGTTACATAAAGTTAAAATAATTCTCCCTCTACCTCCCTCTCACCCTTAACGGACTTTCTCTGTCTTTTGTTACGTGACTTCCTGATTTGCTCCATTCATAATTACTACGCCACTAGAGGGTGCTTCCACAATGAAACATAAATATTCTTCCTAGGTCGTAATTGCTGCTTGTACAAACCTTTTCTGGAGGAAGACAGTATCATTGACTACGTTTACCTGCATTACATTACATTACCTGTAGCCAATATTCGGGGTATGGTCGGGTTAAGGTCGCTATTCGGGTTTCTGAAACATTCGGAATAAAACATGCGTGAGCAGAGAGAGTTACTCCTGTATACATGGAATTTGTAATCAATTGGCAATATCCCGATGTAAACGGCGACGCGCGGTTAGCGTCTGAACGTACGGACAACCTTAATATGCAATATGCGTCATTTCAACAAACACAACATCAACAAAAGACATTATATTCATGGTTTTCACCACACTAATAAAGAAATTGGTTTCCTCCTCGCTCCAAAAGTGTGGTGCTGTCTGCGTCTCGCCTTGTTTACCTCTACTTTTTGTTTACTTCCGCTATACTGCACGCAGGTTTTTGTATGCGCCAGACGGCACATACAAGAAGTTCCTCTACTCAAAAGTCCAAGATTCCTTGCGAATAGAACATGCGCAGAACACAAATCAATGTTCCTTTTGATGGGGATATGCCGATACGCGTTTACATGACCAAATTTTCGGGTTAGAAAAGGGGTATTGGCTGGATGTAAGCGCAGCCATAGATCCTGGGTCCAGTCTGCAGTGTTTTTACAGCAGAGGTTTTCCAGACAAAATCAAGTTAACCTGTTTTAAATGCACTCATGTGGGGAGGCCTCGCAATGACCAATACACATCATAAAGCCAAACAAATGTGATGTGGAGCTGATTGGCTGTTGCTCTTTAAAAAAAGATTTGTTTGTTCAAATGAAAAATTGAATTGAATTGAATTTTTAAATGTTTTTTCTTCATTGGATTTCTGCTTAATGTATTTCTGCTTTTCTCCTTTCAATCCTGTTTAACTCAAACGATGAGACTATTTCTGCCCTCTACAGCAGCTCTGCCTCTAAGAGAGACTAAACACAAGTCATGTAATAGATAGTGAAACGTTCTAACCATCCATGATGTTTTCCCAGTACACCTTGATGTAGCTGTCCCTGTCGGAGCGGGTCTGTTCATGGTTGAAGCCGAGGGCGTGGAGCAGCTCGTGCTGGACGGTGCTGTGGTACAGACATCCACTGCGGGCCAGAGACACAGTCTGAGCACCACCCTGACGACCCACGAAGGAGTAGCAGCTGGCAACACATAAACATACAGCAGTTAGAAATCATACAATATATTACCACGTGGAAGTGTAAAGTGAAGAGCTGCTACAATCCTCCAAGAACAACAGTGTAAGAGAGTGTGCTGCATTCTGTCAGATCTTTGCTATTCAAACATGAATATTCTGTATGTCCTGCTTATTCATTGGTCACTATCAGTGGCTGCTTAAAATGAATGTGGTCAAGCAAACGTCACCAGAGAATTAGTCTCGCATTGTCAGACATACAGTAGCCTATATTGTTGCCTTGTTGGAGTTTGGAGTTTGAGAACAGCAACACACGGAGAGCGGAAGGTGAGGGAGATCTGGCGTATGGACATTTACTTCCATTGATCCAGACTAACAGAGCAAGTCCTGGTTAAAATATTCATCTCAAAGCATGCACTTTCTGTAGCTAATGAAACGTAAAGTAATCTGTGTTTCATTATAAGTGAATGAAAGGGAGGACTGAGATGCTATAAAGCTGCACTAGGCAACTTTTACGACAGAGACTTCTAGACAGAGGTTTTATCCATGTACGCAGAAGACTGGTTGAAGGTGTAAATTGTTGGAGTAAGAACATAAAAAGCAGTCCACGTGTATGGTTTAAACCCTGCCATTGAGTTGCGAACCTACAGCCGGACCCTACCCGTTTCTGGACTCGATGCTCAGCCACTCATGATCACCATTCTGGTAGGGTCTGAAACGGATGCAGGAAACTGAAGAGAAAGACTCAAGTCCACGAGTGATGATGGCCACTTCACGGGAGGCTGGCAGGACAGATAAATAAAAATCGTAATGTGCATTCAACAATCATATACTGGATTAAAAGGCTGAGTCTTGGATTTTTTGATTTTACACACTCAGATTAGATTCAGGGTAATTCACTGTTTTCTATTACACACATACAGTGCATGTAACTTAAAGGTCCCATGGCATGAAAATTTCACTCTATGAGGTTTTTTACATTAATATGAGTTCCTCCAGCCTGCATATGGTCCCCAATTGGCTTGAAATGGTGACAGGTGTAAACCGAGCCCTGGGTATCCTGCTCTGCCTTTGAGAAAACGTAAGCTCAGATGAGCCGTTCTGGAATCTTACTTGTTATGAGGTCATAAGGAGCAAGGTTACCTCCCCTTTCTCTGCTTTACCCACCCAGAGAATTTGGCCAACCCATGAGAGAGAGACATCATAGCCCCCCTCTCCCCCCTCTCTCCTCCTCAATAGCTACAGACAAAGAAATGGCACGTCCTAAGGAAAGCTCATTGTGGGACTGGCTCTATTGGCTTTAATTCTGCACCAAGGCTGAATTTCTGGAAATAGACATCAGATATAGTATTAGGGGATATATAAAAGCATCCAAAGAGCACCATGTCATGGGACCTTTAAGTAATAACAAAAAAACACAGGGTTGTACGAAAATCTAAATATTCACAGGGAAGTCCATCTAAATTAGCTGTGACTATAAAGTAAAATATATCTGTTCCTATGGGAATACATCTAAACAAAACAATGGGTGCTTACAGTAGTGGTTGGCAATGTAGTAGGGAATGTAAACATTCCCATCGGCATTCTTTAGCCACAGGCAGCCTCTGGAGGTGCAGGGGTCAGCGTTTCTGTCTGCCCCTGGCTTCACAGCGATGTCTCCTCCAATCAGGGTGGGCTCATCAGAGTCGGGGGCTGCAACACCAACACAGGTGTGAGTTTGAATTATGCAGCAGAAATGATTCATTTGGTGTACAGCAGGAGCAGGGCTAGAAGGGGGGCATGGGTTGGCACCAGCCCCCCCTGAAATATGATTGTGTAAACAGAGGAGCATGTAAGTGAAGCATAACAAACAAATATACATAGGCCTATTTATACAGATCACTCTCCCAGGATCTTGCATTCATTCATTTTTTTAATTAAAATAAAATATGGCCACTACAACATGGTTAAGGGCTAAGGTCAGGTTAGGGGACTAAAAAAAATAAAAATAGTTAGGCTAAGGAAAGGCTGGACTTACTGCGGTCTCTGTTGGCTCTCTCCAGCAGTTGACCAACAGGCAGCTCCTTTGAAAAGTCCTCCTCAAGGGTAGCAACATCTGCACAATACATGGTATATGACAACAGAATCACTTGGTTGCTCATATACAATCATCACATATTTGTTAACTATCCAATGACACAAAAAGATTCCTTTTTTTAAAAACTTCTTTTGTATTTTTTTATTGCAAGACAAACATTAACAGAGAAACAAAAACAGAACTAAACAATCAGCGGTGACTACAGGACAGGAGATGTTAGTTATTAAGTGTGGTTGTGTGTGTGTGTGTGGTTGTGTGTGTGTGTGTGTGTGTGTGCCTGTGTGTGTTCACACAGTCAGCCTGTCAGCGCGCGTGTCATTCTGGGACAAAGGCTAGATGGGTAAGAGAGGTCTGGGGAACTAAGGGGGAGCATAGGGAATAAATATATAATTAAATAAATAAAAACACTAATACAAATAAATGAATTAAACAATCAATAATAATAGCAATAACCAATGAATCAGAAAATGCTACTGCTACTCTATTACCCCCACTGATACTACTACAACAAACAATACAGATATCTTTAATAATGATAATAATGAGTGTATATTAATAATAATAGAGTCCACTGGCAGTGAAGCCTGGTCGGGGCACTAGAGCGGGTTAGCAGGGT
The DNA here is from genome assembly GCA_023631565.1 of Gymnocephalus cernua. Classification (NCBI taxonomy): domain Eukaryota; kingdom Metazoa; phylum Chordata; class Actinopteri; order Perciformes; family Percidae; genus Gymnocephalus; species Gymnocephalus cernua. The sequence goes on along the minus strand of CM042426.1, from coordinate 35,531,678 downwards.
CAGTCCAGCACGGCCAGCCTCGTCATTGTTTCCTTTTGTAGTTAATGATATGAAATTTAATTTTGTTGGGATTTGTGCTTCCAATTTTTAAATGTTTTAACTGATAATGGTGTTACTATTATCACACCAAAACATAAATGAGATTATAAACCAGCCAGGTATAGAGAATATGTAACATAATTCTCCTAGTGGTCAGTTTTTCTTTAAAGCTGGATAAAGAAGGGCTATAATTTAATCCTTACCTTCCTGTAGTCGACCACAGTGACATGGAAAAGAAGAGCAAAATGTTATGGAAGCACAGTCACAAACAGAATACAATCAGCTCTGCTTGCTATGTACTGCCATTTTGGTGCTGCGCAGGATTAGTTTGATGTCATGTCCACGTATTGTTGCAAATTTCCTCTGTACAGTAGCTTTATACTTGAACCTCAATCTATTTCAATGTCAGACTTAAATCTAGGGGGTTTCTGGGATATTTTACCTCGGCCCAGGAAGAGGACACCAGCAGCAGGGTCACGAGAGACCAGGAGAAAACCAACATGACTGCAACACACCTTACAGAACCAGAGAGGATGAAGGTGATGAAGTGAAAACATAATTCACACTGAGAAATACCCAAAATAAAAGTTAGTTTTTTAAAAGCATGTCATCATCACAAATATATAACCCAATTTCTCTGAATGCAAAATGTCAATGTCCCATGCAGACTTAGACTGTCAGTGTCACCAAAGTCCCTGTGTGTCACTGTGTGTATGAACGATGAAGTGTGCAGCCGGGGTTGTTACCTGAATGCCCGAAGAGACAAGTGTCTCGCTGTTACCAAGTGAGAGTTTTTATACTAGTCACATATTCCAAGAACTAATAAACAACATAATATAACAAATTGTACAAAAAGAGCCGCACACCTTTATCACTGTTAATGGAACATTTTGAGTCCTTGTAACCTGTGGGAAACATTGCATCTGTCGTGTGTGTGTGTGTGTGTGTGTGTGTGTGTGTGTGTGTGTGTGTGTGTGTGTGTGTGTGTGTGTGTGTGTGTGTGTGTGTGTGTGTGAGTGACAGCCTTTTTCTTTGCAACTACAAAAATACTTCTAAATCTCTTATGCAATTCAATAAAGACTATGGACAAGTCAATAAAATGCATGACCACTCAAACATTACACACAGTATGTGATTGTTGAAATGTTCATTCTGTTATAACAGCCTCACTAGATGTCAGAGCCTTCAAGCTATATTTAGATATTTTACTGCAGTAAAAGTACTAATACCACACTTAGTAAAAGTGTGTATATATTCTCAGAAATGTATTTAACGTATGAAAGTACTCATCATGCAGTAAAAGCTGCTGTAGATTTTTAAAGGCAGGGTTGGTAACTATTTTCAATATACAGTACATGTACACTTTTTAATATATTGTTTGAAATGGTCTTCACACCCCGACAGCAATAAATAAGTTATGGGCTCTGAAAAAGGAGGGGAAAAGATTGGTCATCTGTAGCCGCTGTAATACTGTAAAATCACTGCCTCACAGTCCGTTTGGAAAGAGCCAATGAAATTGCTCTGCGCGTATGGGCGTCCAATTGGGCAATTACCTATGTGGGGTTGAACCCCACTATTGGTATCAATAAGTGCTTTGGTTAGTCAGCAACCATAGACAAAAACAGCCATGTTTTCAGCTTTGTGACAAAACATTTTGAAGACTTTATTAAGCTTCAGAAGTAGGAGAATTTTCTCTACACATAAAGAAACATTTCATTCTTTGTGCATGGGGACATTGTCATGTGGAAACACGAGAGGATCTTTCCCAAACTGTTGGGTATCTTCAAGTCATAACGCATGTGTAATTAAAAAAGGTATGTTTTAGGCCGTAAACATCCATCCTATATAAGTGTCAATGCGTAACTGAATAACAATATTAGGGGAGGGATTTCACTCAAAATGCAATGGAAACAATCCCTCAAGGGCTAAAACGCACTATTGGTGTTTTGTCTTTTATTGTGAGAATCTATTCACCATAGATTGTTTTAGTGCCCTGTCTGTTTATTATCTGTACCAGGATGGCCGAGTGGTTAAGGCGTTGGACTTAAGATCCAATGGATGTATGTCCACGTGGGTTCGAACCCCACTCCTGGTATTGTATTGGTGTTGTGCATTTACCTTCTTGGCTATCAGATTGGTTTCCTAACATAACTGCGTTACAAGGGGAAAAGTTGCAATGGTTTAAATTAGTGTTGATTTCATTGAAAAGTTCAATAACACCAAAAAAAAAATAAGAAAGAAAGGGAAGACTGAATTATTTGCTTTAAAAGATTAATAATGTAGAAGATGTAGAACATTGTATGGTTTGAATATATTTTCTAGCTGAAAGTATGAGTATGTATAATAAAAGTCATAAAAAGTAATAGTATAGTATGTTAAAAAAGTCATAGTATAGTAGTGTATGTCGGAAAGAGTCATGAAAAAGTCAGTATGTCCAAAAAAGTGATCAAAAATCAAAGAAGTGATATAATATAATATTATAAAGTGATCAAAAATTCATAGTATAGCATGGCAAAAAAATTATGAAAATGTCAAAGTATAGTATGTTGAAAAAGTCATAGTATAGTATGTCGAACAAAGTGATCAAAAAGTCATAGAATGGGGTGCCTGGGTAGCTCACCTGGTTGAGCATGTGCCCTATGTACAGAGGCTCAGTCCTCGTTGCAGTGGGTGCGTGGGTGCGATTCTAACCTGTGGCAGTTTCCTGCATGTCATTCTACCCTCTCTCTCCCCTTTCAAGAATTCAGCTATTCTATCAAATAAAGGCCTAAAATGCTTATTAGTATAAAATTTCTAAACAATTATGAAAACTCATAGTATAGTATGTCGTAAAAAGTCATAGTATGTTCGAAAAAGTGATAAAAAAGTCATAGTATAGTATGTCGAAAAAAAGTGATAAAACGTCATAGTACAGCATGTCGAAAAATTTATATAAAAGTTACAGTATAGTATGTCAAAAACCTGATGAAAAAAGTAGCTCACCTGGTAGAGGGTGCGCCCCATGTAAAAAGGCTCAGTCCTTGTCCCAGTGGCTGCCCTTTAAAAATCATTCTGTGACCCTTTGCTGCATGTCAATCCCCCTCTTCCTCCCTTTTAATGTCTAAGCTTTCCTATCAAATAAAGGCCTAAAATGCCAAAAATAAATCTTAAAAAGAAAAACATCATAATATATGTTGAAAAAAGTGATAGTCATAGTATTGTATGTCAAAAAAGTTATTAAAAGTCATAGTATAGTATTTCGAATAAAGTCATAAAAAAGTCAGTATAGTCCATCCATCCATCCATCGTCGTCCGCTTATCCGTGGTCGGGTCGCGGGGGGAGCAGCTCCAGCAGGGGACCCCAAACTTCCCTTTCCCGAGCCACATTAACCAGCTCTGACTGGGGGATCCCGAGGCGTTCCCAGGCCAAGTTGGAGATGTAATCCCTCCACCTAGTCCTGGGTCTTCCCCGAGGCTTCCTCCCAGCTGGACGTGCCTGGAACACCTCCCTAGGGAGGCGCCCAGGGGGCATCCTTACCAGATGCCCGAACCACCTCAACTGGCTCCTTTCGACGTGAAGGAGCAGCGGCTCTACTCCGAGCTCCTCACGGATGACTGAGCTTCTCACCCTATCTCTAAGGGAGACGCCAGCCACCCTCCTGAGGAAACCCATTTCGGCCGCTTGTACCCTGGATCTCGTTCTTTCGGTCATGACCCAACCTTCATGACCATAGGTGAGGGTAGGAACGAAAACTGACCGGTAGATCGAGAGCTTTGCCTTCCGGCTCAGCTCTCTTTTCGTCACAACGGTGCGATAAACTGAATGTAATACCGCCCACGCTGCGCCGATTCTCCGACCAATCTCCTGCTCCATTGTCCCCTCACTCGCGAACAAGACCCCAAGGTACTTAAACTCCTTCACTTGGGGTAAGGACTCATTCCCTACCTGGAGAAGGCACTCCATCGGTTTCCTGCTGAGAACCATGGCCTCAGATTTAGAGGTGCTGATCCTCATCCCAGCCGCTTCACACTCGGCTGCAAAACGATCCAGTGAGTGCTGAAGGTCACAGGCCGATGATGCCATCAGGACCACATCATCTGCAAAGAGCAGCGATGAGATCCCGAGCCCACCGAACTGCAACCCCTCCCTACCACGACTACGCCTCGATATCCTGTCCATAAATACTACGAACAGGATTGGTGACAAAGCGCAGCCCTGGCGGAGGCCAACCCTCACCTGAAACGTGTCCGACTTACTGCCGAGAACCCGGACACAGCTCTCGCTTTGGTCATACAGAGATTGGATGGCCCTGAGAAGGGACCCCCTCACCCCATACTCCCGCAGCACCTCCCACAAAGTCTCCCGGGGGACCCGGTCATATGCCTTCTCCAGATCCACAAAACACATGTAGACTGGATGGGCATACTCCCAGGCTCCCTCCAGGATCCTTGCTAGAGTAAAGAGCTGATCCGTTGTTCCACGACCAGGACGGAATCCGCATTGTTCCTCTTCCACCTGAGGTTCGACTATCGGCCGAACCCTCCTTTCCAGCACCTTGGAGTAGACTTTACCAGGGAGGCTGAGAAGTGTGATACCCCTGTAATTGGTACACACCCTCTGGTCCCCCTTTTTGAAGAGGGGAACCACCACCCCGGTCTGCCACTCCTTTGGCACTGTCCCAGACTTCCACGCAATGTTGAGTAGGCGTGTCAACCAAGACAGCCCCTCCACACCCAGAGCTTTCAACATTTCTGGACGGATCTCATCAATCCCTGGGGCTTTGCCACTGTGGAGTTGTTTGACTACCTCAGTGACCTCCACCAGGGAAATTGACGACAATCCCCCATCATCCTCCAGCTCTGCCTCTAACAAAGAGCGCGCATCAGCTGGATTTAGGAGTTCCTCAAAGTGCTCCTTCCACCGCCCTATTACCTCCTCAGTTGAGGTCAACAACGTCCCATCCTTACTGTACACAGCTTGGATGGTTCCCCGCTTCCCCCTTCTGAGGTGGCGGACGGTTTTCCAGAAGCGCCTTGGTGCCGACCGAAAGTCCTTCTCCATGTCTTCTCCGAACTTCTCCCACACCCGCTGCTTTGCCTCTTTCACGGCAGAGGCTGCAGTCCTTCGGGCCCGTCGGTACCTTGCAACTGCCTCCGGAGTCCTCTGGGATAACATATCCCGGAAAGACTCCTTCTTCAGTCGGACGGCTTCCCTGACCACCGGTGTCCACCACGGTGTTCGAGGGTTACCGCCCCTTGAGGCACCTAAGACCCTAAGACCACAGCTCCCTGCCGCAGCTTCAGCAATGGAAACTTTGAACATTGTCCACTCAGGTTCAATGCCCCCAGCCTCCACAGGGATGCACGAAAAGCTCCGCCGGAGGTGTGAGTTGAAGGTCTGTCGGACAGGAGCTTCCTCCAGACGTTCCCAATTTACCCGCACCACCCGTTTGGGCTTACCAGGTCTGTCCAGAGTCTTCCCCCACCCCCTGACCCAACTCACCACCAGATGGTGATCAGTTGACAGCTCCGCCCCTCTCTTCACCCGAGTGTCCAAAACATACGGCCTCAAATCAGATGAAACGATTATAAAATCGATCATTGACCTTCGGCCTAGGGTGCTCTGGTACCAAGTACACTTATGAGCATCCCTATGTTCGAACATGGTGTTTGTTATAGACAATCCATGACTAGCACAGAAGTCCAATAACAGACAACCACTCTGGTTTAGATCAGGGAGGCCGTTCCTCCCAATCACGCCTCTCCATGTATCTCCGTCATTGCCCACATGTGCGTTGAAGTCCCCCAGCAGAACTATGGAGTCCCCCTCCGGAGCCCCATACAGGACTCCATTCAAGGTCTCCAAGAAGGCCGAATACTCTGAACTCTTGTTTGGTGCATATGCACAAACAACAGTCAGAGTTTCCCCCCCAACAACCCGCAGGCGTAGGGAGGCGACCCTCTCGTCCACCGGGGTAAACTCCAACGTTGCGGCGCTCAGCCGGGGACTTGTGAGTATCCCCACACCCGCCTGGCGCCTCACACCCTGGGCAACTCCGGAGAAGAAAAGAGTCCAACCCCTCTCCAGGAGTACGGTTCCAGAACCGAGACTATGCGTAGAGGTAAGCCCCACCAGATCCAACTGGTAGCGCTCCACCTCACGCACAAGTTCCGGCTCCTTCCCCCACAGCGAGGTGACATTCCATGTCCCCAGAGCCAGCCTCTGCTGCCCGGGTCTGGTCCGTCGAGGCCCCTGACCTTCACCGCCACCCGTGTGGCAGCGCACCCGACCCCAGCGGTTCCTCCCACAGGTGGTGGGCCCAGTATAGTGTGTCGAAAAAAAGTCATAGTATAGTATGTGGAAAAAAAGTGATAAAAAAGTCATAGTATAGTATGTTGAAAAATATAATAATAAAGTTATATGTAGTATAGTATGTCGAAAAAATTATTAAAATGTCAGTATAGCATGTCGAAAAAAGACATAGTATAGTATGTTGAAAAAATGATAAAAAGTCATAATATGTCAAAAAAGTCATAGTATAGAATGTCAAAAAGGTCATAGTATATTATGTTGGAAAAAGTGATAAAAATATTCAAAAAAAGTCAGAAAATGATTTTAAAAAAGTCATAGTATAGTATGTCGAAACAATTATAAAAATGTCATTGTATAGTATGTCAAGAATAGATTATTGCATGTCGAAAAAAGTGATAGTATCGTATGTTAAAATAAGTCATAGTATAGTATGTCGAAAAAAAGTGATTAAAAAAGTGTTAGCATATATATATATATATATATATGTTGTTCATGGGATTTTTAATGGAATGTGTCAAAGACCAAGCAGTAAAGCAATGAGGAAAACAGGAGTTTTTATTGAAAAGTGGGTTTTTATTTTCCCAAAAAATGCAAAAACCAATATAAACCAAGAACTTAATATTTAGGCCTATAACAGAGGCCAACACAATATAACTTAACCCAAAACTACATGCAACAACAAAACAAGATATGAACTCAGCAAACTGACCTCCAAACCTGACATATATACCGACATGGCCAAACCAAGCTGGACATAATTGCAATTAATACAAATAAACCCAACCAAACCTAAATCCCCCCTCCAGCAGCTGATGGTATGGCCCAATTGGCAGGCCAGAGTATATAACAGTCCTTCACCCTTGGCCATTTTTTTCTGCACCGGGAAGGACCTCAGCACCAGCAGGGTAACAAATTATTAATATAACAGATAACCTTACAATGTAGAGTGTACTCCATTTAAACCATGTAAAGCTAAAGGAAATAAACGTGGATTATGAATTAACCAAACAGTGTAATATGTTTGTTTTGATGATACCTGAATTGTTTGGGGTGTGGCTGACTGCACAATAAATTAATGTGTGTACTAAACAGTATGGGGTGAAATTGTGTACCATATTACCATTGCTGGCTGTTTTAACCTATGTGGCCTTGGCCCTCACAGAATGTAACTTCCCTAGGTTGGCAAAATTCACAGAAAGAATGACCAAGTACTTGACCTCAGTGGTGGCTGTGGCCTGCCGAGGAGGAGTTTACACGATACAGTGTGAAAAAGGCTTTGAAGCTCGTGGTGTGAGATAAAATTGAAACAAAAGTCAAATCATATTTGTACACAATAGGTGACAAAAATGTAACTAAGTACATTTACTCAAGTACTGTACTGTACTACAAATGTGAGGTACTTGTACAGTCTTTTCTTTTCATGCCACTTTCTACTTCTACTCCGCTACATTTCAGAGAGAAATATTGAGCTTTTTACTCCACTACATTCATCTGACAGCTTTAGTTACTAGTTACTTTACAAACTAAGATTTCTGCACACAAAACACATGTAGTTTATAAAATACTATATTTCATTATAAATTAAACTACCCACTGATATACAGCAACGGCATACAAGTCCAGCTGAAACGGTAAGACAAATAAAGACTTTATTGATTGACAGAACTGTTTAGATCGTTTCCATTTTCTAAACTGTGAGGATTTTCCTTATAATAGTTTCAGTTCATTTTCCTTATGATGCTTACATACTTTTGCTTTAGTGTAATTTTTAATGCAGGACTTTTACTTGTAACAGAGTTATTTTTTAAACAGTGTGGTATAAGTACTTTAAGGAAAGAATCTGAATACTTATTCTACCACTGTAATAATCAATACATTTTACAGACTTTTCTAATGGCACTGGGGCTGCTTTTGCGACATTTAGGGAACTTGTGCCATGAGTCTTTCTAAAGTCCTATTCTGTCCAGATTCATGTAAAATGTCCTCTCCAGCATTTCTCGCTATCCTCCCACGCACTTAAATGCTATCTTCGAGAGCTGACAGAGTCTGAGTTTGAAACATCTGTCACTCTGTCTGAGAGAAAGGAAAAAAAACACACTCCTCTGCTCTTATCAGTGTGGGACATTCAGCAGACTGCTGTCAGTATGAACCCACCCACAGCAAGAAATTGTGACAAGGCCAGGCATTCAAACGTGGAGTGGGGACTGTTCATTCCACCCACAGCTCACATTCAATGCAATTTTATTTATAGTGTCAAAAATCTAAACAGGAGTTATCTCAGGACCCTTTACATATAGAGTAGGTCTAGACCACAATCTAACACTAATTTACAGAGACCCAAAAATTCCCCCATAACATGCCTTATATATTAACATATGTCTCAATATATTCATTGATATACAGTATATTGCGTTATACTGTATGACGCTATAGGAATTAACTTTTAAAATGCAGGCTGATTTTAAAATTGCAGTTTTTGACTATCTTCAGCAACATGTATAAAAAGAAAAATGTACCTTACAGTTTCTGATATTTTGTTAATAATTTACATTTCCATAATAACCCAACTAAACGGGCTAAGCATCTTCCTTTATATAAAGCATCCCTTCAGTTTCCTATTACATTTTGATGAGTTATCTAATGAAAATGTAGATTTAATGGATTCCTGTTATTTTTTTTGTACATACAAATAGACTTAGAAATGCCCTGCTGACTATAACATTTTTTACTCTTAGAAACTGTAAATATGGCAATTAATTCTGTTTGTCTCCACTCTCTTCCTCTCTTTTTTATTCCTAAACATAATTCTACACTTATTTTATATGAAATGTTTGAACACTTAAAATGCACTTGCATGGTACATATCTGTCGTATGTCCTGTGGGTGTGTTTTTTATATAAACACTTACTACCACACTCTCACACAATTTTATATTTTGTCAATTACAAATAAATAAATAAATAATTTAAATTAATTTGTGTCATTTGCAAACTGTTCACACACAAAATAAAGAGTCCACTACAGCTGTTCACTTGAGTCCTGTTAAAGAAATAATTCACCATTTTGTGAAATACATATCTAGAGTCAGGACATTAGGTTAGCCTAGCTTAGCATAAAGACTGGAAACACGGGGAAACAGATGTCCACAGTTAGACTACTACCAACACCTCTGAAGCTCACTGATAAACACATGTATCTCATTAGTTTTTTTGTGTCTCACCCACTCCGAGAAGTTGCACACAGTAACTATAAGAAATAGTTCCAACACATAGCTGGTCCTAAAACCACACATAATTCTGTTTAGCTGGATTATGTGAGTTAAAGCAGGGCCAAAGGTCATACTGTGTGTGTTTGCATGTATAACTTCGATTTATACCATGGTCTAGGTGAATACTCGATTCTGATTGGCTGCTGGATGTCCATAAAAAAGGGATGTAGGACCATAGACCTAGGACACCTAGTAAAGGAGTTCTGGTGAAACTGACTGTTTACCGTTAAATCAATAACTAAATCAATGCGCTACATTAAATCAAAAAAGAAATGTGGATCTGTTATTTCCAACTCGTCCTCTGAACACCACAGGATGGCGCTAACACACACGCTGCAAGAAGTAAGTTATATTTCCCCTCTGGACTGACTTTGTTTCACAGAGAATAACGTTATCTCACATCCCGTTCACTGTTCAGGTCGCTACCTCAGGCTGCGCCGCTGCGGCCGACAGTAATGTTACACATCGCGGATCAAATTGTTCGTAAAAGTTGTTATATTGTTTCGGGGACAATGACATGGCTGGATAGCTAGCTTGTCTTGTTGTTTAACATACTGTCAAATTATTTTTACTGATTGTCAACTGTACACAATGTTATTGACTTTGGATCTTGCTAGCATAGCGTTAGCTAGCTTTCTGGCTCGTAGCTGAACTGAAGGGTTCTATCAGCTGAGCGGACTATAAACATCTCCGGTTGCTAAGGGTGGCAAAGTCGTATCTAAGGTCTTTCCTATTTCCTGGAGGAGTGAACAACATTTGCATTGCATAAGAACCTGATGAATGGGAATGATTGTTCCAGGTATTAGTCAAACCGCCAGGCGTAACCAGGGAAACAGAGTTATTGTTTGTAAAAACTTTATATTTCGATTGTAAAACTAATTAAAATGTGAAATAAAGTTTTAAAAATATGTTATTTGGCAAGTGACCATGGTATAAGCGGGTATACCTGACAATGGACACATCGTCAGGCATTAACCCTTCCGTCACACACAGTATGGGAATTTGGAGCACTGAGCTTCACACATTTTTTCAGCACTTCTCTTTTACCCAGTCTTCGTGTAACTTCATTTGTACACACATACACATCATAATTACTTTCTACATGTTTTGTGTGATTTACAGTTACAAATGTTGGAATTATTTGTGAACATTGTTTCACAAACTCAAAAACTCAAACTCTTATTAATGTTTTTTGAGCCAATACCATTTGTAGATTTCTGTACATGCTTATCAGAGATGGCAAAAGTACTCACTTCCTGTGATACTTGTGTTAAAAAACACTATGGTAAAAGTACTGATTTAACTTCTTTACTCAAGTTAAAGTAACAAAGTACAGGCTTGGACATTTACTTAAAATATGAAAGTAAAAGTAGCCTTGTCTATGGAGATAACTGACATGATCTACGATCTGAGCTACTGCGCATGTGTGAGTGGAATCAATACACCACACAAATGTTACTATAGTGCAAACTGAGAAACTTCAGTGAACATGGAAAAAAGGCTATTTGTATGCCATTGTCTACATTTTAAATGGATGTCTGCCAATAGGCCTAAATCATCACATATATGATTGTTGTGACAGAGACTGGGACTCCAGGTTAATAAGATTCTGACAGAGTAGCAATATATGAATTCAATTGTGATTCTGTGAGAACTCACAGATACAGTTTCTCTTTTTGTTATCTTCCCCTTAACATTTAAACAAATCTACATGTATGTGTGTGTGCTCAAATATTGCTTCTGGAAAGAAAATAAAGGAGAACATATGAATTGCTAAACAGTCATTAGGCCTAATTAAGAAGTTCCCCATACTTTTAGAGTTACAACTAACAATCACTACATTGCAGCAGCATATAAGAAATGAACAGCTAGTAAATCTTTGAACATGGAGTGCTAATAATAATAAATGTAATATGTCAGGCTCACAATTTTTTACAATTGATGTGCTATAAAAGTTGGAGAAATTACAAATTCAATGTGCAAATATTATCTCCTCTGCCCAGAGGAGAAGTAGCCTTCAACCTGGTACATTTACTCTGTTTACATCACATAAGCAAGTGTTTACAAGCGTAACAAATGTAAAGTACAAATAATTTGTTAGTGTACTTAGGTCAATTTTTCACATGTCTGACTTTACTTAAACGTACAATATGTAACTTTCTGCCGCTAGGGGTCTCTCAACCAAAACAATGGATTGTAAACACGGACTTTTGATGACGTTGGTAAGTTGCGTGGAATTATGGGAGTTGTACTTTTTAATGTTAAACACCTTCGCCGGTTAGAATGCATCTGTTCACGTACAAGTTTACCCATTCAAATGTATTCACTTTACGTTTAGTAACGTTTATTCATGTCATTCTAATAACATAGCTGCATTTCCCCCAACATAATTAAGTTTTTCTTGATTCGATTTGTATTGGTAGCTGATCAGTTAGCTAGCTAGCTAGTGAGCCAGCAAGCTAACGTTAGCCAGCAGCTAAAACACAGTGACTATCACAATATATTTCACATGTCACTGTCATCTTTTGGATGGTTTCAACACCGGGGTGGGACGGGGTTTGTTGTAACGCTAGCTAGCTACTCAACGAGCCTGAGAGACAGGTGTGGGTGGGGATTGTCGGGGGAATCTCCCGGGATGGCGAGCCGAGGACGGCCGTTGTGCAGCAGCTGAGCTGCTCCAAGCTGCTCCAAGCTGCCCGGAACGATCTCCCCCTTTACTTTTCTTTAATCTTAACTATTCGTTTTGGTGCTTGTCGGGTTAATTTAGCTAACTGTAAAGACAGAGGGGTGAGAAATTCGGCAGGGAGGAGATTTTCGGCACGAACACCGGTAGCTAGCGCTAACGGAGACGCAGCTAACACTAGCTATGGATGGCCACTGTTGCGACTTGGATCTGGGTCTGGGTCTGTTTCCCGACGCTTCATTAAACTGCCGTTAGCGTCGTAAGCACCCGGCACTGGAGTTAAGTGCTGTATAGTACTTATACTGTATGGATTGCTGTAACGGTGGCTGTCTGTTGGCTGGCTATGGGCTAACAGTAACTGGTTATTGCTAGCTACATGTCCCGGCTGTTGTCAGCTGTTATCTCAGGCAGACAGACCGGGTGCTAGCTGGCTAAATTAGCATTAGATTAGTCGTCTTATCTATACAGCTAACGTTAACATTACTGGTAAACTCATTCGTGGGTTAACCCATCGCTGCTTTTATCCGTGGTGAAAACAATCATGCTACTTATAACTTTATGAGCGTGTTGAACGATGTGGTAACCCTATAATGTTATCCACCAAGCATTAGCTAGCTAGCATTAAGTTAGCTACTTGTCAACCAACACATTGTAGTAACGTTAAACTGGATCGATATTGATATGCATCAATAAATAAGATATCTGCTGTATTACTGTGTTGCAAAGTGGCATATTATCAATCACAAAATGATGCTGTGTGGCAGAAAAAGCTAGTATTATGGTTAGGAGTATTTTTTTCTGTGACATTGTATGATTTACAATTACGCTCAAACGTATCATCTGGGAGGAAGTTACGAGTAACTAGAGGGTGAAAGGTTATATGACGCCACTGACGGGCGACTAGGAAGGAAGGAAACGTGCCGTGTCTGAAAATAAAATAACAGATATCTCTGGGTTTGAAGTTTGGTGGAAACATTTGTGAGAGTGTAACTACACAACTCAAAAAATATATAACATAGGTATGGTTGTTTTTAGACATTTTAATGCAGAAATGTTACATATTGTACCTTTAAGTACAATCAATAGTGCATACGTTTGACTTTTACTTCGTTACATTTTTCAGCAATTATTTATACTTTCTACTCCACTACATTTCTACAACGTTCCGTTACGTTTTCCCCCTGTCTTCCTGACCGTCACACGTTTGCAGTCCGCAGGGAAGCCTTCAGCAGCGTCTCCTGCACCGCCACACCAAGACCCGCCCTTCAGCATTTATTGGCCACGCGCGTACTGCTCCCGGTACTACTGCTGCTCCCGGTACTACTGCTGCTCCCGATACTCTGCTTGGTCATATGTGCAGGGGCGGATCTACAGGGGGGCAAGGGGGGGCAGGTGCCCCCTCCACTCTAGAGCCTTACCCCCCCAGCTGTCCCCCTAACTTTGGTCATCCAAAAACTGTGCTTGTAAAAACAAACCGCCATGATGTCCACAAGTTTCTCAAAACATGGAACTAAATAATACATTTACCAAAAGTGAAATTTTTTTTAATTTTAAATGTATTCTCAGCCCCCTGCCCCTCAACTACTTAGCTACGTCCCTGCATGAAACGTGCAGAGCGCCATTCGCCGTCTGGCTCACACACGAGTCTGCTGCGGTGCGGTGGCCGTGCAACCGGCTGGGGCGACTGAGCTGTCCACCCCCCCCCCCCCCTCGTGCCTTTAGCTTGAAGTTACATTTGTAGTGAATGTAATGTATGCTAAAGACGATTCAGCATCAGCAAAAACAGCGTGTCTATTACATTAGCCAAAAGTCAAATCGCTCCCTCGTGATTTGTCAGAGCACTCTGCCCTTTGATTAGTTTTGATTTTAGTGAAGACAGGAGCAGCTTAATATAAAATATTGAATCTTGTTTGTATCCGTAACGTTTAGCCTACTGGTGGTCGCCGTTTCGCTGTTAAGTTACAACACACAATTCATCACACATCCATCTACTCTCACATATCACAGCAATGTGGCTGCACAAATTAACCCAGGTTACAACTGGGGAAATAAAAAATATAATAGGATTAAATAGTCTAAACATAACTGTTGTGTGCATGTGATAAATATTTTCTGATTTTATATTTGTTATAGGCTACTTATTAGCTACAGTGTAATGTAATACAATAATAAGTACACAGGAGGAAGAGAATGAGGGAAATGAAGGAGAAGGAAGGAAGATGACAGAGAGGAAAAGGATAGACCTGCAATTCCCCGTGGACCACAAGGTATGTTTTTATTCTTCTAGTGTGTAAGTGCATGATTAAACAACAACTACCGTAGTTTAAAAGTATTTTTGTGTTTTTTTTGTTATAGCCATTCACATATAGGGATTCCCACATACCATCTACCCATGCCACCCTGCCAAAACCTCTTGCCCCCCCTTGATAAATGTTCTAGATCCGCCACTATGTGTGAAGCATCCATTCACATAGGGTTAATGTACAACCCATCTATTTATCTTAAAAACACTCCCGGTACTCCTCAGCTGTGAAGCCACGTAGGCTACTTGTTGTCCAAGCCTGTGTGTTCTCGCTGGATAAATGTGTGCAGCATTCACTGTCCCGTGGGAAATAATGCAAAGTTGAGCTTCATGCAGATCACTCTGATAGATAATCAGAATTGTAAGTCAGAATGTAAACTGGGCCACATATGGTAAGCACAATTACATTAACCTAAAACTAACTTAATTAAAATGCCACAACCCATACTGTTTTTTTTTATTACTAGAATATAGACATTAAGAGAATAAATCGTTATGCAAGTACTTTTACTCTTAATACTTAAAGTACATTTAAAACCAGGTACTTTTTACTTTTACTTAAGTAGGGTTGTCATTGTGGTACTTCTACTTTAACTAAAGTAAATATGTCTCTGGTTATTTGTACTTTTACTTAAAGTGCCCATATTATGAAAAAAGCACTTTTTCTGGGATTTGGGGTGTTATTTTGTGTCTCTGGTGTTTCCACACGCATACAAACTTTGAAAAAAATCTATCCATGCTGTTTTGAGTGAGTTACGGGTTTCTGAATGTGTCCTGCCTTCAGTCTCCAGGTGAGCTGTTCAAAATCTGCACGGTACACTGTACTTCTACAAAAGAAGTACTTACATGTGCGCCCTCCTTTAGAAGAAGTCTCCCGGCTAATCCTGCCTTGTAGCTAACTGACCAAAGTTAGAGAAACAACCTTTCTTTTACTGTCTATGGAGATAACTGACATGATCTACGATCTGAGCTACTGCGCATGTGTGAGTGGAATCAAAGTGTACAGAAGGAAAGATGATTCACTCTGTCAGCTAAAACAGAGACCTGAACACAAGGTGAAAAGAGGAGCTGCAGCAGTGAGAGAGAGATGTGCTGTACAACAAAAACATGGTGTTTTTTGAAAATTAAACCATGTAAACCTATTCTGGTACAACCTTAAAATACAATTATGAACCTGAAAATTAGCATAATATGGCATCTTTAAGTACTGAGATTCAGTAGTCTACTTCCTCCACCACTGCCTAGAGGTTAGAGAACCAAGCTTGGGCGCCGGTTCAATCACCAAACCGGCAGGATAACATCTGGGTGGGGAAAGTGAAAGAGCAGCGCTTGTCCTTCCCTCATTACCACCACTGAGGTGCCCTTGAGCAAGGCCCTTAACCCCAACCGCTCCAGTGGTGCTGCCAGCAGATCAGACTGTGGTTGTACTGGGCAGCTTCCAGGTATGAATGTGTAACTGTGACAGGTCGTCATTGCAAATGAGAAATTGTTCTCAATCTACTTACCTGGATAAATAAAGGTTAAAAAAAATGATTGTCTCGTGAAAAAGATGCTGAACAAACATATTTGCAACAACAATCACAGTTTAGCAAACACTAGCTAACAGTGTCAAGAAGCTAATACATCAAACCACCCATGAGATGAAAGGTACAACCGATTTTAACTGTCAAAATAAAACTGTCATCAAGCCACTGCCACCAAATCTGTCAAGTCGTCTTGTAGTGGTGCGTCAAGTGCAACGTATATATTCCCATCCAATTAGATTGAATTCGGTATTCATGACGCGAAAAATAATAACATTAACTCCACTGAAATTATTTGAAACTAAAGTAACGAGCCAATTTTGTAAAATGTAAGGAAAAGAAAGTACAGATGTTCGTGTTAAAAATGTATGGAGTAAAAGTAAAAAGTTGGCACAAAAATAAATAGTAAAGTAAAGAAAAAATATCTGAAAAATCTACTTGAGTACAGTAACAAAGTATTTGTACTTCGTTACTTCCCATCTCTGACGCTTATACACATTAAGACGTTCTTGTACACATTCCCAAATCTCCGAATGCTATTGGCCCCATATTTAATGTGAGTGTTGTAGTTTGTGACTGTGCCCAGGTCCTTTCTGAATGTGTCCATACTGCGGTTCTCAGATCCAGATCCAGATAACTTTACTGTATTAATACCCAATCAGTCCAGAGACAATATCAGCTACTCCAGTGTAACTTGTATGTTCATACTGTACTTACAAAATATTGCTAAAATTATTGAGTTAAAAAAACAAACAGTGATATACAACCGGTTAATATTAATGTGGAAGTAACTGACTGAGACTACAACTACAACTCTCCACAGTCTCCATAGTGTTGATATCCATACTCAAATTATATTTTAGCAATCATATAAAACTGATCATGACATTACAAAATATGTCTGAACACGTTTTGTATTAATCTGCCACTAATATTGGTTTCAATCATGCAGTCATATTTGCCAGCTGTGACAGCGACGCTGATATTGTTTTAACCATGTTAGTCTGGGTGTGTGTGTGTGTGTGTGTGTGTGTGTGTGTGTGTGTGTGTGTGTGTGTGTGTGTGTGTGTGTGTGTGTGTGTGTGTGTGTGTGTGTGTGTCATCATGGCAAAATGTGGTCCTGGAGACACCTACTGTAGTGGGACTACCACAGAACAGAATCTTTTTTTTTTTTAACAATATTTGTATTGATTTTAAATTAGTACATTTTTTAAAGGATTTTTAATCTCAATGAGTCATGGTTAAACAAGGGGTACATTTATTTTTTTAAAGAGTGTTATGATGGAGTATTACTGACATTTGTGTTATTTATGTTTGATATACATTTTTTATTTTTGACAATATGCCAGTATTTGAGTGCCTTACTAATACAGTAACAATTATGGTAATAAGCCACTGCTCAATGTTTATACTTTTCAAAATAAATGGAAGAAAATTTATTTTGTGCCTTTTCTTTTTATTTTCCGTGTTGTACCAAAAACATATCTAACGTGATCCCAAAACCGAGGTACATACCCAACCAGGAATTTTGTGTATAAAAACATAAAGGTGAAATGTATCATATTGTCATACTTAAAAAAAAAGTGCAAATGTTTGCTTGCATGGCTACATGTACTAAATGTGGCTACTGCTGTATTTCTGTACTGTCTTGCTGCTTTCTGTTGCTCTGCATGGATTATATTGAGAAAGCTTCTATCTTTATAGTGCCTTGTTGTTTTCTGTTTATAATTTTTTAAGGAAATGTTTTGGGCAATTTAGGCCTTTATTAGATAGGACAGCTGAAGATAGGAAAGAGGTAGAAAGGGGGGGGGGGGGGGGGGATGACATGCAGGAAAGGGAGGAGTCAAACTCACGGCCGCCGCGGCAAGGACTGAGCCTCTGTACATGGAGTGCATGCTCAGCCAGGTGAGCTAACCAGGTACTACAGTTGAAAATTAGCTGGCTGGCTAACACTGGCACATTTACAGAAATGTTGATTAATATGTGTTATCCTTATAAACAAATAATAAAATGAAATGAAAAGTGATTTCAAATTGTATTGATCTCTTACGTGACACTCCACAGACATTTGACCCTCCCCTTGTGATTGTATGGTGGATAGTATTAATACATTAAGGTCAACCCTTGACACAGTGACTCCACTAAAACTGAAAAAGATGACTTCTAATCTGACACCTCCCTCGAGAAACGATGAAATTAAACAATTGAAGAGAAACTGTCAAACAGCTGACCTACAAAACCCAAAACAAGTTGCAGTCCAGGCATTAAAGAACTAATAATGTACTGTATAGATCTACTATATACTCAGAAAATTTGCCAGATTCGCAAAAAATAGAAATATTTGAATGTTTGAACATGAGGATTTTCTGACCAAAAAAGTGAGATTTTCATGGTGTACTACTCAGTCATGTATGGAGACAGTAATGAGTCAGTGCAGTCAGTGCTTCATTCCAGCAAAGTAACTTTATAGAATGATCATTGACTGTGCTGATGAGTTCAGGGCTGCAGCTTCTGTTGGTCAGGGAGCCTCTGATTGTGGGTCAGCACATCTGAAAACGCTTATTCTGTAACAGTGAAACAGCACAGAGGGGGATTAGGTCCAAACTCAATATTTCTTTTTTTATAATGTGTTCATGTGGACACTCACAGCACTTGTAGAGAGTGTTGAGCCTGGCTTTGTCATTGTGACTCATCTCCTTGGCGTTGCCAAAGGACACGTTGGCATTGGGGATGGGGACCATGGTGGGCTGGTTGTTCTTGGAGAAGGCGTACCTGCAAGAGGACACGGAGCAGTTAGACTGGAGTATAACACATCCTAGGAAACTTACTGTTGGTAAGTCATTTTGGATTCAGACTTTACCTTCATCCAACACGTGAATAAAGTTGTTCAGTCCTGTTTTCTGGACCATCTCAAAAAAGAATTGAGTTTAAGATTGTACTAATCAATTTTAAAGCTCATTAGGGTCTATCACAGAAATGCTGACCCTATACGAGCCAGTTTGTAGCCTTACATCCTTGGACAGGGCCCTTCTAACGTTCCAAAGTCAAGACTTAAAGCTAGTGCGTAGTTTCTGTCGCCCCCATGAGGAATTCTAAGTAATTACAACAAAACTGTCACCCACATGATACAAGCCTTCCGTGATCGCGCACAGCCCCACCCCTCCTTCACGCAGTTGCTAGTAGCCAAGGAGGACACGGAGGATTAAAAAAATAACTCATGACAGACTCTTCAGAAGAGGTAATTATCTTCACTCGAGTTTCAGTGCGGGAAAGTCACCGGACGCCACAATCTTCTGAATATAGCCATACTGAGAAATACCGAGAGAGTTGTGTGGAGCTGATAATCTTAATTAGCTTTGTAGCAACTCATTTGGCAACGGCTTGAATGTAACAGACGTTTTTTAATATCAAAAAGTTACGCACTAAAGCATTTAAACCAGAGGCGATCGTGCCTTCTCCATCAGGGTGCCTCGGCTTCGTGCCTCGAACCGCCGGGGAATAAAGCTTGCTGAATTTGTGACATCTTTTAAATCACTTCTTAAAACACATTTTTATAGACATGCTTTTATGTGATGTGGTCTTTTTTATCGTCTTTCTCTTTGTCTTTTTACCCTAGCAACTGGTAATTACATTTGGTTAATTGAATTGTCATTTTTCTTCTGTCCTTTGATAGTGTCCCATCTACTGTTTACTATGGCGTGTACAAATGTGTATGTGTACTGATTTTATGTGTTTTTTTGTTTCCTCTGTCAAAGCACTTTGTAAACTGTTTTTAAAGGTGCTATACAAATAAAGTTGTTATTATTATGATTATGATTATGATTATGATTATTATTATTATTATTATTATTATTATTATTATTATATTATTATTATTATTATTATTATTATTATTATTATTATTATCATGCACACACAACACAGAAGTGAAGCCAGCTGTTCTCACTTGTGGTACTGCATGACAGAGTTGTAATCATAGGGAGTGCCCTGGTTCAGGGTGGCGATCTTATTGAAGTTGTGCTCCATTCCTAAAAAGAAAAAAACAAGAATAAAGTTAAGTTTAAAGTTACATTTGTTTGGTTTGACTTCACTTTGTCTCTGGGCAGAAAGGAGTCCAGCTGCTGGAGAAAGATCCCAATAATCTGCAAAGCTCCGTGGTTTGGTACTGATGGTTTTATGTTCAGAGAAGTGCAGTCAGCTTGTGTTTCATGAAGGATCAGGGATTTGCTAAAACGTGGTGTTCCCCCTGGCAGTGTGATGTTCAGGCTCTTTTTGTCCACTAGGAGGCACCAGGGACCCACCATACTTATATTGCAAACAAGATTGGAAGAGACATTTCAATTATTCCCACATGAAGCAAAAGTTTCTGTAACATTTACATTTTTTAAGGGAAATAATGTTTTTCTTACATGTTAAGCCTGGACCCCCGTCTGGCCCCCTTAACTGTGGAAAGCAGCTTTAGCCCCAAAGAGGAAATATTATTAATGTGCAGTGATAGATAAAATGTAGGTTAACACTGATGATTATGACAGATGATTATTCTTGTGTTTATTGTTTATCGTTAGTCTTTTGTAGAACCAAACCTATGGAGGGTTAGTAGTTTGTAACACTTGTGCTAAATGTATTTGGCACCGCTAGAATTGCATGTGGCCCCAGCCTGGCTCCTTCATTTAAAATGGTCTAGAACCACCACTGCCAGGCAATATAGTTTCAGATTAGTTTTTCTTGAAGGTTTTAGTTTTAATTTAGTTTCAGGTTACAAAAAATATTTTTCACTGCTTATTTTCTTTTTAGTTTTAGTTTACTATAATAGGAGGTTGTATTTATCAGTGTATTTGTTCACAAGGCATATGCATGAAATATTAACGTTAGGCCTGCATGGTTTCTTGTAAAAAACAAATCATATGAGTGTGTCTTATGTGATTGTACTTGTCTGCAGTTTACTGGGTTTTCTCTCTAACAGTCTGAATAATAACCAGCTCCCTTACCAGACTGAACGTTTTGCAGCATGACTCTGATGTGGTTGTCCCTGTCAGAGCGGGTCTGTTCATGGTTGAAGCCCAGAGCGTGGAGCAGCTCGTGCTGCACCGTGCCATGGTAAAGGCATCCACTCCGGGCCAGAGACACCACCTGCTTCCCACCACGACGGCCAACGAAGGAGTAGCAGCTAGACAGGAGCATAGAGTTGTTGAAGAACACTGAAGTGTAAGCAAAGCTTTCAACTCAAAGTCTTCTGTAACATCACTTTCTTACCCATTCTGAGACTCGATGCTCAGCCAGTCGCGGTCGTTGCTTTGGGTGGGCCTGAAGCGGATGCAGGAGAAGGAAGAGAAGGATTCCAGTCCACGGATGATAATAGCCTTCTCCCGGTCGGCTGCCAGGACCACAGCACACAACATTTAGCTTCTTAGCATCCAACAGCACACAACATTTAGCATCTAGCCATCCCACAGCACACAATATTTAACTTCTTACCATCCCACAGCACACAACAATTAGCTTGTTACCATCACATAGCAAACATTTAGCTTTTTACCATCCCACAGCAAACACCATGTAGGTTTAGCTTTTTAGCATCCCACAGCACACAACATGTAGCTTCTCTTCATCCCACAGCACAAATCATGTCGCTTATTAATATCCCACAGCACACAACATTTAGCTTCTTATTATTCCACAGCACACACAATTTAGCTTCTTACCATCCCACAGCACACAACATTTAGCTTATTCCACAGCACCATCTTTATAGCTTTATACCATCCCACAACATTGAGGTTTAGCTTCTTAGCATCCAACAGCACACAACATTTAGCTTCTTCGTCCACAGCACACACAGTTTAGCTTCTTACCATCCCATAGCACACAGCATTTAGCTTCTTAGCATGCCACAGCATAAGAACAACACAGTACCCCAATTATTTGACAACTTTTCTTTTTTTGGAAATTACATTTGAAAAAGACAATCTTATTATTATTCACAACAGCAGAATTCTTTCTTTGTGTTTAGTGAGTCCAATTTCACTTCTAGGAGTTTTGGATGGCTCATGTAACATGGTTTGTTGCTTCAGAGGAAGAAATAAATGACTGATAGGTGAAAGCACCTTGAGTGACATAGCGGTTCTAATTTATTGCTTTTTTGAATCCTTAATGTGTTGGATTTGACTGTTTGCTGACTGTTGCATTGATTGTACATCTGTATTTTTTTGTAGTTTGTAGGCCAGCAGTGTGTAAAAAAAATAGGTTTCAAGATTAGTAATGCTGTTTACGCCAAATTCATACCCTACCTATGTAGCCTAAAAAATAAAAATAGGAACATCAGACAATATTTTCCTGTGGTATGAAAATGAAAAAATCAGGTTTCAGAATGATGAAGACAAGTGGAGAAGAGTTAGATACAAAACAGGATGTCAGCTCTACAGAATGATTTCTTGTCTTTGGCAACTATCATGTTTTTCTGAAATGATGTACAGATTTTTAGGCATTCTATTATCTCAAATGGCTTATAAAAAAGTGTAAATAGCTGCCCCCAGACACCTCCAGGTTTGGGCTGAGCCCCAAATGTTTACAGCTTCTGGCTCAACTGCTGCTATTGATGGCTTTACTTTAACATTGAGCAGAAAACGGGCCGCTGTCTGTTTGATTCTGGTATCTCAACAAGTTTGTTATCACTTTCAAACCTTTTGTCAAAGTTACTGCTACAACAGACTGCATTAAATGTGGAAGCCTGCTGTATATGGACAGAGCATATGTGTGACATGTGTGTGACACTTACAGAAGTGGTTGGTGATGTAATAAGGAACGTAGACCTTCCCGTCAGTGTATTTGCCCCACATGCAGCCTCGGCTGGTGCAAGGATCGGCATTTCTCTCGTCCTCGCTACCGATGGCGATGTCTCCTCCGGTCAGGATGGGATCATTGTCAGAACGGACTGAAACACATCACACAGACACTCAGAAACATGTTGAACTGCTACTGATAGAACAAGGAAATATGATGAGGAACACGGCGGCTGCAGTAGCTCACACTCACTCAGATTATTGTTGGCTCTCTCCAGAAGTTCAGAGACAGAAAGCTCCGCCGAGTCATCCTCTGCACATCAACAACAACACCATTTCACTTTGTGTAAAAATACAGCAGCCACAGCACAATAGGTCTGATCATAAGAACATATTACATACCTGCCTACAGGTTCAGTGTGGGATTAGAGGAGAAAAAAAAAAACACGTTAGAGATATAAAGAAATGACTTGAAATGACAGCTACAAGTTTACAGAAGAATATCTTTTCAGCCAAATGACCAAATTCTGTGATTTAAAGTAGCAAAGTACAAAAAGAGAGATTATGAAACACACGTTCAGCCTCGTGGAAACTAAAATGTTGTGTATGTAGGGTTAGGGTTATCATCCAAACTGTATCATCATCTTTGAGAAATGATCAAAATAGTACTAAAGAAATGTGCTTACAAAACATGAAAAACCTGCTCTGTATCACATGAGAAAAGATTAGTTTTCTCCCTGCAATGTTCTTTAAATATCTTCTACGAGATTTGTCATTTTTCTTTTTGCTTGTTTTCTAGATCTAGAGGGAATTATGCAATTACTGTAAACCATGAAACTGCAAAAAAATCAAAAATCAAATCAAGGGGGAAATAAATGCTCTTATTAATCTCCTTACAGAATACTTGAGCCTTACTTTTATGTTTGTGACCGTTTTGACAAAAGAAAATTCACATCCAGCATTTCCTCTGTGCAGGTGTGTTGGGTAATATCACAGACATCTCACACACTGCTCTTGCTCCAGCATCACCATTTATTAAAGAAAACTAACGTTTCGGGCCCTTTGGACCTTCGTCAATGGTAGGTTGACATTCCAGCATTCAGGTTTAAATTTATCTTGTATGGGGTGAAGGACACAAGAGCTATTTACAACATGCATGTGGTCACCTATTCTAAGATTGTCTCTGTCAGGACTAAAGCGTCAGGTAACAGAGTCGTCCATATAAGGTGTGGAGACTATTTTCTGTGACCACCAAGATGTATAAGTACGGTTCACTTTCATGTTACTTTAGACACTATGGAGTACATACATCGTGCGTGTGTACACATGGTCTCTCCTTTGTTCAGATGATTGAATAAAGTACCAAATTACTCTTACTTGATGTCACGTGTTTTGTGATGGTAATATGTCTCCTCGATCACTTCACTCATTCATCATTGTTTTATTACAGTCAAGAGTATTATAATACTTTATTACATATTTATTACAAAGATCTGAAGGGATAGAAACTTATTTTTCAGCAAAGGGCCGCAGGTCGGAGTCGAATCCGGGCCCACTGCGTCAAGGAGTAAACCTCTATATATGGGCACCTGCTCTACCAACTGAGCTATCCGGGTGCCCGTAAACATTTTCTTTAATAAATAGTGATGCTGCAGCATGAGCAGTGTGCAAATTTTCCTTTTTTCCATGTTTGTGACCATGACAGGCGAGGTTAAACATACATTTTATAACACCTAGAAGTATTGTGTTGCAACGTGACGAATGACCAGATATCACACTGTGCTGTCATTGTCATTGTTCCTTTTCCACTATGGTCCTACCTCATTGTCGGCCCAACAGCAGGCAGACAGCAGCAGCAGAGCCAGAGCTGAGAATCTGAAAACAGACATGCGAGCCATCCTAGCAGACCTGCAGGACACAGACAGGAATGAGGCACAGCTTCTACCCAGAGAAAAGATATAGGCTACAGTGTTTGAACCAAAAAATGCAAACAGCTGAGGGTTCACACACTGAAAGAAAAAGTGCACACTTCTTCATTGCATTCTGCTGCAGATATTTGAACTCACCTTGGATTCCTCTGTGTGGACGTGTGCAGCTGAGGTTTCACTCCAGGTTTTTATACATGTTCAAATGGGTCACTGAG
Source organism: Gymnocephalus cernua (assembly GCA_023631565.1). Classification (NCBI taxonomy): domain Eukaryota; kingdom Metazoa; phylum Chordata; class Actinopteri; order Perciformes; family Percidae; genus Gymnocephalus; species Gymnocephalus cernua. The sequence continues at coordinate 35,506,649 of CM042426.1, read as the reverse complement.
CCCAAATATGTATTATCTGGGTACTGAGAAAGCTAAAGAATCAGCTAAACTCACAGGCTTATCAGGCATACAGAAACATCTCAATGCCACCGTTGGTGGGAAAAAGGACACTTGTTGCATTTAACATCACACTGTGCAAACACAGAAATAAGGAAGAAACAAAAGTCACTTTTATTTTTGATTTGTTCGCATGTTGCAAAAGTCACTTTTATTTTTGATTTGTTCTCATGTGGACTGTATTTATTTATCACAGGTTTGCTAAAAAGTGTGATGAGTGTTCAGGTACAGCACATGAATTGTTTCGTTGACCTCAGCTGTTTTTGTAAATAATAATTGAATAATAATTATAAATGAAACCATATTTATGTGCTGTGATTACAAAGGTGAAGCTGGAGCATGACACCTTACACATGCCGAGGTGGACAAAATAAAAGGAACACATGTACAGTGTAATGAAATGCACTCTTTGTAATTTTATCCAAAAAGACATGGACAAAATAAAAAGAACACCTGTGCAGTGTAATGAAATGCACCCTCTGAGATTTTATCAAAAAAGACATGGACAAAATTAAAGGAACACTTTACAATCTAAGACAGTCTGTTACTAAATGATTGCAAATTGCCATAATGTGGAATGAAGTCCAAGTTTTTTCACAAATCCAATATTCTATACAGGTATTGTATGGGATGGTACAATATTTTACAGGGTTGTATGTTATATTTTCAAAATTAAAAAGTGAGTTACTGGCACAGGTGTGTGTGAGACTGTACGTCTGGTGTTCCGAGTAAAGAAAAAAGCCTTATCAACTACAGTACAGTATGTGCTATGTTTGATCACCTGTGTGTGTTTGTCTAGCAGCGTCACGGGGCTCTGTTCATGAAGGCCATCAATGTGAGAATGACAGAAAATGTGAATATCGCTGATCACCTGCGTGGCTTTTCACTGAGTTTCTGCTTCTAGATGAATGTTGACCTTGTTTCTGGCTTAAATCTTTTCTTATAGTGAGTGCTGGCACACTTCTATCTTCTCAGGTCACAATAAAACAAACAGACACAGGCTGAGGTTATGATGCAAATAAGCATATTTTATTCATATTAGTAATCAAGCTTGAAGCGGATATTTGCGTTATTTGTGATGATGTCATTGGACACTTCATTTCTCATTAGGACAGCATGCAAGCTAATTTGATCAAATTCTGAATGAAAGCACATTCGTTAAGCACAAGATGCATTTCTGGTTTTGCTTGTAAAACATTGCATCAGTTTTCCTCATTTGCTCTGGATTTCCTGTTGGAAAAAAAGAGGGAATTTGTTAAAAAATATTGAATGAACACACACACACGCACACATGGGCATCCTTATACCCTAGGATGCTTGAAGTCCTTAAGTTACAGGTCTGTTCATCACATAACCCTAACACCCCTGTTTCAATGGAAGGCCCCTCTCTCACTTCCCAGGTTTCTTTTTTCTTTTTCTACAATTGTTTTTATTCATTTGTATGCCTTCCACCGCAAGGTTTTGTGAACAAACTCTTATTAACTATGTAACTATTATTGTAAGTTTTTATTTATTGATTTATTTATTTGCATTTTATTTCACTTCTAATTTTTCTATTTTTATTTCATATTTGGTTATTAACTTCTGGTTCGACCTGATCTGTCATGTATTTGTCCTGTTGTTTGTTTTTGTGTTTGAGGAATGTATGATTTTTTTGTGGAATGAAATAAAAACTCTTACTAACTGAAGGATATAATTTAATAATAACTAACTAACTAATTTACAAATAAACATACGCTGTATGTCATAGGTTAATGTCTGAATAACAGGAAACATGCATGCACATAAAGGTACATGCATGTTTTCTGTCTGTATCTGTCCTATAAGGGCAAAATGCCAGAGAAACAACAAAATGCATGATAAATGGAATGAATCATAAAGAAAAGCTACGAAACACGAAAAGAGAGGAAAACTTCCATCTGAAGACAGAATTCACAGCTATAGGTTCAACTAAATGTTATTATTATTATACTTCAGTTAGATCACATTGAGGATAGCGTGTATATAGCAAGTTCGAAAAAAAAACACAAAACTTACTTTCATTTCTAGAAGAAATGCTTTCTTTGCCCAGGTTTCAGGTGACGTCTGGAAGCAGTTGACCCTGAAATCAGAAAGAAAGCTAAATCTGTAAAACCTGCTTGATTTCTTTATGGTACTGATACAATGCACATCAACATAAGTATGATCTTCCAAGGTATCTCTTCAGTCTGACCTAGTCTGTCAATTTTACCAGTACAAAGACAGCATGAGAGAGTACTGTTGGTAGGGGGTAGCCAGGTAGAGAGAGACAAGTGAGAATGTAAGTAACTCAGAGAAAATACACCACGGATACAGAAACAAGTAGGAAGTTATTTAGTTAGGGAGATGTCAGGCTATATGGGTAAAAAGGTACGTACTGCAGCCATACAGGAGGTTCACACGAAGGATGTCAGTAGGATTCATCCGGGTGGCTCTGCCAATGGCTACATTGTTGTTGGGGATGGGAACGATGGTTGGCTGCCCGTTCCTAGAGAAGAACAACCTATGGTACACAGTAGTGATGAGAGGTTTAAACTGTATTGTTGAATGACAACGGAAAGCTGATGTATGGATCCATACTGGGCATGAAGAGATTGTAAGTGATTTAGGGACAACATCCACAGTGCTTGTTATTTGTAAAAATGCATTGTGGAATTGCATTAGGAGAGGATCTCTTCATGGCCAGTATGAAGTGTCTTAAAGTGTCCAGTAACTTGTTCAACGGACATATTGGCATGTGAGTATTGTTTCAAGAAATACTTGAAAATGGGAAATCCTCCATTAAAAATGCATAGTTATGTTATATGTTTTACATTATTTCATAGTTAGCATACCATAAATACATTGTTGTAGTATATTATAATTAAGTTCAGTGAGTGAATTTTACCTGCCATATTGCATGACAGAGCCGTAGTCATAGGGAGTGCCAAGGTTCCTTGTTTGGACCTTGGTGAACTGGTCCGTGGCATCTGCAGGCGATCACACAGCTTAATCACATGTTTTTATAACAGCTTGCCAGTCAAAATGGCTGAAAAGTGCAATAAGTAAAGGGGTTAACTTAACAGTTATATCTGCAGTAAACTACATGTCACGTTTTCTGTACACATGGCTGCTCATTCTAGAGGTCTTGATAACTACATAATTTATCTTCCTTTCTACTGAATAACTGCAACAATGATATGACACTTAACATTTTTCACTTAGACACTCCTTCTCAACATTGTGTGGTCGTGGATCAACGGACCAGCTCTTCACTCTCACAAAGATCCTGGAGAGGGCCTGGGAGTACTCCCATTAGGTTTACATGTGTTTTGTGGATCTGGAGAAGGCATATGACCAGGTCCTCCAGGAGATACTGCGGGAAGGTGTTGCAGGAGTATGGGGTACCTTCTAAGGGCTATCCAATCCCTGCACATCCAAAGTGATAGCTGTGTTGGCCTCCGCCAGGGCTGCGCTTTGACACTAATCCTGTTTGTGATATTCATGGACAGGATCTCGAGGCATAGTCATGGTGGAGAGGGGTTGCGGTTTGATAAGCTGGGGATCTCATTGCTGGCATCATCGGTCTGTGACCTTCAGCACTCACTGGAACGGTTCACAGCCAAGTGTGAAGCAGGTGGGATGAGGATTGGCACCTCTACATCTGAGGCCATGGTTCTCAGCAGGAAACCTATGGAGTGCTTACTCCGGGTAGGAAATGAGTCTTTACCCCAAGTGAAGGAGTTCAAGCACCTCTGGGCCTTGTTTGCTTGTGATGGGATAATGGAGTGGGGGATTGGCTGGAGAATCGGAGCAGCGGGGTCAGCATTGCATTTGCTTTACTGCACCATTGCGATGAAAGGAGAGCTGAGCCAGAAGGCAAAGTTCTCGATCTACTGGTAAATTTCCATTCCTTAATACCCGCCCAGGTAGATTAATACCCGCCCAGGTAGATAAAATCCGAAGTAAATCTTTTCCACAATCAATTTTGTATATTTTACAGCGTACCTGGATCAGCGCCATCCAGCCCCTCCTCCTCATGAAGTTGTTAATATAGGCCTATATAACATTTAAACACCAGGTAATCAGGTAATTTATCTGCCAGACCATAACATTTATTTAATAAACCAACCAGATTTGATTGACAAAGCACATCAAAGGCTACACTTCATCTGAATCGATCTGTATAATCTTCTAGTCTTCTAGTTTGTTTAATATGTAAATAGTTAAAATTATCTGTTAATGTTATTTAGTATTTTTATAATAAACCTTTTGTTTGACTAGCTTATTTCTGAACCCAGCCATCATGCACCGTCACATCCTGCGCCTCCTACCACCACAAGTAAATTCTCATCCTGTGGGAAACACTGTATGGTCATGAAGGCTTGGTCATGACCAAAAGAACCAGATCCTAGCTACAAGCAGCAGAAATGGGGCTTCCCAGAAGGTGGCTGGCGTCTCCCCTATAGGACGAGAAGCTCATCTGTTAGGAACTTGGAGTAGAGCCGCTGCTCCTTTGCGTGGAATGGAGCCAGTTAAGTTGGTTTTAGTCTGGCTATCACCAGACCAAGCTCAATAGATTTAAGATTGAACATTAGTCTGGGGAGTCTGCTCTGTATTTTCTCTGCACAAGAGGCAAGACCAACAGGCATAGTTCAAATGACTCTGTACGCAATTGGATAGTCCTTCAACCAATCAGACCAACAATCCGAGTGACGTAGCAGTGACAGCGGCATCATGTATATAATGTAAACAAATAGCTGCTTGCCGTTGCTTCTCTATTGTCATTGTGTTAAACCTGCAAATAGCGCACAAGGTAGATAAGCCAGTTTGTGAATGGTTCCTGTAAAACTGTGAACGGAAGCAGGAAAGATAAACATGCAGGTTTCCAGCCTGAGCTGCAGGGCAAAATCAAATCGCCGGCAGAGTGGGTAGGGTTTACCAAGTGGCATGTCCAGCTGCATAGAAAGCTGTGAGAAGGCATCGGGGAAGATCCAGGACTAGCTGCTGTTCCCGCGACCCAATTCCGGATAAACGGATGACGATGGATGGATGGATTTTTCACTTAAAAGTTTAGAGTAATAAAGCCCAGTTGTATTAATTGTAAGACCAGAGTTGGTTGTTGTATTGTTTGCTTAAAGCATTTCTAAAACTCCATCTATATTTGACATAAAGAAAGTCTGTAACTCGACCCACTAGGAATTATGTTCTGCCACAGGATGCGAACATGCTGGTCCCTGTCTGAACGGTTCTGTTCATGGTGGAAGCCCAGGACGTGGAGCATCTCGTGTTGGATGACCCCCAGGTTAACACAGTCCTGGCGATTTAAAGACACTAGCTGGGCATTACCCCGATGACCAAGACCTCTTGTGAAACACCTGAAAGATAAAAGTAAACCAAATCTTTGAGTAACTAAGAGTATATTTGTGCAGGCATATGGCATGTGCATTGTGTGGTCCATACCCATCCTGAGACTGGATGTCAACAAAGTCCGTCTGTCCATTAGCCAAGGGGGTGAAGCGGATGCAAGTGGACTGAGCAAATGACAGCAGGCTTTGGACAATGGTTTCTCTCTCTCTTGGGGCTTGACAGTAAACAAAAAAAACATTATCAGTTTAGTGGGTTTTATTGCTGTCATCTTCTAATTCACTCTGCCTTCATATTAAAAGGGGACGTTTAGCACTTTTACTATACAAGTAGACTACTATACTACTACTTGTACTACTATCCCTATTACTATTCTGGTACTACAACTACCAATATAACTACTACTGCTGCTACTATTGCAACACTAGTGCTGTTGCTCTTGCTACTACTGTACACATCTATTACTTAGGGCTGCAACTTACAATTATTTTCATTGTTGAATAATCTGTTGATTATTTCCTCGATTAATCGATTAGTCTACAAAATCTCAGAAAATGACCTCCTCAAATGTCTTGTTTTGTGCATATTTCAAATATATCTATTTACTAGTTTAGGACAGAAGAAACTAGGAAATATTCACAGTTAACAAGCTGAAATCAGAGAATTTTTAGTTTTTCAATTGTTGCAATTCTACTACTACTACTACTATTACTACTACTATCACTAGATCTAAAACTGCTATTGCTACTACTATTATCTTTACTACTACTACTTCCACTACAACTACTGCTACTACAAGGGTATTATTTACTGCTGAATACAGAAGCAAAGTAAAAGTCAAGCCTTCAGTACTCACAGTACTGGTTGGAGATGCGGTAGGGTACGTAGACGTTGCCATCGGCGGCTTTAGGCCACAGGCAGCTTCCTGCTGTGCAGGGATCAGCGTTCTGTAGATCTGTTGGCACTACTATGTCTCCAAATAACACCACAGGGTCATCAAAGTTCTTTCCTGCAAAATCACATGACAAGATCGAGTAAATGTTTTCATCTATTCTTATTGAACTGCATTTCATAATTTCTTTATTTAACTGCTGTGTTAAAAGCCCGTCAAATCTGGGTCTAATATAAGCTCTTCTTCCACAATGTAGTATCTCTGCTGTATTCTTTCAAGTATGTACTGTAACACCAGCATTATTTATTATTTATATATGTAAGGTTAGATAAGCATTACTGTACATTTGCTGCTTGAGTGATAATGTCACCAAAGGGAATGAATAAAGCAGTTGCAGTGGAGATGAACATACCAAGATTAGCATTGGCCTTCTCCAACAGCGTGGACACACTGAAATCATCATCCTCAATGGTGTTGCCTGTGGAGTAGAAACAATTTGGTCATGTATCAGTTACATGATGCACAACTATATTTTTACAGAATTTTACAGTCTGAAAAGTAACCATGTCTTACCAGAGTTCTCACGCTTTTCAAAGGAAGCCTATAATAAGACACAAAGTAATCATTGGTTAAATACAGTTGAAGCAATATGGAGCCACTGAATTTAAAATGTGGCTTCTAAGTTCAGAAAGAGTTTAGTATAGTCAGTGATTTGACTTTTAATTCAAGGCTTCTGTGGTTGGTCCTATAACAATAGCATGTAGGCAGAAATAAAAATCATCAGCAGCGCCTCTACTTCCTCCGCAAACTGATAAGAGTTCATTCTACAGGGGCACCATTGAGAGCATCCTGTCCAGCATCCTGCACTGCCCCCCAATCGTTAGACCCTGCAACACATAGTGAAAGCTGCTGGGCGGATCATTGGTGTCCAACTCTCCTCACTCCTGGACATTTACCAAACCCGCCTCACCCGCAAAGCAACCAGCATTGTGGGTGACCTCAGCCACCCATCAAACAGCCGCTTCAGCCTCCTTCCATCTAGGAGAAGGTACAGGAGCATCCAAGCCTGTTCCACCAGACTGGCAAACAGCTTCATTCCCTAGTCTGTCAGGATTCTCAACACCCTCCCCTCTATCCCTCCCCCTCCCCTTTGCCGCCAAGAACTCTGGACTCTGAACTCCTCCCCATCAGGATCAGCACCGGCCACTTTTTAATAAAGACATTCAGGAACTCTTCCTTTTATATTGCACATTTCACAATCTTCATCTTAAGTTTTCTGTACTATTTGATTTTGCCTTACATTTGCACTATTCAGAATGTATTACTGTATTGTACATATTACTTATCCTTTTTCTTTCTCTTCTTTCTTATCTTTTTTATATTATACTTGTCGTACGTGTCCTTATTGCACCGTGGGTTGGAGAGAAACACATTTTCAATTGCTCTGTATGTCTGGCACATATTGCAGAATTGACAATAAAGTTGACTTTAACACTAACTTTGAAAATTAGTATTTTTTTTATATTATACTTGTCGTACGTGTCCTTATTGCACGTGGGTTGGAGAGAAACACATTTTCAATTGCTCTGTATGTCTGGCACATATTGCAGAATTGACAATAAAGTTGACTTTAACACTAACATTGAAAATTAGTATTTTTTTCTTCAAAATTGCAATGTACTTCTTTTGACTCAGAGAAAGCTAATTTCTTGCAATCACGCACTGTATTAGAATGCAATGCAATCCTCAAACTACAAAGTATAAATAGAAAGACAGAATCTCATTTTAGCTTACCTGAAAGGCTTATCTCCTATGCAGAACATGTTATTATTCATGTTATGTTATTATTCTGATTTTAAAGCCATAATTCTGAGTTTTAAGTCAGAATTCTGACTTAAAACTCAGAATTCTGACTATCATTCAGAATTACGACTTTAAACTCACAACTCAAATACATTTTTCACATGAGGCCCTAATCCTCTTCCGTATATCTCCGTATATAATCTTAAAGTTGATCTTGGTTTGACCAACATTGCATTAAATATTTTTTCACATTGCCTTACAGGGCTTCCACACAATTTACCAAATTATCTTTGTTTACAAAGAGTTTCCATATAAATTACCACAATATTCAATACTAAAACTTCCCTGATACTGTGAGCAGTCAGACTATACTGCAGATCCTTGTATATTATTGAAGAAAAATTGAATTATGCACTGTAAAATTTCAGAATGTATTGCATTTCATTTCAAATTGTTTTCATAAAATTGTTGTATTTATCTCATTATTGAGAAAGTGTCTGTCCATATGCATGCAAAGTCTCAGATGAGGTTTACCTGTATAGTAAAACTGTAGACAGAGAAGAAAAGGACGCTGAGCACAGCCGCCTGGAGCATCATGGTTACAGAACAGCAGCAGCAGACTATGAAAGTACCTGGGGAAACACAAGTGTTCCAACTTATAAGGGTGTGAAAGCCAACTAACTTTCATCCTAATATGGCATACTGCTCACCAAAGACATGTTGACAAATTCTGATCAACTGAAAGTGGCAGTTATTACTAAAAGGGATAGTAGTTTGTGTAAGATGCAGGTTTTGTGTAAGATGCAGGTGTTTCCGGCTGTCTGTCCCCAGGCAGGAGCAGATTAAAACACATTTTAGCAGTCAATGATATAAAAAAGGTAAAATTGATCAATTTACTGACAAAAACGTGTATCTCTTTTTAGACTCCAACATGAAAAACAATTCCTAAATTAAAGCTGCAAGCAGCGTTGGATGGGCCCTCGCGCCTCTGTGCGCGTCGGGGTTACTGGCGGATGCCGCTCCTTGCGACCGTGCATCTCCGCGGCACTTAGACACTGTAAATCATCAATAATGAAAAGGGAACTCCCTGCCGAGTTCACCATACCTCATACAAGACTCTACGTTGTACAGTTCATTAGTTGTGTAAGGGGGCGTGGCGAAAGTATAGGGGTAGGGGCAAACCTTTACCAATAAAAAAGGAGGTCTCTGCTGAGTTTATTGATACCTCACATAAGACTACCTTAAACGGGTAACCAGTTATGAAAGGGGGCGTGGCTTAAGCATAGGGTGCGGGCAAAACCATCACCATTGAAAACGGAACTCTCTGTTGAGTTCAATGATACCTCACACAAGGGTGTACCTTAAACAGTTCTAATGTTATGAAAGGGGGCGTGGCTTAAGCATATGGGGCAGGCCAAACCATCATCAATGAAGAAGGAACTCTGCTGAGTTCAGTGACACCTCACACAATAGTGTACCTTAAATGGGTCACCAGTTATGAAAGGGGGCGTGGCTTAAGCATAGGGGGCAGACGAAACCATCACCAATGAAGAAGGAACTCTCTGCTGAGTTCAATGATACCACACTCAAGGGTCTACCTTAAACAGTTCAAATAGTATGTGGTATAGTATAAGTGGGCGTTGTTAGGGGGCGGCTCAGTATCACATATAGACCACACATTATAAGTTTCATGAAAATCGGATGATGTTTGTCATATAAGGCAGATTTTGTGTTGCCAGCGGGGGGCCCTATGACCAAATGTCAATTTTGGCCTGTAGGTGTCCTCAGGCCTGGACCCTTGTCAAATGTGAGAAATTTTGGGTGCTATGACAATATACACTAAAGTTACAACAACTTCTTCGTTCATCGATAGATGCTCAAAATGGCCGCCACGCCACGCCCACACCATTCGACGAAAAGTTTTTCTTTTAATAACTTTTCATCTTTAAGGTTTTGAGATGGTACAGACCAAATTTGAAGTCCATCAGATGAAATCTGTAGGAGGAGTTTGTTAAAGTATAGCACCTTGACTTTTAGGCCTACTTCCTGTTGCCACTAGGGGGGCGCTATGACTTCGAATATGATAAACCCCACAAAAAGGCAATTCATTGCGCGGAAGAAAGAAAGAAAGAAAGAAAGAAAGAAAGAAAGAAAGAAAGAAAGAAAGAAAGAAAGAAAGAAAGAAAGAAAGAAAGAAAGAATAATAATAATTCCTTCAGTTTCAATGGGGCCTTCGGTGCTGTCGGCGCTCGGGCCCTAATTAGTAGTCCCAAGGTATAAAGAAAGGCATGTTTTTATTTATTTTTTAGGAAAGGTTTTAAATCCCAGACCTAAAGCTGAAAAACTAAAACCTGTTCAGTTTCATAAAACTGGGAAAGGGTAGGGAAAGACAAGTCCAAGACCAGGACTAGTCGAGACTGAGTCAAGATCAAGTCCAAGTCAAGACCGAGTCCAAAAAGGTTTGAGTCCAAGTTAAGACTTAGGCTGAATGAGAGACCATCAGGATTGTAGAAAGAAAGGGTCACATTAGGCCACATTATTTACTTAAAATATAAAATGGAAATGTTCCCATTCTTAAACGTATTACTTGTCCTGAAGAATCCATAGTACAAAGAGCTTGCTGACATTGTGTCTGTGGCCAAAATGAAGATGATTGATACCTGATGATTGAGGTATATGATGCAGCCAGGCGTAAACCAGGAGACCAATCTCGATGCCTGTTCTAGATGGATTTTTAATTAAACTAATACCTGTTTTCTGAAGTTACTTTAGAATTAAAGCATATAGTGCTGGACTCAGTCAAGGAAGCCTTTAATAAGACACAAAGTAATCATTGGTTAAATACAGTTGAAGCAATATGGAGCCACTGAATTTAAGATGTGAAAATTGGCTTCTAAGTTCAGAAAGAGTTTAGTATAGTCAGTGATTTGAGTTTTAATTCAAGACTACTGTGGTTGGTCCTATAACAATAGCATGCAAGCAGAAATAAAAATCATCAGCAATGCTTCTACTTCCTCCGCAAACTGAAGAGAGTTCATTCTACAGGGGCACCATTGAGAGCATCCTGTCCAGCATTCTGCGCTGCCTCCAATCGTTAGACCCTGCAACACATAGTGAAAGCTGCTGGGCGGATCATTGGTGTCCAACTCTCCTCACTCCTGGACATTTACCAAACCCGCCTCACCCGCAAAGCAACCAGCATTGTGGGTGACCTCAGCCACCCATCAAACAGCCGCTTCAGCCCCCTTCCATCTAGGAGAAGGTACAAGAGCATCCAAGCCTGTTCCACCAGACTGGCAAACAGCTTCATTCCCCAGTCTGTCAGGATTCTCAACACCCTCCCCTCTCTCCCTCCCCCTCCCCTTTGCCGCCAAGAACTCTGGACTCTGAACTCCTCCCCATCAGGATCAGATAGTGCTGGACTCAGTCAAGGCCAACTAGAATATTTGGCGAGTCCAATGGCCGAGTCCGAGACAAGCCAGAGTCCAACTACCAATGAGTTCAAGACAACTCCAAGACAACAGAAAAGCTGGAGATGCTGACTCGAGTCCGAGTCCTGACACAAGTACTACAGCCCTGCTTAAGGGGACCGGTGTTTTCATCCAAACTACAATTTTAATTCTGATCTTTACTAGTCATTTTGGTTCCTAAACTTAACCACATAATGTTGCTGCATGACGGTCACCCTTTGTCAGCTAAACTGGTAACACTTTATAATAATAAGGGTACATGAATTATCATGAACTCACACATGACTTAATGCATGAAAAAGCATGAATTCATTCATGTAGTACTTCATGAACTATCATTAGTGTACAAGGATTAATAGTACCTTCTGCATGACTTAATGCAGGAACAATACATTAATTAATGCATCCATCCATCCATCCATCGTCGTCCGCTTATCCGTGGTCGGGTTGCGGGGGGAGCAGCTCCAGCAGGGGACCCCAAACTTCCCTTTCCCGAGCCACATTAACCAGCTCTGACTGGGGGATCCCGAGGCGTTCCCAGGCCAGGTTGGAGATGTAATCCCTCCACCTAGTCCTGGGTCTTCCCCGAGGCCTCCTCCCAGCTGGACGTGCCTGGAACACCTCCCTAGGGAGGCGCCCAGGGGGCATCCTTACCAGATGCCCGAACCACCTCAACTGGCTCCTTTCGACGTGAAGGAGCAGCGACTCTACTCCGAGCTCCTCACGGATGACTGAGCTTCTCACCCTATCTCTAAGGGAGACGCCAGCCACCCTCCTGAGGAAACCCATTTCGGCCGCTTGTACCCTGGATCTCGTTCTTTCGGTCATGACCCAGCCTTCATGACCATAGGTGAGGGTAGGAACGAAAACTGACCGGTAGATCGAGAGCTTTGCCTTCTGGCTCAGCTCTCTTTTTGTCACAACGGTGCGATAAACTGAATGTAATACCGCCCCCGCTGCGCCGATTCTCCGACCAATCTCCCGCTCCATTGTCCCCTCACTCGCGAACAAGACCCCAAGGTACTTAAACTCCTTCACTTGGGGTAAGGACTCATTCCCTACCTGGAGAAGGCACTCCATCGGTTTCCTGCTGAGAACCATGGCCTCAGATTTAGAGGTGCTGATCCTCATCCCAGCCGCTTCACACTCGGCTGCAAACCGATCCAGTGAGTGCTGAAGGTCACAGGCCGATGATGCCATCAGGACCACATCATCTGCAAAGAGCAGCGATGAGATCCCCAGCCCACCGAACTGCAACCCCTCCCTACCACGACTATGCCTCGATATCCTGTCCATAAATATTACGAACAGGATTGGTGATAAAGCGCAGCCCTGGCGGTGGCCAACCCTCACCTGGAACGTGTCCGACTTACTGCTGAGAACCCGGACACAGCTCTCGCTTTGGTCATACAGAGATTCGATGGCCCTGAGAAGGGACCCCCCTCACCCCATACTCCCGCAGCACCTCCCACAATGTCTCCCGGGGGACCCGGTCATATGCCTTCTCCAGATCCACAAAACACATGTAGACTGGATGGGCATACTCCCAGGCTCCCTCCAGGATCCTTGCTAGAGTAAAGAGCTGATCCGTTGTTTCTGATTTATTGATGATGTTCATGTCTTCTTCATTGGTAAGTCTGTAGTTCAAGTGACAGACTAAAGAATACTGAATTGTAGTGTTATAATCATGATTAACTAAACATTACTTCATTATTTCATCATGTTTTGTGGCCCTTCAAATAAAGTGTTGACCTGGTCCATCTTTAAAATTGATAATTGGTTGCATACAATTAAATGTATTAAGAATTAAAATAGTGGATTGGCAAAATGACACTACGGTCAATACATTTACACAAAATACAATTTACTGCAGATGCATTTTTGTAGTTGCTTTATTCACAACAACATAAGGCGCTTAAACAGTAATGCCTGAGAACAACAAAGTTGGATATTTATGATGTTACTTTTTGCTAACTTTTTAGTGTCTGAACACCTGACATTTCTCCACAATTTGTTTTCCATTTGACAGGTCACAAAGATGATTGATGCATATGCCACCATCAGTCATATGTTATTTCTCAATGTTAAAGATGAACCAGGTCAGCTCTTTATTTGAAGGGCCATGCACGATGAACAGCAGCAAGGCTTTCAGGGTCATCCGGTCTCAGAGAAAGGTATATCTGTGTGTCGGTCATGGTTAGCATTATTGTACCTCAGCAAAGTTAACATTAGGGTTCGCTGACAGAAGCTCAGTCTCTTGGGACTTGGCTTGGGAAACGGAGGGTTGTGGTTCAAGTCCCTGTATGGACCAGGCATGGGTTGTTGACTGGCAGTGTCTGGAGAGGTGCCAGTTTACCTCCTGGGCACTGCTGAGGTTCCTTTGAGCATGCCGTGCATGCCACCGTACCATGGCTGACCCTGCACATGTCTGTTTTGCGTCTCATGTAAGATACATTACATGAGATACATTTCAACTGCCAACTACATGTAAGTAAGTAAAAGTAAAAAGTGTGCTGAGACATTTTCACAAATCTTCAGAGACGTGTAATTACAGCATAAGGCAACCTTTTATTCACGGTTAGAAATTACTGATACTGTAGGGATTAGTTATAGGCCATAGATGAAGTCTACTTTTGGGTTGCCAGGAGAACTGATCTTTACACAACCACTCTGTGTGGTTAGAATCAGAGGTGCAGAGTTGTGAAAGCCTTTCTGTGTTTATATGACTTCTCTAAATTGTGGGCACAGTTGCAATATGTGTTTTGCTTATACACACACAGTCTACTTATTTTCATTTTTGGAACATTATACTTCTACTCCACTACAATTTGGAAGCCACTTTTGTACTTTGTACTCCACTACATGTATTTGATCATGTTAGTTATTAATTATTTTGCAGATTCACATGAAAACTAAATACTAATAAAATAAATTATGATATTATGGTTTAAGCTGTATCTAAAATTATCTGAAATTAGCGCCAGATTTATCAGCTATAATATCAATGCATCAGTAATTATAATCTAATAATATATATTATTTGAATAGCCATTCTGCAAGATGAATATATTTACTTTTGGTACTTTAAGTATAACTTCATGCCAATACATAGGCAGTTTTACTTAAGTTAGTATTTCAATACAGGACACTTACTAGTATTTCTACACTGTTGTATTGCTCCTTTAACTTTAGTAAAAGATCTGAGTACTGGGGCGCCCCGGTAGCTCACCTGTTGAGGGTGCGCCCCATGTACTAAGGCTCAGTCCTAACCACAGTGGCCGGGTAGAATTCAGCTTTATGTCATCCAACTCTCTCTCCTCTTTCCTGTCTTCAGCTGTCTTATCAAATAAAGGCCAAAAAAGCCCAAAAAATGATCCTTAAAAAAAACCTCCACTGTCAAAAACTATCATGAGAATTCATTTTCATCTTTAATCTGACTGATCCTTCAACATAAAGACTAAGGCTTACATTTTATGTCATTCAAAAACATACTTCAATATAATTGCTTCTCATTTGTTTACATTAACAAACACACATCACATTAACTAAATGCTGTAAAACAACTAAAATGAATTAATTATTAACTACATGAAAAATTGCTGAAATTATTGAATTGTTTCTAATGCCGAATGATTAAACCTGACAATTAATAGTTTCAGTTCTTGATTGTCAAATGGTTTATGTCATCATCTGTTTCATCATATGTAATCCAGTCTGCTGCAACCACTTCTCATCACGAGACTGAGATATTTCTAAACAGAGGTAATATGGCTTTGTCTTGTGACATGTCTATTGATGTAAGAACGAGTGAGGAAAATATCTTAGTATTGCATGTTTTGCTCTGTATACTCAGTGGTGGAATGTAACTAAGTACATTTACTCAAGTACTGTAATTAGGGTCCAAGCAGCGAAATCCATGTTCCCATGCATGAAAACTCACCAAACTTTGCACCAAGTCCAATCGTATGTCAAACTTAATCAGTGTGATTTGTGTGCTAATAGTCCTGATGGTGGCGCAACAACAGCCATCTAAAATTTGAAACTTTAAAAAATCCATAACAAATGAATCATACATGCTACAATGTCGCAACTTATGTCAAACTGTAGCCCCAATGGAGAAGAAACTATCCTCTGCTTTTACCCAGTAGCACTTTTTGCAAAAACTGCAAAACTTGTTAAAGCTATCTCTTATCACATTTTTATCAAAAATGTAGCCCTCAGTGCATTAACGCATTTTACAGCATACAGTAGTGCAAACAAATACTGCAATTTCTTCCAAACTAAATATTGATCCTGGTGTTTATGGGGGGAAAAATCACAACATTTAGAGGTCACTTTAGATTTAGTGTGCAAAACTTCAGAATTTTATGTCAAAAAGTGATTTGTGTGTCCTCATCTCCGCCATTGCAGTCAATGCAAATAGAACATCTTTAAACATCAGTTTGTCATTTATTGATATTTGTGAAAATACATGACTACACTATACTATGTTGTCTAAACAAAAGTACACAAATTCTCAGAATTTATTGACAGTAGTTCAAAATTCTGCATTTTCATGCAGTCTTGCCCATTGTCTATTCATTTTTGTGAAGCTCACTTTCATCATCTGGCCACTAGCTCACTGAGATCACCACTTTCCTTTAGACCCAAAGGTTCTGAGTTCAAAACCCCAGTGTTACAAGGGGACCATCTTATACCTAATCAGCCATTGTGCTTTGGACTCCTTCCATGCATGTTTTAGATGTGTCTCTGCATCAACACACCTGATTCAAATTAACAATCAGTTCACCTGTCGGAAATGATCAGCTCCATAGTTTGTGTCCTAGGTTAACATGCCATTGTGTACTCTGGCTTTATGCTGTGGGGATCGGAGACACATAGGTTTCTTAGAGGAGCTGTAGCTTAACAAGGCTGATGCTGGTTTTCAGGGCAAGAGGTTCGGCGTTCAAATCTCGTACGCACCACTCACCAACCCTCACTAAACAATAGGCCTGTTTCTTGGGCATAATCAACGCGATGAGCAGGTAATTTAAAAACATAAAATCCAGCTCCTCTGGCACCACCTACAACCTGTAGTGCGATTTGCAAATATTCACAGCTCCCTGTTCAGATGCACCAATTAGGGCCAGTGGGGGTGTCTAACTGCGTGTCAATCACTGCTCATGCACACACATTCATTCTCCCTCGTGGGGGGAGGGGCTTAAGAGACTGTTTTGGGCTTTAGCAGAATGGAGGGAAGGACTGAGAAGTTGTTGATGTTCACATTTTTTGGCTAAGTCCTGGATCTTCACACCCCTACCTACAGCACCTTTAAGTATTACTTTACATATTGATTTGTCTCAGTTTTACCAGTGTGAGCAGAGTGTTGGAAATGTGTGACTGATTGATATGAAATGTCAGACTTTCTACAGCATCAGATTTATAAACAGGACACAAACTAGAAGAGAAATCAGCAGATGTATGATGGATTTAAGAAATGTGGAAGAGGGCAGAAATTCTCCTTTTGTCCTCAAATAATCCAAAGATATTGTTGTGCAAAATGTGTATCAAGTAAAAAGAGCTGCAAATCAGCTGCCTGACATTTCCAGTCTTATATTTCCTCTATATAATAGAAACTATGAAGAGAGAAATGCAAATATGCAACTACAGAATAGTAGCACATTTCCTCCATAATCTACCCAAAATATTTGTGTTGTGTGTCTGACAAATCAAGATAATACCATACCATATGCTACAGCACCCGAAGGTGGTGAAGCTTTACAACTGCAATGACAATGAAATGATAGCTTATAAATATCTCTGTTGTTTCTCTTCCACGACATTTTGTATGTCATGTTTGGGGTGTGGGATGAAGAGAGGGATACTTTTAGTCAGTGCTCGAAGTGGGCCGGTACGCACCGGTACGCAGTACCGGCACTTCTACATTTAACTCTTAAGCGTACCTGCACTTTTTCTTGCGTACCGCTACTTCTCGCATGCAGCCGGTACTCTACCACTGACAGAGAAAGCGTCAGTGCCAGAGAGATGACCCTAACGTTACATAAACTACACTACCCAGAGGGCACTACGTGTTTACATTTTAGATCTTGACGAATCACGTAAAGGCAAGCAGTCCGCCCACCCAATCAGAAGTTCGCTTCTCCACGGACGCTAGTTTGAAAAAGCTGTCAGCGTGAGCCTGACCATAACAGATTTTTCACTGCTGAAAACCTAGAAACTAAAAATAAGTGTCTAGTTTGTAAGTCGTTATGTTAGCCGCCTGGCTTCAGAAAGGTACTAAAAGAACGCGTGTGCCAGAGCCAGACATGTCAACAGAGGTCCAAGTCCAACCAGAAACATCAGGAGCTAGCTAGTACGATTCATGAGCTTCAAGCTAGCGTTGATGTGAGCGGCAGCTGGCGTTGAGGAGTGTGCCGCTACCATAGACAGTATATAAAAGGCCGCTACCAACCTTAACGTTACACCGACGTCAACAGTAACGTGAGTAACGAAACACACGGATGGCCTGACTGTTGGTCAAAGGACCAAATTATGTATTTTTGCTCCACGAACAGCTGGCTTGTTTTTAATGATAACAAACTGGGCTGCAAAACATGATGTAGCAGCATCCCGTCACTAGCTGCCCAGACAGAGAGGGGACTGAAGCTGTTCCCCCTGTCTCTGTCACACGCGCACACACGCACACTGAGAGTGACTGACTGTTTTGCATCTGTTTGAGCACCAAATTATTGTTAAAATGTATAGTTTTGATGAATGAATGAATTTTTTTTTCTTAACATGGCTCCAACATATTAGCAAATATAAATCAGCTTATATGTGGAAAAAATAAACAATATTGATACTAGCCTATATGTAAATTAGTCGCTTAGGCCATCCATAGATAGTTAATAAGCATTCACTGTGCCACATGTATGTTTAAAATCAAAACATGATTTTTTGAATAGCTTATGCACTAAAGTTATGTAAACTTGTTTAAATAAATCCATACATTTATATAGTTAATAATGACAATAAATTGTTGTACCAGCAATATCTCCAAGTTTTGGTTTTCACTATAGAAATCTCAAATGTCATAATGATCTGCCAATGCAAGAGAGTACCGGCACCTTTTTTTTCCCACTTCAAGCACTGCTTTTAGTAATTTTTAAATTATTTAATTTATCTTTTGTGTTTTCTTAAAGAACTTGCCCACTTTGTATCAGCTCTACATCCACAAACAAGAGGGCTCTTCACCGAGCTGATCCACTTGTGCCTCTGTTTACCAGTGTCTACTGCTGGCTCCGAAAGGTCTTTCTCAGTGCTTCACCGCCTGAAAACCTGGCTCCGTAGCACTATCACTCAGAGTAGACTCTTTCACACATGGCACTGCTTCACGTCCACAAAGACATTTTGGATGATCTGGATATTCAGGGTTGCATGGCAGAGTTTATCAGCCGAACTCAAACGCAAATCTACGTTTAGTGTACCGAAATCATCGTAAGGTAGAGACATGGTGTCTTACGTCTCGGCATCTTTTTCCTGCCGCCGTGCAGGCCCAGATGGTAGCCTACATTTAGCCTAGTATGATTGTGATTTATGTATGCCTATTACAAAGAAATGAATAGTCTGTAACTTTTTAGAATTTGTCACATACTGTTGGAAAAGAAGATTTTGCATAGTCTGTTACTTTGTGGCACTTAGGCCTTTTTTTGGCCGTTATGCAGTTTATGAACACTTAATCTACTTGTGGTTGTTTTAAAATAAACATACATTGTCATCTAGAAAACCAATCATGGTGCGTTGAGCTCCTTGTTTTAATCAACATGATTATGCATGTATTACTAATAATAAATTTAATTTATATTGGTTGCACTACATAGATAACATTTTAGTTCATATGCATGCATTCACACAGATATTTAGATAGGCCTACTTTTTTTGGAGTTTGCTGTGCAGTAGGCCCTATGTTAGGATATAGTTTGTAAGCACCGTCAGCTCAGCTGTACTTCATGGAGGGGAGGGGCAAGTGAGTTTTTAAAAGGAGACAGAGGTAGAGTGATCTGCAGAATACAGAGCATGTGTAACATAGTATTTTTAGACTCTACGTGGACCGTGGACCCATGGATTGCCATGAAATTTGACACAGACATTTATGTTCCCCTTCAATGTAATCACTTTGATGACCCCATGACTTCTCATCTAGCACCATCATCGAGTAATCATTTAAAGACTGTCATAACATGTAAAGACTGGGGATCTTGCAGGGTCACCCATTGCAAGACTACAACTAGATTTGTTTTGAAAAATGTCATCGAGCTAGATAGCTACCGCTAGCATTAGCTGGTAAGCTAAAGTTTGCAGATTTTCTGTTCTGCCGTACATGCAGATGAATGGCAGCAGTACCCGGAGGTCTGCGTTTATCCGCCGGTAAAACTCCCGTTGGATGACGCGCTTCAGAAGGGTTAAACATCCGCAACTTTGCCTCTTTAGCGTTTAGCTTAGCACGGTGCCATAGCAACAATAAACAACACTGGCTCTAGCCATTTGCTGCTTCCTGTTTGATGCTGGAGGGTGCTCCCATTGGTTGTTGACAATGTTCACATGATTTAACTTCATTACCAAGACTTCAAAGTTATGATAATATCAAACACGTTTGAATTTGTTGGAACATCAAGACGGGAAAAAGACTCACTCAGTTAAGTTTTATGACCACCATATCCCAAATGATTGAGACGGTGGGAGCGCCCCGACTCTTTCATTCCGATATTGAAAATTAGTCCGCGACAGTGGAATCGCTTGAAAAGGTGTAAGGTCAGCATAACTTGCAAAACTATAGGCCTTTTACCCGTAACTTTGGGATTAGATCTGTGCCAAAATATATTTTTTAAAAAACTTCAAACAATCAAAAATCACTAACTGAAGCAAAAAGTCATCTCAAACGTTAAAACGTGCAAACAAATAATTTGTGTGATCGTAAACTATTTTTACTTGTTTAAAAATATTTTGCTATTTGCTCTGCTTCTTTCTCACTGATAAGATTTTTGCTCTCAGTCAGCTTTGCAGGCTGCTTCTCCTTACTAACTGGGAACTCTTTCATGCCACAAATACTATTACTCATTACATAAACTTTTGTAAAGATAATGTGTTACCCCAAAAAATGAATCCCTAGGTACCCAAATAATAAATCTTACATTTCCAAGGAAATCAAAGATTGCATTGTACAGAATAAAATAGCATTTAAGAGAGGGGACCATGTAAGTATGAAAAATATGCAGAAAGAACTTAATCACAAATGAAGGACAGCTAGGAGTAAAGAGAGGGAAACATTTGAATCCCACTGCTTTGGTATGAACAATAAGAAACTTTGGGACCATGACAAACATGGCACCAACTAAGAGGTGTAGTAATGTGATAAATGAGAGCGATAAAGCAAATGAGTTAAATATTTTTTTCTGTAGACTTGAAACTAGATCTCTGGCCTGGTGCTCCATCTTCCAGAAGTCTCTAGACATTCACTTGGTTCCCTCTATCTGGAAAAACTCTACTTTGACTCCCGTACCTAAAAAAGCAAGCTGCAAAAAGAATAATGACTACCGTCCTGTAGCACTTAGGCTTAGTAAGGAAGTGTTTCGAGAAAATTATCATCAATTTCTTGAAAACAGAGGTTAGTGTAGTCTTCAAGATCCCCTTCAGTTTGCATACAAGAGTAACAGAAGTACAGATGATGCCATCACAGCTGTGACACATTTTATTAACAGGCATTTAGACGATTGTACCTCATATGCA
This sequence comes from Gymnocephalus cernua, assembly GCA_023631565.1. Lineage (NCBI taxonomy): Eukaryota > Metazoa > Chordata > Actinopteri > Perciformes > Percidae > Gymnocephalus > Gymnocephalus cernua. The sequence continues at coordinate 35,485,298 of CM042426.1, read as the reverse complement.
CACCTTTTATTCATACATTTTTGTTCAGATTTTATTACGCTGCAGCCACATCTGTTAATAAAAAAGGCTGAATGATTTTAAAGTTCACCCCCTTGTTATCAAATGGTATCATTCATTCTTAAACCAATCGTAGACATCAGGTCAGCGTTAATGGGACTCTATCTAAACTGAGACATAGAAGAATTTTTTCAGCTGTGGTGCTACATCAAATTAACAAAACAATAGACAGGACTTGCAAAATATGCAATACAGAGGCAGAAACAATTGAACATATTTTCATAAGTTGTACAAATTTAACACAGTTTAAAAAGAATTTAATTAAAATGTTGAAAGAAAAGTGTCATTTTGAAATAATAGATGATGGTATGTATAATAAGTGTGTTTTGTTTGGCTGCAAAACAAATAAAGAAAATGAAAGAATGATTCTGTGCTTAGCCAGAAAAGCTATATTCAGAAGGAGCAATTTAGCTTTTTATGACAAGAAATATGTAAATGTATGGGGTTTATTTGAGCGTTTATTTAGTTTTTTTTTCCGATTTATTTTTCACATGGAATTAAGTTTTTTGAAACAGAGTTTATGGGAGGGAATGATTTGTTTTCAGTTGATGAGGGGGGGATCTTGAGTTTTATTTTGGATGATGCACAATGATATGGTTTTGTCTATTTGGAGTAGGACTTTTTCATTTTATTTAGGTGTCAATGTACTACTTTGTTTTTTTTAAGCAATAACAGTGAACTTAATATGATTGATGATGTTTGAATGAATTGATTGATTTGTAAATAATGTAAATATGTTTTGAATGTTTGATAATAAAAGATAAAAAAAAAAAAAATGGGACTCTATCTGAACCTAAAACTCTGAGCATATTTCATCAAGCAGTCCGCTGAAGAGCCTAGTCAGGTACGGTATCACAGCTTGGTTTGGCAACCTCCCTGTCCAGTTGAAAACGAAACTGTTCCGATTGATTCATGTTGCATGGAAAATCATTGGTGTTAAAGAGCACGTATCCATGCAGAGTATTTATGAACAGGATTTTTTGAGGTGAGACAATGTCATTGCTAGTGACGTCTCATGTTGTGCACACAGAATATGAGCAATGCTGTTGCCCTCGGGTAGGAGGTTTAGAGTTCGTCGCTGCAGTCTGATTGAGGAATAAATGATTCAAAAACTAATTTATTCCTGTGTCTATTAAGCTACTAAATAGCTGCAGATAAAAGTCAGAACAGGCCCGTGTTGATGATGGGGATTTGGGGATTCACGCTTTTGCACTCTTATTGTTGAACTTGATATTTATGTTTTTATTATTTATTTTTTAAGTAATGTTTAACTATGCACTACATGACCATTAAGGTCATATTATGGTTTGTTGTATTGTATTTGTATCATGTTGTACATGTGTGTGGTTTTTTTTACATTATTATTATGGCTGTAGCAAGGGTTAAGTGTCCAAGACAAATTTCCCACCTTGTGGGACAATAAAGTTTATCTTGATCTTGAGCCTGTCACTCATTCCCCCTGTTACTCAGTGTCTAGCGTAACGTTAGCTCTGTGCCCTAAGATCTCACAATGGCCTGTGTTGCCCACTCCTAACTTTTTTGTACATCAGACGTGATACAACAAAATCATTTTGTTTTTACATGTGGGTAGGCCAATTTAAGAAGAGCGAGATGCGCTTTTTTTCACTATTCAAACTATGTTTGACTTTCGGAATACATTCCAAGAGCCCTGGTTGTTAACACATACATCTTTCAAACAAATGTGTCCGAACCTTAAGCCTGTGAGTTTAGCTGATTCTTTAGCTTTCTCAGTACCCAGATAATCCATATTTGGGCTCAGTGATGCAGTTGAACATGTATAAAAACCTGGAGTGAAACCTCAGCTGCACACGTCCACACAGCGGCTCCGAGGTGAGTTCAAATGTCTGCAGCAGAATGCAGTGAAGAAGTGTGTACTTTGTTTCAGTGTGTGAACCCTCAGCTGCCTGTATTTTGGTTCAAACTCTGTATTTTTCCTCTGAGTGGAAGCTGTAGCTGAACTTTTTTTGTTAGAATTTCTTGTTCTGTATTTGTGTGAATAATGTATGAAAAACTAAAATAAAAACTTATTAGCTGTTATGGTGAGTGCTGGTACAACACTTCTATCTTCTCAGGTCATAATAAAACAGACACAGGCTGAGGTTATGATGCGAATAAGCATGTTTTATTTATTATTAGTAATCAAGCTCAAAGCGGGTATTTGTTATTTGTGATGATGTCATTGGACACTTCATCTCTCATTAGGACAGCATGCAAGCTAATTTGATCACATTCGGAATGAAAGCACATTCGTTAAGCACAAGATGTATTTCTGGTTTTGCTTGTACAACGTTGCATCAGTTTGCCTCATTTGCTCTGGATTTCCTGTTGGAAAAAAAGGGAATTTGTTCAAAAATATTTTCTTTTTTTTCTTTCTTTTTGTACAATTGTTTCATTGATTTTTATTCCTTCCACTGCAAGGTTTTGCGAACAAACTCTTACTAACTTAAGGAAGCAATTTCATGATGCGCTAATTTACAAATAAACATACACTGTATATCATTGGTTGATGTCTGGTAGTCTTGCATTGCTAGACCTATCTCCAAAAAAAGAAACGTAGAAATCATACAAATTACAGTGCTTAACTTTTTGTAGCTTTTCGGACGTATGGTTCATGAGAACAGGCTGATTATAGTGGATCATTTGCACCCCGCAAAAGAAAATGCTACATACAATATTAGTGCTGGTTGAATGAATTAATGAACTGTTTACACAACACAGTAACGTGAGCTATATAAATTAGCTGGATACATGGTTAAACCTCATTTGCTTGTATACCAGTGTATTGCCGCGTGTATTTTATCCCTAGCAATCCCACCATTTGGTCCCAAAATGAGTAAATGCCGTAAACATATTCTTTGTCAATCTTTACAATCATTTCCTGAAAGGAACCAAGCAGGCCTGCCTTCTTGCACAGTCCAAATTGTCTTTAAAACTTGCCATTTTCAGCATGTAGCTTACTAGCTCAAAGTTTGTTGTTGTTTTCCGAAAAGAACAGATTGCAGCGGAACAGACAGCAGCTACACACATGACCGGAACATCCACCACCCAATGTTCTGGCGATTATCCTGGAAATGAATTGTCGTCAATCCAGACTAGACAGGCAGGAAACATGGGTGCACATAATTGGAGCTACCTCGCATAATTACAAGAGCAGGGCCGCACCTCGAACCTCTTCCAGTATTCCTATGAATACCCACCTAACCCTCTCTTGTCATTCGCTCTCGTATTCTGTGCCCCTCCCTCCCTGTTTCTTTTTCCCTCTCATTTCCTTCAGGTCCTCCATATCTGGTTAATGGTGTGGTCTTTGCTAGTGAAATGTACATTCATGTTTCCTGTCCTTATCTGACCTATAACAGCAAAATGTATGATTAAGAAAATTAATCAATACATAAAAGCTACTAAAAATATAAAAAGAGTGAAACTTCCATCTGAAGACAGAATTCACAGCATAGATATAGAATAATATATGATTCACAGCTAGGTTCAACTAAATGGTATTATTATACTTAAGTTAGATCACATTGAGGATGGCGTGTAGCATGTTCAGAACCCACAACTTACTTTCATTTCTAGAAGAAGTGGCTTCTTCGCACAGGTTTCACATCACGTCTGGAAGCAATCGAATCTGACATGAATTCAGAAAGAAAGCAAAATTTGTAAAAGCTGCTTGATTCCTATATAGTACTGCTACAATGCACATAAACATAAGTATGTTTTGATCTTCCTAGGTATCTGTTCAGTCTGACCTAGTCTGTCAATTTTATCAGTAGAAAGACAGCATGAGAGAGTACTGTTGGTAAGTGAAAAGCCAGGAAGGAAGACAGGTGAGAAAGCAGTGAGAATGTAAGTAACTCAGAGAAAATACACTGCAGATACAGAAACAAGTAGGAAGTTATTTAGTTAGGGAGATGTTAGGCTATATGGGTAAAGAGGTACGTACTGCAGCTATACAGGCGGTTCACCCGAAGGATGTCAGTAGGACTCATCTGGGTGGCTCTGCCAATGGCTACATTGTTGTTGGGGATGGGAACGATGGTTGGCTGCCTGTTACTAGAGAAGGCAAACCTATGGTGCAAATACACAGTAGTGATGAGAGGTTTAAACTGTACACCTGTACTGTTGAATAACCACAAAAACCTAATATATGGATCCATACTGGGCATGAAGAGATTTTTAATAATTTAGGGACAAAATCCACAGTGCTTGGTCTTTGTAAAAATGCATTCTAAAGTTTATCTAAAGCTACTATTGGACAAACTGAGCCTCGTAACGTAATATATGCTTATGTAATACATATACAGAATATGTAATATAGTGACATGATTTCATAGTTGCATAATTACATTGTTGTTGTATATTATACTGTAATTAAGTTCAGTGAGTGAATGCTACCTTCCGTAGTGCATGACAGAGCCGTAGTCATAGGGAGTGCCAAGGTTCCTTGTTTCGATCTTCCTGAAATTGTGCTCCATTCCTGCAGGCAATCACACAGCTTGATTAAATGATTTCATTACAGCTTACCAGTCAAAATGGCTGAAAAGTGCAGTAAGTGAAATAAGTGAATAGTTATATCTGCAGAAAACTACATGTCATTATTTCTGTACACAAGGTTGCTCATTCTAGAGGTCCACATAAACATATATTTCTAGCTGTTCTCATGAACAATTTGTAGACAAAGGTACGAAAAGTAAAGCACTGTAGTGTGTATATATTCCACGTATTTATTACTGTATGCACCACACTGATGGCTGCTGTGTAAGACTGATATGGTCCACATAGGGACATAACTGTCATGTGACTAGTCGACCGGCCAGTGTTAGTTCATTTTGTAGGATATCATACGAATTGTGCATAAGTTTCATACGATTTCATATGACCCCGTTCATGAGAATGCGTCAAATAATTCACATTCCTAGCTACTGTATTCCAGCTACGATTATCCGATAAAGTCATATGTTTATTCATTTATTTGTACGTAACATTTTTCACTTAAAAGTTCAGAGCTTAAATCTCATAAAGGCCAGTTGTCTTAAGAGTAAGACCCCATTGTTGGTTGTTGTATCATTGGAAAAAGCATTGCTAAAGCTCTATCTATAGTTGACATAAAGAAAGTCTGTAGCTCGACCCACCACGAATGACGTTCTGCAGCTGAATGCGAACATGCTGGTCCCTGTCGGACCGAGTCTGTTCATGGTTGAAGCCAAGAGCGTGAAGCAGCTCGTGTTGGATGATCTGGTGGAAAACACAGCCCTGGCGACTCAAAGACACTACCTGGCCATTACCACGACGCCCAACAAATGAGAAACACCTGGAAGGAGTAAACCAAATTTTTCACTGACTGTGTATTCGTGCAGGCATAATGTGGTATGTGCATTGTGTGGTCCATACCCTCCAAGAGACTGGATGTCAACAAAGTCCCTTTGTCCGTTAGCCAAGGGTGTGAAGCGGATGCAAGTGGACTGAGCAAATGACCGCAGGCCTTGGACGATGGTTTCTCTCTCTCTTGTGGCTTGACATTGAAAAAACAACATTAATTAACAGTTTGGTGGGTTTTTATAATGTCATCTTCTAATTCACTCTGTCATTACATTGAAAGGGGACTTTTACCCCTTTTACTGCACAAGTAGACTACTATATTACTACTACTATTCTAGTACTACAACTACTACTGCTGAGACTGTCCTCCCAAAGGTTGTTTGTTCAAGCAGCAATTAAGACCTCTATTTACGTTTATGACAACCAGCTCTCCAGTGTCCGTAGTAGTTACGGCGTGAGCAAAGCAGAACGTAAGGTGACAAAGTAAGAGTGTCAAATTTCCACAAGAATGTAGGTTGAGGCAGGATGGGGTGGTGGAAGGGTCAAACAAACCCGAGGACTTTCACCCAGGAAAGCAGGGTTTGAGTGCCCATTTTATTAAGTTAAAAAGCGTGTTTAAAACCCGTACCTTTATGTTCTAAACCTTGACCGACATTTTCTGTTTTAATATTAGGAAAACGCTCCTGTGGGTCGTATTAGAGGGTTGGAACAAACAACCTATATTGTCGTATGGTTAGTTGTTTGGTCTATAAAATCTCAGAAAATTGTGAAAAATGTCCATCAGTGTTTCCCAAAGCCCAAGATGACATCCCCCAATCTCTCGTTTTGTCCACAACTCAAATATATTCAGTTTACTGTCACAGAGGAGAGAAGAAAACAAGAAAATATTCACATTTAGGAAGCTGGAATCAGAGAATTTTGACTTGCTGATTGACTCAAACCAATTAATTTATTATCAAAGTAGTTTGGGATTCATTTAATAACTAATTAATTAATCTTTGCAGTTCTACTGCTATAGTCTATATCGATGACGATTCATTTAGGGGATTGTTCCGGTGCTGCCGTAAGATCCGCCAGATGTCCCTCATTTAGGCCAAATGTCAGTCACCTTCTACTTTTGTTGTGTTTACGTTCTAAACTCTGGTGGAATCATGAGGACTATGGTTAACTGCTCCTCAGATCTCTGCAGGGTAAATCCAGACAGCTAGCTAGACTATCTGTCCAATCTGAGTTTTCTGTTGCACGACTAAAACAACTTTTGAACGAGCACATGTTCCACTAAAACAAGTTCTTTCCCGAGGCTATTTTGCTCCGTCCGGCTGTAGCGGCGCCCAAGACAATTGTGATTGGTTTAAAAAAATGCCATAAACCAGAGCATGTTTTTCTCCCATCCCGGAATGCTGTGTGAACTAGCCAGACCTTCCTCTGTAGCGCTGTGGAGGAAGGTCTGGCAATGCAAGACTATACTGCTACTACTACTTACACTAGATTTAAAACTGCTATTGCTACTACTATTACCTTAACTGTTCCTACTTCTACTATACTGCTACTACTAGGCTATTATTTACTGCTGAATACTGATATAGATGCAAAGTAAAAGCCAAGCCTTCAGTACTCACAGTACTGGTTGGAGATGCGGTAGGGTATGTAGACGTTGCCGTCGGTGGCTTTAGGCCACAGGCAGCCTCGTGCTGTGCAGGGATCAGCGTTCTGTAGATCTGTTGGCACTGCTATGTCTCCAAATAACACCAGAGGGTCATCAAAGTTCTTTCCTGCAAAATCACATGACAAGATCGAGTAAGTGTTTTCATCTTCTTTTTTTTATTGTACTGCATTTCATTTTCTTGATTTAACTGCTGTATTAAAAACCGGTCAAATCTGGGTCTGATATAAGCTCTTCTTCCATAATGCAGTATCTCTGCTGTATACTTTCAGGTATGTACTGGAACACCAGCATTATTTATTATTTATATATGTAAGGTTGGATAAGTATTACTGTACTGTATTGTTTGCTGCTTGAGCGATAATGTCACCAAAGGGAATGAATAAAGCAGTTGCAGTGGAGATGAACATACCAAGATTAACATTGGCCTTCTCCAACAGCGTGGACACACTGAAATCATCATCCTCAATGGTGTTGCCTGTGGAGTAGAAACAATTTGGTCATGTATCAGTTACACCACATGTGTCAAACTCAAGGCCCATGGGCCAAATCCGGCCCCTTGCAACTTTTGATCCAGCCTGCAAATCAATTTAGATTCACAATAAATGTTGGCCTGCCTTGTTGTGCACCAAACCAAAAAGACGAGGAAATGTTTGTAAACTGCAGTCACGAGTCACTCAAAGCCAAATTTGGCAGATTTGCCGACTCTGAGACTCCCGCATAACCAACAAGTTTGCATATTCAGGCCTAGTTTTTATTTTTTATTATTTATTTTTTTAAGATTATTTTTTGGGCTTTTCCACCTTTATTTTGATAGGCTCTGCATCAAGGCATAAACCTCTCAGTATATGTGTTCTGCTCTACCTACTGAGCCCACCCAGCCACATCCAGGCCTACTTTTGAAAATGTAGTCAGAATGTATGTTTTTGCTCAATTCTATGATGACAAAGGAACTTTTTTGCTGATGGTTTTAGGACTTTATGTGGACCAAATTGTATGCGAAAAAGACTTTATAAGACATGCAATAATATAGTCAAATATATTAAAAAATCATGTCAATAAAGTGTACATGTCTGGCCCCTGATGTGATTCTCATTTTCCAGTGTTTGGCGTTACACGATGTGTACTATATTTTTATAGAATTTCTGTATGAATGTCTGAAAAGTAGCCAAGTCTTACCAGAGTTCTCCTCATGCTTTTCAAAGGAAGCCTGTAAGAAAAAAATAAAAACACAGTTCAGATCATCACCAGCAATCATGTACTGTATTAGAATGTAATGCAATCCACAAAACTTCAAAGTATAAAATGAAAGACAAATCACAGTTTGTTTACCTTGTAAAATTATCTTTGATTAGAAACAGTTTCCATGTCAGTTTCCCCACAATTGAATAAAAAATCAATATCGTTCATTGAGCATTGTATTGATCATTGTATATTATTGAAAAACAAATGTACTGTATTAGAATGTAATATTATCCACAAGGTATAAAAAGGACAAAATCACATTTAGGTTTTTACAATTTTAAATGTGTAATTATAGTATATAATTGCATAAGTTTATCTTGTATCTGTGAGATATTATTTTAAAGTTTATCTACAATGTAGGAGATATTTCCTGCGTACTGGTGAGATAAAATTAGGTATTGGCCAACTTTGTCTGCATTTTCTTTCAGTAGTGCAATCCACAAACTACAAAGTACTAAAAGAAATAAATAATCACATTTTGCTATTTGCAATTCATGGAAGCCCTGAAATGCAAGGTGAAACAAATGCATGTTACATGTCAATCTCCTAGGAGATAAACTTCAAGATAATGTTGCATTCGTAAGAGGGAGATATAGGTTTTGGCCATTTTTTTACATTTAGCCCTAATAAAAATGTACCAATGTTTTTATTTAAAAAGTTTCCATATCAATTTCCCCACAATTAAATTCCAAAAGTTCCCCGATACTGTACGTTGAGCATTGAGTGAATATACTGCTGATCATTGTATATTGTACAGTACATTTTCAGAATGTATAACATTTCATTTGAAATTGTGTTATAGAAAAGTGTATGTATTTATCTCATTATTAAGAAAGTAAGTGTCTGTCTGTGCATATGCATGCAAAGTGTCTGATGAGGTTTACCTGTATAGTAAAACTGTAGACAGAGAAGAAGAGGACGCTGAGCACAGCCGCCTGGAGCATCATGGTTACAGGACAGCAGCAGCAGACTAAGAAAGAGCCTGGGGAAACACAAGTGTTCCAACTTATATGGGTGGGAAAGCCAACTAACTTTCATCCTAATATGGCATACTGCTCAACAAAGAAGTTGACAAATTCTGCTCTACTGGAAGTGGAAGTGGCAGTTATTACTTAAAAGAGACGGTAGTTTGTGTAAGATGCAGGCTGTTTTCTGCTGTCTGTCCCCAGGCAGGAGCAGATAACACATTTTAGCAATCGATGATATAAAAAAGGTCAAATTGATCAATCAACTGACCAAAACATTTTTCTTGTTTGAGAATCCAACTTTAAAAAACATGTCTAAATTTAATCATATTAAGGTATTAATGGCAGAAAGCCATGTTTTTGTTACTAAGGAAAGGTTTTATATCAGATTTCAGGTGAAACTTGATGAATGAAGTCTTTACTTCACCAAATCAAAGTGTATTATTAGCCAAAGTAAATTTAGATGGATGCAGAAACAGCATTGCGTCGTGATTAGTTCAAGTACCTATTAACACTCAGGTGCAAATATCATACAATTCAGTTCAGTTGAGTCACAGTATTATCCAAGGTAGGAAACTTGACTTGCAATCAGGCCCATAAGATTAAAATGAGTGGTGGAATGTAACTTAGTACAATTTACGTTGTAGTGCCTAACATTTATATCTAGTTTATTGTCTGCTAAGTTCCTATCTATCAAAGAGTAAGTTTAAACAATGGTGATTTAGCATATGACCCAGTGATGAAATCGCTTGTATTTGCTGCTTTGTCAAGTAATACAATCTGACTGTCGGGGGCGACATTCCCAGCCTACATTTAAATGGAGCGCACAGTAAGTGACCCTTTTTACGTCACTCAGCAGGGGTTGGTCTCTTCCCATCTGTTCCAGGTGGAGCTTGTCACTGCAGATTATGCTGCATTCGATTGTACTTGGAAATTGGGATCTTCGGACGAGGAAAAATGCAAAGAAACGGTACGTACGGGTCTACATTTCATTACTGCTGACTCACAATCAGAGCCGATCCGCCCTATACGCTCACTACGCAAGCTGCGTAGGGCCCCGCAAATTACTCGAGGCCCCGCCTCCCCCTCGTGCCATAGCGCGTCAATTAATGTTTACAACATCCATGACAAAATGAAGCAAAACTATCCTTCTGGTCACGAAAAGAGGAAAAAAAACACCATGAGAGTGAATTGCGGGAACAACAATCAGGTAAACTTGTGTTCTCTCCTCTCCAAGTTTGATGTCAGCAAAGTAAAGTTATGTTTATGTGCATTTCTATTGTGTTTTTTTTCCGGTCTTGCTAACCTAGCTGGGCAGGCAGGCAGTGCATCTCTTGCATCTCCAGGGCTGTGTTTTGTGACTTTGTGCCTGACAAAAGTGAGAGTAAAATACAATTATTTATTACGTTTGATAAACGACAAAGTGCAACGGTGTTTGTTTACTGCAGCTCGTAAAAAGATAACCGCGTCGGGTGTATTATGCGTTAGGCGCGTACATGAAATGAAACGCGCATTTTTCAAGCAGAAATATATGTGAAGACCAGACAGACTGTAGGCTACAATATATGGGCATGAATGATGGCACTCCTCATCAAAGTACACATTATACATACTTTTAAGACACTGATTATCTAGTCTCAGACAATGTGTAGTTAAAAACTCTAAACAACTGCACTAATTATACAAGATGGAAAGCAATGTATTGACAATTTGACATTGATTTATAAGCTATATTGAATTTAAAATGTTGATTAGCTGGACATACTGGTCAATATGGATGCACATCCCTCAGTAAATAATAACCATAAATCAAGAATTGCTTCAACATGCATAATAATAAATAAATACAAACTTTAACATGCTATGGCAGCCATTTTAGCTTGCATTCATTCACAGTTTATGCATTTTTGATATCAAGAATTCGACTTGCAAAGTGAATTGATTATTATTATTGATATTCTTGATTATTTTTACTAGTAGGGCCCCTTAGTTAATTTTTACCTACCAATGTCTATTTTTGATATCAGGAATTACATGTTCACTTGTACAAAAGTTAATTCTTGATATCACTCACAGGGATTATTGATATCTGCATCACTAGTTCACTAGAGAAAGAAGCAGAAAAGGAATATTTTGATGGTAAGATTTTAATTCAAACATTCAAATGTTTACACATTTGTAACATGTAACGAGCAGTGTAAATGACTGCTTAACTAACTATGTGATATTCTTCTCAGTTTATTCTAGACAGTCCAAATAGTGGTGGTGCCCATACTGATGCCCAAAATGCCCAGGCTGTAGAGAGAACCTAAGTTAATCCCAAAAGCCAAAGTTCAGGGTTATAATTTATTATTTTCTTATTTATGTTTACGTTAATATTCACTTATTTAATAATATTCACTTGTTATCTTAATATTATAGAAAATACTCGATTCAATAAATATAGTGCGTTTGAACCTCATTCTGTTCTATATTGTTGTACTTATTCTTTGACTGTTTTGTTTAAAGGCGGGAGGATTGTATTGGGAGCACTGAAGTATCAGGTGTGACTGTTTGGCAAATGGTTTACATAGCTCACGGCATCACGGGTCAGGTAGAGGGCCCCTTAGCAGAATTTTGTTTAGGGCCCCAGGGAGGTCAGGATCGGCACTGCTCACAATGGGGGACCAACAGACCGAGAAAGAAGAGTCCAAAGAACAATAAACAAAAAACTAAACTCCTGCACTGACAAGAGGACCGAGCTGATGCTGACTGAGATCACGTTAACCTTTGCCATGAACTGCAATCGGTCAATGTGTGCAGCTCAGACCACACTCTCTCTGAGTTGCCTATTAGGATAAATGTTCAGGAAATGATAGCCATGCTAGAAGCTAGCCGTAAAGCCTCAGAGCAGCTGGGCTCTGATCTCCGCCCGCAGCCGTCACGGTACCGACAGAAGGTTTGGCAGTGCTGCTAGCCCGCAGAGAGCTTCAGGGATAGGACTGCCATTTGCCATCCCAGATCTGCTCACCCACTCCCACCTCGGCCTTCAGGCAGGCGTATGCCGTTACCTTCGAGAGAAGGCAGCACCGCCAATAACCCCGTGAATTTTGTATGGCCTCCAGATGTTAGCACTGTTAGCCATGTTGTGTCAGCTAATAATGTTAGCAATGTGAGGCACAACGTTCAGCCCTTTCCTCCCTGGGTGAGGCGAATAAGGGGAAAGCAGTGCGTGCTGCACGCTCTTCTCATCAGCTAAGGTTATTCCACATTCTGCCTCAGTGGCTATTAGGGTGTTTGTGTCACATTGGTTAGATTGAATGCTAACTCTACGTGGCTATATAAGTGTTGAATGAATGAATGAACTGTTTACACAACACAGTAACGTGAGCTATATAAATTAGCTGGATACAGTGTTAAACGGAATTTGCTCATACCAGTGTTACGTCATGTGTATTTTATCCATAGCAATCCCACCAATCAGTCCCAAAACATCCCATTTAGAGAGTACATGCCGTAAACATATGCTTTGTAAATCTCTACAATAATTTCCCAAAAGAATCAAGCAGGCCTGCCTTAATGCACAATCCATATTTTCTTCAAAACTTGCTATTTTCAGCGTGTAGCTTGCTAGCTCAAAGTTTTTTGTTGTTTCTCGGAGAGAACGGAGTTGGACACCAGCAACACACATCGCCAGAACATCCAGCACCACCAGATGTTCCAGCCTCTTCCAGTATTCCTATTAATACCCACCTAACTAACCCTCTCTTGTCATTCGCTCTCATATTCTGTGCCTGTTCATCTTTCCTGTCTTTTCAATCTGCCTTCCATTGTGTTTTATTAAATGAACCTGTTTTTTTGAGTGTAGCCCTGAATGTAACCAAAGCCGGTCTACGGAAAGCCGTTCCACTCCCCATTCAGCCCCATTGTACCAACTTTGGTTGCAGTTCCACCAGAGTTCCACTGGGGGTGATCACGGTCCAGTGCAAAATGAATGGGACCCTATGGAGCTAGACGGCTAAATTTGTCTCTTTCGCCTGATTGTCATTGAGAAATCTCAGATTTGATTGTAGTTTTTGCAAGTTCAACATGGATTATAGATCGAAAGTTGAATGAACGAGTACTTATGCCCTTTTGATTTCTTACAGGTTGAGTCGTTGTTGCCCATACCACGCTAGCATTCTGCTAATGAATGCTGATTGGTCAGTGAAGGACTGATTACGATCGGAGATCCCGCTTGACGGCATCCGAAGCGCAGCCAGAATGTCAGAGTGAATATTTTGGCGTGGTCGTTAAAACATTAGCAAACCTCTTTCTAGCACGTGTATTGACAGGGAGAGTCTAACCTGTTAGCTGTGTTGTCGATGCCTCGAGAGAAAAAAGGAAGCGACTCAGAGCTTGCCGTAAAGCAGTATCTCTGGCCGTATATGTGTATGACGTCATTGACATTTTAAAATCCTTTTTAGAACAAAAAAGCGACTTTAAAAAAATCTAACACCCAGCAGTATGCATTTTCTTTTGCCTCTCCTTTCGAATGCAACATTCAAATTACTAGACAAAAAATTATATCCTGAGAAAAGTGGATATTTAGGGGTATAGCTCCATAGAGTCCCATTCATTCTGCACTGGCCTGTGAGCGCCATCTAGTGGAACTCAGAACACGGAAGTAACGAGGGAGTGGAACTTCTTCCTATATTAGAAATTCTTTGATGTAACTTTGTCCAGTTTATTTTTCCGAGGCGAATAGAACGGGCAGCTATGTGCGGGGTCCGACCATGCTGTATCTGTTGCTATCACCAAGCAACCGTCTCTACGTGAGGAAAGCTGTGAAAGGTGAAGTTTTCGGAGGAATCATAGCCAAATCAGTCTAATACATTGATGCCATAAACACAAAATTTAGGAGCGCAATAATGATTTAGTGGCTGTGCGCTGCTCCGACGTAGAGCAGCGCACAGCCACTACAGCCTAAACTATTTGTCTCATTCAGAGACCAGAGACCCAAACGGGGCTCTGAGTCTGTCAGAAGGTCTGAGATCCACTGTATCAGCAGAGCAATCACGTAATGCACAGCAGACTATGGTGCAGGTGGATTATTTTCTGAAATATAGTGACTTTATTCTTGTAATAGCCTATTATCACTTTATTTTTCTCAAAATATCACGACTCCTCCAAATCTCAGAGAACACAGATATACCGTATTTTGAATGTGCACAAAGTTTTGGACATGAGGAGAAATCTTGCTCAAATATCTGAAATATTACAGTCCAGGGGTTGATTAATTCATTAAAATTAATGAATGTATCATTGAGGTGAATAATTGTCATATGCACATTTAAGGAGGTTACTTCCTCAACAAAAGAGCAAAAGAGGAGGGAGGAGTAAACAATGCTAGGTGTGTGCAGACTCAGATATAATTAGATAAATCGATCCAAAGGAGAATAAATAGATGAAAGCAATACAGAATGCCTAAGAGCCTTACTGCAATATATTCCATTATATTTTTATATTTGGATTGTAATCTATGTTTCCCTTTACATAAAGATATTTGCAGCATATTGATTCAGAAAACGGTAGAAATAGGTGCATACAAATTCACCAGAATGCAGGAAAAAGTGTTTAATGCTCAAAATTTTCAATAAATCATTTTAATTCTTTTGGTGTTATTGGAATAAAAAACATTTCAAAATAAAAAAAATAGAAAAAATATCAACATAAATCTCACACTGAACTGAAAAAGGCTGTTGCTGCAATTTTGTTAATTTTACAGGAAAAAAACACTATTATTTGGTGAGGAGCCTACGATCAAAATAATGAAGTTACTGTCTGTATCTATGTCTGACCTGGGCTGGCACATGTTCAAGTTAAAAAGCGTGTGCGTACACGAGCACTACAGTCACGCACAAAGTTTCCCGGTTTTAGTTCCGGGAAATCTGGTCAGCCTAAGAATGACCCATGTGTCAAAATGGGCAGTTGACAACAACACACAGGCCAAAACAAAAACAGACATTCCCGGAATGGAATCAAAGGAGACAAAAGCTGCCTTTAACATTCCTGTCAGAGAAGATAGTATTTCAACTTAGCATGTTTCCTTAATATCTGATGACATATTGTGGTAATGTTTTGATTTAATACAGTAAAGATATTACATATTGCTCCTTTAATGATAATATAGGCAAATATTTTGATTCATCCTATCCCTCTACCCTTATCCCTTACACTACCCCATCCCTTCTTCCTTGGAAGTCAATTTCAAAGTCATGTTAAAACAGTATTGCCCATCCTTCTTTCCATTACCAGCCCCAGCCTGTCACTCATTCCCCCTCTACTAATGTTACTTGGTGTCTACCGTAATGTTAGCTCTGTGCCCTAAGATCTCACAATGCCTTGTGTTGCCCACTCCTGCTAACTTTATTGTTCATCAGACGTGACACGACGAACGCATTTCGTTTTTACATGAGAAGAGCAAGATTCACTAATGTTAGCCAACACATTTATAAAAAAATAGACATTTGAATAGTAATTTCAGCATTTCAATATTCATTTTTTTTTACTATTCAAATGATATTCTACTGTCGCAATACATTCCAACAGCCCTGGTTGTTAACATATTCACATGTACGTGTCTGAACCATATGTGACTGATAAGCCTGTGAGTTTAGTTGATTCTTTAGCTTTCTCAGTACCCAGATAATCCATATTTGGGCTCAGTGATGCAGTTGAACAGGTATAAAAACCTGGAGTGAAACCTCAGCTGCACACGTCCACACAGAGGATCCAAGGTGAGTTCAAATGTCTGCAGCAGAATGCAGTGAAGAAGTGTGTACTTTGTTTCAGCGTGTGAACCCTCAGCTGTCTGTATTTTGGTTCAACCTCTTTATATCTTTACTCTGAATGAAAAGCTGTAGCTGAACTTTCCTGTTGGAATTTATTGTTCTGTATTTGTATGAGTATTATGTGAATAATGTGAAAAGCTAAAACAAAAACTGTAAAAAATTAAAAAGAAATAAAATGTTGTGGTGTGTGCTGGTACACTTCTATCTTCTCAGGTCACAATAAAACAGACACAGGCTGAGGTTATGATGTGAATAAGCATGTTTTATTTATTAGTATTAAATCTAGCTCACAAGCAGTTATTCGTGTAAGTGTAAACTTGTGATGATGTCATTGGACACATAATTTCTCATTAGGACAGCGGGCAAGCTAATTTGATCAAATTCTGAATGAAAGCACATTCGTTAAGCACAAGATGTATTTCTGGTTTTGCTTGTACAACGTTGCATCAGTTTGCCTCATTTGCTCTGGATTTCCTGTTGGAAAAAAATAGGGAATTTATTCAAAAATATTGAATGAATACACGCAGACACACACACACACACACACACACACACACGGGCCTGTGCATACATGTACCCTAAGACACTTGAAGTTGAGTAAAAACTGCCTGTGCCTGTACTGAAACTTCCCTACAATGCAGTCAACAAACGGATTACTACAAGCAACTGCCTCACACACCAATCATCTTTCACCAATCATGAGTTTAAGCATATCTGGTTAATGGTGTGGTCTTTGCTAGTGAAATGTACATTCATGGTTCCTATCTTTATCTGACCTATAAATCTGAAATGCCAGAGAAACAACATGTATGATTAAGAAAATAAATCAATAAATAAAAGCTACTAAACACATAAAAAGAGGGAAACTTCCATCTGAAGACAGAATTCACAGCATAGATATAGAACAATATATGATTCACAGCTAGGTTCAACTAAATGGTATTATTATACTTAAGTTAGATCACATTGAGGATGGCGTGTAGCATGTTCAGAACCCACAACTTACTTTCATTTCTAGAGGAAGTGGCTTCTTTGCACAGGTTTCACGTCATCTCTGGAAGCAGTCGAATCTGACATGAATTCAGAAAGAAAGCAACATTTGTAAAAGCTGCTTGATTCCTATATAGTAATGCTACAATGCACATAAACATAAGTATGTTTTGATTGTCCAAGGTATCTGTTCAGTCTGACCTAGTTTGTCAATTTTATCAGTAGAAAGACAGCATGAGAGAGTACAGTTGGTAGGTGAAAAGCCAGAAAGGAAGACAGGTGAGAAAGCAGTGAGAATGTAAGTAACTCAGAGAAAATACACTGCAGATACAGAAACAAGTAGGAAGTTATTTAGTTAGGGAGATGTCAGGCTATATGGGTAAAAAGGTACGTACTGCAGCTATACAGGAGGTTCACCCGAAGGATGTCAGTAGGACTCATCTGGGTGGCTCTGCCAATGACTACATTGTTGTCGGGGATGGGAATGATGGTTGGCTGCCTGTTGCTAGAGAAGGCAAACCTACGGTGCAAATACACAGTAGTGATGAGAGGTTTAAACTGTACACCTATACTGTTGAATAACCACGAAAACCTAATATATGGATCCATACTGGGCGTGAAGAGATTTTTAGTGATTTAGGGACAAAATCCACAGTGCTTGGTCTTTGTAAAAATGCATTCTAAAGTTTATCTAAAGCTACTATTGGACTTTAATAGTCTGAGTTCCTGACAAATCAAGTTATAGTCCTCCTCCATAATTCCCCCCTATGTTTTCATGGACAGTGTTTGAGACTGTCCTCAAAAAACGCCCAGCTTGTTTTTTCAAGCAGCAATTACAGCTCATATTTACAGGTTTATAGTAGCACACATAAGGAGGTAAGTTGGGGTGGTGGGTCAAACAAACACAGGACTGTGATCCAGGAGACACATTCGAAAATGAAAGTTTTTTTTTACTATACGGAACAAACTGAGCCTCGTAACGTAATATATGCTTATGTAATATATATACAGAATATGTAATATATTGACATGACTTCATAGTTGCATAATTACATTGTTGTTGTATATTATACTATAATTAAGTTCAGTGAGTGAATGCTACCTTCCGTAGTGCATGACAGAGCCGTAGTCATAGGGAGTGCCAAGGTTCCTTGTTTCGATCTTCCTGAAATTGTGCTCCATTCCTGCAGGCAATCACACAGCTTGATTAAATGATTTCATTACAGCTTACCACTCAAAATGGCTGAAAAGTGCAGTAAGTGAAATAAGTGAATAGTTATATCTGCAGAAAACTACATGTCATTATTTCTGTACACAAGGTTGCTCATTCTAGAGGTCCTCATAAACATATATTTCTAGCTGTTCTCATGAACAATTTGTAGACAAAGCTACGAAAAGTAAAGCACTGCAGTGTGTATATATTCCACGTATTACTGTATGCACCACATTGACGGCTGCTGTGTAAGACTGATATGGTCCACATAGGGACATAACTGTCATGTGACTAGTTGACATGTGACCGGCCAGTGTTAGTTCATTTTGTAGGATATCATACGAATTGTGCATAAGTTTCATACGATTTCATATGACGTCGTTCATGAGAATGCGTCAAATAATTCACATTCCTAGCTACTGTATTCCAGCTACGATTATCCGATATGTTATGTCATATGTTTATTCATTTATTTGTACGTAACATTTTTCACTTAAAAGTTCAGAGCTTAAATCTCATAAAGGCCAGTTGTCTTAATAGTAAGACCCCATTGTTGGTTGTTGTATCATTGGAAAAGCATTACTAAAGCTCCATCTATAGTTGACATAAAGAAAGTCTGTAACTCGACCCACCACGAATGACGTTCTGCAGCTGAATGCGAACATGCTGGTCCCTGTCGGACCGAGTCTGTTCATGGTTGAAGCCCAGAGCGTGAAGCAGCTCGTGTTGGATGACCTGGCGGAAAACACAGCCCTGGCGACTCAAAGACACTACCTGGCCATTACCACGACGCCCAACAAATGAGAAACACCTGAAAGGAGTAAATCATATTTTTCACTGACTGTGTATTCGTGCAGGCATAATGTGGTATGTGCATTGCGTGGTCCATACCCTCCACGAGACTGGATGTCAACAAAGTCCCTTTGTCCGTTAGCCAAGGGTGTGAAGCGGATGCAAGTGGACTGAGCAAATGACCGCAGGCCTTGGACGATGGTTTCTCTCTCTCTTGTGGCTTGACATTAAAAAAACAACATTAATTAACAGTTTGGTGGGTTTTTATAATGTCATCTTCTAATTCACTCTGTCATTACATTGAAAGGGGACTTTTACCCCTTTTACTGCACAAGTAGACTACTATATTACCACTGCTATTCCAGTACTACAACTACTACTGCTGAGACTTTTGTTGTGTTTACGTTCTAAACTCTGGTGGAATCATGAGGACTATGGTTAACTGCTCCTCAGATCTCTGCAGGGTAAATCCAGACAGCTAGCTAGACTATCTGTCCAATCTGAGTTTTCTGTTGCACGACTAAAACAACTTTTGAATGAGCACATGTTCCACTAAAATAAGTTCTTTCCCGAGGCTATTTTGCTCCGTCCGGCTGTAGCGCCGCCCAAGACGATTGTGATTGGTTTAAAAAATGCCATAAACCAGAGCATGTTTTTCTCCCATCTCGGAATGCTGTGTGAACTAGCCAGACCTTCCTCTGTAGCGCTGTGGAGGAAAGTCTGGCAATGCAAGACTATACTGCTACTACTACTTACACTAGATTTAAAACTGCTATTGCTACTACTATTACCTTAACTGTTCCTACCTCTACTATTCTGCTACTACTAGGCTATTATTTACTGCTGAATACTGATATAGATGCAAAGTAAAAGCCAAGCCTTCAGTACTCACAGTACTGGTTGGAGATGCGGTAGGGTACATAGACGTTGCCGTCGGTGGCTTTAGGCCACAGGCAGCCTCGTGCTGTGCAGGGATCAGCGTTCTGTAGATCTGTTGGCACTGCTATGTCTCCAAATAACACCAGAGGGTCATCAATGTTCTTTCCTGCAAAATCACATGACAAGATCGAGTAAATGTTTTCATCTTCTTTTTTTTATTGTACTGCATTTCATTTTCTTGATTTAACTGCTGTATTAAAAACCGGTCAAATCTGGGTCTGATATAAGCTCTTCTTCCATAATGCAGTATCTCTACTGTATACTTTCAGGTATGTACTGTAACACCAGCATTATTTATTATTTATATATCTAAGGTTAGATAAGCATTACTGTACATTTGCTGTTTGAGCGATAATGTCACCAAAGGGAATGAATAAAGCAGTTGCAGTGGAGATGAACATACCAAGATTAGCATTGGCCTTCTCCAACAGCGTGGACACACTGAAATCATCATCCTCAATGGTGTTGCCTGTGGAGTAGAAACAACTTGGTCATGTATCAGTTACACCACATGTGTCAAACTCAAGGCCCATGGGCCAAATCTGGCCCCTTGCAACTTTTGATCCAGCCCGCAAATCAATTTAGATTCACAATAAATGTTGGCCTGCCTTGTTGTGCACCAAACCAAAAAGACGAGGAAATGTTTGCAAACTGCAAATATTTCGACAAATCTGCCTAATTTGGCTTTGAGTGACTCTGAGACTCCCGTACAACAAACAAGTTTGCATATTCAGGCCTAGTTTTTACTTTTTTTATTTATTTTTTTAAGATTATTTTTTGGGCTTTTCCACCTTCATTTTGATAGGACAGCTAGGTGAGAAAGGGGAGAGAGAGGGGGAAGACATGCAGGAAATCGTTACAGGTCGGATTCGAACTCTTGACCTCTACGTCAAGGCATAAACCTCTCAGTATATGTGTTCTGCTCTACCCACTGAGCCCACCTGGCCACATTCAGGCCTACTTTTGAAAATGTAATCAGAATGCATGTTTTTGCTCAGTTCTATGATGACTAAGGAACTTTTTTGCTGACGGTTTTAGGACTTTATGTGGACCAAAAAGACTATATAAGACATGCAATAATATATTCAAATATATAAAAATCATGTCAATAAAGTGTACATGTCTGGCCCATGATGTGATTCTCATTTTCCAGTGTGGCCCTTTGTGAAATGAGTTTGATATCCTGGCGTTACACGAGGCACGACTATATTTTTATAGAATTTTTCTATTTTTCTGAAAAGTAGCCAAGTCTTACCAGAGTTCTCCTCACGCTTTTCAAAGGAAGCCTGTAAGAAAAAAAGAAAAACACAGTGTAAACATTGGTTAAATACAGTTGAATGGATCTGTGAAAAGTGGCTTCTAAGTTCAGATAGAGTTTAATCAGTGTTAGAGATTTGACTTTAATTTGAGACTACGGTGGTAGGTGATCCTATGAAAATAGCATGTATGGGGAAATAAAAAGCATGGTGAAAACTATTATTTCTATTTCAAAATTGTACTGACATCTTTCAAAGCAGAGAGCACATTTCTTGCAATCATGTACTGTATTAATATGTAATGCAATCCACAAAACTTCAAAGTATAAAAAGAAAGACAAATCACAGTTAGCTTTTTGCAAGTTTACAAAAGCCCTGAAAGGCAAGGTGAAATCAAAATGTTGGCGAATGTTTATCTCCTACGTAGGAGATGTACTCTTAAACATTTTTTTTACCTTATTATCTTCGATTAGAAACAGTTTCCATGTCAGTTTCCCCACAATTAAATAAAAAATCAATACCACAATATCGTTCATTGAGCATTGTATTGATCATTGTATATTATTGAAAAATAAATGTACTGTATTAGAATGCAATATAATCCACAAGGTATAAAAAGGACGAAATCGCATTTAGGTTTTTACAATTTTAAATGTGTAATTATAGTATATAATTGCATAAGTTTATCTTGTATGTATGAGATATTATTTTAAAGTTAATCTACAATGAGGGAGATATTTCCTGCGTAAGATAATGTTGCATTTGTAAGAGGGAGATATAAGTTTTGGCTAACATTGCCCGTAATGTACATTTAACCCTAATAAAAATGTACCAATGTTTTTATTTGAAAACAGTTTCCATATCAATTTCCCCCCAATTAAATTCCAAAAGTTCCCCGATACTGTACGTTGAGCATTGAGTGAATATACTGCTGATCATTGTATATTGTACAGTACATTTTCAGAATGTATCACATTTCATTTGAAATTGTGTTATAGAAAAGTGTATGTATTTATCTCATTATTAAGAAAGTAAGTGTCTGTCTGTGCATATGCATGCAAAGTGTCTGATGAGGTTTACCTGTATAGTAAAACTGTAGACAGAGAAGAAGAGGACGCTGAGCACAGCCGCCTGGAGCATCATGGTTACAGGACAGCAGCAGACTAAGAAAGAGCCTAGGAAAACACAAGTGTTCCAACTTATATGGGTGGAAAAGCCAACTAACTTTCATCATAATATGGTATACTGCTCACCAAAGAAGTTGACAAATTCTGCTCTACGGAAAGTGGCAGTTATTACTTAAAAGAGACGGTAGTTTGTGTAAGATGCAGGCTGTTTCCTGCTGTCTGTCCCCAGGCAGGAGCAGATAACACATTTTAGCAATCAATGATATAAAAAGGTGAAATTGATCAATCAACTGACCAAAGCATTTTTCTTGTTTGAGAATCCAACTTTAAAAAGCACGTCTAAATTGAATCATATTAAGGTATAAATGGCAGAAATGTATGTTTTTGTTACTAAGGCAGGGATTGGTCTCTTCCCATCTGTCCCAGGTGGAGCTTGTCACTGCAGATTATGCTGCATTCGATTGTACTTGGAAATTGGGATCTTCGGACGAGGAAAAATGCAAAGAAACGGTACGTACGGGTCTACATTTCATTACTGCTGACTCACAATGGGGGACCAACAGACCGAGAAAGAAGAGTCCAAAGAACAACTAGAGAATGCAATTTCTGAAGAAATTGCGGTGTGAATGCTGTATGTTGTATGTTATGTGTGTATGTATGTATGTATGTATGTATGGTAATTTTTGTATGAAGAAAGTGAAGTAGTGAGAATAGTTGAAAAATTGGGAATGGGTTTAATTAGCATGAATGTCTTTGACAAGTTGAATAACACCAATAATGTTTGAAAGATGTGGAATATATCGAGATAATATCAATAGTTAATTTTAAGATGGAGCTAAATTGGATTGCTGGCTTCAATGTGGATGAAGAAGCAGCTGAAGGAAAATGAATGAGTCTGAAAAATAGGAAATGTGTCATATTAGGGAATTTCAATCAGCTGTGTCGAATATTTTCTAAAAGTATGAATGGAAATTAAAAGTTGTATAAAAAGTAGTTAAAGATGCAGTAGGTAAGACTTATAAAACTACCTTTCTGTCATATTTGCTGAAACTGACCCTATGTTCCAGTAGAACTACATGAAGCAGGTCATTTAAAATAAATCCAGCTCCTCTGGCACCACCTACAGCCTGTAGTATGAGTTGACAAATCCACAGCTCCCTGTTCAGATGCACCAATTCATTCTCCCTTGTGGGGGAGGGGCTTAGGAGACTGTTTTGGGCTTCAACAGAAAGGGGGGAGGGACTGAGAAGTTGTCGATTTTCAAATTCTTTGGCTAAATCCTGGATCTTCACAATCCTACCTACAGCACCTTTAATGAAAGTTTAACCATAATCCTAAGGAATAACTGACCATTAGTACAGGAGAGGAAGAAAAGAGAAAAGGAGGAGGAGGAGGAGACGAGTAGGAGAGGAAGAGAGGAAGAAAGGACAGGAGTTACACAAACACTAACAGACAGACACACAGGAAGAGAGGAAGATAGGAAGAGGAGAGGAAAAGGAGAAGAGAAGAGAAAAGGAGGAGGAGAGTAGAGAAAGAAGAGAGGAAGAGGGGAGGAAAAAGGAGAAGAGGTGTTATACGTAAGCTGATGTCATGATGGCCAACTGACCAACTGACTGACTCTGATAACTGACCTCAGGCCTCAACACTAGCAGCTGTTCTCACAGAGACTAGGCACAGTAACTTCATAGCAGCAGGTCAACATGTCAGGGGTCAGATCACATGACCAACTAAGGTAAAGGTTGCCACGACGTCTCCTGTCTCAGAGAGTCCTTCACACTGAAACGAGGCTCTAGCAGATCTTACATACGATACACCTTTATTGTCAGCCAAGGCTGAAATTCTTTGTGCATCCCTGGGTAGCTCATAAACAAAAGAGGACATACACATACGTAACATAATATTAACAGACATACATGAAACATTACCACAAATGACATAAACTTCCAAGTATTCCAAGAACAAAGAGAACATATACACCAGAAAATGACATAAACATACACACAGACAATGTCATTGGAGACGTATATCCCTGAAATAGTATTGCACTGGATTTAGTCCTGCTCCTAGCTCAAAAACCGTAACTCCTATCGCTTAATGTTTAATACTGTGAGAGATATAAGGCGAGGCAAGGCAATTTTATTTGTATAGCACAGTTCAGCAGCAATGCAATTCAATGTGCTTTACATAAAACATTAAAACACAATCAAAAATCAAATATGATACAATTTAATAATGAATTAAAAGCACTTAATACTAAAATAAAAACCATACAATCTAGAATAAAACTATTAAAAGTAGATCAAATGCAAAAGTAAATTCCTAATTGTGTGCAAGTAAGCAACAAAAAGCAGCATTAAACACCCGGCTAATAACACCCTGCTGATCATCCTGTGCAAGAATGGTGTGTGTTGTGTAAGAAATGTGAGGACAGGAGCAGCTGTCCAAAAAGGGCCTGTTTCTCTTCTCCTGGTATTTCTGGTAGGATTTAGTACAGGAGGCAGTGCAGCAGTCGGTGGACATGGCTTCACTTTGAAGCTCACTGTGCCTCGTGTGAAAGTCAGATTGCCTCCGTGAGCACATTGTTAGAAAGGGCACAAGATTCCCTACATTTTGATGTAAAACTAATGTATGAAGAGTTAAAACTGTGGATGGTCTCGCAAGGTAAAGATAATTTAGCTTATGCCTCGTTCCACTCTGTCAGTTGGGCCCTGCCCTCTAAGTCTGAGCATTCCATCCCATACACACCAATGTAAAAATGGCAGAAAGGCATTTTTTTCTAAGCCTCAAAGAAGACTGAGGGCCAGATGTACGTAAATTTGCGAATGTAGCGTTATCAGCGCCATGGCCAACCCGCAGAAAGCGCACGCTGTGATACTTCAGTTTACGTCGTATTTACCAAACCTGCAGTTCATCAGGTAATCAGCGCCTTTCTCCGCCCACTATACTATAAGATAATAATACTATAAGTACTTGTGCTATGATACGGCTGAGTGCAGACTGCGATATTCCCACTGCTGATGCTATGACTGTTTGAAATTATCCTGATGCCAATATTTGTAATGTAGCGGGGAGTTTAACAACTGCTGGAATGTGAACTCTGAGTCGGAGATTCGATGTCATCTTTGATTTCTTCCAGTAACTGTAATCTTGCATGGCTGCTTAATCTGTGATCCTTGTGGCAAAAATCCTTTCAGCTCGTCTCCTTGGCCTATGTCTTCGTCTTGCTCGGATGACTGCTGTCATTTCACCAGGAGGCATATGTGAGGAAACCCGCTTCCAGATTTACACCTGCTTTTAAGAGGAGGAGAATTTTCACCGCAAAATAGAGGCGCGCTGTCACGGGCGTTTTTTGTACATACCGCGGAATACATAATTAGGCGCACTTTACACTTCCCCTCCCATCTCTTTATGGGAAACTCCCACTTTCCCCTTGACCATCCCGTGAATGCATATGCATGACACGGAAAAGCGCAATTTGCCACTTTCAGTTCCCGCAACAGGCAGTCTGCGCTTTTACCTCAGTGCGGCCTGTTTGTACATACCTCGCCATGCTTTTACGCGCACGTTGCGAAACAAATACGTCTGAAGTGGGCGCAAAAGCATTAGTACATCTGTCCCTGAGTATTTTAAAAAGTACTAATGGGATTTGAAAGTTGAATACCAACCCTGAATGTATGAAAGATGTGGAACGTTTTAAAGTTTGAATGGAGTTTCTCAGTTAATGACTAAGTAGCTAGTAGTTGAAAATTAATGAAAATGTATGAAAATGTGTCAACTTTGAACATTCTGTCCATCCGCTTTAATGGGGCAAAAATGCTCGCTAAACGTTGAATATTTCGGAAATTATGATGTTATGAATATTATAAATAGTAGCACACCATTCTGAATCAGCTGAACATTTTGATGTTTGAATGTAGTTTCTATGTTGAAAAATGTGGAAGGAGTTAAGGTGCAAAAAAAGTGGGCGGAAGAATAAGAATAAATATTTTTTAGTATAATAACAGAGTTGTGAATGCCTTCAGCATTCACACCAATAAACAAAAAACTAAACTCCTGCACTGACAAGAGGACCGAGCTGATGCTGACTGAGATCACGTTAACCTTTGCCATCAACTGCAGTCGGTCAATGTGTGCAGCTCAGACCACACTCTCTCTGAGTCGCCTATTAGGATGAATGTTCAGGAAATGATAGCCATGCTAGAAGCTAGCCGTAAAGCCTCAGAGCAGCTGGGCTCTCATCTCCGCCCGCAGCCGTCACGGTACCGACAGAAGGTTCGGCAGTGCTGCTAGCCCGCAGAGAGCTTCAGGGATAGGACTGCCATTTGCCATCCCAGATCTGCTCACCCACTCCCACCTCGGCCTTCAGGCAGGCGCATGCCGTTACCTTCGAGAGAAGGCAGCACCCCCAACAACCCCGTGAATTTTGTATGGGCTCCAGATGTTAGCACTGTTAGCCATGTTGTGTTAGCTAATAATGTTAGCAATGTGAGGCACAACACTCGGATCGGAGGCAACGTTCAGCCCTTTCCTCCCTGGGTGAGGCGAATAAGGGGAAAGCAGTGCATGCTGCACGCTCTTCTCATCAGCTAAGGTTATTCCACATTCTGCCTCAGTGGCTAGTAGGGTGTTTGTGTCACTTTGGATAGATTGAATGCTAACTCTACGTGGCTATATAAGTGTTGAATGAATGAATGAACTGTACACACAACACAGTAACGTGAGCTATATACATTATCTGGATACAGTGTTAAACGTAATTGGCTCATACAAGTTTTTGTTGTTTCTCGGAGAGAACGGAGTTGGACACCGGCAACACACATCGCCAGAACATCCGGTACCACCAGATGTTCCAGCAATTATCCTGGAAATTAATTGCTGTCGATCCAGACTAACAGGAAACATGGATGCACATAATTGAAACTACCTGGCATTATTTCAGGAGCAGAGCCGCACCTCAAACATGCCTCTTCCAGTATTCCTATGAATACCCACCCAACTAACCCTCTCTTATCATTCACTCATACTCTGTGCCCCTCCCTACCTGTTTCTTTTTCCCTCTCCTTTCCTTTAAGTCCTAGGGCGGGTCTGTCGTGCCCGGGTGCTACGGTGAATTCCCTTTCTTACATTCATCTTTCCTGTCTTTTCAATCTGCCTTCCATTGTATTTTATTAAATGAACCTGGTGTGATTGAGGACACTCCTCCCCATATTGTTACCTGTGTCCATCTTTTAAAAGCATCTCCAATATTCACCTGTGTTTTACCACGTCTCTGGTCATGCAACTGTTTAGTAAGATGCCAAGTGTTTTTTTAGGTCGGTTACAGGGCTCTCAAGTTTTGAAGACAGGCAAGAGTGACATTCCTCCCCCCTTTTTCTGAATCAATATGCTGGAAATATCTTTATGTAAAGGGACACAAATTACAATTCAAATATAAAAACATAATGGAATATATTGCAGTAAGGCTCTCGGGTATTCTGTATTGCTTTCAACTATTTATTCTCCTTTGGATCAACTTTCCTAATTATATCTGAGTCAGCACACATGTAGCTTAGGCATCATTTACTCTTACCTTCTCTTTTGCATCTTTTGTTGGGGAAGTAACCTCCTTAAATGTGCATATGACAATTATTCACCTCAATTATACATTATTAATTTTAATGGATTAATAAACCCTTGGACTTTAATATTTCAGATGTGTTTGAGCAAGATTTCTGCTCATGTCCAAAACTTTTGCACATTTAAAATATAACTCATCCCATGCTCTCTGAGATTTGGAAGAGTCGTGATATTTTGTGAAAAATAAAGTGATAATAGGCTATTACAAGAATAAAGTCACAATATTTCAGAAAATAATCCACCTGCACAATAGTCTGCTGTGCATTACGTGATTGCTCTGCTGATACGGTAGATCTCAGACCTTCTGACAGACCAGATCCCCGTCTGGGTCTCTGGTCTCTGAATGAGACAAAGTTTAGTGAAGTGGCTGAACGCTGCTCTACGTCGGAGGTGGAAAACAGAATTAACGGAGCTCAAACGCATCACATCTGCTGCAGCATCTCCACAGCAGAGCGCGTCCATAAACCTGAAGCTGCAGCTTTCTACAGTGAGAGTGGACACTAAGCGACGTTTCATATTTGTCAGTCAACTTTTCTAAATACATTCAGGGCTACACTCAAAACATTCGAGCCGAAGCCTCGGCAATATCAGCTGACGCCGCGTCTGGTGTAGCCCTTTCTTTTCTGATTGGCTGATAAGTGTCAGGCTCGACTAAGAACTCCAGGGGAGACGCTTGATTTCTGCCGGTTCCATAGTGAGAGCGACGCGGCCAGAGAAATGTTGGGCGCTGCGGCATATTAAATATATTATAAATAGTTTTTCTGCGTGAGAAATACAATGTGTGGCGGGAGTGCGTGACAAAAGACCGAAATGAGTGACTGTCACGCTCAATGCGTGACACTTGAGAGCCCTGCGGTTAGAATGACCCATGTGTCAAAATGGGCAGTTGACAACAACACACAGGCCAAAACAAAAACAGTAATTCCCGGAATGGAATCAAAGGAGACAAAAACTGCCTTTAACATTCCTGTCAGAGAAGATAGTATTTCAACTTAGCATGTTTCCTTAATATCTGATGACATATTGTGGTAATGTTTTGATTTAATACAGTACAGATATTACATATTGCTCCTTTAATGATAATATAGGCAAATATTTTTGATTCATCCTATCCCTCTACCCTTATCCCTTACACTACCCCCTCCCTTCTTCCTTGGAAGTCAATTTCAAAGTCATGTTAAAACAGTATTTCCCATCCTTCTTTCCATTACCAGCCCCAGCCTGTCACTCATTCCCCCTCTACTAATGTTACTTGGTGTCTACCATAACGTTAGCTCTGTGCCCTAAGATCTCACAATGCCTTGTGTTGCCCACTCCTGCTAACTTAATTGTTCATCAGACGTGACACGACAAAAGCATTTCGTTTTTACATGAGAAGAGCGAGATTCGCTAATGTTAGCCAACACATTTATAAAATAATAGACATTTGAATAGTAATTTCAGCATTTCAATATTGATTTTTTTTTACTATTCAAATGATATTCTACTGTCGCAATACATTCAAACAGCCCTGGTTGTTAACATATTCACATGTAGGCTACGTGTCTGAACCATATGTGACTGACAAGCCTGTGAGTTTAGCTGATTCTTTAGCTTTCTCAGTACCCAGATAATCCATATTTGGGCTCAGTGACGCAGTTGGACATGTATAAAAACCTGGAGTGAAACCTCAGCTGCACACGTCCACACAGAGGATCCAAGGTGAGTTCAAATGTCTGCAGCAGAATGCAGTGAA
Organism: Gymnocephalus cernua; assembly: GCA_023631565.1. Lineage (NCBI taxonomy): Eukaryota > Metazoa > Chordata > Actinopteri > Perciformes > Percidae > Gymnocephalus > Gymnocephalus cernua. The sequence continues at coordinate 35,455,551 of CM042426.1, read as the reverse complement.
GAAGTGTGTACTTTGTTTCAGTGTGTGAACCCTCAGCTGTCTGTATATTGGTTCAACCACTTTATATCTTTGCTCTGAATGGAAAAGCCGTAGCTGAACTTTCTTATTGGAATTAATTGTTCTGTATTTGTGTAACTATTGTGATAATAATGGGAAAAACTAAAACTGTAAAAACAAATTGTTAGCTGTTATGGTGAGTGCTGGTACAACACTTCTATCTTCTCAGGTCACAATAAAACAAACAGACACAGGCTGAGGTTATGACGTGAATAAGCATGGTTTATTTATTATTACATAATCAAGCTCACAAGCAGTTATTTGTGTAAATGTGTAAGCAATTTGTGATGATGTCATTGGACACTTAATTTCTCATTAGGATAGCATGCAAGCTAATTTGATCAAATTCTGAATAAAAACACATTCTTTAAGCACAAGATGTATTTCTGGTTTTGCTTGTACAACGTTGCATCAGTTTGTCTCATTTGCTCTGGATTTCCTGTTGGAAAAAAGAGGGAATTTGTTCAAAAATATTGAATGAATATGAGTGTGTGTTTGTGTGTACATGTGCACACAAACAAACAAAATTGTCGTCAATCCAGACTAACAGGAAACATGGATGCACATAATTGGAGCTACCTAGCATAATTTCAGGAGCAGGGCCGCACCTCAAACCTCTTCCAGTATTCCTATTAATACCCACCTAACTAACCCTCTCTTGTCATTCGTTCTTGTATTCTGTGCCCCTCCCTCCCTGTTTCTTTTTCCCTCTCCTTTACTTTCGGTCCTAGGGGGGGTCTGTCATGCCCAGGTGCTACGGTGGATTCCCTATCTTAAATTCATGTTTCTTGTCTTTATCTGACCTATAATGGCAAAATGCCAGAAAAACAACAAAATGTATGATGAATTAATAAATAAAAGCTACTAAACACATAAAAAGAGGGACACTTCCATCTGTATTATTATACTTAAGTTAGATCACATTGAGGATGGCGAGTAGCATGTTCAGAACCCACAACTTACTTTCATTTCTAGAGGAAGTGGCTTCTTCGCACAGGTTTCACATCACGTCTGGAAGCAGTCGAATCTGACATGAATTCAGAAGGTAAGCAAAATCTGTAAAAGCTGCTTGATTCCTATATAGTACTGCTACAATGCACATAAACATAAGTATGTTTTGATCTTCCTAGGTATCTGTTCAGTCTGACCTAGTCTGTCAATTTTATCAGTAGAAAGACAGCATGAGAGAGTACTGCTGGTAGGTGAAAAGCCAGAAAGGAAGAGGCGAGAAAGCAGTGAGAATGTAAGTAACTCAGAGAAAATACACTGCAGATACAGAAACAAGTAGGAAGTTATTTAGTTAGGGAGATGTTAGGCTATATGGGTAAAGAGGTACGTACTGCAGCTATACAGGAGGTTCACCCGAAGGATGTCAGTAGGACTCATCTGGGTGGCTCTGCCAATGACTACATTGTTGTCGGGGATGGGAATGATGGTTGGCTCCCTGTTACTAGAGAAGGCAAACCTACGGTGCAAATACATAGTAGTGATGAGAGGTTTAAACTGTACACCTGTACTGTTGAATAACCACGAAAACCTGATGTATGGATAAATACTGGGCGTGAAGAGATTGTAAGTGATTTAGGGACAAAATCCTATCCTTTCTTAAAAAGGCATTCTAAAAATAAAGCTATAGTGCATAGTTTCTGCCGCCACCATGAGGAATTTGAAGTAATGAGAACAACACTGTTGGCGCATCCACATCATACACACCTACCTCATCGTTCATCATTAAGGTGATGCAGTATAACAGCTCCAAACTTCAACATAAGGAGGTAAGTTGGGGTGGTGGTTCAAACAAACAAGACTTTCACCCAGGAGACCAATTTGAAAATAAAAGTAAACTGTGAGTTTTTTTAACTTTACGGAACAAACTGAGCTTTACAGCGTAATATATGTACATATAACATGATTTCATAGTTGCATAATTACATTGTTGTTGTATATTATAATTAAGTTCAGTGAGTGAATGCTACCTTCCATAGTGCATGACAGAGCCGTAGTCATAGGGAGTGCCAAGGTTCCTTGTTTCGATCTTCCTGAAATTGTGCTCCATTCCTGCAGGCAATCACACAGCTTGATTAAATGATTTCATTACAGCTTACCAGTCAAAATGGCTGAAAAGTGCAGCAAGTGAAATGTGTGAATAGTTACAGTATATCTGCAAGAAACTACATGTAATTATTTTTGTACACATGGTTGCTCATTCTAGAGGTCTTCATAAGCATATATTTTAAGCTGTTCTCACAAACCAATTTGTAGACATAGCTACAAAAAGTAAAGCACTGTCATTTGTATGTATTCCATGTATTTATTTCTGTATGCACCACATTGATGGCTGCTGTATGACAGATCCGGTCCGCATAGGGAGGAGGTCGCTGGAGGACAGGTGGGTTACAAAGCGCAGGAGCGGAGTTTAGGTCCTCGAAGAAGTTAAGGGGAAAACACAAGACTTTCACCCTTGATACAGGTGTTCATGTACTTATGGGGACCGTGTACTTAAAGCAACCAGTATTTTAATCCAAACCACAATCTTTTCTAGTTGTTTTGGTGCCTAAATCTAAATCGCCGCATGATGAATTTTGTCGGCTAAACTTAACTGCAAAAGCCACTGAAAGGACCGGCACCTCATGGTGCACTGTACCCGGCTCATAGTCACGTTTTGTCAGCTAAACTCAACTGCAACGGCCTCTGAAACAACCGGCACCTCACAGTGCTCTGTACCCGGCTCACAGTAAGCTTTTCTCAGCTAAATTTAACTGTAAAGACTGCTAAACTTGACTGCCATGCGACTGGTCAACCTGTGACCTTTTTCATTGGATATCATATGAATTGTGCATAAGTTTCGTACGATATCACATGAACCTGTTTGTGAGAATGCGTCACATAATTCACATTCCTCGATGATATGATAAAGTGAATTTGTTTATTTGTACGTAACATTTTTCACTTAAAAGTTCAGACCTCATAAAGGTTGTATTAAGTTGTATTAATTGTAAAACCCCATTTTTGGTTGTTGTATCTTTTGCAAAAGCATTACTTTTATTACTCTCCATCTATAGTTGACATAAAGAAAGTCTGTAACTCGACCCACCTGGAATGACGTTCTGCAGCTGAATGCTAACATGCTGGTCCCTGTCGGACCGAGTCTGTTCATGGTTGAAGCCCAGGGCGTGAAGCAGCTCGTGTTGGATGACCGGGTGGAAAACACAGCGCTGGCGTTTTAAGGACAATACCTGGCCATTGCCACGACGCCCAACAAATGAGAAACACCTGAAAGATAGAAGTAAACCAAATTTTGGCTGGCTGTGTATTTGTGCAGGCATAATGTGGTATGTGCATTGTGTGGTCCATACCCTCCAAGAGACTGGATGTCAACAAAGTCCTCCTGTCCGTTAGTCAGTGGAGTGAAGCGGATGCAAGTGGACTCAGCAAATGACCGCAGGCCTTCGATGATGGTTTCTCTCTCTCGTGCAGCTTGACATAAAAACAGTTTGGTGAGTTTTTATAATGTCATATTCTTATTCACTTTTACAAGTAGACTATTATATTTCTACTTTTATTACAACTCCTATTACTATTCTGGTACTACAACTAATATTGCTGAGACTGTCCTGTCCCTAAAAATGCTCCCAAAGGTTGTTTGTTCAAGCAGCAATTAAGGCTTATATTTATGTTTATAGCAACGAGCCCTCTAGTGGCCGTAGTAGTTATGATGTGAGCAAAGCAGGAAGTAAGGTGTCAAAGTAGGAGTGTCAAATTTATACAAGGATTTAGGTTGAGTTAAAGCTATCCCAACCATCTCATTAAATGTCACCTGTCTTTTGGTTTGGACAATGTAACACAACATAAGTTAATTTTGAATGGGATTGATGTGGTAGACAAAAAATGTGATAATAAACATTTTCGTCAGAACTCCTAGAGGGAAATTCTACTCGGGATCTTTAATTCCTGAAGGAGGTTCAATTCAAAATTCCTCATAAAATATGAGAAAACTAAAATATTTCTCAGTGATTTCAATAGTCAACTTTTTGATCCACCTTACTCTCTTAGCGTAAAAGATTTTCCTTTTTATTATGATAATCTTGATAATAACACTTTGGAATATGTAGTGAACTTTTTTGTTTTGCAAGCTAAGTTTTTTATTCATAAACAGAAATGGCAAAAGGGACAGTCTTCCGTCCAGGTATTTAAGTTAGAAATAGATTTGCTCCTTAAATCACTTCATATAATTAAAAATAATAATAATAATACATTTTTTTCTATGTGTCTTGTTTTTGTATGGAAAACTGTATTGTTATACCATGACAGTGTATGATGTTTTGTGTATTTGTGTCTTTAAGCATCAATAAAAAAATAAATTAAAAAAGGAGGTCAGTTAAGGGATGTTGGGGTGGTGAAAGGGTCAAACAAACCCGAGGACTTTCACCCAGGAAAGTAGGGCTTGAGTCCCCATTGAAAAGTAGAAGGTGAGGTTTTTTTTTTTTTACTTTACTTTACGGAAGTGACTTTGATCGTACAACCCCAAATCAGAAAAAGTTGGGACAGTATGGAAAACACAAATAAAAAAAGAAAGTAGTGATTTCTAAATGTACTTTGACTTGTATTTCATTGCAGACAATACAACAGCACATAATGTAATGTGTTCCTCATGATTTTTATTGTTTTTTTTTTTTCAAAAAAAACAAATTCCTATTTTGGTTCTTGCAACACATTTCAAAAAAAGTTGGAACAGTAAAGCATTTACCACTTTGTAATGTTGCCATTCCTTTTCACAACACTTAAAAGACGTTTAGGGACTGAAGACACCAAGTGATGAAGTGTTTCAGGTGTAATTTTGTCCCATTCTTGCTGCAAACAAGTCTTAAGGTGGGCAACAGTACGGGGTCTTCGTTGTCGCATTTTGCGCTTCAAAATGCGGCACACATTCTCTATTGGAGACAGGTCGGGACTGCAGGCAGGCCAGTCAAGTACCCGTATCCTCTTCTTCCGCAGCCAGGACTTTGTAATGTGTGCAGAATGTGGTTTTGCATTATCTTGTTGAAATATGCATGGACGTCCCTGGAAAAGAAGTCTTCTTGAAGGCAGCATATTGTGCTCCCAAATCTCTATGGACTTTTCAGCACTACTGGTGCCATCACAGAAGTGCAAGTTACCTTTGCCAAGGGCACTGACACAACCCCATACCATGACAGACCCTGGCTTTTGGACTTGTTGCTGGGAACAGTCTGGATGATCCTTTTCTTCTTTGGTCCGGAGCACACAGCATCCATTTCTCCCAAAGAATACCTGAAATACTGATTAATCTGACCACAGTACACGTTTCCACTGTGTGATGGTCCATCCCAGATGCCTCCGAGCCCAGAGAAGACAACAGTGCTTCCAGACACTGTTAAAGTAGGGCTTCCTTTTGGCACAGTACAGTTTTAACTGTCATTTGTCGCTGTAACTACGTATTGTGGTACTTGACAAAGGTTTGCCAAAGTAGTCCTGAGCCCATGTGGTAATATCGCTTATAGATGAATGACAATTCTTGATGCAGTGCCACCTGAGAGCTCGGAGATCACGGTTGTTCAGCTTAGGCTTGCGCCTTTGTCCTTTACGTACTGAAATTCCTCCTCATTCCTTGAATCTTTTAATTATGTTATGCACTGCTGAAGGTGAAATAAGCAAATGTCATCCTATCTTTCTTTGAGGAACATTGTTTTTAAACATTTCAATAATTTTCTCACGTATTTGTTGGCAAACTGGCGATCCTCGGCCCATCTTTGCTCCTAAAGGACTAGACCTTTCTTGGATGCTGCTTTTGTACCAAATCATAATTACAAAAACCTGTTGACATCACCTGTTTCAAATCACATTATTATTTAACCTTATTTACCTGATTACTAGCCCTTAATTGCTCCTGTCCCAACCTTTTTTGGAATGTGTTGCAGGTCTGAATGACAGGAAAGGATGTATATTTACAAATTAAATTAAGTTGACCGGACAAAACATGAAATCTTTTGTGTTCACATTGTCTGCAATGAAATACAAGTCAAAGTACATTTAGAAATTACTACTTTCTTTTTTATTTGTGTTTTCCATACTGTCCCAACTTTTTCTGATTTGGGGTTGTATGATTTTAACCCAAATCACCATGTTTTAATAATTACTTTTTGGGCCTGAACCTAACTGTGACCGTTTCAAAACGTTAAAGACGTGTTCAAAACCCTGACCAACATTTTCTGTTTAAGGTATGTTCAAGGAAAACGTTGTACGTTCCTTGGACCCACAATATTAGAGGGCCGGAAAAAAGGACCCATAGCGCTGTATGGTTAGTTGTTTGGTCTATAAAATGTCAGAAAAAAAATGTCAATCAGTGTTTCCCAAAGCCCAAGATGATGTCCTCCAATGTCTCGTTTTGTCCACAACTCAAAAATATTCAGTTTACTGTCACAGAGGAGACAAGAAAACTAGAAAATATTCACATTTAGGAAGCTGGAATTTTGACTGGCTGAATGACTCAAACCAATTAATTGATTCAAAATCAAAATAGTTTGTGATTCATTTAATAGTTGACAACTAACTGATTAATCTTTGCAGCTCTACTACTACTACTACTATAGTACTGCTACTACTACTACTACTACTACCACTAGTTTTAAAACTGCTATTGCTACTACTATTATATTTACTGCTACTACTTCTACTATACTGCTACTGCTGGGCTATTATTTACTGCTGAATACTGATATAGATGCAAAGTAAAAGCCAAGCCTTCAGTACTCACAGTACTCGTCGGAGATGCGGTAGGGTATGTAGACGTTGCCATCGGTGGCTTTAGGCCACAGGCAGCCTCGTGCTGTGCAGGGATCAGCGTTCTGTAGATCTGTTGGCACTGCTATGTCTCCAAATAACACCAGAGGGTCATCAAAGTTCTTTCCTGCAAAATCACATGACAAGATCAAGTAAATGTTTTCATCTCTTTTTTGTACTGCATTTCATTTTCTTGATTTAACTGCTGTGTTAAAAAAACGGTCAAATCTGGGTCTGATATAAGCTCTTCTTCCACAATGCAATATATCTGCTGTATACTTTCAGGTATGTACTGTAACACCAACATTATTTATTATTTATATATTTAGGGTAAGATTATTATTATTGTAAATTTGCCGCTGGAGGAATAATGTCACCAAAGGGAATGAATAAAGCAGTTGCAGTGGAGACGAACATACCAAGATTAGCATTGGCCTTCTCCAACAGCGTGGACACACTGAAATCATCATCCTCAATGGTGTTGCCTGTGGAGTAGAAACAATTTGGTCATGTATCAGTTACACGATGCACAGATATATTTTTACAGAATTTTAATGTCTGAAAAGTAGCCATGTCTTACCAGAGTTCTCCGTACACTTTGCAAAAGAAGCCTGTAATAAGACACAAAGTAAAATTGGTTAAATACAATTAAATGGATCTAGATGTGAAAATTGGCTTCTAAATTCAGATAGATCTTAGTTCCATTAGTGATTTGACTTTGATTTAAGACTACTGTGGTTGGTTCTGTAGAGATAGCATGTAGGGAGAAATAAAAAAACATGGTGAAACATTTTAAAACTAGTATTTGTTTTTTAAATCATATGGACTTCTTTTAACGCAGAAAAAGCCTATTTATTGCAATCCTGCACTCTATTAGAATATAATGCAATTCACAAACTACAAAGTATAAAAAGAAATAATTTCAATACAATTTTATTTATACTATCAAATCATAACAAGAGTTATCTCAAGACACTTTACAGATAGAGTAGGTCTAGTCCACATTATAAAGACCCAGCAATTTCCCATGAGCAAGCATTTGGTGCAACAGTGGCGAGGAAAAACTTCCTTTTAGGGAGAAACTTTGGACAGACCCAGCATCTTTGTGGGCGGCATATGTCACTGCCAGTTTGGACACAGACACTAATACAGATATAGAGAAATATAATTCATAATAATTATAGCAGTTGGAATGATGAACAGTGGCAGGTATAGTAACAATAAAGATAATGGAACTATGACTAGAGAGACTAGCACAGTAACTAGTTAAACAACAGGAAATTGTAGGTCATCCAGGATTTTATGTTCTTAATGCATGACTGAAGTTTAACTAATTGACTGATTTCATCTGGATTGATTGAAAGGTATAATTGGGTATCATCCACATGAAGATTAATAGAGTGTTTCCTAATAATATTGCCTAGAGGAAGCATATACAAGGTGAATAGAATTGGTCCAAGCACCAAATCTTGAGGAACAGCATGGATAACTTTAGAGTGTCTGGAGGATTCATCGTTAACATGAACAAACTGTGATTGATCTGATAGATAGGACTCAAACCAGCTTAGTGGGGTTCCTTTAATGGCAATTACATTTTCCAATCTCTGTAACAGGATGCTATGGTCAATAGTGTCGAATGCAGCACTAAGATCTAAAAGACAATTACGGAGACAAGTCCTTTGTCTGAAGCAGACTTGTCTGAAGCAGTGCTACTCTAAATCCTGACTGAAAATCCTCAAATAAACTATTGTTATGTAGAAAGTCACATAACTGATTAGTTACTACTTTCTCAAGGATCTGAAGGTCAATAGGAGAAAAGCAGTCTAAGTATATGTCAAGTCTTAAAGCTGTGTCTAGCGTTCCAGCATGTAACCGTTAGAAGTTGAGGGCAGGAGGTGATGAATTTTATCTCTAATTGCTATAATTTTATCATTAAAGAAGCCATGAAGTTATCACTACGCAGAGCTATAGGAATACAAGGCTCAATAGAGCTGTGACTGTCTGTCAGCCTGGCTACAGTGCTGAAAAGAAACCTTGGGTTGTTCTTATTTTCTTCTATTAATGATAAGGAATAGGCTGCTCTGGCATTTCTGAAGGCCTTCCTAGTCTTGCCAGTCTAAACGAGATTCTTCCAGATTGGTTGAACGCCATTACTAAAGAAAGAAATAATCACATTTTGCTTTTTGCAAGTTTACAGAAGCCCTGAAAGGCAGGGTGAAAAACAAAAATGCAGTTAATGTTGGACAATCTCCTACCTTCTAGATGTTATCTCTTACATATGAGATGTAATATCGTACATATGATATATTATTTATTATTATTATTTATCTACAAAGTTTGAGAAATTTCCCATGTAGGAGAGATAAAATTAGGTTTTGGCCAACATTCCCATGTTTTTTTATTTTCACCTTGCCTTTCAGCGCTTCCGTAAAATTGCAAAAGCAAAATGTGATTATTTCTTTCTCTCTATATATATTTAAAATTGTCACTGTTTTAGAATGTAATGCACTACAAAGTAAAAAAAGAAAGAAAAAATCACATTTTGCTTTTTGCAAGTTTACAGAAGCTTGGAAGGTGAAAAAAAATAGCAGGCAATGTTGGCCAAAACAAAACAAAACAAAAGTTTATCTCCCTCCTCTGTAGGAGATATTATCTTAAATTGTATCTCCTACATAGTAGATAAACTTTTTTTTCCACCTTGCCTTTCATGGCTTCTGTACAATTTCCTAATTATATATTATATAATAAATAAAATAAATAAAAATATAAATATATTTATTTACAAACAGTTTCCATACCTTTTTACCGACAATTGAATAAAAAAAGATCCTGTACGTTAAGCAGTCAGTGAATATGCTGCTGATAATTGTATACATTATCATTGAAGAGAACTGAATTTGGCACTGTAACATTTCAGAATGTATCACATTTCAGTTTAAAATGTGTCATAGACAAGTGTATGTATTTATCTCATTAGTGAGAAAGTAAGTGTCTGTCTACCCATATGCAAGCAAGGTGTCTGATGAGGTTTACCTGTATAGTAAAACTGTGGACAGAGAAGAAGAGGACGCTGAGCACAGCCGCCTGGAGCATCATGGTTACAGGACAGCAGCAGCAGACTAAGAAAGAGCCTGGGGAAACACAAGTGTTCCAACTTATATGGGTGGAAAAGCCAACTAACTTTCATCATAATATGGCATAATGCTCACCAAAGAGATGTTGACAGATTCTGATGAACTGGAAGTGGATGTTATTACTTAAAAGAGACGGTAGTTTGTGTAAGATGTGGGCTTTGTTTTCGTCTGTCCTCAGGCAGGAGCAGATTACACATTTTAGCAATCATGAAAAAATATATATATGTAATGTAATATGTAATATAATAAAAAGGTTAAATGAATTAATCAACTGACAAAACATGTATCTCGGTTGAGATTGCAACATTAAAAAAACAGCCTAATTTAGTAATCTCAAGGTATAAATTGGCAGAAAGGCATGTTTTTATTTCTTCTTTCCTTTTTTTAACTTCTTTTTATAACTCAGATCTCAGTTAAAGCTGAAAAATGGGCATCCACAAAAAGGTTTTTTTTATGGTTGCAGCACTAAACCAAATAGAAATATTCCACATGTCCTGTGCATCATTTTATACCCAGTTATCCCAAAATTCAGCCAGACAAATTATAAATGATGAAGAGACTTTTTTAGGTTGAACCCTTCTTGAAAGTATAATCGTGATAGGCGGGTCGGTCAGGACTGAAAAGACCATACAAGTTCAGTAAAAAACAAACTTGATAAATTGCTCACAATGCCTTCCAACTCAACAGACATTCTGATAATAAAAGTACTTGGACAGAAAGGAGGCCCCAATGATGTCATGTTATATTAAATGCATCACTTCACTGTATTATTGTTTCACATTTGGTTATTTTAGATACTTATCAATAAGGTGCTGTTATTGATCAGTTCTGGCCTATAAAGCTAAGCAACAAAACTGTGTAAGTAGTGAGAAAAACAAAGGCAGATTGCTCCGGTGCCGCTGGAAATTTCGCCGGATTTCTTTGTATTGGTATTCTAAACTCCGGTGGATTTATGAGGACTATGGTTAACTGCTCCTCAGATCTCTGCAGGGTAAATCCAGACAGCTAGCTAGACTATCTGCCCAATCTGAGTTTTCTGTTGCACGACTAAAACAACTTTTGAACGTACATGTTCCACCAAAACAAGTTCCTTCCTGAGGCTATTTTGCAGCGGAACCGTTGATTATGATTGGTTTAAAGAAATGCCAATAAACCAGAGCACATTTTTCTCCCATCCCGTAATGCTGTGTGGACTAGCCAGACCCTCCTCCGCAGCGCTGTGGAGGAAGGTCTGGACAGATAAAAAGCGAGACTACGAGAACCCCAACCAGTAAACACATGTTGCAGCTCGGCTCAATCAGTCGTGACTCGGCTGCGGCTCAGCTGGAGATTCAGCATGTCCCCTATTTCATCATTTGCATGTAGGGTAGACAGCAATGACTTTGGGGCAGATGATCAATTTTTGGCAAGACACCTGTAGCCGGTGTACCGCAATCAATGAGCCTTGAAGGGATTCAGCAACTCTCCACCCCCGCTGCTGTAGGCTACTGCACATGTGTGGGGACACACAGAGATATACCGATTTATAGAAAGATATATGTAGGGGGGGGGGGGGGGGGGGGGGGGTGATCTGTCTCTCTCAATTAAGGGGTCCTTAAAATGTTGTCTGGTGTTTTCACAACCACTCTGTGTGGTTAGGATCAGAGCTGCAGAGTTGTGAAAGCCTTTTTGTGTTTATAAGACTTCTCCAAATTTTGGGCACAGTTGCAATATGTGTTTGCCTCACACGCAGTCTTGCAAAGTTCTTCCAAAAAAAACAGGAACATTGACTATTTGAAGAAAAAAATGTAATTAAAAAAGACAAACATTGTCTGAGACTGCCTTAATGACAACATTACATTTACTCAAGTACAATTTTGAGAGACTTGTACTTACTTATTTCCATTTTTGGAACTTGATACTTGTACTCCACTACAATGTGGGAGCCAACATTGTACTTTTTACTCCACTTCATTTATTTGATCACATTAGTTATTAGGTATTTTGCAGAATAAGATTCAAACAAAATACAAATCAACTAATAAGTTATGATATAATGGATTAAGCTACCCAGCAGTATATGGAGTAGCTGAAATAAGCCCCACCTTTACCAGCTGTAATATTAGTGATGTTTACTCATTAATGCATCAATAATTATAATCCAATAATATATATTATTCTGAAAAGGGCCATTCTGCATGATGAGTACTTTTACTTTTGGTACTTTAAGTTTTTTTTCATGCCAATACTTATAGCATACTAGTATTTCTACACTGTTGCTACTTTTACTTAAGTAAATGATCTGAGTACTTCTTCCTCCACTGTCACTATCATGAGATTTCATTATTTCCAGCTACATTTGACACATTGTATATATAATTAAAAACAAGTCCAATAAGTACAAAATATATTAAAAATATACAGAATACAATAGAAAATCTAATTAGTGCAAAAGTGACAATTCTTGTTAAGAAAAAAGAACAGTGAATCAGCTTTGTGTTGTGTGTGTGACTATATCAGATGTGTCAAACACATTCATTAGAACATACTATTGACACATTAATAGTTTATGACACATTGTATATATAATTAAAAACAAGTCCAATAAGTACTAGCACAATAACTTCAGCTTTGTCTGAGTTAAACAACAGGAAATTGTAGGTCATCCAAGATTGTATGTCCGTAATGCATGCTTGAAGATTAACTGTCTGGTTTCATCTGGATTGATTGAAGAAGTACCTGGGGAAACACAAGTGTTCCAACTTATATGTGTGGGAAAGCCAACTAACTTTCATCATAATATGGCATACTGCTCACCAAAGACATGTTGACAGAATCTGATGAACTGGAAGTGGTAGTTATTACTTAGAAGAGACGGTAGTTTGTGTAAGATGTGGGCTTTGTTTTCGGCTGTCTGTCCTCAGGCAGGAGCAGATTACACATTTTAGCAATCAATGATATATAATAAAAAGGTTAAATGAATTAATCAACTGACAAAACATGTATCTCATTTGAGATTGCAACATTAAAAAAACAGACTAATTTAGTAATCTCAAGGTATAAATGGGCAGAAAGGCATGTTTTTATTTCTTCTTTAATTTTTGTACTTCTTTTTATATCTCAGATCTCAGTTAAAGCTGAACATTGGGCATTCACAAAAGAGATGTAATGTTTTTTTATGGTTGCAGCACTAAACCAAATAGAAATATTCCACATGTCCTGTGCATCATTTTATACACAGTTATCCCAAAATTCAGCCAGACAAATTATAAATGATGAAGAGACTTTTTTAGGTTGAACCCTTCTTGAAAGTATAATCGTGATAGGCGGGTCGGTCAGGACTGAAAAGACCATACAAGTTCAGTAAAAAAAAAAACTTGATAAATTGCTCACAATGCCTTCCAACTCAACAGACATTCTGATAATAAAAGTACTTGGACAGAAAGGAGGCCCCAATGATGTCATGTTATATTAAATGCATCACTTCGAGAGTTTAGATTTTCTGCCCGAGCCCGAACTTTACCCAACCCAACCCGCAGGTCCTCCACTCGCACACATCACACCGGGCCTGCTGTGCTGTATTGTGTAGCTTAAGTGCCACATGGGCAGTGACAGCATATGTGTTTGTTGAGTGCATTAAGTGCGGCACGCTGCTCGCCTATGACAGCAAAAAAACAGGGACTTTGATGATGAACAGACACATGAAGCATGCTTGCCATGTCAGCCTTCAATCTCCTCTTTTGTTACTTCTCCAAGCATATCCCTCAGGGCGAAGCAAACGAGACTACGAGAACCCCAACCAGTAAACACATGTTGCAGACTCGGCTGCGGCTCATCTAGAGATTCAGCATGTCCCCTATTTCATCATTTGAATGTAGGGTAGACAGCAATGACTTTGGGGCAGATGATCAGTTTTTGGCAAGACAATCAATGAGCCTTGAAAGGATTCAGCAACTCTCCGCCCCCGCTGCTGTAGGCTACTGCACATGTGTAGGGACACACAGAGATATACCGATTTATAGAAAGATATATGTAGTGTGTGTGTGTGTGTGTGTGTGTGTGTGTGTTGAAGACCTCTTCTCTAATTGGTGTTCTCACAACCACTCTGTGTGGTTAGAATCAGAGCTGCAGAGTTGTGAAAGCCTTTTTGTGTTTATAAGACTTCTCCAAATTTTGGGCACAGTTGCAATATGTGTTTACCTCACACGCAGTCTTGCAAAGTTCTTCCAAAAAAACAGGAACATTGACTATTTGAATAAAAAAAAAAATTAACTAAAAAAGACAAACATTGTCTGAGACTGCCTTAATGACAACATTACATTTACTTGAGTACAATTTTGAGGGACTTGTACTTTCCATTTTTGGAACTTTGTACTTGTACTCCACTACAATTTGGAGGCCAACATTGTACTTTTTACTCCACTTCATTTATTTGATCACATTAGTTATTAGTTATTTTACAGAATAATATTCAAACAAAATACAAATCAACTAATACCTTACCTTATAATATAATGGATTAAGCTACCCAGCAGTAAATGGAGTAGTTGAAATAAGCCCCACCTTTACCAGCTGTAATATTAGTGATGTTTACTCATTAATGCATCAAAAATTATAATCCAATAATAAATGTTATTCTGAAAAGGGCCATTCTGCATGATGAGTACTTTAACTTTTGGTAGAATATTTTGATGCCAATACAATGCCAATAACAGAGTAGTTCTACACTGTTGTTACTTTAATTAAATGATCTGAGTACTTCTTCCTCCACTGTCACTATCATGAGATTTCATTATTTCCAGCTACATTTGACACATTGTACATATAATTAAAAACAAGTCCAATAAGTACAAAATATATTCAAAATATATAGAATACAATAAAAAATCGAATTAGTGCAAAAGTGACAATTCTTGTCAAGTAAAAAGAACAGTGAATCAGCTTTGTGTTGCGTGTGTGACAAGGTAATGCTATATTAGATGTGTCAAAACACATTCATTAGAACATACTAATGTTGTCTCCTGGGAACTTTTGGGAAATTGGGTTGTGAATTAAATAACTCTGGCTGGTCTGGCAACCTTGAACTATCTGCAGTATAGTTTAATTTAATTTACCTTTCTGACTTCAGGTACTGATAATCCTAAAACTAATATACTGACATTGTTTTGGTCTGAAGAGGTTAGAAGTATTATCCAATTAGTAAAATTATTCCCCATTTACACCAACTTGGTAACCCCAATATACAATTTACAGCCTTGTCGTACCCCACCCCACTTGTGATGCTTTGGGAAACAGTGTACCTTATAATAATGCCTGCAATATTTACAGACTCTGCCACAGCGTGGAACATTCTCATATCAGACATGTCATTGGATGCTGACAACTCAATTTTCAACAAGTGTTCCCTTCCCACCCATATAGTTTAGGCATACATCTTTCAAATGTATGTGTCCTAACCATATGTGACTGATAAGCCTGTGAGTTTAGCTGATTCTTTAACTTTCTCAGGACCCAGATAATCCATATTTGGGCTCAGTGACGCAGTTGAACATGTATAAAAACCTGGAGTGAAACCTCAGCTGCACACGTCCACACAGAGGATCCAAGGTGAGTTCAAATGTCTGCAGCAGAATGCAGTGAAGAAGTGTGCCCTTTCTTTAAGTGTGTGAACCCTCAGCTGTCTGTATTTTTTGGTTCAAACTCTGTATATCTTTCCTCTGAGTGGAAGCTGTGTCTGATTCCTGTCTGTGTCCTGCAGGTCTGCTAGGATGGCTCGCATGTCTGTTTTCAGATTCTCAGCTCTGGCTCTGCTGCTGCTGTCTGCCTGCTGTTGGGCCGACAATGAGGTAGGACGGTCACAGGGCCCATCATGTCACAGTGTAAATGTTAAACATGTTGAAACTGCATGTTTTAAATCATTCAGATGAACTGAATTATTCACTTGGACTGTCAGTAACAACCATGAAAGGACTCCTGTGTCACATGAAGCTGATCATCTTCTCCACATTCACAAAGTTCTGTTAAATATGTTAAATTGAGCTTTTATCCACACCCTACTAATACATGAAAGCTGTTAGTGTTGTGGCACAGGCCAGCCCTTCAAGAAGACTGCTGTGCAGAGAAACACATCCTTCCTCTCCTCTGTTAGGTTCTATGATGCTAAACAGGTCTTTCCTAATCTCTTTGCACTTCCACAATCATACTTTAAGACAGTATTTGGTTATTTGGCTAAAAAATGGTTCTTCTGTTAACTTTTAGCTGTCAATTCAAGTCATTTCTTTCCATCTTTTTCTAACGTGTTTGTTTTTTTCTCCTCTAATCCCACACTGAACCTGCAGGCAGGTATGTAATCTGTTCTAATGATCAGACCTATTTGTGCTGTGACTGCTGTATTTTTACACAAAGTGAAATGGTGTTGTTGTTGATGTACAGAGGATGACTCAGCGGAGCTTTCTGTCTCTGAACTTCTGGAGAGAGCCAACAGTAATCTGAGTGAGTGTGAGCTGCTGCAGCCATGGTATTTCCTTGTTCTATCATCAGCAGTTCAACATGTTTCTGAGTGTCTGTGTGATGTGTTTCAGTCCGTTCTGAGAATGATCCCATCCTGACTGAAGGAGACATCGCCATCGGCAGCGAGGACGAGAGAAACGCCGACCCCTGCACCAGCCAAGGCTGCAAATGGGGGAAAAACACTGACGGAAAGGTCTACGTTCCTTATTACATCACCAACCACTTCTGTAAGTGTCACACACGTCACACATATGCTCTGTCCATATACAGCAGGCTTCCGCATTTAATGCAGCCTGTTGTAGGAACAACTTTGAAAAAAAGGTTTCAGAGTGAGAACAAACTGTTCATATACCAGAATCATGTTGTTTGCTGCTCACCGTTAGAGGGAAGTCAACATTTATTTGTATAGCCCTTTAAAGCAACCAGCAGGAATCAGAAAATGTTACATAAAAGCAGGAGGAAGAAAGTAAAATGGCACAGTGCTACTATGCATTAAAAGCGATTCTAAATAAATATGTTTTGAGGTTAGGTTTAAAAAGAGCTAGGCCTGTAATAGTGCAAATATCAGAGGATAACCTGTTCCAAAGTCTTGGGGCAGATCAGCCCAGTTTATACCTTGACTGTGGGACTTCTAAATTGAGGTGCTTCAATGACCGCAAGGACCTGTTGTGCTCGCTAAGGGTTCAAATATTGGCCAAAATGAACCTAGGTGTTAATAATACATGTGTACCGAGTCAACCGTTCTCTAGGATATGTTTTCATGGTAATCGAATGTGACCAGTTTTAGCGCTGACTGCTAATTAGCTTGTAACGCTAGTAGTTGGGGCACTGGTAAAGTAAAAAGAAATCTCTACTATACCACTAACAAGGCTCAAAATAGCACCACACTTCCACAGTAGCATAATGAGTCCCTACATGTAAACCGAAGCATTGAGAACTTTGTAAGTGTACAGACAGTTTATTAAAAGGATACTTTATAAAGACAGTACCGTTCGCGTACACAGGCAGGCGCCATCTTGGCCAGTCGAACCACGAACGCCGTGCTTGAGCTATGTTACTGGTTGCACGGCGTTCGTCGTTCAACTGGTTGAACCACGAGAAGCTACATATTGTGTGCTGGGTAATGGTAAGAAGCTAAAAGCTGTGTGCTATGGGATGGTAAGAAGCTAAATGTTGTGTGCTGTGGTCCTGACAGCCGACCGGGAGAAGGCTATCATCACCCGTGGACTGGAGTCCTTCTCTTCCTTCTCCTGCATCCGCTTCAGGCCAAGCAAAAGCAGCGACCGCGACTGGCTGAGCATCGAGTCCCAGAATGGGTAAGAAAGTGATGTTATAGAAGACTTTGAGTTGAAAGCTTTGCTTACACTTCAGTGTTCTTCAACACCTCTGTGCTCCTGTCCAGCTGCTACTCCTTCGTTGGCCGTCGTGGTGGGAAGCAGGTGGTGTCTCTGGCCCGGAGGGGATGCCTTTACCATGGCACGGTGCAGCACGAGCTGCTCCACGCTCTGGGCTTCAACCATGAACAGACCCGCTCTGACAGGGACAACCACATCAGAGTCCTGCTGCAAAACGTTCAGTCCGGTAAGGGAGCTGGTTATTATTCAGACTGTTAGAGAGAAAACCCAGTAAACTGCAGACAAGTACAATCCCATAAGACACACTCATATGATTTGTTTCCACCAAAAACATGCAGGCCTAATTGTATTATTATTATTATTATTATTATTATTATTATTATTATTATTATTATTATTATTATTATTATTATCGGTTATCCATTTCATGGATAAACCTTGTGAACAAATACACTGAAAATACAACCCCATAGACCTCACGGTTCTGCTTTTGTTCTTATTCTCATGAACCACATTCTGCCGCTTAAAGGGGGGCTAACTGAAAATGGCACTGTCATATCTCAAAGAGGACTGCAACTAACACTTATTATTAGGGCTGTCAATCGATTAAAAAATGTAATCGAATTAATTACAGACTCTGTGATTAATTAATCTAAATGAATTGCATACATAATTTTTGCTCTGAAAGTATTTTAAATATTTCAATTCATATGAATCAATGAATAATCAGCATTAGTGACATTAAAGTTAAAAAACTCTTTTTATTGTTATTTTCACTGTTAAGATAATGACGATAACAATCAACAATATGACCTAATATGCTGAGGAAATAAATTCAAAAGGGTATTTTACAATAACTATGAATGCACTGCGTAACCGTAGTTTACCAGTTTCATTGAACGCACCGTCTCCTTCTGTGTTTTTCCGACAACGGTTAGAAACACAGTCAAACTTTACACCATTTAGCGTTAGCTGTCAGCATTTTAACCGTGTTTAATCCAGCTACTAGCTAGCGGAAGGCTAACGTTACCTGCTGTTGAGTGTAGTGTTAACCATAGACAATTAAAGAAACTAGCGTCACGTGCAGCGATGTTTCTGTTGCGCATTCTCCCTACTCGTCTCCCTCCTTCATTTTACAGTCGAATGGTGGCTAGAACGGCTCCAGGTGAAAGGTCAACATGGAATGGATTAATCTGCGTTATTTTTTTTACCGCATTATTTTTTTTTACCGCGTTATTTTTTTTACCGCGTTATTTTTTTTACCGCGTTATTTTTTTTTACCACGTTATTTTTTTTACCGCGTTATTTTTTCTCAGATTAATTGATTGAAATTAACGCGTTATTTTGACAGCTCTACTTATTATCATTGTCAAATTAATCTTTCAATTTAGCAAATGGTGAAAAAATGTCGGTCAGTGTTTTCAAAAGCCCAAGATGACGTCCCCAAATGTCTTGCTTTGTCTACAACTCAAAGATGTTCAGTTTACTGTTACAGAGAAGAAACTAGAAAATATTTACATTTAAAGTGACTATATGTAACATTTTAACAGTGAAAAGACTATTTTTATATAGTTTTTAGTAAGGCATCTTCCCGGGTCCGATTTTTCCCATGAAGTCACAGAATGATTTGCAGAAGGTAGACGGCGCCACAGAGTACACATTCTGACAGGTCACGGATTTCTGTGTAACACAGGAAAAGCCTGTTAGTGTATCCAGCCAGCAGAGCCAGGTAAAAGGAAGCAGATTTCTTTATATAGGCCTAATTGTATTGTAATTGTAATTTTATTTGAGAAGTTATCTGTTGTGGTTTTTGCTGATACTGGGGCAGGACCATCACGGAAAAGAAGGAAATTAACTATTGCAGGATTGTAAATGATTCAAAACCCACCCTGAATTGGCCCTTAGGTATGTAATATGTCTATTTCATTCCTTAACCATGTGGTTGTAAGACAGTAGCCAACATTAAATCATGTCCCCCTTCCATTTAGCGCAGACGTTTTATTCATTCTAGTCCGTGTTTGAGTTGGCTTACTATTTTCTTTTCCCTTGTCCCCCTGTATTTGTGTAAAGCGTCCGTGGGTTTCATGAAATGTGCTATATTAATCTAATTATTAATACATTGGTTGCTATAACAATCTCTTAATGCTTTGGCTTGTAACATAGTGATAGTGATACCCATTTTAGCTCACAGGACTAAGTAGGCTAAGTTATCGTATGCAACACTTCAAATGCAACAATGCATCTGTAACGTACTCTCTTATTGTAAATGAATGATTTTCTGGTTGAGAAGAGCATTCATACTGAGTATATGACCTCCCTGTAACGCTAACTCAGTCCATGGTGGGTCCCTGGTGCCTCCTAGTGGACAAAAAGAGCCTGACCATCACACTGCCAGCGGAAACGCCACGTTTTATCAAATCTTAACTTTATTCTATTTTTTATTTTTTTTATTTTTTTTAGGAATGGAGCACAACTTTAGAAAGATCGCCACCCTGAACCAGGGCACTCCCTACGATTACAACTCTGTCATGCAGTACCACAAGTAAGAACAGCTGGCTTCACTTCTGCCCTGCTGTGTGTGTGTGTGTGTGTGTGTGTGTGTGTGTGTGTGTGTGTGTGTGTGTGTGTGTGTGTGTGTGTGTGTGTGTGTGTGTGTGTGTGTGTGTGCATGCGTGCGTGCATGCGTACATGCGTGTGTGTGTGTGTTGTGCTCACGTCTAACTGCTACGTGTCCTCTTGCAGGACTGCCTTCTCCAAGAACAACCAGCCCACCATGGTCCCCATCCCCAACGCCAACGTGTCCTTTGGCAACGCCAAGGAGATGAGTCGCAATGACAAAGCCAGGCTCAACACTCTCTACAAGTGCTGTGAGTGTCCACATGAGCACATTATAAACAATAAATATATATATAAACATGTATTCAACATTGACTTTGGACCTAATCCCCCTCTGTGTTGTTTCACTGTTACAGAGGAAGTGTTTTCAGATGTGCTGACAGACGACCAGAGGCTCCCTGACCAACAGAAGCTGCAGCCCTGAACTCATCAGCACAACAGCCAATGATCATTCTATAAAGTTTTTCTAACTGCAACACAGTACTCTCTTTGCGTTCTTTCATCACATTATTTGGTTTCTCAAAGGTTAAAGGCAGGGTGGGTGGTGATGAAAAGTGAAAAGTTAGGGAGATTTGAAAGTAGCATCTCCTCGGGGCTCCATCTAATCCCTGGATGAGACATTTCCTACAAACAAAAAATGCACCCCAAAAAACAAACAAAAACGAGGCCTACCTGTCCAACAGAAAGAAGTCAATGACAGCAGCAGTGGCAACTTTTGCTGAGTTTCAAGTAGACTTTTAGTAACTCCGGCGGCGACGCCACATACTGAGCTCAGGCTCGTACATGGGAGGGGTAGACTACACGCAGCGGGGTAAGGACGCATTTCATTGGTCATTGGTTCTTTTCAAGTGGACCGCTTGCTGTTGGGCTTTAAAGACCATATCAAACAATATATAAAAATGTATATATTATATTGGAAACAACTCCCAACCCATATTCATTCATTCAATAATGTATTTATTTATGTATTGATTTTTTCATAAGAAGCAGCTGTTTCCTTACCTGGTATGATGTTAAGTGGAAGGATGCCATTAGGCTTTAATGACAACATTTACTTAAGTGCTGTACTTCAGTACAAGTTTGAGGGACTTGTACTTTACTTGAAGGGGTGATAGAATGATTATATTGGATATTTCACACTGTTCCTTAAGGTCTCCTAATAGGGTATGTAACATTGGTTGGGCTGAAAATGTGATTGTCTATGGGTCCTTTTGCATCCCTGTGGAATGGCTCTATTTGGAATGAGAGCTGTTCTTCCAAATATGGTATGCTCATGAATATTCAGATGAGCTGATTGGTTGAGCAACCACATACACATACATTGGAGACGAGACAGCAGAGGTCCGTTTCAGGTAGGAGGATTAGTGGAAACTCTGAGTTTGTTAAGCCTGAGATGAGGGAAACTCTGAGTTTTCCGTTTCAGAAAGAGAGGTATCTTAACCTCATAGTCAGTTACTATGGTAACTGAGCCTATGAACCTAACCTGGTCGGGAGCAGGTTTTCTTCAAGAAACCTCGAGTTTCTTGAAGACTCCTCCCCATGGATGTATGAAGAGAATTAACGCTCCTCCCTCTGACACAGCGCTCTTCATTTCCTCATTCATTCATTCAGTCTGTATCAGGCGCATTTCAGCGCAGTTTGTTATATTGGTGTGAATAAAATAAAACATTGTTGGTTTATTAACTGTTAGGCAGACTTTAAAACATAGTTTTTTCTCAAAACATGGCATTTCCTTTTGCCGACGATGCGTTGATGAAGACGCTGTATGGCAGGGAGTTAAACATATGTCGGAAGATGATATTGACGCATTTTAATTTCCAGATAGGTTTTTCTTCCCAGTCTATCAGTTATGTAAGCTACATAACCGTATCTGTCCTCATATCACTAACGTCACCCATCGTGGACATGCTCTATATCCCAGCACATTCTTGCATTACAGTTGTCTCTACAACCTTGGTGATAATAATAATTTTAATAAAGCGCCGTCAGAAGAGATCGCTCTGAAACGTTGTATAACTGCTATAAATCATCTCATGCTTTGTGTTTGGGCTTAATTCAATCCTGACAGTCTAAGCTTTCAATAGATGTGCTGCATGACCATATATTTTGAAGATTTAATGCGTCAAATTTATAACAAAGTTTAAGCAGCGCCCACTTTGAGCGTGAGTGTCTACGGGTCAGTGAAAGTAAAGAGTTTAAACATGTGTAGTGTTCCCTGGACACAAACCAGTCAGAGCCATTAAAAAGGAGTTCCACAGGATTGCAGGTGAATGATGTAAACCCTTTGAAATGAAAGATTATGAATTATAATTCTGTTAATGATGGTGCTGCAGCCTCAGAATGAGATTAGTAGCCTATGAATTTTTCGCCCGCAGTATTGCACCTAACTGAAATATATTGGAAGTAATATTAGCTTATGATTAAATATGATATACATCATTTTGGAATATAAGCATTTACTCTAGCAGCAATTTTCTCCAGCGCAATTTCTCTCTCTTTTGCAGCAGCTGCTGTGTTGCTTTTTTAACGTATGCCTAATACATGTTCAAACTCGCTGTATGTGCGCATGAGTATGTCCGCCGACCCGTTTGTTTGTGGTTGTTACCATGGTGAATCATAGTATCATGGCTCCATTCATGCTGTCTTTGGTGCACGTGCGTAACCCTGAGTCAACCTACTCCGAGTTGATTGAACCAACTCGAATCAGCCGTTGTGAAACCGAAAACTCAGAGTTTCCCATCTCAGGATAAATCAACTCAGAGATCAGGCTCAGACTCAGAGTTTGTTGAACCTCCTACCTGAAACGGACCCCAGGTCTCATATTTCAGACACAGACTATTTTGCTACTACTTCTGAGACTATATAAAGCTCAAATATGGGCAGTTTTACGAAAATTGATGGCTAATTGCAAATTTGGTAAGACGTGTCGGACTTCAGAAGCTCCACACAGTCTGACGAGACAGCGGCAGCCCACTGCGCTCCATATCCAGGGCAAAGTCACCGTTTCGGTGAGGTGTTACGGTTTAACGAGAGACCATGTTAACTGGCGACCGTCAGCCAAATGCGTCTGTTGTTGTCGTAGTGACGGCAGCTGTTGAAAACGGGAAGAGAATACGTAGCTGTCCGCGTGAATGCCTTTTTGTTAAGTTGTCATCAAAATGTTAAAACAACGACGTTCAGGCTACGTTACCTCTCTGATTTGTCTGTGGAGTCTGTCTGAGGAAACTTGTCAGTCGCGTTTTGAATGTGGCTGTTGTTTAGGAAAACAGGAAGACAGCGTCAGTCTTCCTGTTATAATGTCTATAATACGTTTATTTAACACATCTATTCGTCTTCAGAGCTTGTTTAAGTAAACACATGTCACGTAGAAAAGTATTTAGCACTTTATAAAAGTAGAAAATAAATTAATAAACAACTTGGATTCGAACTCGTACCATTGTGGGAAAAAATATGAGACTCAGGAGAATAACGCGATGCGCCATCACATCGCATTAATAAGTGGTGGGCATGGCATGATATGAACTCAAACGTCACACAGAGTCTCTTAAAACCACGAGGCGGCCAGATCAACCTGTGACCAGTTGCTCTTGCTCAGAAATTGTCTGTATTTTGTTGGATTCACACAACATGCACATGTCTTGTATTTTTGTCCACGGTAGCACATTACATTAAACTTGAAACGCAAACGTCCATTTCTGATAAACCAAATAATAAATAAATAAACATGATTTCACGGGATTCAAACTTGTGTCGTTGTGGGGGAAAAAGCAAGAGACAGCAGACCAACTCAGTGCGCCACAGACTCTACAGTAAATGATGGTTAAGTATAGCATTAAAATATCTCATAGATCGTATCTTTAAAACAGGAGGCAGTCAGATCAAGTTGTGACCACACTGTCCATGTACATATAAGACCATTTTGTTATTTTACTGGTTTCCAACACAAATAACCAGATAATTCAAACCATAATATCACTGAAAATCAATCAAATGTTGGTGTGGTAATACTTGCCTAAAGTTAAAAGATCCCAGCTTCACAATAAATAAAGAAATTATGCTTTTGATGTCCTTTTGGGTGATGTTATTTATGAAGTTGAACCTGCAATTGACATTGTCAATTCTGTGGACACACATGAGATGGCCATCACAAAGAGGTGTGTTGTTTGGGTTAGCATAGGCTATACTTCTGGCCTTATATTGTATGTTTGCTATAACTGATTATCCATAAATTGTGTAACAATTTCATTTCAGCCTATGAATAAATAGTTTGTGATATATTCACATTTGAAGTATAGCCTATAACATCAAGCTTGAAGCTACTAACATAAATAGCCTATATAATGATTCTTAATGTTAATAGCTTAATGCTACTAACATAAATAGCCTTTAGGCTATGATTTATATTAATGTTGGTAAGGCTACACGGTGTAGTCACAACTTGATCTGACTGCCTCCTGTTTTAAAGATACGATCTAAGAGATATTTTAATGCTATACTTAACCATCATTTACTGTAGAGTCTGTGGCGCACTGAGTTGGTCAGCTGTCTCTTGCTTTTTCCCCACAACGACACAAGTTTGAATCCCGTGAAACATGTTTATTTATTTATTATTTGGTTTATCAGAAATGGACGTTTGCGTTTCAAGTTTAATGTAATGTGCTACCGTGGACAAAAATACAAGACATGTGCATGTTGTGTGAATCCAACAAAATACAGACAATTTCTGAGCAAGAGCAACTGGTCACAGGTTGATCTGGCCGCCTCGTGGTTTTAAGAGACTCTGTGTGACGTTTGCCCAGATAGCAGACACATTTGGGCCAAATTTGGGCCACTTTTGGCACTTACGGCTCAGTTCCGGCAATGGCAAATGTCGAGTGGGCCAGATGTGGCCCACTTGTAACCAGCCGCACCCAACTTGGGTTACGGCAACTGTCATGTGAGCCAGATGTGGCCCAAATGAAATGAGCCAGGCCTGACATAACTTATGGCGAGTGTCATGTGGGCCAGACCTGGCCCAACTATAAGGAGCCAAGCCCGACCTGGGTTACGGTGAGTGTCGTGTGGGCCAGATGTGGCCCAAATTTAAGGAGCCGGCCCCGACTTCGGTTACGGTGAGTGTCATGTGGGCCAGACCTGGCCCAACTATAAGGAGCCAAACCCGACCTGGGTTACGGTGAGTGTCATGTGGGCCAGATGTGGCCCAACTATAAGGAGCCAAACCCGACCTGGGTTATGGCGAGTGTCATGTGGGCCAGATGTGGCCCAAATGAAATGAGCCAGGCCTGACTTAACTTATGGCAAGTGTCATGTGGGCCAGACCTGGCCCAACTATAAGGAGCCAAGCCTGACCTGGGTTACGGTGAGTGTCGTGTGGGCCAGATGTGGCCCAAATTTAAGGAGCCGGCCCCAACCTTGGTTACGGTGAGGGTCGTGTGTGCCAGACCTGGCCCAAATGTAAGGAGCCAAGCTCGACCTGGGTTATGGCAAGTGTCATGTGGGCCAGATGTGGCCCACATGAAATGAGCCAGGCCTGACTTAACTTACGGTGAGTGTCGTGTGGGCCAGATGTGGCCCAAATTTAAGGAGCCGGTCCCAACCTTGGTTACGGTGAGGGTCGTCTGTGCCAGACCTGGCCCAAATGTAAGGAGCCAAGCCCGACCTGGGTTATGGCAACTGTCATGTGGGCCAGATGTGGCCCAAATGAAATGAGCCAGGCCTGACTTAACTTATGGCGAGTGTCGTATGGGTCAGACGTGGCCCAACTATAAGGAGCTAAGCCCAACCTGGGTTACGGCAACTGTCATGTGGGCCAGATATGGCCCAAATGAAATGAGCCGGGCCTGACTTAACTTACGGTGAGTGTCGTGTGGGCCAGATGTGGCCCAAATTTAAGGAGCCGGTCCCAACCTTGGTTACGGTGAGGGTCATCTGTGCCAGACCTGGCCCAAATGTAAGGAGCCAAGCCCGACCTGGGTTATGGCAACTGTCATGTGGGCCAGATGTGGCCCAAATGAAATGAGCCAGGCCTGACTTAACTTATGGCGAGTGTCGTATGGGCCAGACGTGGCCCAACTATAAGGAGCTAAGCCCAACCTGGGTTACGGCAACTGTCATTTGGGCCAGATGTGGCCCAAATGAAATGAGCCAGGCCTGACTTAACTTATGGCGAGTGTCGTATGGGCCAGATGTGGCCCAAATTTAAGGAGCCGGCCCCAACCTGGGTTACGGCAACTGTCATGTGGGCCAGGCGTGGCCCAAATGTAAGGAGACTGCTTGTGGCAAATGTTGTTTGGGCCACATGTGTTACCAATGTAAAGAGTCAGGGTTACAACAAGGGCTGTGTGAGCCAGACAGAATTTTATGGAGTAGGCCTATGCTGGCCTGTCTTGTAGAGCAGATAGCCTTAATATGATACACTGGGAAAGAGTTATGTCCTGTACATAGTAATGTCATGAGGCAAATAAATCTAGGCTATTTATATTATTTATTTTGATTGACACTGGCCCATGATGACACTGCACTGGTGTCATCAAATCAATTAGCCACAGTGGTGCATGTGCACAAAAGCATCTCAGACCACAAAATGCATAAAATGTTGAAGATTGACTACAACAGCAGAATATTCGTATGACACTGGAATAGACAAATCTTTTAATTATTGACTTTTACTGTAATAATTGTATGTTGTTTCTCCTTAAATAAATGTAGAAAGACAATCTATGAGTTAATTAATATTTTATTTAAATAATTAATAAGAAATGTAGTTTTATAAATCTTTAATTACATTTTTTTTTCAAATCAATCAATTCCAAACAGTTTTAAGACTTAATAAAAAGGAAACATTTTTCCTTTAGATACCTACAGAAGGTTGAATTAAAAGCATTTTTCCATCATTATTAGTTCATTTATATTTTTACTTTTTACTTTACTTGTTAATTTTAGATAGCATTTTTCCCCTTGCCTTCAAATGAATGATAACTATATGTCCAAAGAAGTTTTTTCATTTCTTTTTAATTTTAATTTATTTGCCCACTGTTCTGTCTCCAGGCTTAGAAAAAAGCTAGTGTGCGTATCCATCGTGACGTCATGGGCCAACAATGCGGAAGATGCAAGCTCCATTTGCTTTATGCAAAGGGGCAAGCCTGCCTCCTCAGAGCGAAGCCGCTATGGCGCCATTTTATGCTACCCAAACCATCCCCCCCCCCCCCCCCCCCCCCCCCCATTGACTGCCATTCATTTTGGCCAATAACTTTATATCTGAAGCGTTTAAAGACTTCATTTGTTAATTGTTTATTTCTAAAGAAACACGACAATGTGAGTGAATGAAAGGCTCCATTACCTTGTACCTCACGTTATGGCTCCGTAGCAGACGTTTTTATAAAAATAGGCTAACGGTTGGGTCATAACTCACCGTTGCATAGATGAATTACCGTACAGTACAGGAGAAGCTCACAGGCAGTTTGGACTTACATCAGCTGTTTAGTTTAATTACTAATGTTAACTAGCATTTAAGTTATCAATAATTATCCTGTGCCTATGTTATCTCCTTACATATACCTACGCTCTCCGTCTCTGATAGATTGGGAATGATTGAGATTTCTCTTGGCACAGCTACCAGAAGACTTACAACGTTCAGACACGTTGCTCACGTCTCATCTACGTCATCAAGCTCAGTTTGAGGCTGCGCAGTAACGCTCAGTAATGCTCAACCATCACCGGAAAAGTGCTTCTAATAGACTACACTCGTCTCCGTCCAGAGCAACGGGATCTGTCGGCCCATTTTATATACTGTCTATGGCTTTATGCACTTTTGAGCACTCTCATTGGAACGTACGGGCTTCCTGCCGAACATTGTATGCAGTTCTCTTAATACATCCATGTAAGACACTTGGTAAAATGCTGTCCCTTTAAAATGTCTCATTTATCTCATAATTCCATGCAAGGCTATTAGCTAGTATTTATGAAGTGGATAACATAATGGAATGACTTATTTTATAAAAAGAGAAATGTGAAAAAAAATTGATTAATTTACATATTTTAGTGAGTTTAGCATGATTAGCAACATGGTTTGAGGTAGCTTTAATTTTGTAAAATACATATTTAATGTCCCTGCTACCATCAGTCACTCCTCATGGTAACACTTTTGACTAAATGAACAAACAATTTAAAATCAATTGATCTAATTTATGTGGATTCATAAAGCAAAGGTTAACCAATAAAGTAACCTAGTTTAAATGTAAAAAAATTGGATTGGTTAGGGTTAGAATAGACCAATCAGAGGCAGCGTAAGGCAAAAAATAGGCGGGCCACGACGAGGCACGTCCTGACGTGGACACGTCTAACGGCAGCTCTAGGTCACGGGCGGATTTTCTTTCTTTTCCTCTTGACAGCGAGCGAAGGAGCACCAAGCAACTCTACTGTGTGAGTATATCTCTAAATTAATTCAAAGTTCTTTTATTAAACCGTCATATGCGTATACTAGAAATGTGTTGATTTTTTTTATTTTATAAAGCACAAGAAATGCCCGAATCGCGGTATTCAGTTTGTTTTTATTTGAACTCAGTTAATGTTCTAGATAGTATTTTAGTTGACATAACGTTACTGGTCTTCAAACTGACCCTCCCGAAAAGACAGGGCGGTATACATATAAAATCTTTAAACCAACGTTTGTCGATATTAAGAATTTTTTTTTGCATTTTTGCCATTATCCCTTAAATGTAAGGTGTTTACAGTTAAGTTCAGCAGCCGCGCTAATGGCGCTTTTTTCTTCTTTGCCGCGCAAAGTCCCCCAACCACTCTTTTTTTTCTCTTCTTCTAACGTGGAAAGCTGGTTAACAGGAGGCCGTTATATGTATAAGGTCTCAGTACACTGGCACCAGAAGTCGCGTTTTCGACATTGGCTGTTTTTGTTTTGTTTTTTTACAATCACGGAAAATGTTAAGGTCCTCCGTCATTCATGCTGAGTTCACTGTTCATCTGTAATCAACGGCACCGTCTAGCTAGCTATATCAGGGGTCACCAACCTTTTTGAAACTGAGAGCTAAGTCATACGAAGGGCTACCAGTTTGATACACTCTTCTGAAATAAAAAATGTGCTCAGTTTGCCTTTAGTTATATACGATTATTAATGATTAATGATACTCATCTATGTGAAGACACTGATCATGTTAATGATTTCTCACAATAATTATCAACAATGATATGAAAATTGAATACCGTATTGATATTATCTGTTTAACAGATAATATCAATATTCACTTTTCATTTTTAGAACAGGCCTGAGGGCTACTCATGTGGT
This sequence comes from Gymnocephalus cernua, assembly GCA_023631565.1. NCBI lineage: Eukaryota > Metazoa > Chordata > Actinopteri > Perciformes > Percidae > Gymnocephalus > Gymnocephalus cernua. Next base: position 35,425,804 of record CM042426.1, on the reverse strand, counting down.
CCTTGGGGGGTACCTGGTGCTGGTGGGCACCATGTTGGTGACCCCTGGTCTATATTCTATTCATCTTTTCTTTATGTGCCGTTATACATTAATGCCGTTTTTTATGTTGAATGTACTGTGTTTGAGTTGCATTAAATAATGAAATGCATAAAATGACAGGTACATACTGGTAAAGGTTTTTTAAAAAGCTAATGCTAAACTGAAGATGGCTTTGAAAGTGCAATGTCACAAGATGTAGAACATTGTACAGTATAAAATAGCATTGAAAAGGCTGCAAGACGAAAATGTATTAATCACAAGCATCTTCAATAAACATAATAAGGATCTTCTTAACATTTGTGAGCAAAGTCTTTGCCATCAAACAAGATGTGTATGTAATGCTAAACACAAAAAGCAACTAAAAATGTAGCTCAAAAATAATCAATAAGGGTCAATATTTTTTCATCATGAAAAAAAAGCCTGCATGCATGCAATGTATATACGTACCTCGACTACATCATACCATTTGACCTAATGTTTTTGCTTTAGCTGTGATACGAACCATCCTGACCAATCAAGAAGTGATTAAGGAACAGATGGGAATATTGGTGAAACTGGTGTATGACTTACAGGGGACTGCAGAGGAGAGCTCATATCTGCCACCAGAAACATTTCCTATGGCAAGCCTACATGATCTGCAGGTTTTGGAGGGGCAGTTGCAGGATCAGGAGTTCAAGAAAAATCTGGTAATGTATATTTTATTGAGCACATGCACATCCTGTTTCACACCACGCTTTTTATTGTTTTTTGTTTAACATCCTTTGATCGATCTATTTATTTATTTATTTGCATATATGTATATGAGCAAGTGCACAACTGAAATCTATCTACCTATCTATTGATCTAGCTATGATTTAAAACATGTTCAAATTAAAAACATTTACCCACATTTCCTTCAATCTATGAGTCATGACAATATCAGTACATCTTATGTGAATGTAAGTATGTTGTTTCTTTTCATCCCTATTATAGCTTGTTTTTGTAGATTATACTGTGTGGATGATGTATTGATCTATGGCAAATTCTGATTTACTATAAATGTTGATTGCTTATGAGCAAAGGTGGGTAGTAACAAGTTACATTTACTCCGTTACATTTACTTGAGTACGTTTTTGAAAAAATTATACTTCTAGGAGTAGTTTTAAATCACTATACTTGAGTAGATTTGTGAAGAAGAAACTGTACTCTTACTCCGCTACATTAGGCTACAATGAGCTTGTTACTTTTTCTTTTTACCTCTTTGGTATTCTATGTGTCATTGTTTTTATCCCCCCCACGTACGCCTCATTTAATGTTTTATTTTGACAGAGAGAGAGACTTCTGCTAAACCAACTAACTATCGTCAAACCGGCCCGCCAAAGCTTTTAGTCTGGCCCGCAGAATAATCATGAATTCAGAAAATGTAAAGAGGAAAAAATGCGTTCTGTTATTTAGCATTTCAAACATTTACAGCAGGTAACATTACACAGGTAGAGCACAAACCTAGCCCCTGTATTTGTATCTCTATTCACATGACGAGATTCTTGCCTGCGCGCCACACACACACACAGCTGAGTGTGTGTGTTAAAACATGCAGCGCCTGACTGGGAAGACGCTGGTCTCGTTACTGTAAGTGGGCTACAATAAAACCTTCCTGAGTAAAAAGTCAATACTTATCAATGCACTCACCTGTATAGACCGGCATAAACATGTAGAAAGAGATATTTCAATCTGCTCTGTCTGCTCTGTCCACTGCGCTGTTTTACACTAACACAACTCTGCAAATAGTGATTTTTTTTTTTACCAACAAGCTAAAACAAAAGCTGTCGGTTTGTAGTAACTGTTTATCTTAGTTTGCCGGGAATCTAGAAATTTGGACAAATTCTAAATAATATATATAATATAAACTTAACTGCTGGCTGAGCGAACCGTCCTCTCTCCTGGAGCAGTAACCTGTGGATGTATTATAAGACCAAAACAGATACATGTGGCTACTTAATATGCACGTGAATGACGTGATCGTTACCTTCGCGTTCTTCATTCTTGATGATGATGCTAGTTGTATTATTTTGCAACAGCATCATTTCATTGCAAATGAGGAATACAGTATGAATGGTAGCCTGCTTATCAGTCCATTCATCATTAAAGCGGCTTTCCACGTCAACTTTTAGCTTCAGCCTCTTTGACTGTGACATTTTTACCTGACAACAGCCTTTCTTTCTGAAAGCATATAAACATGTTTTAAACATTATATATATATATATATATATATATATATATATATATATATATATATATATATATATATATACACTACTACTACTACTACTACTATACTACTTTTCATAGACTTTGAGTCTATGAAAAGCGCTATATAAATTCTATTTATTATTATTATTATATACATTTGATGTGGTAAAAATAAAGACGTTACTCATTACTTGAGTAGTTTTTTCACCAAGTACTTTTTTACTCTTAAGAAATTATTTGGATGCCTACTTTTTACTTTTACATTGAGTCATTATTCTGAAGTAACAGTACTTTTACTTGAGTACAATTTTTGGCTACTCTACCCACCTCTGCTTATGAGTCATTTAATTACTGGTGCCTTTTCCCTTTTCTATTAGACAACTACCTTGGCACAAAGAGGGGGTACAGCTGTCAAGGATACTGTTTGTAGGATGATGGGATACCTCTTGACCAATGAAGTTGCCAGACAGCTGAACTGGAAAGGAGTTAATGGCAAAGGAGCATTTAAGACCCTTACTCTTAAAGGAATAATCAATGGTGAGTCTTGGTGGTGTGGGATTTTGTCACAGATTTCATTAACTTTTAGCGCATTGTACTGCTTGTAGTAGTGGTACTGTCAGAAGTAAAAGAGGTGGAAGTTGAAGCTACAGCATACTTATGTTTTTTTAAGTCCCACGGTTGCTGCTTTCCACTTTTCACAGTTTTGGATTGTTTGACAACAGTATGGATATGATGTATATGTAGTTGGTCCATTTGTTAGAGTAAAATCTTTGCTGAAAGCCTACAAAAAAGTATAACTTCTGACAACATTTTTAGGATACTAAATCTAACCATGCAACGGTATTCTTGCTGTATCTCATTTTAGAGGCAGTGAGAAGAAACCGCCTGACTGCGACATCCACTGACCAAGAAGTTGAGCAATGGGTTAAGAGATGGCTTCATCTTGCTGGAGATAGAGATGGAGGACGGCGTGCCAGGCAGCGTGCAACGAATAACCTGGTCTAAAAATTGTTCTTTTTGTTAATTGTAGATTTCACTTGCTTTTGTTGGTTAATTATCTTTCTTTATCCACTCCAGAGTTATATATAGATATAGATATGTATATATATATATAGATATGTATATATATATATATATATATATATATATATATATATATAGATATATTAGTTATGTATGAGGAGCACATGCAAATAAAAAGAATTACAAAATTCAGTCAAAGCTGCCTAAACACTTTATTTTCAAGCTAACTTTTACCATACACCTGTCTGATTTTCATTACTGCAATAACTGAGTGTGCACTAGATGTTCTCTGGGTGCAGGGTTAGGGCTAGCAAGTATCACAACTTGTGGTTACATTCTTCTTAACTGCTTGAGTCTGTGAATGCACATAAGTCATCCACCACACCCTGATAGCTGCTGGTTCAGTAATATCCTGGGTTCTATAGATCACTGTTCAAGAGCAAAATAAATGTTTTAGCTGCTAGAGTCACTGAGGAAAAATGTAATTCATTTAGAATTACTTATCAAATATCGGTGATTACAATGGAGTTACATATAAAAATATTCTTTTTGAGAAGCTTATATGTAGATAATGCATTGCATTTTTGCAAGTCTGACTATGTTGGTACAATCATGAGGTTTAAACTGCCTGGTTTAAATACAGTTATTCAGCTGTATAGCCCGGTTTGAAACATGTTAGAATACTAATACTAAAAAGTAATCGGATGTAATAAGTTTCACTACTTTGATAGAGTAATTAAAATAGTTACATTTTAAACTGGGTAACTATCTGTAGTCTTTTACATTTCAATATTAAAACTCTCAGTAACCTTTGCTGGTCTGCAAGTTTGTCAGTAGGACTACTGAACCAAACTACCAGAGTTGGTGGTGGGATGGGGCATAGGCCAGGGAAGAACCCATTATAGCCTTGTTGGGCTAGGTATTTTGGTAATGCAAAACTGGTGGTTTAAGGTGAAGCTGTGGTAAATTTCCTCTGGCCACAACATGCCAGATATATGGTGATGTAGGGTAAACTTATGGTATGGCCTTGATCTGGTACACATCTGGCCCTTGAGATGCCTGACATCTGGCCAATTTAAGGTAAAGCTGTGGTAAATTCCTCTGGCTGTGATTTGGCCCACACCTGATCCACAACACACCAGACACATGGCCCATATAAGATTGGACATGTGGCTGAGTTTTGGCAGCCACACTCACCCTGAGTCAACGCCATCATTCAAGGCCAAATGTGGGCCATAAGAGAATTGCATATGTGGGCCATATTTGGGCTAAAGATCTGGCCCACATAAGGGGGACCTGTGGCTGAATTTTGGCAGCCACACTCACCCTGAGTCAACGCCGTCATTCAAGGCCAAATGTGGGCCATAAGAGTACTGCATATGTGGGCCATATTTGGGCTACAGATCTGGCCCACATAAGGGGGACCTGTGGCTGAATTTCGGCAGCCACACTCACCCTGAGTCAACGCCGTCATTCAAGGCCAAATGTGGGCCATAAGAGTACCGCATATGTGGGCCATATTTGGGCTACAGATCTGGCCCACATGAGGGGGACCTGTGGCTGAGTTTCGGCAGCCACACTCACCCTGAGTCAACGCCGTCATTCAGCCAAACGTGGGCCATAAGAGAACTGCATATGTGGGCCATATGTGGGCCACATTAGGGGGACCTGTGGCTGAGTTTCGGGAGCCACACTCACCTGAGGTCAGCGCCGTCATTCAAGGCCAAATGTGGGCCATAAGAGAACTACATATGTGGGCCACATTTGGGCCAAAGATAAATTGCTATCTGGGTGAGTTCATATCATGCCATGCCAACCACTTATTAATGCGATGTGATGGCGCATCGCGTTATTCTCCTGAGTCTCATTTTTTTCCCACAATGGTACGAGTTCGAATCCAAGTTGTTTATTAATTTATTTTCTACTTTTATAAAGTGCTAAATACTTTTCTACGTGACATGTGTTTACTTAAACAAGCTCTGAAGACGAATAGATGTGTTAAATAAACGTATTATAGACATTATAACAGGAAGACTGACGCTGTCTTCCTGTTTTCCTAAACAACAGCCACATTCAAAACGCGACTGACAAGTTTCCTCAGACTCCACAGACAAATCAGAGAGGTAACGTAAACGTCGTTGTTTTAACATTTTGATGACAACTTAACAAAAAGGCATTCACGCGGACAGCTACGTATTCTCTTCCCGTTTTCAACAGCTGCCGTCACTACGACAACAACAGACGCATTTGGCTGACGGTCGCCAGTTAACATGGTCTCTCGTTAAACCGTAACAGAGGTCCTGTTAGGAGGTAGCTAGCTAGCTCTCATTCAAGATCAAGGTCAAGGTAAGTGTATTGTCCCCAAGGGGCAATTGTTTGTACATTGATAGAGCTATCAAGCTCACTCGCGGACAAGTTGTGTTTATTTCCCCGATCGTTTGTTTAAATAACTCAACAACATATCCATTATAAGAATAACTGCTCACAACAAGCTCACTCACACACACCGGCCATTTAGCAGGAGAGGGGAGGGAGAGCAGCGAGCTCCAGGCCCTGGAGCTCCGTCAAAGCCTCAGAATTTGCTAGTCCAGTAACCTCCGTTAGCCTGCTGAGCTCCTGAAATCCGACACACAGTCGGACAAAATTTGCAATTAGCCATCCTAAAACGGCACATAGTTGACCTCTACATAGTTGATTTCTCGCATAAAAAAGTCTCAGAAGTGAATTTAATAATTAAATAGCAGACGAAGAATGTATAAAATTCTGCGTGACCTAGATTCAGAAGACTAAGCTGACCTCAGGTCAGTGGTGTAGCCTATGTAAATGTTGGAGCCTGACAAAGACTAGAGACTAGAGCAAAATAAGGAGGAGCCACCAAGCATTGAGATTCGCCTGTTTTCAGCAGCAGTTTGAAATTGTGAGATTTGCAGAGGAAAGAGGTGTCAATGGGATTTTGAGGTTCTATTTATGTCCTATTTACCCACCAAACTGTTGTTATTCAACTATGACAAGGTAACATTTTTGCAAATGTATACTTTTACTCCACTTCAATTTGGAATTTGTACTTTTTACTCCACCACATTTATTTGATCACATAAATGATGAGTTATTTTGCAGATTCAGATTAAAACAAAATAAAAATCAACTAATAAATTATGATATAATGGATTAAGCTACCCAGCAGTATATGGAGTAGTTGAAATAAGCCCCACCTTTACCAGCTGTAATATTAGTGATGTTTACTGATTAATGCATCAAGAATTATAATCCACTTATTCTGAAAATTCTGCATGATGAGTACTTTTACTTGTGGTACTTTAAGTATATTTTGATGTCAATACTTAAGGTATACTTTAAGGTGTTTTAATTATAACAGAGTAGTTCTATACTGTTGCTACTTTTACTTAAGTAAATGATCTGAGTACTTCTTCCTCCACTGTCACTATCATGAGATTTCATTATTTCCAGCTACATTTGACACATTAAAAACAAGTGTAATGATATATTACTTTTTGTGTGCAAACCTAGCAGATCAATACTCGGTCTATCGTCATCGATCAGGTTAGGGTAAATTGGTCCAAGTCAGAAGCATTATTTTTAACAGCTCAGTGCCCTGTAACAGCCTTCCAATCAGGTGCATTTCTGTGGCCAAAGCAAGGTATCATATATCTAGGTTAGGGTTATTCCCTCCCCAGTTAAAATCTTTAAAATCTCTTTTGATGTTAATAGATGGGCGATTCTCAATCTCTCAATAGCAGGGATGGTCAATGTTATAAAAATGGTTTGTGTTCCCAAGCTGAACTACCTTGTCCAATATCTTACTCTGGAGGTTCCCCTATCATATTTTAAATGGTTTGACAGGAAGACATTTATATGGAATGGTAGAAACCTGGCTACATTTTAATAAATTACAAAGACCGATTGATAGATGAGGTTTGGGTCTACAAAAGATGTTGTATTATGCTTTTAACTTAAGGCATCTGGCCCACTGGTCACTTCCTCCTGAGAGTAAAGTTATTTGATGTCAAAGAGACGCCAAAATGAATGGTAGTTAATGGAATGCTAACGGAAGGTGATGGCTTATTAGCATCAAAATGGCTCCATAGGAGGTATGCTTTGCGGAGGCTTGCTTACCCCCATTTGGGTGTGCTTCATTCAGTTCAAGATTATTGATTGCTGGATGGAAGAATGAAGGGGTGTGGAAGGTGAAAGAAGCCTCGACAAGACCCAGGCAATGGGTATCACTTATGAAAATAAGAAACAACGCCTTAACCTTCAGAGTCAGATAGAAGACAGAAGTTATGCTGCGTATCACACCCTGCCCATGTGCCCTCAAGGGTGCCCTTGTGTGATACATTACATGACATGGTTTCAAGACAAAACATTCACTCAGTAATTCTCCATAACACCGTCAGTCCAGGAGTGAGCCTGTTAGACGGCTCGGGCGGCAGCTTTTGAAAACATGTCAAATAAACGGAGGGCTCTAGAGGGCTCCTATGCTTTGTGCTGGGAAGAGACGTTTCTGATGGTCTTATGGTGTTGTCATTTATACATATGTTTATTTGGTTTGTGTGTTATTGTGTAGGGGATCTTGTCTTGGACATGAGGACATAATTCACTGAAAGATGTAATGGTCTGTGTTTATCACTGACAGTGGGGTGATAGGACTATCCATCCATCCATCATTGTCCGCTTATCCGGTGTCGGGTCGAGGGGGGAGCAGCTCCAGCAGGGGACTCCAAACTTCCCTTTCCCGAGCCAGCCACCCTCCTGAGGAAACCTATTCCAAGGGAAGCTACTGAGGGTGTTGAGCTTCCTGACAGCCTGGGGAATGAAGCTGTTTGCCAGTCTGATGGAACAGGCTCATATGTTCTGGTATTTCTCCCTGTAGGAGGCTGTAGAGGCTGTTTGAGGTGGGGGTCACCCACAATACTGGCTGCTTTGCGGTTGAGGCAGGGTCCCTAAATGTCCAGGAGTAAGGGGAGTGGGACACCAATGATCCGCCCAGCAGCCTTCACTATGCTACACTATGGGTTGAAGAGAGCAAGCTTCTTTTCCTGGAACTCGTCATTCTTTCAGAGGACTTAGTGCAATTTTTCCATACTCTAAGACCCAATATTGATATTCTTTTGTCCATATTTTATTCATTTTCTGTGCTTTTATTGTCATTAGCTGTGATGCTAAAGCAGCTTTTGCTTTCCCATAAGGCTCTGGAAGGTTTTTGAACAATCAGAGGAGTTGCTTTCAAGGCCGTGAATGGAAGGGAATTTTATTAATTCTGGAACAACAGATTGATACATTACAAATGTGGTGCTCTAATACAAAGTGAATAATTTATGCTATTCAACTGAACAGGTTGAGATATGTAGAGCATGTTGTTTTGCTATGGCTCTTAAAATGATTGTGAAACAGCTTATTTGGGCATTCATGTCCCAGGACCTCCCTAGATAGGTGTCAACTTTTATGTTTTGGTACAGTTGGTTTTTACACCTGATGCAAACACATGAACTGTAATGACCACCTCTTCCCCCAAGAACTCTGGACTCTGACTATAAAGTTGACTTGACTTGAACATTGAACCGTGCCAATGAATACAATTTGCAATTACAATTAAATCACATTTCTTTTCTTAAATTCCGTTTTTCCAAAACAGAACTGCTGTATGCAGAATAGTTGTATGAACTTTTGGGAAATTGGGTGTTGAATTAAATAACTCTGACCGGTCTGGCAACCTTGAACTTTGTTTTGGTCTTAAATTTAAAAAACAACTGAAGAGGTTAGAAGCATTATCCAATTAGAAAAATATCATCTATGTAAAATTATATATTTCTTAACGGTTTACTCCACCAAGTTTCCTCTTGGACAGAAAGGAGGCCCCAATGATGTCATGTTATATTAAATGCATCACTTTGAGAGTTTAGATTTTCTGCCCGAGCCCGAACTTTACCCAACCCAACCCGCAGGTCCTCCACTCGCACACATCACACCGGGCCAGCTGTGCTGTATTGTGTAGCTTAAGTGCAACATGGGCAGTGACAACATATGTGTTTGTTGAGTGCATTAAGTATGGCACGCTGCTCGCCTATGACAGCAAAAAAACAGGGACTTTGATGATGAACAGACACATGAAGCATGCTTGCCATGTCAGCCTTCAATGTCCTCTTTTGTTACTTCTCCAAGCATATCCCTCAGGGCGAGCCAAGCGAGACTACGAGAACCCCAACCAATAAACACATGTTGCAGCTCGGCTCAATCAGTCGTGAATCGGCTGCGGCTCATCTAGAGATTCAGCATGTCCCCTATTTCATCATTTGCATGTAGGGTAGACAGCAATGACTTTGTGGCAGATGATCAGTTTTTGGCAAGACAATCAATGAGCCTTGAAAGGATTCAGCAACTCTCCGCCCCCGCTGCTGTAGGCTACTGCACATATGTAGGGACACACAGAGATATACCGATTTATAGAAAGATATATGTTGTGTGTGTGTGTGTGTTTTGAAGACCTCTTCTCTAATTGGTGTTTTCACAACCACTCTGTGTGGTTAGAATCAGAGCTACAGAGTTGTGAAAGCCTTTTTGTGTTTATAAGACTTCTCCAAATTGTGGGCACAGTTGCAATATGTGTTTACCTCACACGCAGTCTTGCAAAGTTCTTCCAAAAAAACAGGAACATTGACTATTTGAATAAAAAAAAAAAAAAAACTAAAAAAGACAAACATTGTCTGAGACTGCCTTAATGACAAAATTACATTTACTTGAGTACAATTTTGAGGGACTTGTACTTTCCATTTTTGGAACTTTATACTTGTACTCCACTACAATTTGGAGGCCAACATTGTACTTTTTACTCCACTTCATTTATTTGATCACATTAGTTATTAGTTATTTTACAGAATAATATTCAAACAAAATACAAATCAACTAATACCTTACCTTATAATATAATGGATTAAGCTACCCAGCAGTAAATGGAGTAGTTGAAATAAGCCCCACCTTTACCAGCTGTAATATTAGTGATGTTTACTCATTAATGCATCAAAAATTATAATCCAATAATAAATGTTATTCTGAAAAGGGCCATTCTGCATGATGAGTACTTTAACTTTTGGTAGAATATTTTGATGCCAATACAATGCCAATAACAGAGTAGTTCTACACTGTTGCTACTTTAAGTAAATGATCTGAGTACTTCTTCCTCCACTGTCACTATCATGAGATTTCATTATTTCCAGCTACATTTGACACATTGTACATATAATTAAAAACAAGTCCAATAAGTACAAAATATATTCAAAATATATAGAATACAATAAAAAATCGAATTAGTGCAAAAGTGACAATTCTTGTCAAGTAAAAAGAACAGTGAATCAGCTTTGTGTTGCGTGTGTGACAAGGTAATGCTATATTAGATGTGTCAAAACACATTCATTAGAACATACTAATGTTGTCTCCTGGGAACTTTTGGGAAATTGGGTTGTGAATTAAATAACTTTTCTGCAGTATAGTTTAATTTAATTTACCTTTCTGACTTCAGGTACTGATAATCCTAAAACTAATATACTGACATTGTTTTGGTCTGAAGAGGTTAGAAGTATTATCCAATTAGTAAAATATCATCTATGTAAAATGATATATTTATTACCGTTTATTCCCCATCTACACCAACTTGGTAACCCCAATATACAATTCTTTTACAGCCTTGTCATGCCCCCACCCCACTTTTGATGCTTTGGGAAACAGTGTACCTTATAATAATGCCTGCAATATTTACAGACTCTGCCACAGCGTGGAACATTCTCATATCAGACATGTCATTGGATGCTGACAACTCAATTTTCAACAAGTGTTCCCTTCCCACCCATATAGTTTAGGCATACATCTTTCAAATGTATGTGTCCTAACCATATGTGACTGATAAGCCTGTGAGTTTAGCTGATTCTTTAACTTTCTCAGGACCCAGATAATCCATATTTGGGCTCAGTGACGCAGTTGAACATGTATAAAAACCTGGAGTGAAACCTCAGCTGCACACGTCCACACAGAGGATCCAAGGTGAGTTCAAACGTCTGCAGCAGAATGCAGTGAAGAAGTGTGCCCTTTGTTTAAGTGTGTGAACCCTCAGATGTCTGTATTTTTTGGTTCAAACTCTGTATATCTTTCCTCTGAGTGGAAGTTGTGTCTGATTCCTGTCTGTGTCCTGCAGGTCTGCTAGGATGGCTTGCATGTCTGTTTTCAGATTCTCAGCTCTGGCTCTGCTGCTGCTGTCTGCCTGCTGTTGGGCCGACAATGAGGTAGGACGGTCACAGGGCCCATCATGTCACAGTGTAAATGTTAAACATGTTGAAACTGCATGTTTTAAATCACTCAGATGAACTGAATTATTCACTTGGACTGTCAGTAACAACCATGAAAGGACTCCTGTGTCACATGAAGCTGATCATCTTCTCCACATTCACAAAGTTCTGTTAAATATGTTAAATTGAGCTTTTATCCACACCCCACTAATACATGAAAGCTGTTAGTGTTGTGGCACAGGCCAGCCCTTCAAGAAGACTGCTGTGCAGAGAAACACATCCTTCCTCTCCTCTGTTAGGTTCTATGATGCTAAACAGGTCTTTCATCATCTCTTTGCACTTCTACAATCACACTTTAAAACAGTATTTGGTTATTTGGCTTAAAAATGGTTCTTCTGTTAACTTTTAGCTGTCAATTAAAGTCATTTCTTTCCATCCTTTTCTAACATGTTTGGTTTTTTCTCCTCTAATCCCACGCTGAACCTGCAGGCAGGTATGTAATCTGTTCTAATGATCAGACCTATTGTGCTGACATGCTCAGTACTGTGACTGCTGTATTGTTACACAAAGTGAAATGGTGTTGTTGTTGATGTCCAGAGGATGACTCAGCGGAGCTTTCTGTCTCTGAACTTCTGGAGAGAGCCAACAGTAATCTGAGTGAGTGTGAGCTGCTGCAGCCATGGTATTTCCTCGTTCTATCATCAGCAGTTCAACATGTTTCTGAGTGTGTGTGTGATGTGTTTCAGTCCGTTCTGAGAATGATCCCATCCTGACTGAAGGAGACATCGCCATCGGTAGCGAGGACGAGAGAAATGCCGACCCTTGCACCAGCAAAGGCTGCAAGTGGGGCAAAAACACTGACGGGAAGGTCTACGTTCCTTATTACATCACCAACCACTTCTGTAAGTGTCACACACGTCACACATATGCTCTGTCCATATACAGCAGGCTTCCGCATTTAATCCAGCCTGTTGTAGCAACAACTTTGAAAAAAGGTTTCAGAGTGAGAACAAACTGTTCATATACCAGAATCATGTTGTTTGCTGCTCACCGTTAGGGGGAAGTCAACATTTATTTATATAGCCCTTTAAAGCAACCAGCAGGAATCAGAAAATGTTACATAAAAGCAGGAGGAAGAAAGTAAAATGGCACAGTGCTACTATGCATTAAAAGCGATTCTAAATAAATATGTTTTGAGGTTAGGTTTAAAAAGAGCTAGGCCTGTAATAGTGCAAATATCAGAGGATAACCTGTTCCAAAGTCTTGGGGCAGATCAGCCCAGTTTATACCTTGACTGTGGGACTTCTAAATTGAGGTGCTTCAATGACCGCAAGGACCTGTTGTGCTCGCTAAGGGTTCAAATATTGGCCAAAATGAACCTAGGTGTTAATAATACATGTGTACCGAGTCAACCGTTCTCTAGGATATGTTCTCATGATAATCGAATGTGACCAGTTTTAGCGCTAACCGCTAATTAGCTTGTAACGCTAGTAGTTGGGGCACTGGTAAAGTAAAAAGAAATCTCTATTTCTATACCACTAACAAGGCTCAAAATAGCACCACACTTCCACAGTAGCATAATGAGTCCCTACATGTAAACCGAAGCACTGAGAACTTTCTAAGTGTACAGACAGTTTATTAAAAGGATAGTTTATAAAGACAGTACCGTTCGCGTACACAAGCAGACGCCATCTTGGCTAGTCGAACCACGAACGCCGTGCTTGAGCTATGTTACTGGTTGCACGGCGTTCGTCGTTCAACTGGTTGAACCACGAGAAGCTACATATTGTGTGCTGTGGGATGGTAAGAAGCTAAAAGCTGTGTGCTATGGGATGGTAAGAAGCTAAATGCTGTGTGCTATGGGATGGTAAGAAGCTAAATGATGTGTGCTGGCAGCCGACCGGGAGAAGGCTATCATCACCCGTGGACTGGAGTCCTTCTCTTCCTTCTCCTGCATCCGCTTCAGGCCAAGCAAAAGCAGCGACCGCGACTGGCTGAGCATCGAGTCCAAGAATGGGTAAGAAAGTGATGTTATAGAAGACGTTGAGTTGAAAGCTTTGCTTACACTTCAGTGTTCTTCACCACCTCTGTGCTCCTGTCCAGCTGCTACTCCTTCGTTGGCCGTCGTGGTGGGAAGCAGGTGGTGTCTCTGGCCCGGAGGGGATGCCTTTACCATGGCACGGTGCAGCACGAGCTGCTCCACGCTCTGGGCTTCAACCATGAACAGACCCGCTCTGACAGGGACAACCACATCAGAGTCCTGCTGCAAAACGTTCAGTCCGGTAAGGGAGCTGGTTATTATTCAGACTGTTAGAGAGGAAACCCAGTGAACTGCAGACAAGTACAATCACATAAGACACACTCATATGATTTGTTTCCACCAAAAACATGCAGGCCTAATTTTATTATTATTATTATTATTATTATTATTATTATTATTATTATTATTATTATTATCTGTTATCCATTTCATGGATAAACCTTGTGAACAAATACACTGAAAATACAACCTCATAGACCTCACGGTTCTGCTTTTGTTCTTATTCTCATGAACCACATTCTGCCGCTTAAAGGGGGGCTAACTGAAAATGGCACTGTCATATCTCAAAGAGGACTGCAACTAACACTTATTATTAGGGCTGTCAATCGATTAAAAAATGTAATCGAATTAATTACAGACTCTGTGATTAATTAATCTAAATTAATCGCATACATAATTTTTGCTCTGAAAGTATTTTAAATATTTCAATTCATATGAATCAATGAATAATCAGCATTAATGACATTAAAGTTAAAAAACTCTTTTTATTATTATTTTCACTGTTAAAATAATGATCATAACAATCAACAATATGATCTAATATGCTGAGGAAATAAATTCAAAAGGGTATTTTACAATAACTATGAATGCACCTTGTAACCGTAGGTTACCAGTTTCACTGAACGCACCGTCTCCATCTGTGTTTTTCCGACAACGGTAGAAACACAGTCAAACTTTACACCATTTAGCATTAGCTGTCAGCATTTTAACCGTGTTTAATCCAGCTACTAGCTAGCGGAAGGCTAACGTTACCTGCTGTTGAGTGTAGTGTTAACCATAGACAATTAAAGAAACTAGCGTCAAGTGCAGCGATGTTTCTGTTGCGCATTCTCCCTACTCGTCTCCCTCCTTCATTTTACACTCGAATGGTGGCTAGAACGGCTCCAGGTGAAAGGTCAACATGGAATGGATTAATCTGCGTTTTTTTTTTACCGCGTTATTTTTCTCAGATTAATTAATTGAAATTAACGCATTATTTTGACAGCTCTACTTATTGTCATTGTCAAATTAATCTTTCAATTTAGCAAATGGTGAAAAAATGTCGATCGGTGTTTTCAAAAGCCCAAGATGACGTCCTCAAATGTCTTGCTTTGTCTACAACTCAAAGATGTTCAGTTTACTGTCACATAGGAGAAGAAACTAGAATATATTTACATTTAAAGTGACTATATGTAACATTTTAACAGTGAAAAGAACTCTATTTTTATATAGTTTTTAGTAAGGCATCTTCCCGGGTCCGATTTTTCCCATGAAGTCACAGAATGATTTGCAGAAGGTAGACGGCGCTACAGAGTACACATTCTGACAGGTCACGGATTTCTGTGTAACACAGGAAAAGCCTGTTAGTGTATCCAGCCAGCAGAGCCAGGTAAAAGGAAGCAGATTTCTTTATATAGGCCTAATTGTATTGTAATTGTAATTTTATTTGAGAAGTTATCTGTTGTGGTTTTTGCTGATACTGGGGCAGGACCATCACAGAAAAGAAGGAAATTAACTATTGCAGGATTGTAAATGATTCAAAACCCACCCTGAATTGGCCCTTATTTATGTAATATGTCTATTTCATTCATAAAATAACTTAACAATGTGGTTGTAAGACAGTAGCCAACATTAAATCATGTCCCCCTTCCATTTAGCGCGGACATTTTATTCCTTCTAGTCCGTGTTTGAGTTGGATTACTTTTTTCTTTTCCCTTGTCCCCCTGTATTTGTGTAAAGCGTCCGTGGGTTTCATGAAATGTGCTAAATGAATCTAATTATTATTACATTGGTTGCTATAACAATCTCTTAATGCTTTGGCTTGTAACGTAGTGATAGTGATACCCATTTTAGCTCACAGGACTAAGTAGGCTAAGTTATCGTATGCAACACTTCAAATGCAACAATGCATCTGTAACGTACTCTCTTATTGTAAATTAATGATTTTCTGGTTGAGAAGAGCATTCATACTGAGTATATGACCTCCCTGTAACGCTAACTCAGTCAATGGTGGGTCCCTGGTGCCTCCTAGTGGACAAAAAGAGCCTGACCATCACACTGCCAGCGGAAACGCCACGTTTTATCAAATCTTAACTTTATTCTATTTTTTATTTTTTTTAGGAATGGAGCACAACTTTAGAAAGATCGCCACCCTGAACCAGGGCACTCCCTACGATTACAACTCTGTCATGCAGTACCACAAGTAAGAACAGCTGGCTTCACTTCTGCCCTGCTGTGTGTGTGTGTGTGTGTGTGTGTGTGTGTGTGTGTGTGTGTGTGTGTGTTGTGCTCACGTCTAACTGCTCCGTGTCCTCTTGCAGGACTGCCTTCTCCAAGAACAACCAGCCCACCATGGTCCCCATCCCCAACGCCAACGTGTCCTTTGGCAACGCCAAGGAGATGAGTCGCAATGACAAAGCCAGGCTCAACACTCTCTACAAGTGCTGTGAGTGTCCACATGAACACATTATAAAAAAGAATACATATGCACATGTATTCAACATTGAGTTTGGACCTAATCCCCCTCTGTGTTGTTTCACTGTTACAGAGGAAGTGTTTTCAGATGTGCTGACCGACGACCAGAGGCTCCCTGACCAACAGAAGCTGCAGCCCTGAACTCATCAGCACAACAGCCAATGATCATTCTATAAAGTTTTTCTAACTGCAACACAGTACTCTCTTTGACTCTCTTTTTCATCACATTATTTGGTTTCTCAAAGGTTAAAGGCAGGGTGGGTGGTGATGAAAAGTTAGGGAGATTTGAAAGTAGCATCTCCTCGGGCTCCATCTAATCCCTGGATGAGACATTTCCTACAAACAATAAATGCACCCCAAAAAACAAACAAAAACGAGGCCTACCTGTCCAGCAGAAAGAAGTCAATGACAGCAGCAGTGGCAACTTTTGCTGAGTTTCAAGTAGACTTTTAGTAACTCCGGCGGCGACGCCACGTACTGAGCTCAGGCTCGTACATGGGAGGGGTAGACTACACGCAGCTGGGTAAGGACGCATTTCATTGGTCATTGGTTCTTTTCAAGTGGACCGCTTGCTGTTGGGCTTTAAAGACCATATCAAACAATATATAAAAATGTATATATTATATTGGAAACAACTACCAACCCATACTCATTCATTCAATGATGTTAAGTGGAAGGATGCCATTAGGCTTTAATGACAACATTTACTTAAGTGCTGTACTTCAGTACAAGTTTGAGGGACTTGTACTTTACTTGAAGGGGTGATAGAATGATTATATTGGATATTTCACACTGTTCCTTAAGGTCTCCTAATAGGGTATGTAACATTGGTTGGGCTGAAAATGTGATTGTCTATGGGTCCTTTTGCATCCCTGTGGAATGGCTCTATTTGGAATGAGAGCTGTTCTTCCAAATATGGTATGCTCATGAATATTTAGATGAGCTGATTGGTTGAGCAACCACATACACATACATTGGAGACGAGACAGCAGAGGTCCGTTTCAGGTAGGAGGATTAGTGGAAACTCTGAGTTTGTTAAGCCTGAGATGAGGGAAACTCTGAGTTTTCCGTTTCAGAAAGAGAGGTATCTTAACCACATAGTCAGTTACTATGGTAACTGAGCCTATGAACCTAACCTGGTCGGGAGCAGGTTTTCTTCAAGAAACCTCGAGTTTCTTGAAGACTCCTCCCCATGGATGTATGAAGAGAATTAACGCTCCTCCCTCTGACACAGCGCTCTTCATTTCCTCATTCATTCATTCAGTCTGTATCAGGCGCATTTCAGCGCAGTTTGTTATATTGGCGTGGATAAAATAAAACATTGTTGGTTTATTAACTGTTAGGTAGGGATGGGAATTGATAAGAATTTAACGATTCCGATTCCATTATCGATATTGCTTATCGATCCGATTCCTTATCGATTCTCTTATCGATTCTCATTGGGTGAGGAAATAAGTACAAATTTGTTTGTTTGTATTAACTCACTTTAATATCTGATAAGAACACCGCACATACTCAGAGTATACACAAATTATGTGTAGCAACCTCAGAACAAACCTAAAAGTAGGTGAGCTACAAAGTAAAGTCCAGGGACCTATAGATTTTTTCACATTCATTGGTCCAGCCAAAAAAATAAATAAAACTGCCATTTAAGTGCCATAAAAACAAAAAACACAGACTGTAAACAGTCAAGGAAGAGCTTGTGCCTTTGGAAATATTCAACCTGAAACTAAATTCAACTCAACTGACATACAAAATAGAAAGAAGTCTTCTGTAAAGACGACAACTATCAACTTGGGCAAATTAACAATTTTTGTGCAGAAAAATGGTCATGTTTGCCCTCTGAGGAAGGATACAAGATCTCTCTGGACTTAGGGTGTCTCCAGCAGTGGAGAACACCCTTTCAGAAGGGGTGGAGGAAGCTTGGACACTGAGATACTTCTCAGCTAGAGCTGACAACACTGGCAACGCGTCACTCTTCTTCCACCACCAGAAACTGGCGCTGTCTTTGGTTGGAATGGGCGGAAGGCTTCTAAAAAGCTGGATTTCTTCCGTATAGGTAAAGTTTACACAATGAAATGGTGCTCACATTAACTAAATAGACAAGTTACCTTTGGCATTAATAGCAGAGGGCGTCTCGTTAGCTCCGCTGCTGCTTGACTCACTTGTTGCTGTGTCGCTGAGTAGTAGAGAATCAAACACGCGACAGTCCTGCTGTGTGGCCAAATGCTTCTGCATATTGGAGGCAGTTTCCCCCTTTGCCGAAATTAAACTTTTACAACTGTTGCAAATGACTGCATTGGCGTCTTTTCGAGTGAAATATAAGCACACTTTAGATCGCTTCTGCCTCGATGACACGTTTGCTGCGTAACCAAAAGAACGCAGCGCGTGTGACGGTCATGACACATTTGCAACGAGCGGAACCGTTAAGCGGAATCATTAAGCAGGTACACTAACGGTTCCAAGGAATTGATTCACTGGGAACCGGTTCTAAAGAAGAACCGGTGCTCGATTCCCATCCCTACTGTTAGGCAGACTTTAAAACATTGTTTTTTCTCAAAACATGACATTTCCTTTTATCGACGATCCCGTTGAAGACGCTGTATGGCAGTTAAACATATGTCGGAAGATGATATTGACGCATATTAATTTCCAGATAACTATCTATTTGAGCAGTATGTTTTTTCTTCCCAGTCTATCAGTTATGCTACATAACCTTATCCGTCCTCATATCACTAACGTCACCCATCGTGGACATGCTCTATATCCCAGCACATTCTTGCATTACAGTTGTCTCTACAACCTTGGTGATAATAATAATTTTAATAAAGCGCCGTCAGAAGAGATCGCTCTGAAACGTTGTATAACTGCTATAAATCATCTCATGCTTTGTGTTTGGGCTTAATTAAATCCTGACAGTCTAAGCTTTCAATAGATGTGCTGCATGACCATATATTTTGAAGATTTAATGCGTCAAATTTATAACAAAGTTTAAGCAGCGTCCACTTTGAGCGTGAGTGTCTACGGGTCAGTGAAAGTAAAGAGTTTAAACATGTGTAGTGTTCCCTGGACACAAACCAGTCAGAGCCATTAAAAAGGAGTTCCACAGATTGCAGGTGAATAAACCCTTTGAAATTAAAGATTATGAATTATAATTCTGTTAATGATGGTGCTGCAGCCTCAGAATGGGATTAGTAGCCTATGACTTTTTCGCCCGCAGTATTGCACCTACCTGAAATAGATTTGAAGTAATATTAGCTTATGATTAAATATGATATACATCATATTGGAATATAAGCATTTACTCTAGCAGCAATTTTCTCCAGCGCAATTTCTCTCTCTTTGCAGCAGCCGCTGTGTTGCTTTTTTAACGAAATACATGTTCAAACTCGCTGTATGTGCGCATGAGTATGTACGCCGACCCGTTTGTTTGTGGTTGTTACCATGGTGAATCGTAGTATCATGGCTCCATTCATGCTGTCTTCGGTGCACGCGCGTAACCCTGAGTCAACCTACTCCGAGTTGATTGAACCAACTCCAATCAGCCGTTGTGAAACCGAAAACTCAGTTTCCCATCTCAGGCTCAATCAACTCAGAGGTCAGGCTCAGACTCAGAGTTTGTTGAACCTCCTACCTGAAACGGACCCCAGGTCTCATATTTCAGACACAGACTATTTTGCTACTAAAATCACTTCTGAGACTTTTTTATGCGAGAAATCAACTATATAAAGCTCAAATATGGGCAGTTTTATGAAAATTGATGGCTAATTGCAAATTTGGTAAGACGTGTCGGACTTCAGAAGCTCCACACAGTCTGACGAGACAGCGGCAGCCCACTGCGCTCCATATCCAGGGCAAAGTCACCGTTTCTGGATTACTGGACTACCGGGGAAAAAAGATTACCACTCCACTTTCGGCATAACTATAGTATATTTCCAGTTTGAATTTCGTCACAACATGTATATCACAGCTACCCTAAGGTCTTACAAAGCTTAGCTAAACCTTAAGCTTTTTTTTAATTTTTGTGAATTTCAGAGGTTCTGTTAGGAGGTAGCTAGCTAGCTCTCATTCAAGATCAAGGTCAAGGTAAGTGTATTGTCCCCGAGGGGCAATTGTTTGTACATTGATAGAGCTATCAAGCTCACTCGCGGACAAGTGGTGTTTATTTCCCCGATCGTTTGTTTAAATAACTCAACAACATATCCATTATAAGATTAACTGCTCACAACAAGCTCACTCACACACACCGGCCATTTAGCAGGAGAGGGGAGGGAGAGCAGCGAGCTCCGTCAAAGCCACGGAATTTGGTAGTCCAGTAACCTCCGTTAGCCTGCTGAGCTCCTGAAATCCGACACACAGTCGGACAAAATTTGCAATTAGCCATCCTAAAATGGCACATAGTTGACCTCTACATAGTTGATTTCTCGCATAAAAAAGTCTCAGAAGTGAATTTAATAATTAAATAGCAGACGAAGAATGTATAAAATTCTGCGTGACCTAGATTCAGAAGACTAAGCTGACCTCAGGTCAGTGGTGTAGCCTATGTAAATGTTGGAGCCTGACAAAGACTAGAGACTAGAGCAAAATAAGGAGGAGCCACCAAGCGTTGAGATTCGCCTGTTTTCAGCAGCAGTTTGAAATTGTGAGATTTGCAGAGGAAAGAGGTGTCAATGGGATTTTGAGGTTCTATTTATGTCCTATTTACCCACCGAACTGTTGTTATTCAACTATGACAAGGTAACATTTTTGCAAATTTATACTTTTACTCCACTTCAATTTGGAACTTGTTGTACTTTTTACTCCACCACATTTATTTGATCACATAAATTATGAGTTATTTTGCAGATTCAGATTAAAACAAAATAAAAATCAACTAATAAATTATGATATAATGGATTAAGCTACCCAGCAGTATATGGAGTAGTTGAAATAAGCCCCACCTTTACCAGCTGTAATATTAGTGATGTTTACTGATTAATGCATCAATAATTATAATCCACTTATTCTGAAAATTCTGCATGAGTCCTTTTACTTGTGGTACTTTAAGTATATTTTGATGTCAATACTTAAGGCATACTTAAAGGTGTTTTAATTGTAACAGAGTAGTTCTATACTGTTGCTACTTTTACTTAAGTAAATTATCTGAGTACTTCTTCCTCCACTGTCACTATCATGAGATTTTATTATTTCCAGCTACATTTGACACATTAAAAACAAGTGCAATGATATATTACTTTTTGTGTGCAAACCTAGCAGATCAATACTCGGTCTATCGTCATCGATCAGGTTAGGGTAAATTGGTCCAAGTCAGAAGCGTTATTTTTAACAGCTCAGTGCCCTGTAACAGCCTTCCAATCAGGTGCATTGCTGTGGCCAAAGCAAGGTATCATATATCTAGGTTAGGGTTATTTCTTCTCCAGTTAAAATCTTTAAAATCTCTTTTGATGTTAATAGATGGGCGATTCTCAATCTCTCAATAGCAGGGATGGTCAATGTTATAAAAATGGTTTGTGTTCCCAAGCTGAACTACCTTGTCCAATCTCTTACTCTGGAGGTTCCCCTATCATATTTTAAATGGTTTGACAGGAAGACATTTATATTGAATGGTAAAAACCTGGCTACATTTTAATAAATTACAAAGACCAATTGATAGATGAGGTTTGGGTCTACCAAAGATGTTGTATTATTGCTATGCTTTTTAACTTAAGGCATCTGGCCCACTGGTCACTTCCTCCTGAGAGTAAAGTTATTTGATGTCAAAGTGATGCCAAAATGAATGGCAGTCAATGGAATGCTAACGGAAGGTGATGGCTTATTAGCATCAAAATGGCTCCATAGGAGGTATGCTTTGCGGAGGCTCGCTTACCCCCATTTGGGTGCGCCTCATTCAGTTCAAGATTATTGATTGCTGGATGGAAGAATGAAGGGGTGTGGAAGGTGATAGGAGGCATGGCTTCGAATCCCACTTCAGACACCAAATTGTAGTGGAAGATTTCAAACTGACCGGGAGAAGAAACTAAATTAATGAATCTTTGTAAAGTCAAAATAAAGAAATCTCAGAGCAGGAATCCAAGTTGGTTTTGTTCTTTTTAATGCTTGCAAGAAGGTCGCTGGTTTCACAGACAAAGTGCAGTGAAAGAAGCCTCGACAAGACCCAGGCAATGGGTATCACTTATGAAAATAAGAAACAACGCCTTAACCTTCAGAGTCAGATAGGAGACAGAAGTTATGCTGCGTATCACACCCTGCCCATGTGCCCTCAAGGGTGCCCTTGTGTGATACATTACACCACATGGTTTCAAGACAAAACATTCACTCAGTAATTCTCCATTACACCATCAGTCCAGGAGTGGGCCTGTTAGACGGCTCGGGCGGCAGCTTTTGAAAACATGTCATATAAACGTAGGGCTCTAGAGGGCTCCTATGAAGCTTTGTTCTGGGAAGAGACGTTTCTGATGGTCTTATGGTGTTGTCATTTATACATATGTTTATTTGGTTTGTGTGTTATTGTGTAGGGGATCTTGTCTTGGACATGAGGACATAATTCACTGAAAGATGTAATGGTCTGTGTTTATCACTGACAGTGGGGTGATAGGACTATCCATCCATCCATCATTGTCCGCTTATCCGGTGTCGGGTCGAGGGGGGAGCAGCTCCAGCAGGGGACTCCAAACTTCCCTTTCCCGAGCCAGCCACCCTCCTGAGGAAACCTATTCCAAGGGAAGCTACTGAGGGTGTTGAGCTTCCTGACAGCCTGGGGAATGAAGCTGTTTGCCAGTCTGATGGAACAGGCTCATATGTTCTGGTATTTCTCCCTGTAGGAGGCTGTAGAGGCTGTTTGAGGTGGGGGTCACCCACAATACTGGTTGCTTTGCGGTTGAGGCAGGGTCCCTAAATGTCCAGGAGTAAGGGGAGTGGGACACCAATGATCCGCCCAGCAGCCTTCACTATGCTACACTATGGGTTGAAGAGAGCAAGCTTCTTTTCCTGGAACTCGTCATTCTTTCAGAGGACTTAGTGCAATTTTTCCATACTCTAAGACCCAATATTGATATTCTTTTGTCCATATTTTATTCATTTTCTGTGCTTTTATTGTCATTAGCTATGATGCTAAAGCAGCTTTTGCTTTCCCATAAGGCTCTGGAAGGTTTTTGAACAATCAGAGGAGTTGCTTTCAAGGCCGTGAATGGAAGGGAATTAAACACAGTTAAATAATAGTATGACTATCAAATGGATGAGGTTAATATCAATTTTATTAATTCTGGAACAACAGATTGATACATTACAAATGTGCTGCTCTAATACAAAGTGAATAATTTATGCTATTCAACTGAACCGGTTGAGATATGTAGAGCATGTTGTTTTGCTATGGCTCTTAAAATGATTGTGAAACAGCTTATTTGGGCATTCATGTCCCAGGACCTCCCTAGATAGGTGTCAACTTTTATGTTTTGGTACAGTTGGTTTTTACACCTGATGCAAACACATGAACTGTAATGACCACCTCTTCCCCCAAGAACTCTGGACTCTGACTATAAAGTTGACTTGACTTGAACATTGAACCGTGCCAATGAATACAATTTGCAATTACAATTAAATCACATTTCTTTTCTTAAATTCCGTTTTTCCAAAACAGAACTGCTGTATGCAGAATAGTTGTATGAACTTTTGGGAAATTGGGTGTTGAATTAAATAACTCTGACCGGTCTGGCAATCTTGAACTTTCTGCAGTATAGAAATGCATAGTTAATTTACCTTTCTGACTTCAGGTACTGATAATACTAAGACTAATATACTGACATTGTTTTGGTCTTAAATAAATTTATATTTCTTACCGGTTTATTCCCCATCTACACCAAGTTTCCTCCTAACCCCAATATACAATTCTTTTACAGCCTTGTCGTGCCCCCACCCCACCTTTGATGCTTTGGAAACAGTGCATCTTACAATAATGCCTGCAATATTTACAGACTCTGCCACAGCGTGGAACATTCTTGTATCAGACATGTCATTGGATGCTGACAACTCAATTTTCAACAAGTGTTCACTTCCCACCCATATAGTTTAGGCATACATCTTTCAAATGTATGTGTCCTAACCATATGTGACTGATAAGCCTGTGAGTTTAGCTGATTCTTTAACTTTCTCAGTACCCAGATAATCCATATTTGGGCTCAGTGACGCAGTTGAACATGTACAAAAACCTGGAGTGAAACCTCCGCTGCACACGTCCACACAGAGGATCCAAGGTGAGTTCAAACGTCTGCAGCAGAATGCAGTGAAGAAGTGTGCCCTTTGTTTAAGTGTGTGAACCCTCAGATGTCTGTATTTTTTGGTTCAAACTCTGTATATCTTTCCTCTGAGTGGAAGTTGTGTCTGATTCCTGTCTGTGTCCTGCAGGTCTGCTAGGATGGCTTGCATGTCTGTTTTCAGATTCTCAGCTCTGGCTCTGCTGCTGCTGTCTGCCTGCTGTTGGGCCGACAATGAGGTAGGACCGTCACAGGGCCCATCATGTCACAGTGTAAATGTTAAACATGTTGAAACGGCATGTTTTAAATCATTCAGATGAACTGAATTATTCACTTGGACTGTCAGTAACAACCATGAAAGGACTCCTGTGTCACATGAAGCTGATCATCTTCTCCACGTTAAAGTTCTGTTAAATATGTTAAATTGAGCTTTTATCCACACCCTACTAATACATGAAAGCTGTAAGTGTTGTGGCACAGGCCAGCCCTTCAAGAAGACTGCTGTGCAGAGAAACACATCCTTCCTCTCCCTTAGGTTCTATGATGCTAAACAGGTCTTTCATCATCTCTTTCCACTTCTACAATCACACTTTAAGACACAGTATGTGGTTATTTGGCTTAAAAATGGTTCTTCTGTTAACTTTTAGCTGTAAATTCAAGTGATTTCTTTCCATCCTTTTCTAACATGTTTGTTTTATTCTCCTCTAATCCCACGCTGAACCTGCAGGCAGGTATGTAATCTGTTCTAATGATCAGACCTATTGTGCTGACATGCTCAGTACTGTGACTGCTGTATTTTTACACAAAGTGAAATGGTGTTGTTGTTGATGTCCAGAGGAGGACTCAGCGGAGCTTTCTGTCTCTGAACTTCTGGAAAGAGCCAACAGTAATCTGAGTGAGTGTGAGCTGCTGCAGCCATGATATTTCCTCGTTCTATCATCAGCAGTTCAACATGTTTCTGAGTGTGTGTGTGATGTGTTTCAGTCCGTTCTGAGAATGATCCCATCCTGACTGAAGGAGACATCGCCATCGGCAGCGAGGACGAGAGAAACGCCGACCCCTGCACCAGCCAAGACTGCAAGTGGTTAAAAAACGCTGACGGGAAGGTCTATGTTCCTTATTACATCGCCAACCACTATTGTAAGTGTCACACACATGTCACACATATGCTCTGTCCGTATACAGCAGGCTTCCACATTTAATGCAGCCTGTTGTAGCAATAACTGTAAAAAAAGGTTTGAGAGTGAGAACAAACTGTTTATATACCAGAATCAAACAGACAGCGGCCTGTTTGCTGCTCACTGTTAAAGTAAAGTCATTCATAGCAGCAGGCAGGTTCCCTGGAGTCATCAATCAATCAACATTTATTTATATAGGCTTTTAAAGCAACCAGCAGGAATCAGAAAAGGTTACATTAAAGCAAGAGGAAGAAAATAAAATGGCACACTACTATGTATTAAAAGCCATTCTAAATAAATATGTTTTGAGGTTAGGTTTAAAAAGTGCTAGGTCTGTAATAGCGCAAATGTCAGGTGGTAACCTGTTCCAAAGTCTCTGACCAATCAGAGCAGACTGGGCTTTTCAGGAAGGAGGCCAAGAGCTCAGAGTGTTTCAGGCAGAGGAGCTGCAACAATGGGCAGTATGAGAAACATTATGTTTTGTTTACATCAAAGCATATACACCTATTCCAGTAGCTACCCTGAGAATACAAATATGATGCTGAAAAGGAATATAATAGCGGCTCTTTAAATGGAATCTGCTGTTGTGAATAATAATGAGATTGTCTTTTTCCAATGTAATTTCCAGAAAATAAAAGTTGTCAAATATTAGGGTCAGTATGGTGCTTGTTCGAGTCCTGTGGGATGCTAAGACGCTTAATAATGCTAAGCTAAATGTTGTGTGCTAGGTGATGTTAACACTAGAAGTGCCGTAATTCCATAACTACTAGAACTGCGGTGACCGCCAGATTCCAAACTCTATAATCTCTCATGATAAATACCTAATTGCGATATTAATGCATGTATTGTGTTAGGATATCTTCAGAAAAACGTAATAACACCGAAATGTACATTTTAACGAGTTTAATTATACATTTGAGTAGTAATAGGCTATATGTTTCAATAATTCATATCATGGCATATAAACTGTGATTATTTCATACATTCATATCCCAAAAAATATGTTGTGGAAAGTCATTCAACTTAAATCATAACTGCCAAATAACAATTAAAGGATGTTATTTGAACATTTCTAACCTAACCTAACCTGGCACTGCCTCCGTTTTGGTGTCGGACCGTGCTGGTGCACCCCTTGGAGAGGATGTGTGCAATGATTCTAGCCAGTTCAGGGATGTATGAAGTTATATGAACACATAGACAGCCATCGGCCATCTACGTGTACCACGCCTTTCACAGAGCGAGCGCCCAGCGCTTGCCTTCTGATTCAGAACAGAGTCCATCCACGCCGTATTTATTGTAGTAGCCTACGTTACCTCTCTGGCTTTGCCTTCGGCCCATTGGTGATGCCCACACTTGTTACTCGAGACCGCTAGTTACGTTTCTCTTACAGAGACGATGATAGTTACTAAGCAACCAAAATGCATCTTCAACCGTGCGAAAGATTAAAAACAATACCGCAAAAATCCAAGCGGTCTATATGACCGTTATGGCCGAAATAGGTAAAAGTGATTGTATTTTCTTTACCTTTTGTGTAATGTATATAAAAACACATTTAAATGAAAATACAGACTATTTTAGGAAAAGTCAGGCACCAGCAGGATTGTATTTTTTTATTCGGCAAAGTTATTGAACATATAAATTTCAAAACGGTCAAAATGACCGCCATGGCCGACCGTTCTAGTGTTAAGCTAAATGTTGTGTGCTATGCAATGCTAAGAAGCTAAATAGTGTGTGCTGAATGATGCTAAAACACTAAATGTTTTGTGCTATGGGATGGTAATAAGCTAAATGTTGTGTGTTGTCAGATGCGAAGAAGTTAAATGTTGTGTGCTAGGTGATGGTAAGAAGCTAAATGTTGTGTGCTATGGGATGGTAAGAATCTAAATGCTGTGTGTTGTGCAATGATAAGAAGCTAAATGTTGTGTGCTGTGGGATGGTAAGAAGCTAAATGTTGTGTGCTGTGGTCCTGGCAGCCGACCGGGAGAAGGCTATTATCATCCGTGGACTGGAGTCCTTCTCTTCCTTCTCCTGCATCCACTTCAGGCCCACCCAAAGCAACGACCACGAATGGCTGAGCATCGAGTCTCAGAATGGGTAAGAAAGTGATGTTATAGAAGACTTTGAGTTGAAAGCTTTGCTTACACTTCATAGTTCTTCACCACCTCTGTGCTCCTGTCCAGCTGCTCCTCCTTCGTTGGCCGTCGGGGTGGGAAGCAGGTGGTGTCTCTGGCCCGGAGTGGATGCCTTTACCATGGCACGGTGCAGCACGAGCTGCTCCACGCTCTGGGCTTCAACCATGAACAGACCCGCTCTGACAGGGACAACCACATCAGAGTCCTGCTGCAAAACGTTCAGTCCGGTAAGGAAGCTGGTTATTAGTCAGACTGTTAGAGAGGAAACCCAATAAACTTCAGACAATCACTTCAAACTGAAGTACAATCACATAAGACATAGGCTACTCATATGATTTGTTTCCATAAAAAAAAAGGCCTGTTATCCATTTCATGGATACACCTTGTGAACAAATACACTGAAAATACAACCTCATAGACCTCACAATTCTGCTTTTGTTCTGCAACTAACACTTATTATCATTGTCAAATGAATCGTTTGATTTAACAAACGGCGAAAAAATAACGATCAGTGTTTTCAAAAGCCCAAGATGACGTCCTCAAATGTCTTGCTTTGTCTACAACTCAAAGATGTTCAGTTTACTGTCACAGAGGAGTGAAGACACTAAAACATATTTACATTTAAAGTGACTATATGTAACTTTTGAACAGTGAAAAGAACACTATTTTTATATAGTTTTGGTAACACTTTATAATAACCATCATTAACAGATGGTAAATTGATAGTTAAGTAATCTTTAGTTAATTGTCATTTAACTGTTAGCAAACAGTCATTTTACTGTGAACAAACAATGAAATTATAATTAATAATTGTATTTTTTTTGCCCTTCATTAAATTATATAAAACAATTATCTATACAGACACTTTGCAAACATGTGACCACGACCACGTGACGACGCCATGATGGACGGCAAAAACACCAGAAGCACAAGCTAAATAGTGTAGTAGACGAGCGTAAAGTTTCATTAGTTTCAATCAGTTTGAAATAAATAACACTAAATAAACTGTGATAATAATACTTGTTCTTCATGGCTTCTTCTTTTGAACAACAAGTTGTCGTGCCGTTATCAGTCGAGGTGGTTAATGTGAAGAAAAGACCTTTCCGACAGCAGGTGTGGTAAAAACACTACCGCTTTTGTCAAAAGCGGACGCTAGAATCAACACAAACTGAAAGTGAATTGTTTTTCATAAAAAAAAATGCTCAAACCGATTAATCAATTATCAATATAGTTGGCAATTAATTTAATAGTTGACAACTAATAGTTGATTCATCTTTGCAGCTCTAATCACTTAAACTTAGTCAGTAGCTACTTAAAAAATAAGGCCACTTATAAACAGAAGATGTGTTTGTTTAAGAATAGAATCTGTTGTAATCTCTTTGTAGTCCTTTGCTTTTGAGAGGAAGTTGTACCTAGCATGGCCCCGGCTGATCAGTGACTCTGTCCTAACACGTGGCAACAGTGTCCGGGGCACGTTTCCCAAATCCTTGTTCTCATCATGACCATCAAGCTTCACTGCTCCTCAAAAGAAAGATACTTACATCCATCATGTCTGTGTATTCATTTCAAACATGTAAGAAAAACATTATTTTCTGAAAAAATATAAATGTAAAAGAAACTTTTGCTTCATATGGGGAGAATTGAAATGTCTCTTCCCATCGTGTTTGCAATGCAAGTATGATGGGTCCCTGGTGTCTCCTAGTGGACAAAAAGAGCCTGAACATCCCACTGCCAGGGGCTACACCACATTTAAGCAAATCTTAACTTTATTCTATATTTTATTTTTTTATTTTTTAATTTTTTTAGGAAAGGAGCGCAACTTTAGAAAGATCGCCACCCTGAACCAGGGAACTCCCTACGATTACAACTCTGTCATGCAGTACCGCAAGTAAGAACAGCTGGCTTCACTTCTGCCCTGCTGTGTGTGTGTGTGTGTGTGTGTGTGTGTGTGTGTGTGTGTGTGTGTGTGTGTGTGTGTGTGTGTGTGTGTGTGTGTGTGTGTGTGTGTGTGTGTGTGTGTGTGTGTGTGTGTGTAGGATGTGCTGTGCTCCCTTCTAACTGCTCCGTGTCCTCTTGCAGGACTGCCTTCTCCAAGAACAACCAGCCCACCATGGTCCCCATCCCCGACCCCAACGTGTCCTTTGGCAACGCCAAGGAGATGAGTCACAACGACAAAGCTAGGCTCAACACTCTCTACAAGTGCTGTGAGTGTCCATATGAGCACATAAACAATAAATATATATTTAAACATGTATTCAACATTGCTTTGGACCTAATCCCCCTCTGTGTTGTTTCACTGTTACAGAAGAAGTGTTTTCAGATGTGCTAACCCACAATCAGAGGCTCCCTGACCAACAAAAGCTGCAGCCCTGAACTCATCAGCACAACAGCCAATGATCATTCCATAAAGTTTTTCTAACTGCAACACAGTACTCTCTTTGCGTTCTTTCATCACATTGTTTGGTTTCTCAAAGGTTAAAGGCAGGGTGGGTGGTGATGAAAGGCTAGTGAGATTTGAAAGTAGCATCTCCTCGGGGCTCCATCTAATCCCTGGATGAGACATTTCCTACACACAAAAAATGCACCCAAAAAAAAAGAAAACGAGGCCTACCTGTCCAACAGAAAGAAATCAACCACAGCAGCAGTGGCAACTTTTGCAGAGTTTCAAGTAGACTTGCAGTAACTCCGGCGGCAACGCCACATACTGAGCTCATGCTCTTACATGGGAGGGGCAGAGTACACGCAGCAGGGTAAGGAGGCATTTCATTGGTCATTGTTTCTTTCCAAGTGGACCGCTTGCTTGTTTAAAGACCTGTGTTGTTCCTCTGTACTTTATACTCAAGGAGACAACAGTCAGGATACAACCAAGGGGCCAGGCTTCTCTCCTCAGAGTGAAGCCTCCTATGGCGCCATTTTGATGCTAATAAGCCATCACCCCCCGTTAGCATCCCATTCACTGCCATTCATTTTGGTGTCACTTTGACAGCCAATAACTTTATTTAAGTTAGCAATAATTAGCCTGTGCCTATGTTATCTCCTTACATATACCTACGCTCTCTGTCTCTGCAAGATTGGGAATGATTGAGATTTCTCTTGGCACAGCTACCAGAAGATTTACAACTTGCAGACACGTTGGTCACGTCACATCTACGGCGGGAATCTCAGTTTGCAGCTGCGCAGTAACGCTCAGTAACACTTTCCCATCACCAGAAAAGTGATGGTAAGAGGCTTCACTTGTCTCCGTCAAAAACAGCGGGATCGCTGTGTCCATTTTATATACTGTCTATGGATACAACTCAACAACGTTTATTCATTCTTCTTCTACCTACATACCGGCATATCATTGTCAGTACAGCGCCGCCAGATGGCCATAACCAGCCATTACATTTCCCCCTTTTAGATGAAATATTAAACTGTGAAACTAAGCAAAACATTGTACTTTTCTGTAGCCATTTTTCTTCTTTTTACTCATTAAGTCAACTAAATCTGAACATGGTTTTTAAGACCCTTTTACTGTTCATCCAGGAAATTAGGAATTTTCTTTTACCATAAGTTTACATGTTTCTTGTCCTGTTTAATGTACAATGTGCATGTTCAGTGTATTAAAGGTCCAGTCTTTCAGGAGCCTTAGACGGCCTTCCTGACCTAGTCAGTCCCATGTCACTCGGTGCCAGAGGCACTGGCACTGGTAACGGTACCTCCCTTAGGTGTGAGCGGTTGCGCCGCAGCCATCCGCCGTCTGGGGTCTCCACCTCATAGGAACGTAGAGTGGAAGCTGGACCCACAACTGTCCCTTTTGTGTGTGCAAGTGCGATCCACATCTGTTGTCCAGTCTGAAGAGAAGGGCAGTACGATGCCTCTGATTGTATGTCTGTTGCTGTTGAAGTTTAAGTGCTGAGTCTTTTTCTCTGAAGGGCTCCAGGTCAGGCCACTGCAGTTGTAACTGGCGTGGCGACACTGGAACTGGTGTCCTGATTGTCCTCCCCATCAATAGTTGTGCTGGAGAGCTCCCATGAGCCAATGGGGTGGCCCTTTAGGCCAATAGAGCTTTATGGAAATCTCCCTCTTTTTCTAAGAGAGACTTCACAGTCCTGATGGCCTGTTCAGCCTCACGATTGCTGCAGGGATATCGGGGGCTGCTTGTCACGTGCTTGAAGTCATAATCTCGCGCAAACTGAGCAAACTCAAGCACTTCTGGACATCCCTACCTAGCGAATGCAGCTTTAAACCTTGCAATTGTCTGTTTTGATGATGTACTTCCTGTTAAGGTACACACTTCAATGTAATGGGAGAAGTAGTCTACTATCAGGAAGTAGTTCCTATTTTGCCATTTGGAAAAGATCTGCTCCGACCCTCTACCATGGTCAGCTTGGAAGATCAGTTGTAAGCAGAGGCTCGACTGGTGTTTGAGCTTCATGTGCACAAATCCTGAATCCCTCAACCATTTGCTTCACCTGTGACATGATGCCTGGTCACCAGACTGCTTCTCTTGCCCTAGCAAGGCATTTGTTAATACCTTGATGCCCTTGATGAAGACTCTGCAGGATGTCAGGTCTCATGTGTTCTGGAATGATGAGTCTTTCCCCTTTCATGAGTAGTCTGCCTCCTTCATGCAGAACTGACCGTTCTTGCCAGCATGGCAGCAGCAACTCATGCACATCTCGCCTGTGTTTAGGCCAGCCATTAGCAACCAACTGTGACGTGTGCAGGTATTGTCAGAGAGTTGTGCGGTCTTGATCTGTGCAAGCTTTGTCTGTGTTGCTGGCAGACTGTCTCCAGCGCTATCAAGATAAGCTTTGCATTCCCTCTCCAGGTCTTGAACTGCCTCAGTGGCCAATGTCTGGTAGAGGTGCTCTGGATAGGGTCAGCTGTTATCAGGTTTTTACTATTATTGAAGTTGAATCTGAGCAGCCTGAGTCTAAACCTGGTTATCCTCGACGGGAGGTCATCCAACGCTCTAGACTTGAGGTGTGTTATGAGGGGCTTGTGGTCCGTTCTTAAGGTAAAGTCCAGGCCACTCAGGTATCCTTGCAGGCGCTCACATGCCCAGGTCACAGCTAAAGCCTCTTTTTCAATTTGGCCGTATCTTGTTTCGGTTTTGGTCAACCTACTAGAAACGAAGACAACAGGTCTTCGCTCACCATCTGCCTGTTTTTGTGTCAGGACGCCTCCTAGTCCATATGATGAGGCATCATCTGACACCACAGTTTCTCTACGTGGGCTGTACTGAGCTAACAGTGTCTGAACTTAGCTCTGTCTTTGTCTCCAGGAAACTTTCTTCTGGGGTGCTCCCCATGTCCAGCTATTCTCTGACTTCAACAGATCTCGGATGGGCTTTGTCAGCTCAGGCAGGCGTAGTGAGAATTTCCCTACATAGTTCACCATGCCCATGAAACGGCGTACATTTGCAACATCTT
The DNA here is from genome assembly GCA_023631565.1 of Gymnocephalus cernua. Classification (NCBI taxonomy): domain Eukaryota; kingdom Metazoa; phylum Chordata; class Actinopteri; order Perciformes; family Percidae; genus Gymnocephalus; species Gymnocephalus cernua. The sequence continues at coordinate 35,392,469 of CM042426.1, read as the reverse complement.
TGGGCTCCAGCATGTCCATGATCACTTTGATTTTATTCGGATATGCTCTGATGCCTTGTGAGTTGATAACGTGGCCCAGAAAACGTATTTCGGTCAGGGCAAACTGGCATTTCTCATTCAGAGTGAGCCTTGCCTCTCTGCATTTCTGCAGTACTCTGTACAGTCTGTCGTCGTGTTCTGACCGGTCTCTTCCTATGACAAGGACATCATCAGCATGACACAGAACTCTGTCTATGCCGTCAATGAGCTGTGAGATCCTTTTCTGAAAATGCTCTGGAGCAGATGAGATCCCAAAAGGGAGCCTCTTGAAGTAGTAGCGGCCTTCTGGTGTGATGAAGGTGGTCAAGAGCAATGAGTCTTTATGGAGCGGTACCTGCCAGAAGCCTGATGTTGCGTCAAGTTTTGTGGAGACTTTGGCTCCTTCTAGCTTGGCCAGTGTCTCGTCCACTCATCTCTCTCTGATGACACTCATTGAGATGGATTAAGTCCACTCAAATGCGTATTTTCCCATCCATCCATCCATCGTCGTCCGCTTATCCGTGGTCGGGTCGCGGGGGGAGCAGCTCCAGCAGGGGACCCCAAACCTCCCTTTCCCGAGCCACATTAACCAGCTCTGACTGGGGGATCCCGAGGCGTTCCCAGGCCAGGTTGGAGATGTAATCCCTCCACCTAGTCCTGGGTCGTCCCCGAGGCCTCCTCCCAGCTGGACGTGCCTGGAACACCTCCCTAGGGAGGCGCCCAGGGGGCATCCTTACCAGATGCCCGAACCACCTCAACTGGCTCCTTTCGACGTGAAGGAGCAACGGCTCTACTCCGAGCTCCTCACGGATGACTGAGCTTCTCACCCTATCTCTAAGAGAGACGCCAGCCACCCTCCTGAGGAAACCCATTTTGGCCGCTTGTACCCTGGATCTCGTTCTTTCGGTCATGACCCAACCTTCATGACCATAGGTGAGGGTAGGAACGAAAACTGACCGGTAGATCGAGAGCTTTGCCTTCTGGCTCAGCTCTCTTTTCGTCACAACGGTGCGATAAACTGAATGTAATACCGCCCACGCTGCGCCGATTCTCCGACCAATCTCCAGCTCCATTGTCCCCTCACTCGCGAACAAGACCCCAAGGTACTTAAACTCCTTCACTTGGGGTAAGGACTCATTCCCTACCTGGAGAAGGCACTCCATCGGTTTCCTGCTGAGAACCATGGCCTCAGATTTAGAGGTGCTGATCCTCATCCCAGCCGCTTCACACTCGGCTGCAAACCGATCCAGTGAGTGCTGAAGGTCACAGGCCGATGATGCCATCAGGACCACATCATCTGCAAAGAGCAGCGATGAGATCCCCAGCCCACCGAACTGCAACCCCTCCCTACCACGACTACGCCTCGATATCCTGTTCATAAATACTACGAACAGGATTGGTGACAAAGCGCAGCCCTGGCGGAGGCCAACCCTCACCTGGAACGTGTCTGACTTACTGCCGAGAACCCGGACACAGCTCTCGCTTTGGTCATACAGAGATTGGATGGCCCTGAGAAGGGACCCCCTCACCCCATACTCCCGCAGCACCTCCCACAAAGTCTCCCGGGGGACCCGGTCATATGCCTTCTCCAGATCCACAAAACACATGTAGACTGGATGGGCATACTCCCAGGCTCCCTCCAGGATCCTTGCTAGAGTAAAGAGCTGATCCGTTGTTCCACGCCCAGGACGGAATCCGCATTGTTCCTCTTCAACCTGAGGTTCGACTATCGGCCGAACCCTCCTTTCCAGCACCTTGGAGTAGACTTTACCAGGGAGGCTAAGAAGTGTGATACCCCTGTAATTGGTACACACCCTCTGGTCCCCCTTTTTGAAGAGGGGAACCACCACCCCGGTCTGCCACTCCTTTGGCACTGTCCCAGACTTCCACGCAATGTTGAGTAGGCGTGTCAACCAAGACAGCCCCTCCACACCCAGAGCTTTCAGCATTTCTGGACGGATCTCATCAATCCCTGGGGCTTTGCCACTGTGGAGTTGTTTGACTACCTCAGTGACCTCCACCAGGGAAATTGACGACAATCCCCCGTCATCCTCCAGCTCTGCCTCTAACAAAGAGGGCGCATCAGCTGGATTTAGGAGTTCCTCAAAGTGCTCCTTCCACCGCCCTATTACCTCCTCAGTTGAGGTCAACAACGTCCCATCCTTACTGTACACAGCTTGGATGGTTCCCCGCTTCCCCCTTCTGAGGTGGCGGACGGTTTTCCAGAAGCGCCTTGGTGCCGACCGAAAGTCCTTCTCCATGTCTTCTCCGAACTTCTCCCACACCCGCTGCTTTGCCTCTTTCACGGCAGAGGCTGCAGTCCTTCGGGCCCTTCGGTACCTTGCAACTGCCTCCGGAGTCCTCTGGGATAACATATCCCGGAAAGACTCCTTCAGTCGGACGGCTTCCCTGACCACCGGTGTCCACCACGGTGTTCGAGGGTTACCGCCCCTTGAGGCACCTAAGACCCTAAGACCACAGCTCCCTGCCGCAGCTTCAGCAATGGAAACTTTGAACATTGTCCACTCAGGTTCAATGCCCCCAGCCTCCACAGGGATGCACGAAAAGCTCCGCCGGAGGTGTGAGTTGAAGGTCTGTCGGACAGGAGCTTCCTCCAGACGTTCCCAATTTACCCGCACCACCCGTTTGGGCTTACCAGGTCTGTCCAGAGTCTTCCCCCACCCCCTGACCCAACTCACCACCAGATGGTGATCAGTTGACAGCTCCGCCCCTCTCTTCACCCGAGTGTCCAAAACATACGGCCTCAGATCAGATGAAACGATTATAAAATCGATCATTGACCTTCGGCCTAGGGTGCTCTGGTACCAAGTACACTTATGAGCATCCCTATGTTCGAACATGGTGTTTGTTATAGACAATCCATGACTAGCACAGAAGTCCAATAACAGACAACCACTCTGGTTTAGATCAGGGAGGCCGTTCCTCCCAATCACGCCTCTCCATGTGTCTCCGTCATTGCCCACATGTGCGTTGAAGTCCCCCAGCAGAACTATGGATTCCCCCTCCGGAGCCCCATACAGGACTCCATTCAAGGTCTCCAAGAAGGCCGAATACTCTGAACTCTTGTTTGGTGCATATGCACAAACAACAGTCAGAGTTTTCCCCCCAACAACCCGCAGGCGTAGGGAGGCGACCCTCTGGTCCACCGGGGTAAACTCCAACGTTGCGGCGCTCAGCCTGGGACTTGTGAGTATCCCCACACCCGCCTGGCGCCTCACACCCTGGGCAACTCCGGAGAAGAAAAGAGTCCAACCCCTCTCCAAGAGTACGGTTCCAGAACCGAGACTACGCGTAGAGGTAAGCCCCACCAGATCCAACTGGTAGCGCTCCACCTCACGCACAAGTTCCGGCTCCTTCCCCCACAGCGAGGTGACATTCCATGTCCCCAGAGCCAGCCTCTGCTGCCCGGGTCTGGTCCGTCGAGGCCCCTGACCTTCACCGCCACCCGTGTGGCAGCGCACCCGACCCCAGCGGTTCCTCCCACAGGTGGTGGGCCCATGGGCTGGAGAGATAGGTGCCACGTAGCTTTTTCGTATTTTCCCAGTAGGTTTTATTATAGGAACCATGCCCGCACACCAGAGATGGGAAAAGTACTCACTTCTCATACTTAAGTAGAAGTACAGATACTTGTGTTAAAAAATACTCTGGTAAAAGTAGAAGTACTGATTTAACTTATTTACTCAAGTAAAAGTAACAAAGTACAGGCTTGGAAATGTACTTAAAGTATAAAAGTCAAAGTAGCCTTGCGAATGACAACCATTTTTTATGCAAAGCTACCTGGACCACAAATGTTACTAGAGTGCAAGCTGAGAAACTTCAGTGGACATGGAGAAAAGGCTCTTTATGTATATATGCCATTGTCTACATTTTAAATGGATGTCTGCCAAAAGGCCTAAAACATCACATATATGATTATTGTGACAGAGACTGGGACTCCAGGTTAATAAGATTCTGACTGAGTAGCAAGATATGAATTCAATTGTGATTCTGTAATAATTCACAGATCCAGTTCCATTTTTAATCAACATTTAAATGAATCTACATGTAAGTTCTGCATACTTTTAGAGTACAACTAACCAGTGGTGTAGTCTGTTTTTTTGTAGTGAGTATACTGTGATTACTGTCCCAGAGCGACACCCCAGACAGTCGGTACTGTGACGTTTCTGAATACGAACTGTACACGGGCAACAGACGTTTAAGTATTGATGGCGTTAATTTAAAGTCCTGGAAAAACAACACTTAGAGTTGAGAAAAGATAAGACAGATTTAACTTTTTGAGAAACGCAACCGAACCTGAACGCAACAGGACATCACATCACACAAATAAGCCGTTTAACCGACACCCCCCCACTGCCACACAAAACCATGACTAATAATTAGCATCATCATACAACTTTTGTATCGATTAGCAGTAAAATCTGCTGATAAGGGCCTACATTTACTCAAAAGTATTTAATAAACTGTTTACAATCTTCAACACCATGGCTAACAAATGCATAAAAAGCAGACGGAAGGAGAAAAAAGTTCCACTCTATACCTTACAATAATGCCTGCAATCCCACGCTGAACCTGCAGGCAGGTATGTAATCTGTTCTAATGATCAGACCTATTGTGCTGACATGCTCAGCACTGTGACTGCTGTATTTTTACACAAAGTGAAATGGTGTTGTTGTTGATGTACAGAGGATGACTCAGCGGAGCTTTCTGTCTCTGAACTTCTGGAGAGAGCCAACAATAGTCTGAGTGAGTGTGAGCTGCTGCAGCCATGATATTTCCTCGTTCTATCATCAGCAGTTCAACATGTTTCTGAGTGTCTGTGTGTGTGTGTGTGTGTGTGTGTGTGTGTGTGTGTGTGTGTGTGTGTGTGTGTGTGTGTGTGTGTGTGTGTGTGTGTGTTGCAGTGTCTTTAAGCTTAATTTTGTATTCGCCTTTAAGTTTACCTAAATCTGAGAATACATTGGGTGACAGCGCATTGCATGACAGCGCATCCACTTGGCCTGGTGATTCTGCTGCCCGCACAATATCTTACTGCTTTTTCACATCCTCATGCTGCGTTACTTGGACTATGGCTGCAGCTAAATCCAGCTTTGGGTTAAGTTGCAGTTTCTCTGACAATTTTGCGTCACGAATGCCGACTGCAATCCTATCTCAGATCATTTCTTCATGTAGGCAGCCATATTTGCAATGTTCAGCTAGTTTGTGCAGCGCAGTAATGAAGTTATCTGCAGACTCATCGACTTCCTGACATCGTTTGTTGAACTTTTTAAAAAAAGGTAAAAAAAACAGGAGTGAGTCGGTTCATTGACGAATGGCACTCGATTCTCCCGGTTCAGTGACACGACTCGGGTTAATTAACCGGCTCTTCGATCAGTTCCTCAACACTAAGAGACATTATTGCGTCGTCATTCTAGCTTTCGTCACTGTATGCACTTTTAACTTTTTCTTGTCCTCCTCTGTTCACTTGTATTCCTTTTCTTTTGTCCCTTCACTCTTCTCTCCCTTAGTTTCTCACTCTCTTCTCACTGCCCTTTCTTGCTCTTATCTATTTCAATCGTCTTCCTGTCCAGTCTTCCATCTGTCCTTTCTTTCCACTCTCCCTACAAGGGCCAAAGCAGAACAATCTGACTGATTTTGTGAATTAATCCTCAATTCCTGCTAAATAAATAGCATGTTAAGTATGTTAATTATGTTAAACAATGACATTTCAGAATCACCCCACACATAATTGATTCACTATAGTCACTAATTACATATATCAATAACAACTTGCTACTGTTTTATTACTATGAAATCTATGAAATAAAACCTATTTTTATCTAAGACCACCTCAGTCGAAGAATTATGTTTTATTTAAAGATGTTCTATGTGGTCTGATTAGAACAGTTACCTTGACTAATTTAAATAAGGTATTAAAATATTTCGTAATTGGTTTGGAGTTTTGTAATCAACATTTGCTCGCTGAGCCAGCCAGCCAGGCAGAGATAGTCATCACTGACAGGCTGGCAACCTAATGCAGCTGGCACAAGTTTGTGATGAATAGTTTAATAAGTCTGCACTCTATTAAGTGGTTTCATTTCATTTAATGACAAGTTACCAAGTAGCCTACCTCTAAGTAGCTAGCTCAAGTGAAACTGAAATGTCATTATAGTACAACTGTGTGCCGTAGTAGTAGTTAGTTGTTAGTTGTATCACTGCTAATAATGTTAGCAATAGCTATTGCAAATTGTAGATCATACACAGCCTACACATATAGGTTAAACATTAAATAATATATAACATAGATGATAAACAAAAACACTTAGGCTACAAGAACACCTTTGATTTATGAGATATTGTACTACTCACACTCGTCAGAGCAAGCTGGCTGAATGAATGAATTAATGAATGAATGAATGGATGGATGAAAGAAGCCCACTGTAGCTGTCTCGCAAAGGGCAAAGATTCTTCTACCACGCTGCCAGAAATATGGGCATTCTGGAACATCTCTGAGTTCTGAGCAGTGCTTGCTCTGGCTGTCTTGAGCCTGCGCATGTAGGGTGCGCGACTATACGTTTGGTCAATGTTTTCTTTCTTTCATTCCAATTTCGGGTCTGTCAATCACAGTGAAAACCAGGGGCATTTCCGGGGACAGCTCCAGGGGACAGGTCACCAAAACCGGGGACGTCTGGTCACCCTAGTCAAACTGGACTCATTAGGGCTGACACTGCACTCCATTTTAAGAGCCCCTCTTATGCTTTTTGGATTTTTCTGTCTTTTAGTGTGTTATATATATATGCACATTTTCTCAACTGCCTGAAACACCTCGCCCACTTTCCTGTTTCCATTCCTAAATTAGTGATGACACTGATTGAGAAACTCAGATTGCGAGCACAGCCCGTCCAGTGACTCATTTGAATTTGGTTGACCAATCACAACAGAGTTGGCCAGCTGACCAATCAGAACAGACTGGGCTTTTCAGGAAGGAGGCCAAGAGCTCAGTGTTTGAGGCAGAGGAGCTGCATCAATGGGCAGTATGAGAAACATATTTTTGAAAAGGAGTATAATAGCGGCTCTTTAAATGGAATCTGCTGTTATGAATAATAATGAGACTGTCTTTTCCAGAAAATAAAAGTTGTCAAATATTAGGGTCAGTATGGTGCTTGTTCGAGTTCTGTGGGATGCTAAGAAGCTAAATGTTGTGTGCTAGGTGATGGTAAGAAGCTAAATGTTGTGTGGTATGGGATGGTAAGAAGCTAAATGTTGTGTGCTGTGCAATGATAAGAAGACTGTTAGAGAGGCTAAATCTTGTGTGCTGTGCAATGGTAAGAAGCTAAATGTTGTGTGCTGTGGGATGGTAAGAAGCTAAATGTTGTGTGCTGTGGTCGTGGCAGCCGACCGGGAGAAGGCTATCATCACCCGTGGACTGGAGTCCTTCGCTTCCTTCTCCTGCATCCGCTTCAGGCCAAGCAAAAGCAGCGACCGCGACTGGCTGAGCATCGAGTCCCAGAATGGGTAAGAAAGTGATGTTATAGAAGACTTTGAGTTGAAAGCTTTGCTTACACTTCAGTGTTCTTCAACACCTCTGTGCTCCTGTGCAGTTGCTCCTCCTTTGTTGGCCATCGTGGTGGGAAGCAGGTGGTGTCTCTGGCCCGGAGTGGATGCCTTTACCATAGCACGGTGCAGCACGAGCTGCTCCACGCTCTGGGCTTCAACCATGAAAAAAAACGCTCTGACAGGGACAACCACATCAGAATCCTGCTGGAAAACATTAAGCCAGGTAAGGGAGCTGGTTATTATTCAGACTGTTAGAGAGGAAACCCAGTAAACTGCAGACAAGTACAATCACATAAGACACACTCATATGATTTGTTTCCACCAAAAACATGCAGGCCTAATTTCATTCATAATCTCTTAATGTTTTGGCTCGTAACACAGTGACAGGGATACTCCTTTTAGCTCACAAGACATCCAAAGTAGGCTAAGTTACCGTATGCAACACTTCAAATGCAACAATGCATCTGTAACATATTCTCTTATTATAAATGAACAATTTTCTGTTTGAGAAAAGCATTCAAATCCACAAAGCAGGAAAAGTCTTCTTTGGCCTGAGAAAAATGTCTCCACTTTTTGTGGAAAAGATTACCACCATTAGAGCTAGCATTTCATTTCCAGCCTTTGACCCTTCCAGTTCCATAGTGTGTGCAGCATTGGAGGAATGTTTTCCATACCCTCAATGCAGAGATCTCCCCTCTCAGGGGGACATGAGGGAGGGAAGCACAGTCATTCAGAAATACTACCGGGTTTCTACTGATACAAAGCTGAATGCTAAATCGGTGAAGTATCCCTTTAATGACCGTTATCTACCAGACCGTATAGCAACGCGGATTTCGGTGCCTTATTTAGGTGCCACTTAAATGCCTGCGCTTATCTCTGATGCTCCGAAAATGGACGTTAGAGGGAACTGAAACATCGTTGCACAGGACGCTAGTCAACACTAGACTTAGCAGCAGCTAACGTTAACCTACTGTAAGCTAAATGGTGTAAAGTGTGACTGTATTTCACTGTAGAGGATTCTAACACCAGACTGTAGCTGTCTGACCCTACAGTCACACATGCTACAAGAGACAGAGACAAAGCGACAGGCTGCCATTCATTTTCAATTGGAGTGGCCGTTTGCCATGAGCAAGGCGGGGCCAAAATACAACCCCAAATCAGAAAAAGTTGGGACAGTATGAAAAACACAAATAAAAAAAGAAAGTAGTGATTTCTAAATGTACTTTGACTTGTATTTCATTGCAGACAATATGAACACAAACTATTTCATGTTTTGTCTGGTCAACTTAATTTCATTTGTAAATATACATCCTTTCCTGTCATTCAGACCTGCAACACATTCCAAAACAGGTTTGGACAGGAGCAATTAAGGGCTAGTAATCAGGTAAATTGATTAAATAATGATGTGATTTGAAACAGGTGATGTCAACAGCAGCATCCAAGAAAGGTCTAGTGAAATACGTGAGAAAATTATTGAAATGTTTAAAAACAATGTTCCTCAAAGAAAGATAGGAAGACATTTGCTTATTTCGCCTTCAACAGTGCATAACATAATTCAGTGCGTAAAGGACAAGGGCGCAAGCCTAAGCTGAACAACCGTGATCTCCGATCCCTCAGGCAGCACTGCATCAAGAATCGTCATTCATCTATAAGCGATATCACCACATGGGCTCAGGACTACTTTGGCAAACCTTTGTCAAGTACCACAATACGTAGTTACAGCCACAAATGTCAGTTAAAACTGTACTGTGCCAAAAGGAAGCCCTATGTTAACAGTGTCCAGATGCGCCGTCGACTTCTCTGGGCTCGGAGGCATCTGGAATGGACCATCACAAAGTGATAACGTGTACTGTGGTCAGATGCATCAGTATTTCAGGTATTTTTTTGGGAGAAATGGACGCCGTGTGCTCCAGACCAAAGAAGAAAAGGATCATCCAGATTGTTACCAGCAACAGGTCCAAAAGCCAGGGTCTGTCATGGTATGGGGTTGTGTCAGTGCGCTTGGCAAAGGTAACTTGCACTTCTGTGATGGCACCATTAATGCTGAAAAGTACATAGAGATTTTGGAGCACAATATGCTGCCTTCAAGAAGACATCTTTTCCAGGGACGTCCATGCATATTTCAACAAGATAACGCAAAACCACATTCTGCACACATTACAAAGTCCTGGCTGCGGAGGAAGAGGATATGGGTACTTGACTGGCCTGCCTACAGTCCCGACCTGTCTCCAATAGAGAATGTGTGGCGCATTTTGAAGAGCAAAATGCGACAACGAAGACCCCGTACTGTTGCCCACCTTAAGACTTGTTTGCAGTAAGAATGGGACAAAATTACACCTGAAACACTTCATCACTTGCTGTCTTCAGTCCCTAAACGTCTTTTAAGTGTTGTGAAAAGGAATGGCAACATTACAAAGTGGTAAATGCTTTACTGTTCCAACTTTTTTTTAAATGTGTTGCAAGAACCAAAATAGGAATTTTGTTTTTTTGAAAAAAAAAACATTTAGAAATCACTACTTTATTTTTTTTATTTGTGTTTTCCATACTGTCCCAACTTTTTCTGATTTGGGGTTGTAGACAATAAGTCTATTTTATGCAAATGCTGAGCGATGCAACAAAGCTTGCAGTTGCTCGAGTCGAGGAAAATTATTCACAATGGCGGAAACACTTCAGGACATCGTATTTCTGTACATATCTGATAAATTTCTCATATATTTTGTTACTTTTATCGAGAAATAAATACTTTTAAATCCAAAAACATTGTTCTTGTGACTTGACAATACCTCTGAAGTGACTTGTAAGACGTGTTTGAAGGTAGCACCGGAGAATTTCTGTATACTGTTGCCAAGCAACCAGGAGTAGGTTAGGCACGCGCAGGAGCGCCCACAAGCAAGTGCTTGTCGCTGTCTTTTGTAGCATGTGTGACTGTAGGGTGAAAAACACAGACTCAGCCTCGCCTTGCCAGCCTCATGGTGCATTCAAAGTTATTGTAAAATACCCTTTTCCCATCCAGTGGTTGTGTTGGTTTGCCATTTTGAGCTCCTTTTTTTTTAGATCAACTTTTTATTGTTTTATATTTTTGAACATACAGAACAGACACATGTTTTTGTTTTTTAAATATATATATATATATATATATATATATCTTTCGCCGTTTTAAAAGTATCGTATCATGTTGATGTGCGATTAATTGCGATTAATTGCAAGGTAACTATGACATTAATGCAATTAATCGCGATTAAATATTTTACTACTGAAGCTGCACGCTCCTCTGAGGTCATTAAGGTCTGCTGACCAGCTACTCTCTCTTGAACCTAGAACACGGCTCAAAAATAGGGGAGATCGAGCAATTTCAGTCGTGGCCCCAAGGCTGTGGAATGAATTGCCTCTGAACGTCAGATTGGGCCCCAGCCTTCACATTTTTAAATCACGACTTAAAACTCACTTTTATTCATTGGCCTTTAAACCTGCTTGAGAGTTATATTCTGCATTTTCATTTTCCAGTTTGTTACTTGTTTTAAATGTTCGTTTTTGTTACTCGTGTGTTTATAATCTGTCCGAAATCATGCCAATGTCCAGCGCTTTGGTCAACCTGGTTGTTTTAAATGCGCCTTACAAATAAATGCTGTAATCTCTGCTTGTAGTCCTGTGCTTTTGAGAGGAAGTTGTACCTAACATGGCCCCAGCAGCATGTGTGCTACATGAGAACTGATCAATGACTAACGTGTGGCAATAGTCTCCGGGGCACGTTTCCAAAATCCTTGTTCCCATCATGACCTTCAAGGTTCACTGCTCCTCAAAAGAGAGATACTTACATCCATCATGTCTGTGTATTCATTTCAAACATGTAAGAAAAACATTATTTTCTGAAAAAATATAAATGTAAAGGAAACTTTTGCTTCATATGGGAAGAATTGAAATGTCTCTTCCCATCTTGTTTGCAATATAAGTACGGTGGGTCTCTGGTGTCTTCTAGTGGACAAAAAGAGCCTGAACATCCCACTGCCAGGGGGAACACCACATTTTTTAAGGAATGGAGTACAACTTTAGAAAGATCGACACCCTGAACCAGGGCTCTTCCTACGATTAAAAGTCTGTCATGCAGTACCACAGGTAAGAACAGCTGGCTTCACTTCTGCCCTGCTGTGTGTGTGTGTGTGTGTGTGTGTGTGTGTGTGTGTGTGTGTGTGTGTGTGCGTGCGTGCGTGCGTGCGTGCGTGCGTGCGTGCGTGCGTGCGTGCGTGCGTGCGTGCGTGCGTGCGTGCGTGTGTGTGTGTAGGATGTGCTGTGCTCCCTTCTAACTGCTCCGTGTCCTCTTGCAGGTACGCCTTCTCCAAGAACAACCAGCCCACCATGGTCCCCATCCCCGACCCCAACGTGTCCTTTGGCAACGCCAAGGAAATGAGTCGCAACGACAAAGCCAGGCTCAACACTCTCTACAAGTGCTGTGAGTGTCCACATGAGCACATTATAAAAAATAAATATACATATGCACATGTATTCAACATAGAATTTGGACCTAATCCCTCTTTGTGCTGTTTCACTGTTACAGAAGAAATGTTTTCAGATGTGCTGACCCACAATCAGAGGCTCCCTGACCAACAGAAGCTTCAGCCCTGAACTCATCAACACAACAGCCAATGATCATTCTATAAAGTTTTTCTAACTGCAACACTGTACTCTCTTTGCGTTCTTTCATCACATCCTTGTTGGTTTCTCAAAGGTTAAAGGCAGGGTGGGCGGTGATAAAAAGCTAGGGAGATTTGAAAGTAGCATCTCCTCGGGGCTCCATCTAATCCCTAGACGAGACATTTCCTACAAACAAAAAATGCACCCCAAAAAAACAAATAAAAACGAGCCCTACCTGTCCAACAGCAGCAGTGGCAACTTTTGCTGAGTCTACTTGAAGTAGACTTGCAGTAACTCCGGTGGCGACGCCACGTACTGAGCTCAGGCTCGTACATGGGAGGGGTAGAATATACGCTTGCTGTTGGGGTTTAAAGACCATATCAAACAATATATAAAAAAGTGGATATTGGAAACAGTTACCAACCCATATTCATTCAGTCAATAAGGTATTTATTTATGTATTTATTCATAACAAGCAGCTGTTTTCCTACCTGGTATAATGTTGTGGAAGGATGTCATTAGGCTTTAATTACATTTAAGGCTTCTAAGTAAGCTTAAGTACTGTACAAGTTTGAGGGACTTGTACTTTACTTAAGTACTTCCATTTTTGCAAGTTTATACTTCTATTCCACTTCAATTTGGAACTTTTTGTACTTTTTACTCCACCATATTTATTTGATCACATACATTATGAGTTATTTTGCAGATTCAGATTAAAACAAAATAAAAATCAACTAAGTTATGATATAATGGATTAAGCTACCCAGCAGTATGGAGTAGTTGAAATAAGCCCCACCTTTACCAGCTGTAATATTAGTGATGTTTACTCAGAAATGCATCAATAATTATGTTCCAATAATATATGTTATTCTGAAAAGGGCATTCTGCATGATGAGTACTTTTACTTACTTACTTACTTACTTAGTATATTATATATATAATTGTAGAGAGAATTGCAGAGTAGTTCTACACTGTTCCTACTTTTACTTAAAGTTCTCATATCATGCTTTTTGGCTTTTTCCCTTTCCTTTATTGTGTTATATATCTATTTTGTGCATGTTATAGGTTTACAAAGTGTATGTATGTAACATTAAAAACAAGTGCAATTATATATAACTTTTTGTGTGCAAACCTAGCAGATCAATACTCAGTCAATCTTCATCGGTCGTTGATGGTTTATTTGAAATGTTCAGGTTAGGGTAAATTGGTCCAAGTCAGAAGCGTTATTTTTAACAGCTCAGTGCCCTGTAACAGCCTTCCAATCAGGTGCATTTCTGTGGCCAAAGCAAGGTATCATATATCTATGTTAGGGTTATTCCCTCCCCAGTTAAAAGACCTAGTTAAAGGTAATTTGGATCCGTTTTCCTCTTTTGATGTTAATAAATGGGTGATTCTCAATCTCTTAATAGCAGGGATGGTCAATGTTCTAAAAATGGTTTGTGTTCCCAAGCTGAACTAGCTTGTCCAATCTCTTACTCTGGAGGTTCCCCTATCATATTTTAAATGGTTTGACAGGATAACAAAGACATTTATATGGAATGGTAAAAACCTGGCTACATTTTAATAAATTACAAATACCCATTGATAGAGGTTTTGGGTCTACCAAAGATGTTGTATTATTGCTATGCTTTTAATTTAAGGCATCTGGCCCACTGGTCACTTCCTCCTGAGAGAGCCCGGACAGCACTCAAAAAGACAAGGGAAAGGGATCTGAGTATTACACTGGATGATGAGGAGTGGGTCAGAATATGTAGTAATATTAAAACTATGTCACGCAATGTGAGGGTGCGCCTCATTCAGTTCAAGATTATTCATCGCTGGATGGAAGAATGAAGGGGTGCCGTCAATCCATGAGTGGGCTTGTTAGACGGCTCGGGTGGCAGCGTTTGAAAAAAACGTCATATAAACGGAGGGCTCTAGAGGGCTCCTAGGAAGCTTTGTTCTGGGAAGAGATGTTCATGATGGGATTATGGTGTTGTCATTTATACATATGTTTATTTGGTTTATGTGTTATTGTGTTAGGGATCCTGTCTTGGTCATGAGGACATAATTCACTGATCATGTGCCTTTTTCTTTATCTGTAAATCTAGGCAATATACTTACTCTCGTGTCTGTAGATAACAACATGTGTGTGGGGAAAATAGATTGGTCTAACTTGACTGATGAGGATCTTAAAGAATATTATATTCAGTCTGACACCTTGTTGAGTAACATTGAATTACCAAAAGATTCCACTGCATGCTGTGATATTAATTGTAAGAACCCTCAACATGGTATTAAGCTGCGCTCCCTGTATGAGAATATTGTGAAGTCCCTCCTTGTTTTGAGCAGGCCCCTGTATAAGACACACAGATTGTACAAAGTCAAGCCAGGCTGGAATGACTATGTGGAAGAGATACATGCTGAGGCAAGAAGGGCCTTCAAAGCATGGGTTGAGTCAGGCAGACATCAACATGGTAACGTTTTTTGAATATAAGAAACATGCAAATGCAAAATTTAAATATGCTCTACGTTTCATTAAGAGGAATGAAAATACAATGAGGTCTGACTCTCTTGCAAGGAAGCTGCAATACAATAGTCCTATTCATTTCTGGAAATCAAATCAAAAGAATGAATAACTGGAAAACATTGTTACCAGGGGCGGCCTCTAGCTCACCCAGTAGGAGCGTTCGCCCCATGTTGGCTGAGTCTGCTGTCCTTTGCTGCATGTCGTCCCCCATCTCTCTCCCCCTTTCATGTCTATCCACTTTCAAAAATAAAGGGAAAAACCCCAAAAATAATCTTAAAAAAATAAAAAAATAAAAAAACATTTTTACCAACGAACATTGATGGTGTCAGCGGCTCAGAGAAAATTACTCAGTTATGGCAGAAACATTATTATGAGCAGTTTAACTGTGTTAAAAGTAACTCATTTACAGTGGGTAACATTGATATACAATTTCCATCTGCTATTTCCCCGTTAAATTCACTTCGGAGACTTTTTTATGCCAGAAATTAACTGTGTAGAGTTTGAATATGGGCAGTTTTACAAAAATTGATGGCCAGTTGCACATTTTCTCCAATGCTGACTTGAGAAGCTCCAGTCTGACGTGACAGCCAGCTGGTGGCGACCAGGATCGCTTCCCGGCTGGTCGGCCAGTGATGCTCACAGATCCCGCTGTCAGCTGGAAGTCTATAAGGTGCCTCTGCACCCATTTTGTTTCAGACATTCTCACCAGCCTTTGGGCCACGTCTATACACTTTTGATATATGTCAAGTCCAAATTGAAAAGCCAAATGTTATATCGAAATGGCAAAGGTGAATCTTAAAATGTCAAAGGGAAATTGTCAAATTAAAAATTAAAAAGATAAAATTTCAAATTGAAAATTAAAATAAAATTATTTATTTTATTCTATTTTCCGCTTCACATTTTGAGTTTCATATTTGATGTTTCTCTTTTCTTCTTTCATGGATTTTCAATCAATAAAAGATTTCAAAGATTTAAGTTTAAGCAGGTGGGTCAATTTGACTTTTTGCATTGTACTTTTGAAATTATCATTTTACATTTCAACAGTTTCCTTTTTCTTTTTGAAATTCAATTATGGCATGATTTTTCCTAGTAGTGTAGTCAAATAATAATATTTTTAATTTGATCTTGCTTTATTTTCTCTTTGGACTTTCAATTTGGATTATGAATAAATATATCCTCCATAATGAAGATGTGTTTTCCCTCAAGAAATATATGATGTAATTATGATGCTAAAAGATAATAATGCATGTGGTATGGATAATATCTGCAGAGCATTTAAAACTTGTGAGTAGAAAACTCTGTCACCTAATTGCTATTTGTTTTACTGGGTTGTTAGTCCATGGTATTCTACCTGATTCTATGTCATCTGTCACATTAGTGCCTATCATCAAAGACAAAGCTGTGCCTATAGCTCTGGCCAGTATCCAAGGTCTTGGAGAGGACTATACTGAATAGGCTGGAACAGTTTGTCCTGACCTCTGACAACCAGTTTGGCTTCAAACCTAAACATGGCACTGATATGTGTATTTTTGCCTTAGGAGGTCCTAGATTTGTACAACAGGCCTAATTCCATAATTTGTATGTGTTTTATTGATGCATCTAAAGCCTTTGACCGTGTAACTCATGAGAAGCTATTCTACAAATTGCACAACAGAGGGGTTCACAAATATCTAGTGAGAATCTTTGCTTTTTGGTATGCTCATCAGTCAATGTATGTGAAATTGAGTCTGCACCAATCAATGTAAGCAATTGAGTTAGGCAGGGAAGCATTTTATCCCCCTTTCTTTTTAATTTGTATATGAACGCAGATGATCTGGTGATTCTTTGTCCATTGAGTGCCTTCAACAGTTACTAAGGGTCTGCTCCCAATATGGCTCAGACTTTGACATTAAGTACAATTCTAAGAAGAGTACTATTATGATTGATAGAAGCAGGGAGGACAATCAACTGTCATTTCCTGCTTTCTCTATGTCTGGTACTGTCCTCAAAGTGTGTGATGAGGTCAAATACTTAGGGCATTATACAATATACATTAACTGTGATGCTAAAGCAGCTTTAGCTTCCCCATGATGCTCTGGAAAGTTTTTTTAACAATCAGAGGAGTTGCTTTCAGGACCCGTGAAATAAAGTCTAATATAGGGCATATTTGACCGGCCCACAAGGCTGCAATCATTTTTTACAGAATAGTATGGAATTAAATACAGTTGAATAATAGTATGACTATCAAATGGCTGAGGTTAATATCAATTTTACTAATACTGGAACAACAGATTGATACATTACAAATGTGGTGCTCTAATACAAAGTGAATGATTTATGCTATTCAACTGAACAGGTTGAGATATGTAGAGCATGTTGTTTTGTGTAAAATGATTGTGACACAGCCTATTTGGGCATTCATGTCCCGGGACCTCCCTAGATAGGTGTCAACTTTCGTGTTTTGGTACAGTTGGTTTTTACACCTGATGCAAACACATGAACTGTAATGATCACATTTCCAAGTGGACTTGGGCATGGATGTGTTCAAACTTATCAAACGAGCAGGACTTTGGGGTCAACTTTAAGATCTGGACTTATGTCTCTAATGTAAAAGCCCCCTTACTGCCTTATATTCCATTATATGTTTTGGTCAGTTGTATTTTCCTTCGCATGAATAAAGGTATTCCCAACATAATTGGTGCATAAAAAATTATCAGAAAGAAGAAAATGAAGAGTTTGATGCTGAAAGAATTTCCTACCCCCCACTTTCATATGTTCCCCCACAAAGGCCCATTCTCAGGCAGGAAAAAAAAAGATGTGTAGTCAGGAATCAGACACAGCTTCCACTCAGAGGAAAGATATACAGAGTTTGAACCAAAACATACAGACAGCTGAGGTTTCACACACTTAAAGTGCACACTTCTTCACTGCATGCTGCTGCAGACTTTTTAACTCACCTTGGATTCTGTAGCTGAGGTTTCACTCCAGGTTTTTATACATGTTCAAATGTGTCACTGAGCCCAATATGGATTATCTGGGTACTGAGAAAGCTAAAGAATCCGCTAAACTCACAGGCTTATCAGTCACATATGGTTAGGACACATACATTCGAAAGATGTATGCCTAAACTATATGGGTGGGAAGGGAACACTTGTAGAAAATTGAGTTGTCAGCATCCAATGACATGTCTGATATGAGAATGTTCCACGCTTTGGCAGAGTCTGTAAATATTGCAGGCATTATTGTAAGGTACACTGTTTCCCAAAGCATCAAAAGTGGGGTGGGGGCACGACAAGGCTGTAAAAGAATTGTATATTGGGGTTAGGAGGAAACTGTAACCAAGTTGGTGTAGATGGGAAATAAACCGGTAAGAAATATACAGATGATACACCCCCACCCCCCCCCCCACCCCTCCTGTATAAGACCCCCCACCCTCCCCCCTTCAGGATTAGCACCGGTCACTTTATAAAAAGAAGACACTCAGGAACTCTTCCTTTTATATTGAAGATTTCAATATCTTTATCTTTAATTTTCTACACTGTTTTGATTTGCCTTACATTTTCACTATTTAGAATGTATTACAATATTGTACATATTACTTATGTTTTTTTTAATTTATTTTATATATTACTTATCTGCTTTTATCTTTATTTGTATATAGTTCTTATCTTTTACATTATACTTGTCGTATGTGTCCTCATTGCACCGGGGGTCGTAGAGAAACGTGTTTTCAATTGCTCCGTATGTCTGGCACATACAGTCAGAATTGACAATAAATAAATAAACAACAATAAACATTGAACTGTGCCAATTACTGCAATTTGCAATTACAATAAGATCAGATGTATTTTCTTTAATTCCATTTTTCCAAAACAGAACTGCTAATGCAGAATAGTTGTATGAACTTTTGGGAAATTGGGTGTTGAATTAAATAACTCTGACCGGTCTGGCAACCTTGAACTTTCTGCAGTATAGAAATGCATAGAAAATGTACCTTTCTGACTTCAGGTACTGATAATCCTAAGACTAATATACTGACATTGTTTTGGTCTTAAATAAAAAAAACTGAAGAGGTTAGAAGCATTATCCAATTAGAAAAATATCATCTATGTAAAATTATATATCTTTCCGGTTTATTTCCCATCTACACCAACTTGGTTACAGTTTCCTCCTAACCCCAATATATAATTTTTTTACAGCCTTGTCGTGCCCCCACCCCACTTTTGATGCTTTGAGAAACAGTGTACCTTACAATAATGCCTGCAATATTTACAGACTCTGCCACAGCGTGGAACATTCTCATATCAGTCATTGGATGCTGACAACTCAATTTTCAACAAGTGTTCCCTTCCCACCCATATAGTTTAGGCATACATTTTTCAAATGTATGTGTCCTAACCATATGTGACTGATAAGCCTGTGAGTTTAGCTGATTCTTTAACTTTCTCAGGACCCAGATAATCCATATTTGGGCTCAGTGACGCAGTTGAACATGTATAAAAACCTGGAGTGAAACCTCAGCTGCACACGTCCACACAGAGGATCCAAGGTGAGTTCAAATGTCTGCAGCAGAATGCAGTGACGAAGTGTGTCCTTTCTTTAAGTGTGTGAACCCTCAGATGTCTGTATTTTTTGGTTCAAACTCTGTATATCTTTCCTCTGAGTGGAAGCTGTGTCTGATTCCTGTCTGTGTCCTGCAGGTCTGCTAGGATGGCTCGCATGTCTGTTTTCAGATTCTCAGCTCTGGCTCTGCTGCTGCTGTCTGCCTGCTGTTGGGCCGACAATGAGGTAGGACGGTCACAGGGCCCATCATGTCACAGTGTAAATGTTAAACATGTTGAAACGGCATGTTTTAAATCATTCAGATGAACCGAATTATTCACTTGGACTGTCAGTAACAATCACGAAAGGACTTCTGTGTCACATGCAGCCGATCATCTTCTCCACATTCACAAAGTTCTGTTAAATATGTTAAATTGAGCTTTTATCCACACCCTACTAATAAATGAAAGCTGGAAACTTTGTGGCACAGGCCAGCCCTTCAAGAAGACTGCTGTGCAGAGAAACACATCCTTCCTCTCCTCTGTTAGGTTATATGATGCTAAACAGGTCTTTCCTAATCTCTTTGCACTTCCACAATCATACTTTAAGACAGTATTTGGTTATTTGGCTAAAAAATGGTTCTTCTGTTAACTTTTAGCTGTCAATTCAAGTCATTTCTATACATCTTTTTCTAACGTGTTTGTTTTTTTCCGCTCTAATCCCACGCTGAACCTGCAGGCAGGTATGTAATCTGTTCTTATGATCAGACCTATTTGTGCTGTGACTGCTGTATTTTTACACAAAGTGAAATGGTGTTGTTGTTGATGTCCAGAGGATGACTCAGCGGAGCTTTCTGTCTCTGAACTTCTGGAGAGAGCCAACAGTAATCTGAGTGAGTGTGAGCTGCTGCAGCCATGGTATTTCCTTGTTCTATCATCAGCAGTTCAACATGTTTCTGAGTGTGTGTGTGTGATGTGTTTCAGTCCGTTCTGAGAATGATCCCATCCTGACTGAAGGAGACATCGCCATCGGCAGCGAGGACGAGAGAAACGCCGACCCCTGCACCAGCCAAGACTGCAAGTGGTTAAAAAACGCTGACGGGAAGGTCTACGTTCCTTATTACATCGCCAACCACTACTGTAAGTGTCACACACATCTCACACATGCTCTGTCCATATACAGCATGATGACCACAATGACTTGTTGGGCTCGCCAAGGGTGAAACATTTGGCCATAAATGGCCTTAAAAACCAAAAGACAACGGAGACTGTAAAGAACGGCTGTGTGCACACCAGGAGGCTAAGGCGTAACTTCCACTGCATGTAAACCGGTTGTGGTACACCCCAAGAGTACAAATATGATGCTGAAAAATTAGTAAAACAGCAGCTCTTTAATGGAATGTGCTGGTGGGAACAATAGGTTGTATTTTTCAAATGTTATGTCCAGAAAATAAAAGCTGTCCAATATTATTTTGTGTTGTTCTCGTGCTATGGGATGGTAAGAAGCTAAATGCTGTGTGCTGTTGGATGCTAAGAAGCTAAATGTTGTGTGCTGTGGGATGCTAAGAAGCTAAATATTGTGTGCTGTGGGATGGTAAGAAGCTAAATGATGTGTGCTGTGGTCTTGGCAGCCGACCGGGAGAAGGCTATTATCATCCGTGGACTGGAGTCCTTCTCTTCCTTCTCCTGCATCCGCTTCAGGCCCACCCAAAGCAACGACCACGAATGGCTGAGCATCGAGTCCCAGAATGGGTAAGAAAGTGATGTTATAGAAGACTTTCGGCCCTATCTTGCACCCAGCACAATTGACTTTGTACACCGACGCATGTATCATTCCTATTTTTCACCCGATGCACAGCGGAACAAAACCGCCGTCATAATAGCTAGCTTAGATTTGCGTCGCGCGCAAGACTCATTTATCCCGCCAGTATAATAGCAACAGCGCCCAAGATCCGCCCACAAAGCTACTTGCGTTTCGCGTTTGATACTTGCGTTTCAGATCGTTAAAATAGGGCCCTTTGAGTTGAAAGCTTACACTTCAGTGTTCTTCAACACCTCTGTGCTCCTGTCCAGCTGCTCCTCCTTCGTTGGCCGTCGTGGTGGGAAGCAGGTGGTGTCTCTGGCCCGGAGTGGATGCCTTTACCATGGCACGGTGCAGCACGAGCTGCTCCACGCTCTGGGCTTCAACCATGAACAGACCCGCTCTGACAGGGACAACCACATCAGAGTCCTGCTGCAAAACGTTGAGTCTGGTAAGGGAGCTGGTTATTATTCAGACTGTTAGAGAGGAAACCCAATAAACTGCAGAAAAGTACATTCACAAAAGACACACATAAGATTTTCTACAAGAACCTAATGTTAATTAATGCATACACCTTGTGAACAAATACACTTAAAATGTACAACCTCATAGATCTCACAGTTCTGATTTTGTTCTTATTGTCATGAACCACATTCTGTCGCTCCTTAAGGGGAGCTAACTGAAAATGGCAATTTCCTGTCTCAGGGCTGCAACTAAAGACTATTTTCATTGTCAACTAATCTGGTGATTGTTTTCTTGATTAATCAATTAGTTGTTTTGTCTCTAAATTTTCAGAAAATGTTGAAAATGTTGATCAGTTGTTCCCAAAGTCCAAGATGACGTCCTCAAATGTTTTGTTTTGTCCACAACTCAAAGACATTCAGTTTACCGTCACAGAGAAGGGAAGAAACTAGAAAATGTTCACATTTAACAACCTGGAATCAGAGAACTTTTACTTTTTTCATTAAAAAAATTACTCAAACAATTAATTGATTATCAAAAAAGCTGGCTCCAGTGGAGCTGCTCAGTGGCCAGCAGATCAGACTGTGGTTGTACTGGGCAGTTTCCAGGTATGAATGTGTAACTGTGTGAATGTGATAAGGGTGTTCCTGCAAAAGAGCGGCTTCCTCTCAGTGAACCTTCCCTGAATAAATAAAGGTAATAAAGTTGACAACTTATCGATTAGTCCATTGATCTCTGAGTTTAAAACACTCTGAAACTATTTGAAAAAGGTTGATTAAGAGTAGAACCTGCTGTAATCTCTGTTTGTAGTCCTGTGCTTTTGAGAGGAAGTTGTACCTAGCATGGCCCCAGCAGCCTGTGTGCTACATGAGAACTGATCAATGACTCTGTCCTAACATGTGGCAACAGTCTCCGGGGCACATTTCCCAAATCCTTGTTCTCATCACGACCATCAGGCTTCACTGCTCCTTCAGAGAGTGTGATACATTAATACTTAAATGTATGTCTGTGTATTGATTTCAAACATGTAAGAAAAGCATTATTTTCTGAAAAAATATAAATATAAAAGAAACTTTTGCGTCATATGGGAATAATTTAAATGTCTCTTCCCATCTTGTTTGCAATATAAGTATGGTGGGTCTCTGGTGCCTCCTAGTGGACAAAAAGAGCCTGAACATCACACTGTCAGGGGCTACACCACATTTAAGCGAATTTTAACTTCATTCTATTTTATTTTTTTAAGGAATGGAGTACAACTTTAAAAAGATCGCTACCCTGAACCAGGGCACTCCCTACGATTACAACTCTGTCATGCAGTACCACAGGTAAGAACAGCTGGCTTCACTTCTGCCCCTGTGTGTGTGTGTGTGTGTGTGTGTGTGTGTGTGTGTGTGTGTGTGTGTGTGTGTGTGTGTGTGTGTGTGTGTGTGTGTGTGTGTGTGTGTGTGTGTGTGTGTGTGTGTGTGTGGGCATGTGTGTGTGTGTGTGTGTGTGTAGGATGTGCTGTGTTCCCTTCTAACTGCTCCGTGTCCTCTTGCAGGTACGCCTTCTCCAAGAACAACCAGCCCACCATGGTCCCCATCCCCGACCCCAACGTGTCCTTTGGCAACGCCAAGGAGATGAGTCGCAACGACAAAGCCAGGCTCAACACTCTCTACAAGTGCTGTGAGTGTCCATATGAGCATGTTATAAAAAATAAATATACATATACACATGTATTCAACATTGAATTTGGACCTAATCCCCCTCTGTGCTTTTCACTGTTACAGAAGAAGTGTTTTCAGATGTGCTGACAGACGACCAGAGGCTCCCTGACCAACAGAAGCTGCAGCCCTGAACTCATCAGCACAACAGCCAATGATCATTCTATAAAGTTTTTCGAACTGCAACACTGTACTCTCTTTGCGTTCTTTCATCACATCCTTGTTGGTTTCTCAAAGGTTAAAGGCAGGGTGGGTGGTGATGAAAAGCTAGTGAGATTTGAAAGTAGCATCTCCTCGGGGCTCCATCTAATCCTACAAACAAAAAATGCACCCCAAAAAAACAAATAAAAACTTTCTCCAACAGAAAACACTGTTCACAAACTGCTCCAAACAGCTCTATTGTAGTCCACCATTTACTGCATGACATTTACTTGTACAGTACAACAAAAATTATGGTGTTTTTTAAAAAATTAAACCATGTAAACCTATTCTGATATAACCTCTAAATACAATTATGAACCTGAAAATGAGCATAATATGAGAACTTTAAGTAAGTGATCTGAGTACTTCTTCCTCCACTGTCACTAACATGAGATTTCATTATTTCCAGCTACATTTGACACATTGTATGTAACATTAAAAACAAGTGCAATTATATATAACTTTTTGTGTGCAAACCTAGCAGATCAACACTCAGTCAATCTTCATCGGTCATTGACGGTTTACTTGAAATGATCAGGTTAGGGTAAATTGGTCCAAGTCAGAAGCGTTATTTTTAACAGCTCAGTGCCCTGTAACAGCCTTCCAATCAGGTGCAGGTTTCTGTGGCTTAAGCAAGGTATCAAAAATCATTTGCATTCCCACCGGCCAAGTGACCACAGGGACTGATAGGAGGGGTAAGGGAGTGACGCAAGCACCGCAACGGTCTTTATAACATCGTCACTAGACCTTAGCACCACATACAACAACAAAGCAGCACGGTCGTTTACAGCGAGGCATCCCAGGATGACAGGCCGACCAGCAAACAAGCGATCAGCTGCCAGTCCCTTCACTTTATGGAGCTCCGAGAACTTTGAAGCAAATTGTCAATTAGGCAACGATTTTCGGAAGACTGCCTATATTCGAAATCTAAACAGTTCATATCTCACCTAAAACGTTGTCAGAAGTGACTTTAATGATGAATAAGATGGTGAAAATTGTTAAAAATGTCCCGCTGTTGTTGTGTCTGCAAACAGACTGCGCACTGCAAGATCTGGGATGGCAGTGGGCGGGACTTATAATTTCGACCAATCAAGTAGACCTAAGAAAAGGGAAAAGGGAAAAAGGGAAAAGACCAAGGGGCCAGGCTTCTGTCCTCAGAGCGAAGCCGCGATGGCGCCATTTTGCTAGCCCTTTCCCATCACCCCCGTTAGCATCCCATTGACTGCAATTCATTTTGGCGTCACTTTGACAGCCAATAACTTTACATCTGAAGCGTTTAAAGACTTGATTTGTCCGTTGTTTATTTCTTAAGAAACACGACAATGTACACAAGGCTACATTACCTTGTACCTCACGTTATGGCTCCGTAGCAGACGTTTTTATAAAAATAGGCTAATGATTGTGTCACGCGACTTACTGTCGCATTGTAGAGGAATTACCGTATAGTACAGGAGAAGCTCGCAGGCAGTTTTGACGTACATTAGCTGTTTAGTTTAATTACTAATGTTAACTAGCATTTTAGTTAGCAATAATTAGCCTGTGCCTATGTTATCTCCTTACATATACCTACGCTCTCCGTCTCTGATAGATTGGGAATGATTGAGATTTCTTTTGCGCAGCTACCAGAAGGCTTACAACGTTCAGAGACGTTGGTCACGTCACATCTAGGGCGGGAAGCTCAGTTTGCAGCTGCGCAGTAATGCTCAGTAACCCTTTCCCATCACCGGAAAAATGCTGGTAAGAGGCTTCACTTGTCTCCGTCGAAAACAGCAGGATCGCTGTGTCCATTTTATATACTGTCTATGGAAAAGACCCTGCTCTGAAGTAGGAGCTAAAAAAGTCCCGAAATACGGCCAGAAGAACTAAAAAATCCCCAAATTTATCCGGTGGGAACACGACAAAATAAGTGTTCTAGGAACGTTTTAGTTCTAAGAACTGCAAAAATCCCTCCGGTGGGAAAACCCCTATATATCTAGGTTAGGGTTATTCCCTCCCCAGTTAAAAGACCTAGTTAAAGGTAATTTGGATCCGTTTTCCTCTTTTGATGTTAATAGATGGGTGATTCTCAATCTCTCAATAGCAGGGATGGTCAATGTTCTAAAAATGGTTTGTGTTCCCAAGCTGAACTACCTTGTCCAATCTCTTACTCTGGAGGTTCCCCTATCATATTTTAAATGGTTTGACAGGATAACAAAGACATTTATATGGAATGGTAAAAACCTGGCTACATTTTAATAAATTACAAATACCCATTGATAGAGGAGGTTCGGGTCTACCAAAGATGTTGTATTATTGCTATGCTTTTAATTTAAGGCATCTGGCCCACTGGTCACTTCCTCCTGAGAGAGCCCGGACAGCACTCAAAAAGACAAGGGAAAGGGATCTGAGTATTACACTGGATGATGAGGAGTGGGTCAGAATCTGTAGTAATATTAAAACTATGTCACGCAATGTGAGGGTGCGCCTCATTCAGTTCAAGATTATTCATCGCTGGATGGAAGAATGAAGGGGTGCCGTCAATCCAGGAGTGGGCTTGTTAGACGGCTCGGGTGGCAGCGTTTGAAAAAAACGTCATATAAACGGAGGGCTCTAGAGGGCTCGTAGGAAGCTTTGTTCTGGGAAGAGACGTTTATAATGGGATTATGGTGTTGTCATTTATACATATGTTTATTTGGTTTATGTGTTATTGTGTTAGGGATCCTGTCTTGGACATGAGGACATAATTCACTGATCATGTGCCTTTTTCTTTATCTGTAAATCTAGGCAATATACTTACTCTCGTGTCTGTAGATAACAACGTGTGTGGGGAAAATAGATTGGTCTAACTTGACTGATGAGGATCTTAAAGAATATTATATTCAGTCTGACACCTTGTTGAGTAACATTGAATTACCAAAAGATTCCACTGCATGCTGTGATATTAATTGTAAGAACCCTCAACATGGTATTAAGCTGCGCTCCCTGTATGAGAATATTGTGAAGTCCCTCCTTGTTTTGAGCAGGCCCCTGTATAAGACACACAGATTGTACAAAGTCAAGCCAGGCTGGAATGACTATGTGGAAGAGATACATGCTGAGGCTCACGAAGTAAGAGCGTTCGCCCCATGTTGGCTGAGTCTGCTGTCCTTTGCTGCGTGTCGTCCCCCATCTCTCTCCCCCTTTCATGTCTATCCACTTTCAAACATAAAGGGAAAAACCTAATCTTAAAAAAATAAAAATAAATAAAAAAACATTTTGTGTCAGCGGCTCAGAGAAAATTACTCAGTTATGGCAGAAACATTATTATGAGCTGTTTAACTGTGTTAAAAGTAACTCATTTACAGTGGGTAACACTGATATACAATTTCCATCTGCTATTTCACCGCTAAATTCACTTCCGAGACTTTTTTATGCCAGAAATTAACTGTGTAGAGTTTGAATATGGGCAGTTTTACAAAAATTGATGGCCATTTGCACATTTTCTCCAATGCTGACTTGAGAAGCTCCAGTCTGACCAGGATCGCTTCCCGGCCGGTCGGCCAGTGATGCTCACAGACCCCGCTGTCAGCTGGAAGTCTATAAGGTGCCTCTGCACCCCTTTCGTTTCAGACATTCTCACCAGCCTTTGGGCCACGTCTATACACTTTTGATATATGTCAAGTCCAAATTGAAAAGCCAAATGTTAAATCGAAATGGAAAAGGTGAATCTTAAAATGTCAAAGGGAAATTGTCAAATTAAAAATTAAAAAGATAAAATTTCAAATTGAAAATTAAAATAAAATTATTTTTTTTTCTATTTTCCGCTTCACATTTTGAGTTTCATATTTGATGTTTCTCTTTTCTTCTTTCATGGATTTTCAATCAATAAAAGATTTCAAAGATTTAAGTTTAAGCAGTTATATTTAAGCTAGTCTGACTTCACTATGTGTGTGTGTGTGTGTGTGTGTGTGTGTGTGTGTGTGTGTGTGTGTGTGTGTGTGTGTGTGTGTGTGTGTGTGTGTGTGTGTGTGTGTGTGTGTGTAGGATGTGCTGTGCTCCCTTCTAACTGCTCCGTGTCCTCTTGCAGGACTGCCTTCTCCAAGAACAACCAGCCCACCATGGTCCCCATCCCCGACCCCAACGTGTCCTTTGGCAACGCCAGGAGGAGATGAGTCACAACGACAAAGCCAGGCTCAACATATATATATATATATATATATATATATATATATATATATATATATATATATATATATATACATTGAGTTTGGACCTCTGTGCTGTTGAATGTTACAGAAGAAGCATTTTCAGATGTGCTGACCCACAACCAGAGGCTCCCTGACCAACAGAAGTTGCAACCCTGAACTCATCAGCACAACAGCCAATAATCATTCTATAAAGTTTTTCTAACTGCAACACAGTACTCTCTTTTCATTCTTTCATCACATCCTTCTTTGTTTTCTCAAAGGTTAAAGTCACAGTTGGTAATGATGAAAAGGCAAGGCAAGTAAGCTTTATCTGTATAGCACATTCCCGCAACAAGGCCATTCAAAGTGTGTTAAAGTATCAATACAAATAAAATACAAGAATAAAAGTTACAGTGGAGCATTTGAAATGAACAATTATTTAAAGAAAGGCATTTAGGTATTCAGCCTTGATTTAAATGAACTGAGAGTTGCTGCAGACCTGCAGTTTTCTGGGAGTTTGTTCCAGATATGTGGAGCATAAAAACTGAACGCTGCTTCTGCCCGTTTAGTTCTGACTCTGGGGACAGAAAGAAGTATTTTGAAATCAATTTGTTGAGGGACAGGAAGCCAGTGTAAAGACTTCAGAACTGGCGTGATGTGATCCACTTTCTTGGTCTTAGTGAGTACTCGAGCAGCAGCGTTCTGAATCAGCTGTCTGATTGATTTTTTTATGGAGACCTGTCAAGAAACCGTTACAGTAGTCAAGTCTACTGAAGATAAAAGCATGGACAAATTTTTCCAGATTCTGCTGAGACATAAGTCCTTTAACCCTTGATATATTCTTAAAGCAATAGTGTGTAGTTTCTGTTGCCCCCATCAGGAATTCTAAGTAATGACAACAACACTGTACTGCCCTACAAAGGCAAAAGACCTTAACTCGCCAGTGTGAAACTGAGAAAAATGACTTTAAAGTTATCTTAATGTCTTGACAATTGAGTTATAGGTATAATATTGTAATTTTCACATTTTGTAGTGTATACCTAGTCTATCTACACAAAAATGTTGAACTCAAATTTGACTTTTGACCCTTTTTCAGAAGTTACTGTATTCTGCTTTAGCATTGCCCACAAAATGACAATTGGTCATACCAAGGCAAAAGACCTTAACTTCCATTTTATAGCACAATGTTATGATAACAATGATAACTTTTACTTAAAATGTAAGCAATGTTAACCCTATTGGACTCACTATGATAAAAATGGCTTCACATTTATCAACATCATATGAAAATGATATATCAATAATTTTTCTGTATTTCATATTCATACTAGTACACAGGCAGTCACATGATTTATTCACACACTCTCTCTGACAGAAGTCAGAATTAAGAATGAGAGCGTTTTGATTTTTTAATGCATATAAAGCATGTTATTCTGTTTCAATATGAGGCACTATTTAGACTCATTGCAAAAATGAGGACGTGAACATAAAGATTGCGTCATTCACGTGCATATTAAGTAGCCATGCTGGTTTGTTTCCGTCTTATAATACATCCATAGACAGCTTTTGTTTTAGCTTGTTTGTCGAAATTCGCTATTTAGAGTAGGCCTAGAGCTGTGTTTGCATAAACAGCGCGGTGGACGAGAGTGGACTGCGCCCAGACAGAGATTGAAATATATCCCCAGCTAACAATTTTTGGTTCCTAAAACGTTTTGGTAATGTTCGTTTTTGGTTGCAGAAACGTTCCCTGAAGGTTAGTTTTTGGTTAGTTTGTGGTAAGTTTTTGGTCCCCACGGCAAGTTTTGTGAACGTTTTATGAACGTTAGTTTTTGGTTACATCGAACGTTCTCAGAACGTTCCCAGAACGTTCGCCTAACGTTGCAACCTTTAGAGAACGTTCGCCTAACGTTGCAATCTTTAGAGAACGTTGCCAGAACGTTCACCTAACGTTGCAACCTTTAGAGAACGTTCGCTTAACGTTACCCTAGGTGAGTGGGTAGGTGTCAGTACACGATCCGTTCCATCTGCACGATCCGTTCTTCGCATGCGCAGAATTGCGTAGCAGAAAACCTGTGCGTTTTGTACCACGCATGCGTTAAAAAACACTTGACGGCAACTGGCAGCATATTTTTCTTGACGTCATTGTTGTGTTGTTTATGTTGATAGTTTTACTGGTAATACTTCGTCTTGACCATAGACCATTAATTAATTATTAATATACCTGTCTATGGTCTTGACTAATAACGCAACGAAGTGTGAACGTACAAAAGTGTCCTTTCAAAGACGGATGACAGCTCTTCCAGCCACCACTGCTGTATACCATAGTAGCTACATGCTAACGGCAGTAAACATGTCATCTTGGCGGCCATTGTTGTTAAATTCTCCCCAATTCTGGGTCTCATTCCTGCTGAAACATGTCCGATTGGGTCGTGTTTGGTTCAGAAGCCTTTATCTGAGATTTCTCACGTTAGAAAGTGCTGCTTTGTTCCACTATCTAACGTTAGCATACTCCTAGCGGCTAACGGCTACGTAGCATGCTAACGCGACATAGCTGTAATCTTGGCCAATGCTGGTAATTTCTCCCAAAATTCCGGTCACTTTAGTGCTGGGCCATGTCCGGTTGTGTAGTGTTTGGTTTATAAGTCTTTATTGGTGATTGTTCGCGGTAGCAGCGGAGTATATAGCAGGACTTTACCGTGAAAAATCACCACCGTTGGCCAAGATAACAGATATGTTGCGTTAGCATGCAGCTACATAATAGTTATGTATGCACATGCGCAGAACGGACCGGTAATCGTGCAAGCGTAGAACTGATCAGCTGGGGTCGTAAAAGCATGAGCTTCTGCGCATGCGCGGAGTTATGCGCATGATAAAGCAGATCCTTAATGTTCCAAAAATGACAATAACTCATTTTTGACCAAAATTGAGTTACGGTCTTTTGGCTTTGCACGGCAGTGTATGCACATCCACATAATACAAGCCTTCCGTGATCGCGCAGTTGCTAGTAGCCAAGGAGGACATGGAGAATTAAAAAACATGATGGTCATTAGCTTCACTTGAGCTTCTGTGCGGGAAAGTCACCGGACGCCACAATCTTCTGAACATAGCCATACTGAGAAATACAGAGAGAGCTGTGTGGAGCTCCATCCATCCATCCATCCATCGTTGTCCGCTTATCCGTGGTCGGGTCGCGGGGGGAGCAGCTCCAGCAGGGGACCCCAAACTTCCCTTTCCCGAGCCACATTAACCAGCTCTGACTGGGGGATCCCGAGGCGTTCCCAGGCCAGGTTGGAGATGTAATCCCTCCACCTAGTCCTGGGTCTTCCCCGAGGCCTCCTCCCAGCTGGACGTGCCTGGAACACCTCCCTAGGGAGGCGCCCAGGGGGCATCCTTACCAGATGCCCGAACCACCTCAACTGGCTCCTTTCGACGTGAAGGAGCAGCGACTCTACTCCGAGCTCCTCACGGATGACTGAGCTTCTCACCCTATCTCTAAGGGAGACGCCAGCCACCCTCCTGAGGAAACCCATTTTGGCCGCTTGTACCCTGGATCTCGTTCTTTCGGTCATGACCCAGCCTTCATGACCATAGGTGAGGGTAGGAACAAAAACTGACCGGTAGATCGAGAGCTTTGCCTTCTGGCTCAGCTCTCTTATCGTCACAACGGTTTGATAAACTGAATGTAATACCGCCCCCGCTGCGCCGATTCTCCGACCAATCTCCCGCTCCATTGTCCCCTCACTCGCGAACAAGACCCCAAGGTACTTAAACTCCTTCACTTGGGGTAAGGACTCATTCCCTACCTGGAGAAGGCACTCCATCGGTTTCCTGCTGAGAACCATGGCCTCAGATTTAGAGGTGCTGATCCTCATCCCCGCCGCTTCACACTCGGCTGCAAACCGATCCAGTGAGTGCTGAAGGTCACAGGCTGATGATGCCATCAGGACCACATCATCTGCAAAGAGCAGCAATGAGATCCCCAGCCCACCGAACTGCAACCCCTCCCTGCCACGACTACGCCTCAATATCCTGTCCATAAATACTACGAACAGGATTGGTGATAAAGCGCAGCCCTGGCGGAGGCCAACCCTCACCTGGAACATGTCCGACTTACTGCCGAGAACCCGGACACAGCTCTCGCTTTGGTCATACAGAGATTGGATGGCCCTGAGAAGGGATCCCCTCACCCCATACTCCCGCAGCACCTCCCACAATGTCTCCCGGGGGACCCGGTCATACGCCTTCTCCAGATCCACAAAACACATGTAGACTGGATGGGCATACTCCCAGGCTCCCTCCAGGATCCTTGCTAGAGTAAAGAGCTGATCCGTTGTTCCATGACCAGGACGGAATCCGCATTGTTCCTCTTCAACCTGAGGTTCGACTATCGGCCGAACCCTCCTTTCCAGCACCTTGGAGTAGATGGTCTTAATTAGCTTTTTAGCAGCTCATTTGGTAATGGCGTGAATGTAACAGACGTTCATTAATATCAAAAGTTCCACTAAAGCTTTATGGTGATAATAGGCTGACTTTGTAAGTGTCTTAATGTGGCTATTGAAATTAAGGTCGGAGTCCCTGACTACACCAAGATTTCTGGCTTTGTCCATTGTTTTCAATATTGCCGATTGAAGCTGAGTGCTGACTTTTAATCGTTCGTCTTTGGCTCCAAAAACAACCACCTCCAAGTTCTGGCACATTCAATTGTTCATTTGTCCAATGCACTTACTCAGTTTTTGTAGTGGACTAATAGTCCCCTGGTGATATGTTTATGTAAATTTGTGTGTCATCTGCATAACATTGGTAACTTATTTTGTTGTTTTCCATACTCTGAGCCAGTGTAAGCATGTAGATGTTAAACATAAGAGGCCCCAGAATGGAGCCTTGGGGAACATCATATTTGTCTGCTTAGATGGGTCATTATCTATAGACACAAAGTAGTGCCTATTCTTTAAGTAGGATTCAAAAAAGTCCAACCAGAAAGTCCAACCCAGTTTTCCAATCTGTCTAGTTCATCTTTACAGTCAGTGTTGTTCCTGAACGCGTTCATATTTTGTGTGAACGTGAACTGAACATACTGTATTACTGCCTGATGAACATTACTGTGAACTCATTCATTCTGGTGTCTGTGAACGGCACACTCTCTCAGTTTAACTACGTTCAATAGGGTGCCAGATTTCTATAGAAAAGAAAATCCACACTTCAGTCACATCCACAGCAAACCTGAAACGGCACATTGAACTGAAGCACCCGGCTAGCCTTTCTATGGAATGCCGTTTTATTCAGAATTAAATAAATTAAATAATAAATACATGAATAAATAAATAAATATGCCTTTAAAATACATCATGAAATAAAAAATGAGGCAATACATAAATAATTAAATACATTTTATTATTTTATCCACATTTAGTTTATAGTCCACATTTATTTATTTCAAGAGACTTTTATTTCATAAATCCACATTTATTTATTTCAAGAGACTTTTATTTTGTATATCCACATTTATTTATTTCCGTGGACTTTTATTTCCTAATGCCACATTTATTTATTTCCCTCTCTATTTATTTCCAGTTCTTATATGCAAATCGGTGGGTGTGGCTATCTCTCACATTTAGAACAAGGTGAATGGGACTTCTTTGGCAGACCAACAACAGGACAATTTTAACAATTTTCGCTATCTTATAATAGAAATCTTATAGAAATGAACTGTTTAGATTTCAAATATAGGCAGTCTTGCAAAAATCATTGCCGAATTGACAATTTGCTTCAAAGTTTTCGGATTTGAGGAGCTCCATATAGTGACACGACAGCCAGCCAGCGCCTGCCGGGGCCGCTAGCTCATCGCTCGGACAGTCACGCTCGGAGAACCCGCTGTAAGCTGGAGGTCTCTCAGACCGGTCTCGTAAATAAGAGGCCACACACACACACACACACACACACACACACACACACACACACACGGCCACAGCGCAGCAGGCACAGGCGGGGGGAGAGAGAGAGATACCCGTTTCTCTTCGAGAATAATTCCCATTCACCTTGTCTCACTTCAGCTTCAACGCAAATGTTCAGTTTAATGTGAATAAGAGCAGTCGTTTGCCCGCTAGCTCACTTAACAACGCCTCAGCTAATGTCGTGTCAACCCGCAGTGGGTACAGAGCACCGCGAGCTGTGTCAGCGCTAGTTGGTGGTCTAGTTACCCCAGAAAAGGTGACTGTGGGCTGGGTACAGAGCACCGCGAACTGCCGGTCGTGGTGCTCCGTCAGGTCAGCGCTAGTTGGTGGTCTAGTTACCCCAGAATAGGTGACTGTACACTGGGTAAAGAGCCCCGCAAACTACCAGTCGTGTTGCACTCTCACTTCGCCAGCCTTTTTTTGCCTACGGCTCTGTTCTGAATGTGAGAGATAGCCACGCCCCCTGATTTGCATATAAGAACTGGAAATAAATAGATAGGGAAATAAATAAATGTGGCATTAGGAAATAGAAGTCTCTTGAAATAAATAAATGTAGACTTATGAAATAAAAGTCTCTTGAAATAAATAAATACATAAATATAGACTTATGAAATAAAAGTCTCTTGAAATAAATAAATGTGGACTTATGAAATAAAAGTCTCTTGAAATAAATAAATGTGGACTTATGAAATAAAAGTCTCTTGAAATAAATAAATGTGGACTTAAATAAAAAATAAATATATAACAGTACCATGAAATAATGAAATATATTTAATTATGTATTTATTTCTTTGAAGAAGAGTGAAATTCTTCCACATGATATTTTGTTATTTTATAACATACCAGTTTTTAAGATAAACAAGAGGCATGAATATCAGCAGTTTGCTTCAATATATATATTTTAATTTTGTCTGTACTAATTTACGTAATACTAGAACAAAATTACAAACTAAAGGTATGTAATAGTAACCAAGAATTGTGGGGCTAATCCAGCCTCTCTGCAGCATCAGGCCACAAGTTTTCATCATCACATTGGATGTCCTAGCTTGCCATGCAGCGGCATCATCTATAAATACAAATGAATGTGGTGTTTCCATTGCTTCCACCTCAATTACTTTCTGAAAAACAGTAAGTGTGCAGTTTTCCTATAGTAAAGGTAGTGTTTTTCACATTTTTTATAGCTGTGATTGTAACCTCAGACATCTTACCTGGAATTATTGGTATCTTTGCTTTTTTACCTGTTCACTGTTTCTCTCGAAAGGTACAGTGAATAACTGCTTCATTCTTATTTGGTATTTGTTTACAAAAAAATCTTTCTGAGCTTTCCCTATATACATACATACATACATACATACAGCAGCATATATGTTCAAAACTAGCCTAAAACAAGACATGTGCAAAACTCTAACTACAGTCTGCACTACCAACAGTCACCTGAGCTAAACAGTTCACATCACCTGCAAAACTCACTGAGAGCAACATTACTCTTAACACACGGCTCAAAACAGGCTCAGTGCAGCCAAACTCTATACACAACCCTCACTGAGATAACACACACTGTCACTCAGAACACACCGAGAGTAAAAACACTAGCATCAAACACCAGTACAGAAAATACTAACTTTTCAGCTTTACAGTTTGAACAATTTTAGTGACTTCATACAAAGTAATATTTTCTTCAAAGTGACATTCTTTCACATGATTTATTTAAATTTTTAGAACATAACAATTCTTTAAGGTAATTAGCAGTTTGCTTCAATAGTCTGTACTACAGTAATTTACGGAATTACAGTAATGAGAAAAAAAAGGTAGAAACTATAAGTACATAGGCTACTGTAATTCAAACAAATAATTGCATAAGGGGCTAATCCTGCCTCTCTCTAGCATCAGGCCACAGGTTCGTCAACATCACATCTAATGTTCTCTCTTGCCATGCACCTGGGGAAGAACCTTCTGGAGTGCCTTATCCATCCCTGGCAGTCCTCTGGACTCGTGTCCTCACATCCGGCACGCATGGCTTCCAAAAGAGACATTTGGTCATGTGGGTGGTGACCAAACACTTTCCACCTCCAGGCAGAGAAAAACTCCTCTATTGGGTTGAGGAAGGGTGAATATGCAGGCAGGTACAAAACCATAAATCTGCGATGTGCTGCAAACCAATCTGTGACATCGATAAATACAAATGAATGTGGTGTTTCCAGTGCTTCCACCTCCATTACACTCTGAAAAACAGTAAGTGCACAGTTTTACTGTAGTAATACTAGTGTGTTTTTTTACTGTAAATATTTTTTTATAGCTGTGTATGTAACCTCAGACGTCTTACCTGGACATATTGGTACCTTTGCTCTTTTGTTTCCGTTCACTGTTTCTCTCAAACGGTACAGTGTATAACTTTCATTTTATGTAGGACTCGAGCAATAGTTGTTGTGCTGACAGAATAAACATTTTCAAATATATCATTATCAGCCAGCACTCTATCTTGAATCTCACGCATTTTATTCCATTGTTGACAACAACCATGTCAATAATAGCATTTTCCTGCGCATCTGAAAATATTTTGCTCTTCCTCCTGTTGGGGGCAGCCTTTGGGTCCTGTTGTAAAAATATATTTTACAGTCAAAGTTACTGTAATATATATCTGTGTAAATATTCTATAATTGCAATACAAAATAAATTCCTGTAATGTTTTCATTTACTGTAAGGATGTAACTCTCACCTGTTTGTATGATAGAAAATTTGCATTACAGATGCCACTGTGGATCTTTGCAGATTGGGTTGCACCCTCAACCCTGCCTCTCTCAATGAGAGACCATGGTTCACGACATGGTCTTTAAGTGTAGCCCTTATTTCATCTGAAATAACAGCTCTTTGTCTTCCTCCACGCATCTGCCCTCTCCCTCTCCCTGCCACCCTTCTCCCTCCACGAACCCGTCTTCCTTGTTCCATTTCCAAAATTAGTCTTTCTGAGCTCTCCCTATATATCTATATCTATATATCTATCTCTCTCTCTCTCTCTCTCTCTCTATATATATATATATATATATATATATATATATATATATATATATGTGTGTGTGTGTGTGTGTGTGTGTTCACTAACAAGTCTAAAACAAGACACCTGCTTAGCCTTTCAGCTGAAATTGCAATCAGGAGTGTTTGAAAGGCACAAGGTTGAAATCTATTATGTTTTGAATGTGTGGTTCACAGTTTTGACAGCAGTGTGTTAGCATTTGAACAACGTGCTGTAAATCCACAGTGCTGTGCTGGTTGTGGTTAAAGTCATGGGATAAGTGTTTAGAGTTTTGAAAACTGTGTACAAGCATTGAAAAACAAACTAGAGTTTGGTCCACATGAACTGCTGCTGTGCAGACTGTAGTTAGAGTTTTGCACATGTAGCTGCAGTTGTGCTCACTGTCGTTTAGCAATCGTAAAAAACTGTAGGATTTGAGCTTAAATTGCAATCAGCAGTGTTTGAAATGCACAGGGCTTAAATCCATTCTGTATTGAATGTGTGGTTAACATTTTGGCAGCAATGTGTTAGCATTTAAACAAAGTGCTGTAAATCCACAGTGTTGTGTAGAGTTTTGAAAACTGTGTTCAAACAATGAAAAATGAACTACAGTTTGGTGCACATGAACTGCTGCTGTGCGGACTGTGGTTTTGTAGTGGTTTTCTAGTTTTGCACATGCGGTTCCAGTTGTGCCCACTGTCCTCTAGCAATTGAAAAAAAAACTGTGACCTATCGACAGTAGCAAACAAAGCATGTGAATAATTATTGTTTATGGCTATAATGTCAGAGAAGAAGGACCGCCTTGCATTCCTCAGTTCCAAATTTTAAATGCGAAGTCTCTCTTTATAGATGTCATAATGGACCTGGAGATTTGTTTTTCACCACCTGCGTTCAGCTTTTCGGCACTCTTTTTCTGTTCCAACCAGTGTGACATTTCTCCATGGAGATCTTTTCTTACCAGAGACAGCTTTCACCTTAGTGGGATCAATGGCATCAATAACATTTGTAATTTTAGAATTTAAATGATCTACAAGCTCACTGACTGAGACTCAAGAGAAGGCAGATGTGGAGGAGAAAAGCTGAATTAATGTTTCACTTGTGTTCTCAGTGAAATACCATTTTCTGATTAGCTCTGTTTGAACACTTGTGTGCACAGAGATAGTGCAGTTAAAGAACACACAGGAATGATCAGAGAGAGCGACATCAGTCACCATAACCTTGGACATAGTCACACCCTTGGAGATAATTAAGTCCAGAGTGTGCCCCTTATTGTGTGTGAGCTCCATCACATTCTGAATCAGTCCATAGTTATCAAAAACAGCAGAATATAACATTACACATTTGAATTTGTTTGGACTTGCATTAGCTGTTTAAGTTTAATTACTAATGTTAACTAGCATTTTAGTTAGCAATAATTAGCCTGTACCTATGTTATCTCCTTACATATACCTACACTCTCTGCAAGGCCGCTTTAATGCATGGGCTTACCTGGGCTGAAAATTAGGAGTGACCCACGTGTCCCCATCGCCTATGGCCCGTGAGTTTACCTATCAGAATGTCTATAGTTAGTTTTGGGGTGTGTCCCTCTATGACTGAGTAATGTCTTCTGTACTGGTTTGCGCTTCAGAGAGCAACAGCGGGATATTTTTAACAATTTTTCACCATCTTATTCATCATTAAAGTCACTTCTGACAACGTTTTACGCGAGAAATGAACTGTTTAGATTTCGAATATAGGCAGTCATCCGAAAATCGTTGCCAAGTTTTCGGAGTTGAGAAGCTCCATAAAGTGACGGACAGCCAGCTGGACACAGCCCTGGAAGTGACTGGCGTTAGCAGCTAGACAAGAGATGCACTGCCTGCCTGCCCAGCTAGGTTAGCAAGACCGAAAAAAAAAACACAATAGAAATGCACATAAACATAACTTTACTTTGCTGACATCAAACTTGGAGAAGAGAGAACACAAGTTTACCTGATTGTTGTTCCCGCAATTCACTCTCATGGTGTTTTTTTTCCTCTTTTCGTGACCAGAAGGATAGTTTTGCTTCATTTTGTCATGGATGTTGTAAACATTAATTGACGCGCTATGGCACGAGGGGGAGGCGGGGCCTCAAGTAATTTGCGGGGCCCTACGCAGCTTGCGTAGTGAGCGTATAGGGCGGATCGGCTCTGCTTTTAAAGCAACACTATAAGGCGTTTTCCCACCGGAGGGACTTTTGCAGTTCCTAGAACTAAAACGTTCCTAGAACACTTTTTTTGTCGTGTTCCCACCAGACAAATTTGGACTTTTTTAGCTCCTACTTCAGAGCAGGGTCTTTTCCCTTTTCCTAGGTCTACTTGATTGGTCGAACTTATAAGTCACGCCCACTGCCAACCCAGATCTTGCAGTGCGCCGTCTGTACTTGCAGACAGAGCAACAGCGGGACATTTTTTAACAATTTTCACCATCTTATTCATCATTAAAGTCACTTCTGACAACGTTTTAGGCGAGAAATGAACTGTTTAGATTTCGAATATAGGCAGTCATCCGAAAATCGTTGCCCGAATTGACAATTTGCTTCAAAGTTTTCGGAGTTGAGAAGCTCCATAAAGTGATGGACAGCCAGCTGGTGGCGGCCCATTATCGCTTGCTCGCCGGTCGGCCTGTCATCCTGAGACACCCCGCTGTAAGTTGCCGGTCTGTCAGAACGATCTCGTAAATAAGAGGCTTTTATTTCGCCGTTGACGGATTGTTTGTTTAAATATCACAACACATGTCCATCATAAGATTAACGGGAACGTGTGGTTAACTGCCTTTTTGGCGTTAAACTCCACAAGCGCCTGGTCGCCGTCTCACACACACACACACACACACACACACACACACACACACACACACACGGCCACAGGCAGAGAGAGAGAGAGAGAGATACCTTCGGGAGACTTGTTTAAATTATGACATAGGCTACATTAGATTTAGTATATAGTTCATACTTTTTTTTGGCGTATTTCTTTTCTGATTTTAATGCTATAAAGACCGTTTCCGTGCTTGCATCACTCCCCTTACTCCACCTTGGCCAGTGGGAATGCAAATGGAAAAAAGGATTTTGGGGGTGAGTAGTTCTTAGAATTGCTTAGAAGTGTACTTTTCCTCTAAAAAGTACAAGTAGGCTACTATCCGGTAGAAAACCCTCGGCTTCCTCAGTCATTGTATATTTTATCCTCATGCCCTCTCGGCTGCTGCTTGCTAACGTTATTTCAGACTCTGGCTCTACAGCTAATCAACAGTTTGCCTTGAATCCTTTTCTGCAACATACTCTTCTACAGCTAACGTTCAGTCAACTAGTATACTATATATATAACTATAACAGTTCATTTTTAGTAGGCTATATTTTAGAACCTATCCATAACCATTTTTTGCTATTTGCCTTATTATTTGATATACAAAAATATAAATAATGTCACACAGCGAATTAGTAATCATTTAAAAAAGTAAAAAATATTAAATCCAGCTCCTGCCAGCAGGTGTATGTGATTGGTTCACAGGGCTTGCTGAGGCCAGAGAAGAGGCTCTTACTTTGATCTGCTGTTCTTTGCTAATGCTGTTATCAGTTATTATCAATGTTTGTGCAGACAGGTGATGGTTGGTGATGTTTTTCATAATATCGTTTGAAATCATACTTTCACACATTTTGGTTTTATCATCACCATAAGTTGCTGTGTGTGGTTGTTACATAAAGTATCTTGTGTTTATGCTCAGGTGGACTCAGTGATATGTTAATAACAATATTATGGTGTTTTCTGGCTCAAAGAGGGAAAACTCACTGTTGTATGCCTCAAAAGAAACCAATGCATTTTGTGATGTAGATTACCTAGATATTACACTTTTTTTAAATGAGACTCTGTAAATCGAGGGGATGGGGGGCCTACAAAACCTCTCAGCCCCGGGGCTTAACATTAGGTTGCAGAGACTCTCTCTGTCTCTGCAAGATTGGGAATGATTGAGATTTCTCTTGGCACAGCTACCAGAAAACTTAAAACATTCAGACACGTTGCGCACGTCACGTCACATCTATGTCGGCAAGCTCAGTTTGCAGCTGCGCAGTAACACTCAGCACTCACCGGAAAAGTGCTTCTAATAGACTACACTTGTCTCCGTCAACAACAGCGGAGTCACTCGGTCCATTTCTTCTATGTCAATGGGGTAGACTCTCCATAGTCATGCACCATCTTGAAATACGTTAGCCGGTAAGGGACACACAGGCTATACTGCTCCGCCTTTTGCCTTTCACAGGTGCTGCTAATGGGTATCGTCGTTTCCCGGCCCGGCAAGTTTGAAGAAGGAAACACGGAGGACCACACTTATTCAAAAATGGATATTGTAAAGAGCAAGAGACTGGCGTCAAAAGAAAAAAGAGTGAACATTGGAACTGCTAGTTAATTATCCTCTGGACCACTGCAGTCTCCATTTTTTCTTCTCCTTTCCGTTGGGTTGCACGCGTGCCCGCTCGTGGTGTGAAACAGTGTTAATTTTGACAACAAATTCTGATTTAGTCTTAGTCTTAGTCTTTTGAATAACACACCATTTAGTTTTAG
This sequence comes from Gymnocephalus cernua, assembly GCA_023631565.1. Taxonomy (NCBI): domain Eukaryota; kingdom Metazoa; phylum Chordata; class Actinopteri; order Perciformes; family Percidae; genus Gymnocephalus; species Gymnocephalus cernua. The sequence continues at coordinate 35,351,392 of CM042426.1, read as the reverse complement.
TCTTATTTTAGTCATCTGAAATCTTTTAGTCTTAGTCTAGTTTTAGTCGACTAAATATCATAAGAGTTTTAGTCTTAGTCTAGTCTTTAGTCTTTTAGTCTTAGTCTAGTTTCTTGCCCAATCTCCACACACACACACACACACACACACACACACACACACACACACACACACACACACGCACGCACGCACGCACGCACACACACACACACACACACACACACACGATTCTTCAATTTGAGGAGATTGAATATTTATTCTCATTAATTCAGCGAGACAATCGTATAATCAATACAGTTCAGAGGTGGTTTCCTTTAGCTTCTATTTTATTCCAAGTTTAGTAGAAACACGGTGGTTTATCTGATAAAATAACCTTAGCGTGTATGCTTACCTTCGCATGTATTTCTGGATGAGTCGTCTGTAAATGTCGCTTCAAGTTGGTGGTGTTTTTCCCAGCGATTTTTGCTTCACACGGTTTACAGGCGGTCTTGTTGTCATATGTGAAGTGTGACCAGATGTCAATTCTTCGTTTTCATCCTAGACCTAGCTCTGACATGTCTGTTGTTCATGAGAGCAACTGTGTAACTGCTGCTGCTGCGTTTGTTCAGCTAGCTGTTGCGCCTGCATTTGCCGCGGCTTTTTAAAAAGGCTCCGCTGTTTCTGCATAAATCAACCTACCCTCAAAGATTCGCTCTGATTGGATCTCTTCCCAACTTGTTCCACAAAAAGAGTAGTTCTGATTGGATCTCTTCTCCATTCGGCCCGCCCTAACATTTTCGTCTCATTTTTATTCGTTGACTAAAGTGTCAGTTATATTTCGTCACAGTCTTCGTCATCATTCTGACTTTTTATTTAGTTTTTATTTAGTTTTTGTCCGTGAAAAAGGTTCGTTGACGAATATTTTTCGTCATAGTCTTCGTCAACGAAATTAACACTGGTGTGAAACGCGCGTCCGCGCCTGACATGCACTCCAACAACCACGGCTGATTTTATCTTTTGTACACTTTTGCTTTTTGAAGCGTGACGGCTACCGTAGCTGCAATACGTACTTTCAACTGCGTGGTGAGAGAGAGTTGATTACGATATATGATCTCAACGCTAGATGGGAGAAATTCTTACACAATGTAGCTTTAAAGCTGTGTGAGCTGTAGTTCCAATGAGACAACCAGCAGTGGGACCAAAGTGGGAAAAGTTACATAGGCGTTTTCCCACCGGATAGTACTTGTACTTTTTAGGGGAAAAGTACACTTCTAAGCAGTTCTAAGAACTACTCTCCCCCAAAATCTTTTTTTCCATTTGCATTCCCACCGGCCAAGTGACCACAGGGACTGGTAGGAGGGGTAAGGGAGTGACGCAAGCACCGCAACGGTCTTTATAACATCGTCACTAGACCTTAGCACCACATACAACAACAAAGCAGCATGATGGAGGAGAACATCAGAATGTTCCTGTTGTGCCTTGCTGGGATCCTTATAACGGAGTTTGAACGGCTGCGTTTAAAGACTAGGCTGGAGTACATAACAGAGAAACACAGACAATAAACAAAAATAAATCTTTTTTTCCATTTGCATTTGCACTGGCCAAGTGACCAAAGGGACTGGTAGGAGGGGTAAGGGAGTGATGCAAGCACAGCAACGGTCTTAATTAAAATCAGAGGAGAAATACGCCAAACTATATAAATCTAATGTCTAAATCTGTCATAATTTAAACAAGTCTCCCGAAGAGAAACCGTTATATATCTCTCTCTCTCTCTCTCTCTCTCTCTCTCTCTCTCTCTGCCTGTGGCCGTGTGTGTGTGTGTGCGTGTGTGTGACGGCGGACCAGGCGCTTGTGGAGTTTAACGGCAAAAAGGCAGTTAACCACACATTCCCGTTAATCTTATGATGGACATGTGTTGTGATATTTAAACAAACAACGGCGAATTAAAAGCCTTTTATTTACGAGACAAGTCTGAGAGTCCGCTAGTTTACAGCGGGGCGTCCCAGGATGACAGGCCGACCGGCGAACAAGCGATCCGGCCACTTCTCAACTCCGAAAACTTTTAAACAAAAATACGCCAAAAAAAGTATGAACTATATACTAAATCTAATGTAGGCTATATGTCATAATTTAAACAAGTCAGGTCTCTCTCTCTCTCTCTCTTTCTCTCTCTCTCTCTCTCTCTCTCTCTCCCTCCCTGTGGCCATGTGTGTGCGTGCGTGCGTGCGTGCGTGCGTGCGTGCGTGCGTGCGTGCGTGCGTGCGTGACGGCGGACCAGGCGCTTGTGGAGTTTAACGAAATAAAAGCCTCTTATTTACGAGATCGGTCTGACAGACCGGCAACTTACAGCGGGGTGTCTCAGGATGACAGGATGACAGGCCGACCAGCGAGCAAGCGATAATGGGCCGCCACCAGCTGGCTGTCCATCACTTTATGGAGCTTCTCAACTCCGAAAACTTTGAAGCAAATTGTCAATTCGGGCAACGATTTTCGGATGACTGCCTATATTCGAAATCTAAACAGTTCATTTCTCGCCTAAAACGTTGTCAGAAGTGACTTTAATGATGAATAAGATGGTGAAAATTGTTAAAAAATGTCCCGCTGTTGCTCTGTCTGCAAGTACAGACGGCGCACTGCAAGATCTGGGTTGGCAGTGGGCGTGACTTATAAGTTCGACCAATCAAGTAGACCTAGGAAAAGGGAAAAGACCCTGCTCTGAAGTAGGAGCTAAAAAAGTCCAAATTTGTCTGGTGGGAACACGACAAAAAAAGTGTTCTAGGAACGTTTTAGTTCTAGGAACTGCAAAAGTCCCTCCGGTGGGAAAACGCCTTATAGTGTTGCTTTAAAAGCAGAGCCGATCCGCCCTATACGCTCACTACGCAAGCTGCGTAGGGCCCCGCAAATTACTTGAGGCCCCGCCTCCCGCTCGTGCCATAGCGCGTCAATTAATGTTTACAACATCCATGACAAAATGAAGCAAAACTATCCTTCTGGTCACGAAAAGAGGAAAAAAAACACCATGAGAGTGAATTGCGGGAACAACAATCAGGTAAACTTGTGTTCTCTCTTCTCCAAGTTTGATGTCAGCAAAGTAAAGTTATGTTTATGTGCATTTCTATTGTGTTTTTTTTTTCGGTCTTGCTAACCTAGCTGGGCAGGCAGGCAGTGCATCTCTTGTCTAGCTGCTAACGCCAGTCACTTCCAGGGCTGTGTTTTGTGACTTTGTGCCTGACAAAAGCAGTGGCGGATCTAGAAAATTTTACATGGGGTGGCAAAGGGGTAGCGAGAGATCTTGGCAGGGTGGCAGGGTGGCAGGGTAAGACGGTAAATGAGAACCCCCATGTTAAATGCACTGCTATGCCCAGAGCCGATCCGCCCTATACGCTCACTACGCAAGCTGCGTAGGGCCCCGCAAATTACTTGAGGCCCCGCCTCCCCCTCGTGCCATAGCGCGTCAATTAATGTTTACAACATCCATGACAAAATGAAGCAAAACTATCCTTCTGGTCACGAAAAGAGGAAAAAAAACACCATGAGAGTGAATTGCGGGAACAACAATCAGGTAAACTTGTGTTCTCTCTTCTCCAAGTTTGATGTCAGCAAAGTAAAGTTATGTTTATGTGCATTTCTATTGTGTTTTTTTTTTCGGTCTTGCTAACCTAGCTGGGCAGGCAGGCAGTGCATCTCTTGTCTAGCTGCTAACGCCAGTCACTTCCAGGGCTGTGTTTTGTGACTTTGTGCCTGACAAAAGCAGTGGCGGATCTAGAAAATTTTACATGGGGTGGCAAAGGGGTAGCGAGAGATCTTGGCAGGGTGGCAGGGTGGCAGGGTAAGACGGTAAATGAGAACCCCCATGTTAAACGCACTGCTATGCCCTACTATGCCCTGCAACACCCTGCTACGCCCTGAACTGCTAGAACTATTATTTCTAGTCATAGTTCCATTATCTTTATTGTCACTATCATTGCCACCGTTTATCATACCAATTGCTATAATTATTATGAATCATAATTCTCCATATCTGTATATCTATATCAGTGTCTCTGTGTCCCAACCGGCAGCAGCAGATCACCACCCACCAAGAGCCTGGGTCTGTCTAGGCTCAGGTTTCTCCTCAGTTTTTCCTCGCCACTGTTGCACCAAATGTTTGCTCTTGGGGGAATTGTTGGGTCTTTGTAAATTATAGAGTGTGGTCTAGACCTACCCTATCTGTAAAGTGTATTGAGAAGAGTGAATTCTTGTTACGATTTGATACTACAAATAAAATTGAATTTAGCTGAAATTGAATTAAATGGCTTGATCATATTTACTGATACAGACAAATAGAACAGAACATAATGTCTTAATTTATCAGTAATTATGATCAAACAAAAGGTCAAACAAATGCTATGTTAGAGAAACTGTAAAACATCATTAGATAATATATATATATATATATATATATATATATATGTATATATATATATATATATATATATATATATATATATATATATATATATATATATATATATATATATATATATATGGCAATGGCAAATGGTTTACATAGCTCACGGCATCACGGGTCAGGTAGAGGGCCCCTTAGCAGAATTTTGCTTAGGGCCCCAGGGAGGTCAGGATCGGCACTGGCTATGCCCTACTATGCCCTGCAACACCCTGCTACGCCCTGAACTGCTAGAACTATTATTTCTAGTCATAGTTCCATTATCTTTATTGTCACTATCATTGCCACCGTTTATCATACCAATTGCTATAATTATTATGAATCATAATTCTCCATATCTGTATATCTATATCAGTGTCTCTGTGTCCCAACCGGCAGCAGCAGATCACCACCCACCAAGAGCCTGGGTCTGTCTAGGCTCAGGTTTCTCCTCAGTTTTTCCTCGCCACTGTTGCACCAAATGTTTGCTCTTGGGGGAATTGTTGGGTCTTTGTAAATTATAGAGTGTGGTCTAGACCTACCCTATCTGTAAAGTGTATTGAGAAGAGTGAATTCTTGTTACGATTTGATACTACAAATAAAATTGAATTTAGCTGAAATTGAATTAAATGGCTTGATCATATTTACTGATACAGACAAATAGAACAGAACATAATGTCTTAATTTATCAGTAATTATGATCAAACAAAAGGTCAAACAAATGCTATGTTAGAGAAACTGTAAAACATCATTAGATAATATATATATATATATATATATATATATATATATATATATATATATATATATATATATATATATATATATATATATATATATATATATATATATATATATATATATGGCAATGGCAAATGGTTTACATAGCTCACGGCATCACGGGTCAGGTAGAGGGCCCCTTAGCAGAATTTTGCTTAGGGCCCCAGGGAGGTCAGGATCGGCACTGTTTAAAAGACATGTTCATAATAAGAAAAGTATAGCTATTTAACATACATCATTGTAACCATTTATTTGGTGTAGAGTACCTATATCATTTTAAAATGTTGTCTATATTTTAATTTATTTTTTCTTCATCTCCTTATTGTTTATGCCTTTTTGATGTTGTGTGGAATCTATGATGTCTGACTTTTACGGATGGGGATTAGGGCCACATGAGAAAAAAGTCAGAAAGAATTCTGAGAATAAAGTAAACTCAGAAATCTTGTTTTCCCTCAGAAGTTTAACTTTAAACTTAGAACTCAAATTTTTTTTGTGTGGCCCTAATGCTCTTAGTACCATTTACTTTCTTATTAAACTAAAAAGTACAGGGTACTTGGGAAGAAGAACACTAGATGGCGGTACCGTTATAATTACATAAAATATGGGCGCCATCGCCTGCTCTGACGTAAAACGAACTTCCTATCTCCCCTGTCTCTCCAAAAATGGCGGACGCGTGTGGCCAAATATTGTTGGGATCAGGGCTCACCGTCCTCTCCCACCCTCTGATGTACATTAAAGTCCTGATCCAGGTAAGAGGAAAAGTGTTTGTGCAGCCCATGGGAAGGTGCCAGTGGCCCAGCAGCTGCTTTTGTCACTGTTAGGATATGTAAATACAGCATAACTTAACGTTAGCTAACGTTAGCAGCCTGAAGAGGCAACTGTCAATCTCCACTTACTTTAATGTTGCCTCACTTATTAGTAGCTAGGTTAATGTTTAGTGTAGAACATGACTTGAGCCCTTTCGTAAATCACTATCATGGACTCTTAAATTAAACATGCATCTAATACACATAGCAGCAAATGTTCCGAAAACATCAACTTCACGGTCGGTCTGCTGTCCCTATGACCTTCTGTTTGAAAATACTCTGTAGCAGGCGGAAGTGAGTGTGAATCAAAGCTTAAAGTTTATACTGTACTGATCAGTAGTTCTGCTTCGTTAATTTTCTGTATGCATAATGTACGACAACATTTACCTAGCTAATCGCCCTGTGACATATTCCCAAATACATACATAGCTAGCTAGCGAGTCACGTTTTTAAACAAGCTATTGGGTTGTCTTACATCGAACTGCTAGAGATAACAGCTAACGTTAGGTTAACATTAGCCGACCAGATCTGTTCTCATATCTAGCTAACGTTATCCACTTTTGCTGCATATTAGAACAATTTCCGAATTGACAAATATATTTCCATTGCTGAAAGACTCTCACACATTGGTTTTGTTGACCTGTTTAACATTAAAAGGTCAGGTACGAGCAAACATGTCTTGGCGTTAACATTCTGGTTATTGAGTTAGTTTTACAGCACACGTCACTCTTAGGTAGCTAGCTAACTGTCGTTATGTATCTTGAACAACGCATTAAGAACACAAATGACTGCGTTGCGAGCACATTGTTCGGGGACCTGTGTCATTTACTGAACGGTGTCCTTTGGCCCACTAAAATAGCATGTAAGCTAATCCTAGCCGTTGCTAATTTGCTAAAGTCAACGTTACAGCAAATCAACTTCTTTTAGCTTTACTGTCAAAGTTGTTTTAAAGACAAACAGGGTTCAAAATAAGCACCAGCTACCAGCCAAACGCTGGTAAAATATGCAAGTGGCTGGTAGCGTTGCTTCACTTATTAGCCAAAAAACAAGTGGCTGGTAAAATTGGTATATTCACCGTTAGCCATTTGGCTGGGGGATGAAAAGGTTAATTTTGAACCCTGAAGACAAAATAAGCGCACAGAGAAGCTTTTGTGAAGACTAAACATTGAGGCAAAACACTATGTGTCAAATAGAAACCAGGAAGTGTGGGAGAGCCACACAAAAAAGAAGTGTGGGTGAGCCAGTTTGTGGTGCTGTGACATAATGAAAGTGCACACAGTTCCAGTGAATATTGCTTCTTATCACTTTTCATTACTATTTTGTGTGTTGTTAGGTAGGACATGAGCCACTCCCTCCCACCCTGGGCAGGAACCTGTTTGGCAGACAAGTTCACCAACTGCCTGGACTCTTTGCTTATGGTGAGTCTGACTGTCCACATTAAGCCCTTTTCAGAAATGGAATCTGTTAAACTTATTACAGTGCTCTTAGTCCCGCATTGCCTAGTTTATATCCACAACGTTCCACTTCCGGGATTGCTCCGTTACCGACGGAAAGTCTGCCGGATTTCACTCATTTGGGCTGGATATCCGTTGCCTTGGTCTTCATTTTTGTGTTGACATTTTAAACTCAGTGGATTTCTGAGGACTATGGTTAACTGCTCCTCAGATCTCTGCAAGGTAAATCCAGACAGCTAGCTAGACTATCTGTCCAGTCTGAGTTTTCTGTTGCACGACTAAAACCACTTTTGAATGTGAAAATGTTCCACCAAAACAAGTTCCTTCCCAAGGCTCTTTTGCAGAGGCCCATTACTCTGTCCGGCGCTTAACACTGCCCAAGACGATTGTGATTGGTTTAAAGAAATGCCAATAAACCAGAGCACGTTTTTCTCGCATCCCAGAATGCTGTGGGGACTCGCCAGACCCTCTCTGCAGCGCAGAAGGTCTGGCAAAGTGAGACTATGCATTGCCAGACCTTCCTCCACAGCGCTGCGGTAAATAGCCTCGGGAAGGAACTTCTTTTGGTGTAAAATGTGTACGTTCAAAAGTTGTTTTAATCATGAAGGCATGGTTTTATTTCAGTTAGCCCAATAGCTGGTCTGATTTGCATTGAGAGTTGATCTTATGGAAAGTACCCCATGCCAATCTCTAGGTATGGTGAAGGGTATGTGATAATGTGAGGCTATTTTAATTCCAAAGGCCAAGGGAACTTTATCAGGATGCATAGTATCCTGGATCCATGAAATAACTGGCCTTTAAAAATAAAAATCTGCCTGCCTCTATGGGAATTTTAACGTAGGGGTGTACTGACTTTTGCCCCTTGTATTTTAAGGAAGAACATTCATTTATTTACGATACATTATTCATTCACAAAGAAAATTGGTGTCCTTAAAGGTTGGATTTTTCCTCATTTTTTTTATTAAGGCATTAAGATCAATTTCCAAAAGCTGATTTATTTATTTATTTTTTTTTTTAAATATAAATTCCTCTTTTTAGTCAACTTTAGCATGGGTGTATTCACTTATGCTGAGCACTGTATGTCCCGTCGCCCAGCGGTCTGACAACGATTTCTCCTCTGGGGGCAATGGCTAGTATTTTGGGTGTTCTGGGCAAATACTTCCTCTTCCGTGTGCCGGAACATGAGACGTCTCTATATGAATGCATGTCCAGATGTATTGTTTACCTGCATGCAACCAAAGCCCGCTCAAACGTGATTGGTCAGTACTACTCTAACTACAAATGGAAACCAGAACTCTTCCGATAACAAAATCTTGTCCTATAGCCTACAGATTCTGCATTATAATGCAGAATGCAAGTTGATTTTGATTGGGTACTCAAATGACCTGAACCAACAAGTCCTTGGAAGATTGAAAAACCCCAGTTTAAAATGACAGTGCTGCTGGCATGAAATGGAACATGGTTTTCCAGTAATGTAAGTTGTAAGCACAGAGTATTTATGGGGCAAAACCATTGGTACGGTCCAGGAAACCCTGAAGCAATGTTTAGCCTTTTCAAAAGGCTGTGAATGTCATGAAAATAAGTCATCTTAAAAAAAATAGCGGAGCCAGTAAAAGTCTGCCTGACTTCTGTCAGATCTCTCAGGAGTTAATAAACATCTTTGGGAGCTGATGAATGCAGTTACATTTTTATATGTCATTTTGGTTATCTTCACTTTAAAGTTTGATGATACTGGAGTAAAAACACAAATTCACCAATGAATTGTTTTTGACCACTGCACGGTGTACACCTCTCTTTACAACCTTACTGTGACAAATTCTCACGTTGAGGTCATGGGTCACACTTCCCTTGTCAAAGTAACATGTTAAAACCATAACAATGTGAGATCTGAAATACCTTATTTTTTTAATTTTATGATTGTGGTTTCTTAAGGCATCTACTTTAAACATCATACTTTTTTTTTTTTTTTTTTTTTTAAGCCCTTTTATAACTTCTCCTGCTTTGTATTTTCCAAATATTTCAGCAAAACACATCATCAAGATCGATGGGAAAGCGGGTCTCTTTAACGGGCTTGTTCCCAGGCTCTGTGCCGGCTCCATCGGCACCATAGTGCACAGCAGAGTTCTGCAGGTAGGCCTGAACACATCAAAGGATCTAATCACACCTACAGCTTGTTCTTCAGATAGAAGTAATAGTCTAATCATATACTTGTAATCATATAATATATATTTGCATGGACGTATAGTATGGCAATACTTTCATGCTCACATTTTCACCCATTTACACCTGGCTCTAATTTGCCACTTATGTGGAGATGATAAAAAGATTTTGTAGGAACAGTCAAATAAAAAAAAAATAAAAAAAAAAATGGCATTGATTTGAAATGTTACTAAGGTAGGATAAACTGACTTCTATATTTCTGCCCGTACATCGTCATCATTCACAAAGGCACTTTTATTATGTTAACCTCTAGTTTCTTACAGAAATGTCAGGAACAAGGCACACCTCAGGTAAGATGTTTGTTTTTGTACTAGTTTAGAAACTAGTTAAAGGTCCCATGACATGGTGCTCTTTGGATGCTTTTATATAGGCCTTAGTGGTCCCCTAATACTATATCTGATGTCTCTTTCCCAAAATTCAGCCTTGGTGCAGAATTACAGCCACTAGAGCCAGTCCCACAATGAGCTTTCCTCAGAACGTGCCATTTCTGTGTCTGTAGCTATTGAGGAGGAGAGAGGGGGGGCAAAGTGGAGGGTGGGGGTGTGGCCATGACCAACTGCCACTTTGCTTGTTTGAAAGCCATGATGTCTCTCTCTCATGGGTTGGCCAAATTCTCTGGGCGGGTAAAGCAGAGAAAGGGGAGGTAACCTTGCTCCTTATGACCTCATAACAAGCAAGATTCCAGAACGGCTCATCTGAGCTTACTTTTTCTCAAAGGCAGAGCAGGATACCCAGGGCTCGGTTTACACCTATCACCATTTCTAGCCAATTGGGGACCATAGGCAGGCTGGGGGAACTCATATTAATGTTAAAAAACCTCATAGTGAAATTTTCATGCTATGGGACCTTTAAAGCTAGATGAGCGATGATGCTGAGGTCTGTTTGTGTTGCCTAGGTAATGGGAGGTCAGCAGAAGGCTGTGGAGGGCTCCCTACAGCACGTTGTTAACGAGGTAAGACACCAGTACAGTTTACGGCTGAACAATATATCGTCTTTTTTGTCGTCATCGCAATATCAACTGCCGTGATATATACACATCATGAAAGGCTGCGACATATCACGAATAACACCTGTGTTAGTTGTAAGAAAATATCAATAGGAAACTGTCATTCTTTTTTTTTTTTTTTAGTGGTGCGTTTTATATTCAATTCAATGTTCAATTTGTTCAATAAAAGACAGTTGGAAATGCTTTCCTTTCATTTGTTGTATTTTACTGAAAGCAGCAAAAATTAGTACACTTCAATATTTTGCAGGACACAACATGAACTAGAATAAACTCAGGCCACAGAAGTGTCCGTTACATTTATTACACTACACTTCATGCTTTTATTTAGATCACACGCCTGTAGCAGCTGGACAGTCGAGTGTGTTATCTGAACCGCTAAAGTCAGTTGAACAGTTGAAGCCAAGATAAGATTGTCGGTAGCCTAAAGGCCCTGACACACCGAGCCGGCCTAGTTTGTGTGCTGTGTCCCTGCATCTGTGTTTTTTCGGTCGATTCAACATGTTGTTTTGGCATATGGCCAGTTTTTCTGATTGGCTGTTGAGCTTGAAAACAAGAGTGAGTAAACACACGAACGGCTGTGACAGGCACACACAAGGCTCCTTTCATTTTTCGTGTCCTCTGATCAATCCAATACACATAGATCTGTCAAATCTGCTTTCCTTAAAAAAAAAAAACACACAAGTTTGAACGATTGGAATATCTATTTATGTCCATAAGATGGCAAACTTGCGACAAGATATACAGTACATAACTACTGGTGTAGGTTATTTACTCCAGCCATAACCATAAACTTTAAGCTAATATCCTATTTGGTTACACACAGACCTGGTAATGAACACCACGGATTCTGAGGAGTGTTTCTAGCTGAGCTGAACCAGAGAATAATCGGTTAAAACAGTTGGATGATTTTGCCTTCACTGTTCTCTGTGAAGTGAAGCGTTTTACGTGGAGTGCCAGGCTCCTATTTTATTTTTTTTTAAAGAAATGACATTTTCTTTTCAAATAAGTGAACTTTCACTTCTGTCATTGTGGTCTGGCTAGGTTGGTTATTATATTCTTTTCAGGCTAGAACTAGGCATATGCGTAGAATGGAGTTACAAAAGATGCAATAGGTCATGTCTACCGTCATGATGTCATGTTTCATCTCCGTTTGATTGTTTTCTGTCTCTTCCGCAGACGACCAAAGAGATGATAGCTCGCTCCTGTGCCACCGTCGTCACACATCCCTTTCATGGTACGTCCTGAACTGCTCAAATCTTTCACATGGTTTAGCCGGCTAACAGCACCGTGATTCAAAAGATGTAGTTTTGTGGTTTCACAGACATTTGAATGTTTTGGGTGGATCTGGGGAGAAACCGGTCTGCATGTCAACTTTGTTTTACTCTGCTTGTTTTTCAGTGATTACTTTGCGATGTATGGTCCAGTTTATTGGGAGAGAAACAAACTACAGGTACAGTTTTCATGTTTTAGACACAAACCTCAATGAGAAGAGCCATGAAAATTGGTAAAAAAAACTTAGAGTTGGTTTGGGAGCTGGGTCTATAGGTTACTATGCAAGCTATGATGACTTTCACCTTGATATTTTAGCACGGATGTATACAGCCTACTGACTGTAAAACGGTTCAAAATGAATGTTTAACTGAATAAACAGTTAGTAACAGTGTTTCCCACACATAGACTAGGCTAATGTGTGGCGGTGCGCCTCACAATCAACACCGGCCGCCGCACTATTAAGTATTTTTTTTCAACGCTATTTAAAACATGCAGCGTATTCGTTCAGCAGTATATTTCCTTCCCTGCTGTCCTACCTCTCTCTGTCACTTGTGTCTCCCAGTGGGTTAATGTTAGAGTCCCGACCGACTCTTAGCAAACCAGCGATTTCGCCGCTTTAGAAAGTTAACTAGTCGTAGTTAGTTTGTGATGCATTCTGGAAACAGGAGATGAGCCCCTGGTCTAATGCGCCACCTGGCTTGAGAAACCCGTTCTCAAAGACTTACTTTTAGTCATTATTTGGGTAGCACACATATTCTGAATGCCTTCGGCAGAATTCAAAGTAGCTATTTTAATCTAGATTAATTCGAAGATTACAGTGAGATTAATCTAGATAAAAAAAAAAAATGTGTGTGTGTGTGTGTGTGTGTGTGTGTGTATATCTATCTATATATATATATTTTTTTTTTTTTCCTTCTGTTCTCAGCGGGGTGTTTGACTCCATCGTGACAGTCTACAGAGAAGAGGGCATCCTGGGCTTCTTTGCGTAAGTTTTACATTCCCTGTCTTTTATTGTTCTATTTAACACACCCGGTTTTTGGTGCTTTGATGTGATGGTCAACTTTGAATCATTTTGGTGTGCTTTCATCACTTAAAGGCAAAATACCGCACTAGACTGTTTGCCTCGGTGCTGTATGTTTGCATATGTGCACAGTACACACTATGTTGTCGAACATAGACTACGACCATTGTTTAAAAGTGTCGCCCCTGGTGTATACGATGGCTTATAAACACCAGCTAAGAGTCAGAGAACATGTTTTCATTCATAAATGGATGATTTATGTCAGTGTAAATAGTTCATTACCTAACTGATGTACAGCTTTCAGGATCATGGATTTGTACATCTTTGATGGTGGACACTTATGTTTTCTTTTATGACTTTTCAGACTTCTCAGTTTCTATATATGACTGTAAGAGTCACGACTGAACAACATACGTTTGGTAATATGCACACACAAAAAACACATAAAGGAAAAAAAAACCAATTGGCCACCTTGGAGGACTGAAAGTACTTTGTCATATTAGATTACATTATACTTAAACTGTGCTTTTTAATATTATTTTCACTGTGGTGCAACATTGTTAGAGCTGCAAAAGCCAAAACAATGTGTGGCGTGCACACCGAGGGTAGTTAGAAATGAATTTGGCTGTGTAGTTTGCACAACAGGCAGCAGCACTGTACACGGCCTGAGAATGGGAAGTAGTTCAGGGGCAAACCGGATTAGAACCTGAATTTGAGTCGTTCATTTATTTTTTACAATAATGTGATCTTGTATCCAGCATGCTGATTATTTGTCCTCATATCCCTGATGTTTTAATCAGAAATGATGGAGTTTTCTTGTGCCCCCCCCCCCAGTGGTTTGATTCCTCGTCTGCTCGGTGACGTCCTGTCTCTGTGGATTTGTAACCTGCTGGCTCACCTGATCAATACATACGCCATTGATGACTCGGTATGTCACTTTTTTCACTTCTCTTCTGCCCTAGTGGAGGGTAAATGTACAGAAATCGGGTCTAAGCACACATTACTCCTGTTGGTGCACTCTAACTGGAGTCCCTTCTGCATATTCTAGGATTCCTAGTGTTTTTTTCTAACTGGCCGGCTACATTGCACACGTAACGTACGCTGAGCAGACGTTCGAACACTACGCTTCCACTATAATCAGTGAAACTGCCGACACCGGCCACAAGAGCAGCGCGTAGTAGTGCATATACTCCGCGGAGATCCGCTCTATAAGCATAAAAATGGGACTGTCTTCTATTTATGTATTTTACGCAAGGTCTGTGTGGCCCTTATACACAGAAATGGATCATAAAGTGTCTGTGTTTCTGTTGAATTAAAACTACCGATATACAGGAAACGACTTAATGACTGTCAGTGAGCGTATTGGCAGTTTCATTTTGAGAGTTTCTATATTTATTTTTTGTTTCCCTCACCTGCGTCTCTGATGACAACTGACAGTAGATTGGCGGGGGGTTTTCACAGCGCCGTGCCAGCTCCAAAAAACAACAATGATCCCAAAGCAAAATCTCTCCGTCTCGCCTGTGACTCAAACAATCCTGGCCTGACTTAAAATTGCCACGCTTCCACTCTGTTTAGTTGCTATTAACCAAATGATCAGACAAGTTCAAAATGTCAAATGTAGCAACTAATACATGCACACAGGACATAAACTAGATGAGATTCAGCGTGCTGGGCAGATAAAACGGTCTGAGCGATTTTTCTGAATTGGTGAATAGCTGTTACTAAGTCAAGCGACAGACAGCTCTACGCGTGACTAGGAGAGAGCAGAGCAGCTGAATTGAATTGTTGACTGGCGTAGAGAAATGGGTTTCTGGTGTGAACCGCCAGGCTACTGGTCGCCTGAGAAAACGCAAAGAGAACAGACCAAAACTGATTCTGGACCAGCCCAGGAGTCCCGTGACGAAGAAACTAGAGATGTTCTAATTAGGGATGCACAGAATCCAGGATTCAGCCTCAGAGTCTGCCGAATATTGGGCTTTTTGACGGGGTACGGTTTCTGCCGAACCTTACAATTTTTTTTCTCCACTGAACCCTACTACGCACTACACACGCTATGCTGCTCAACGTAATGACGCCGCCATTGATTACGGGAAGGTGTTTACGTAGGTGGGCCGTTCAATGCAGTAGGCTGTGAGAAAGTGAAAATGGAACTAAGTGTTGTTTGGCAGTACTTTCAGTCAAAAGAAGGCCAGTCAAGCTACATGTTCAATTTGCAATGCCGATTTGTCTCGTGGTGGTGAGGAGCCTAAAGAATACACAACATCGCCGCTGTTAAAACATTTGCGTATGAAACATCCAAAAGAAAAAAAAGAGTTGTGCATGGAGGAATCTACAGACAGCAACCAAAATGCAGCAACTTCAGGTACGGCAAAGGAAGGACAGTCACAGCTAAAAACTTGTGTTAACTGTTTGTTTACTTCATGAATGTGTTTACTGTGTTAATGGACTGAGGATGGGAGTAGGAGTATGTATTCAGTTTCGGATTCGGCAGGATCTTAACCAGTGGATTCGGTATTCGGCCGAACCCCCAAAATCTGGATTCTAATAATCCCTAGTTCTAATATCATTTTTTTTTCTATCCCGATATTGATTTGCATACCTGAACTTGCGTGGCGGCCAATACAGAGTACCGATCTGATACCAGTGTGTGTTTAAAAATAAAAATAAATAACAAATCCCTGTTGTGGTATGATTGCTATGTTGTATGGCCTGGCTCAGGTTATAATTTTTAAAAAAAATAAATAAATAAAATACATACAGAGAATGAATGCCATAGAACTTTCTTTAATTAATTATTTATATTATCTAGTTTGAAAGTAAGTTATAACGGAAAAGGACAAACTACTTTTAAAGTAGTTTTTTTTTGCTGCTAAATTACGTGGCATCGGACCGGTACATAGACTCACGTATTCGCCGCTATCGATGCCAGCATATTAGGCGGTATCGGAGGCAATCAGTATCAGAACAACTCTCGAAGAAACATGAACAAATTCTGAGAAGGCCGAAAAACTTAATCTAAATCCAACTTAACAAAAAAACAAAACCAGCTTCTCTTCTTCTGAGGCGAGGTTTATTTCACCACTACAGCCCTGGTAAACATGTGACATAGACAGAACTACCAGGAACACTACCCGTCGTGCTGTGTGATGGATGCTGACGGTTAGTGTTGAGCAGTCTCCAGTCCAGGCTCAAATACAGAGTAGGGTTGCACGATATTGACAAAATGTGACATTGCGATATTCATTATGAATATTGCAATATCGATATTCATTTCGATATTTCTTTAACATATGTAAAGTAAAAAAAAAAGTTATGTGAAAACACATCAAAATAGATTGATAACAAAAAACTTTTTTTAATTTCTTTAATTTTTTTTTATATACAACACAAGGTTTATTTCAACCAACAGTCATATTGGACTGGTACAACATGAATAAATAAATAAGGACCATGTCTACGGAACAGGACGTGTTTTAGTGGTTGTACAGTATAAAAACAATAAATAATGAGCATGTCTACAGAACAGGACATATTAGAAACAATAAATGTAAAGAAATACCTACTTGCATACTTTCGATATAATATTGCTGAACGTGATATTGCGATAACGATATCCAGTCGATATATCGTGCACCCCTAATCCAGAGTTAACGCTGTTCCTCTGTCCCTCCGTACAGATGAGTCACACAGGAGAAATCAAGAACTGCTCTCAGGCTGTGACCGGGGTGAGTGTGACACACAGTCAGCAGTATGTCCGTCAGTCAGCTTGTAGCTCGTTGTTGGATCACATTCCTCCTCTGCTCTTTTCTTCCAGTTCTTCGCCAGTATGCTAACGTACCCTTTTGTTTTGGTGTCAAACCTCATGGCTGTCAATAACTGCGGGTGAGTTGGATCAAGTGACAAGACTGGAAAAACAGCTGCTATCAGACTTACGTAGTAACGTAGTAGTAACGTAGTAAAGAGCGACAAAAAGTAAAAAAAACTTGTCTAAAGTGTTATTTTTGACCCGGGAGGACAACACAAGGGTTAAGTGCAATACATCACAAAGTCGTTCAGACAAATATTCTGCTGGAAATTATTTATTGTTTTTTATATATTTATTCATAGAACTCTATTTTATTACCCAGTTTTTTTTTTTTTGTTTTTTTAAATCCCTTTCTAAAGGAGCCATGCTCGTAATTTTGTTCATGCTTAACTTTTCTGTGTTTTGCTGAATGACAATAAAAGGAATATTGAATCTTGATCAAGCCGCCTTTTATGTTTCCGCTGTCCTCGCAGGCTTGCTGGAGGCCTGCCCCCCTATGCATCAGTATATCCCACCTGGGTGGACTGCTGGAGGCATCTAAGCAGAGAGGTAAAAACATCCCACACCAAATGTAGATGGATACAGACGTCACATTAAGCACTACAGGGGTAGGGTTGGGTATTGTTTGGATTGTTATGATTCCGATGCCGAATCGGTACTTTTAAAACCAATTGTTGAAAAATGACATCAAAGAAAGACTTTTATGTCCGTTTTGGTGAGCCTAGAGAACAAATATGGCTTTTTTAACAGTAGTCTACATTTATGCTAGCTAGCTAACTGTAGACTACAGAGAAAGTGTGATATTTTTACGTCCGTTTCAGAGCAACAATATATCAGTCAACACATCAAGTGGAACCGAAATGAGGAACCAACATTTGTGTTCTAATCCGGTCCGATTCCTACCGGTTGCGTATGGAACCGGTAGGAATCCATCCAATCCATGGTTTTCGGTACCCAACCCTAGGTAGGGTTAGGATTGGGCATCGAGAACCACCCGGTTCCATCTTGGAATCTTAAGTTTTGAAACTATTCCAAGTTGGAGTCGTTTTTTGTTTTTTTAATTGGAATCGTATGGAAAATTGGGTTTGGAATCGGACCACGGTTCCAAATTTGCCACGCAAGTTTTGGTTTCCATAGCGGCTGCCATACTTCCAGCAAGAGCTTGTTGTGTTGCAGCCATGGAGCACAGTAAGCGGCACTCCGAAAGTGTGGCTTTATTTCACGTTGAAAAAGCCCTGTAAAAACCATTGAATCAAAAAAAAATCTTCCTCTACCTGTGAAATTAGCATGTGACCCATTTCAGCTCCACCCCAAAAAAGGAATTAAGAAGCGGAATGGAAAGGAAGAATCTGAATTGGAATCAGAATTGTTTAAATCCAAACGATGCCCAACCCTAGGTAGGATGCAGATAGTATGAGGTTTAACTACCGTGGTTTAGTCATCAGTGACCATCACAGCATGTTAACATCTCAGTGCTGTACAGTTATTTACATTATATAGCAATTATTGCTTTGATAGCTTTTCCAATCAGAGCAGAGGATAAAAACAGACTTAATATATTACAGCTACCTTAGTGCTTGTACTTGGTGATGCGTGTCAGCTTTAAAGGAATATGCCACCGTTTGTTGAAATAGGGCTTATCACGGTCTCCTCTAGATGTAGATAGGTGGGCAAACGCATTTTTTGTCTCAGTGCATGCATTGTCTCAGTCCGGTGGAGCCGCTGCTAGCTTAGCTTAGCATAGTGAATGGAATCCTTTGTTGCCGTTAGCATGTCGTGAGTAAAAGTGAGCCAAAAACAACAAAAAACAACCTAATTACTTCTTGTGGCCTGCGTATTCACGAGTATAAATAGCAATGAAAAATAAGACTAGACGATTTCCTAGGCATATATTAATTTGGGACTATATTGGGTGGAAGAAGGCTACAGCCGAAGCACTGCTACTCATTCCAACTCCGGTGCGGACGAAACATTCGCACCAGAGTAAGCTTGGAGCTCGACGATTGTTGACATGTATGCACACGAGTGCTGGGACTCGTCAGTCAGAGTAAAAACACGTTTACAGAGTTTTGTTGTTTGGCTCCTGCTCCCTGTATTTTAGAGGTTTCTAAATGGGAGTCACAGAAACTATTGCTGAAACATTATAAGATGCCCAAATTCTTTTTACTCCAGAATTCCAATGTACAGTGCTGAGGATTGGCCGTTTTAGTTGCACTAAACACTTCTTCTGTCTTCTTTTCATTCCAGGGCAACATGAGCAGAGGCAACAGTTTATTTTTCCGGAAGCTTCCGGCAGGCAAGATGTACGCAATTGACCAGAAGAGATTTTTTTAAAGCCTCAAGAGAACTGAGCTGAACATAGTTGTGATAATGAAACAAAACAACAAAAAAATCAACATTGCCTGACCTGGGGATGGACAGTCGGCACTTAATCTTTTTTTGTATGCACTTGTTTACTACGAGGGTTTTTCTTCTTCTTCTTGATAACCTGCCATGTGAAATAAAAAAACATTAATTTCCAGTTAATTTCTAGGTTTGGTTTTATTAACAGAAATGTACAGGTTGAAGCTGCAGGGCTGTAAGATGAGATGGAGCATTACATCTTTTAAAACCACATGTACAAAATGTGATTGGATTGCTCAAGCTGTCAAACCTGTCTGAGTATAGTTACGACCAATGTGAAAGCCCTCCCCATGTTTTAGTTTTTTTTTTTTTTTTTTTAAATATAGATTATCAACAATGACTCCCCTTCATCCACGTGATGGGATTTGTTTGTTGAAAACAGCACTTCAGTCTGCATGTGGTTATGTCTAATAATTTACGTTGGTGATCAAGTGGGACCTCTCGTCATGTGGTATTGTCTCAGTGTTAATTATCATGATGCTCACTGCTTGGCGGCAATGCTAGTGGAAAGGAGGGAAAGGACCCAGCGGGTGTTCAGGAGCATGTATGGATGTACAGAGGCATGGAGGCTAGCCTGAGCTGACCAATATGTCTTGGCACTCTGAGCAGCCGAGTAATTGTATCAGCTCATTCTGACCCGAATAAAAACTGCTTTTTTGACCTTGTCTTTCTTGTAAATGTGTATGGTGTAGAATTTAAGAAGCATGCACTCATACGTCATCAAAAAGGAAAAGGGATCCAGCACACAAGCAAAGTGTGGCATCCATGAGCTGCTGAAAGTTTAAGTTAAAGGATAGGACAATGTTTCTTAGTGTCAATGAAGCCCATCAATAGACCAAATGTGAACGTATCTACCAACCAGTACCAGGCACACAGGAACCTATCTTTGACCAGGGGGGCTGAATAACAAAATGGGGGATGCCTGATCATTTCTCCCCGTGGTAGATTTCAACAGTTTAGGAACTATTCATTATTAGTATAAAGAGACAGTGGAGGAGTTATGGGATGTTCTGAAAATTTAAACATCATCCTCCCTTCACCAGCAATACTTTTTTCTATAATTAAAATATTCATAAACACACAAACCTCCCCAAAAAGTTAATGTGACTTCTATATTAACTTGTGCTTAGCAAAATTATAGAAATAACTTTTGTTCTTTTACAGCCATAATATAACTGTGTTAACCTCTGCGTTCTCATCTTACAAATCACACTCTTCTGTTATGGTGTGGAGGCCATTTCAGTAGATTTATTCACTAACGTTGTTGTGGAAATAGAATAAGTATGGAAACTAAATGCACACTTCCTGCATTACTACTACATTACTTCAAATACTAAGTTACTCCTCTAGTAAACTAGTATTCACATGAAATAAAACAATAAAACATTGAGACCATTCAACAAAGCACACTGGGTAATAACAAATTCAACACGTGAACTGGTTGCTATGGACTCATTGTATATTTTATCCTCATGCCCTCTCGGCTGCTGCTTGCTAACGTTATTTCAGACTCTGGCTCTACAGCTAATCAACAGTTTGCCTCGGCGGTGGACGAGGAAACATCAACTGTAACATCTAGAGATAAAATCTTGCTAAATTTAGCCGCATTACTATTACGGAGGAAAAACTCTTGTATCCTTTTCTGCGACATACGCTTCTCTACAGCTAACGTTCAGTCAACTAGTCTCAGCCTGCTCACCTCTCAGCAAGTCACGTCACTTTACTCACTTTCACTGTCACCTCTATCAGCTGTAACGGTTAATTTTTAGTAGGCTATATTTTAGAACCTATCCATAACCCTTTTTGCTATTTGCCTCATTATTTGATATACAAAAATATTACACAAAATCCATTTTGTCAGGTTTCAAGCCATGCGTTGCACATCCCACTACACAGCAGCTTTTAGGCATTTTTCTGTTTGCTAGCAGATAGAATTGACAAGGAGGCACCTTCACGCAATACCAGTCAACGAAGAGTGGAAAGTTGTTTTCCCCCTTGGGTGGGGGCGGGACTTAAAGTGCTCATATGCTCATTTTCAGGTTCATAATTGTATTTAGAGGTTGTACCAGAATAGGTTTATGTGGTTTAATTTTCAGGAATCACCATATTTGTTGTACTGCACATTGCTGCAGCTCCTCTTTTCACCTTGTGTGTTGAGCTCTCTGTTTTAGCTACAGAGTGAGACATCTCACTTCTGTTCCATCTTTGTTGGGAGTCGCACATGCGCCGTAAGTACTGCTAGCTAGTCCGTTTAATTCAGTTGTGTTGTGTGTTCAATTCAGTTGCAGAGTATGAGGGCGTGCCACGCTAGCAGCTAGGCGAGCATTATAACGTGTTACAAAGTGACGCTCATCACAGAAGTAAAGGCTGGACTACAACAGAGCTGTTTGGAGCAGTTTGTGAACAGTGTTTTCTGTTGGAGATGGTAAGTCCCTTTGGGGTGGACTTTGGGCTTTTTCACTTTGTAAACCTATAACGTTTGACTATAAACTACAATGACCGCCTGCTTTAGGAAATAACCTTTTCTGAAAAAATCTAACTATATGTTTGTGAGCTGTTTTTAAAGATAAACAGTGGCAGTTTTTTTTATGCAGAGACAAAAATGTAATGACATGGGGTTTTGCCTGTCAATACCCAAATATTACAGACTGGAGTATCCACTATTTAAGATATTTATCTTCAGTTTTAGGCCAAAACATTCATACACCATGATGAAGACATCTGTAATATACAGTAGTCAACGAAGAGCGGCAGCATTAAGTCATATGTGTACTATTCATGTGGGACACAAACGTAAATTCAGTTTTCACCTGGTGTCTGCAACTGTTCGGATTCAATGGTTTCCGTACTAAATTCTACAGTTGAAATATCTGACAGCAACAACCTCCAATGGCTCTTCATGTGCCATAAAGTAACAAACTAGAATTAATGACAATAAGTCCACAACATGGCATTAAAAGAACAGTGGTAGTAGTAATGTACAATATCAAGGTAAAAACTCTTCAAATGTGTAGAGGACATGTTACAGTGAGTGAGCCAGCAGTCTGATATTTATTGAAAAGCCATTGTGTGTGCCTAGAAGCAACAGGCAAAAACTCATTTCTTTGCTCAGAATAAAAGGTGTATTATACATAAACCCTTGACAGAAACACAAGATGATAGTGGGTTCCATTTGTACTCGGAAGACTCAATTTCTTAAGTTCTTTCTTCTTAAGTCCCCTAAAGACTGATTTCAGAGTTGGAAAGACGGGGAACCTTACAGCACCCCGAGCAAGCCAAGCTCAAAATCCAACATGGCTGCTCCGTGCATCAACGGTAGTGACAGCTGTAGTAACATACAGTTTATTAGCAGTGCGGTCTTACTCATGTCTCATTAAACCAGTCTCACGCACAGTCCTGTCCAACCTTTATCTCTGGACTGTTGCTACGCTGTTTGCACAAAAAACAGCCTGATGCCTTGTGATCTACTGGTATTGCTAACAATGGCTAACCTGGCTAGAGCTAACCCCACTGTGAAATCTGACTTGTTAAATGGAACGTGTTCACCTCGGCTGTGATGTCATTCCCAGCTCCGGCTTCCGAGGTAAATGGAACTAGGGCTGCACAATTATCACAATTTTATCAAAATTGCAATATGGACTAGTGGAATATCCAAATCGCAGGGTGGGACGCAATATTTGTTAAAGGCAAAATATGCATCAAACCATTGGGAATTAAGTATTGTGGGACTGCAGAGACGTCCCGGCCTACAAATCGTATCCTACAGACTTAAGAAAACATCTTTGTTTGGTACAGATCCTTGCAAAAATCACACTATAATTAATTACATTTTATAAATTAGCAATATTTTTCAATGAAAATGAGAAAAATGATCATTACCTCCAATCATATCGCAATCGCAATATCAGTCAAAATAATCGCAATTACCGGTAGATATATTCCTCACATAGTGCAGCCCTAAATGGAACCCATCAGTCCTCGAGGACAACATAAAGAAAACATTTGCTTCCACAAAGTAACTCAGTAAATGTGTCCTCCTGCTCCACACTATGCGTTGTAGGCAGAGCTCCCGGTGTCTTCTGCGGGTTTGTTACCGCTGTGTTTGGTGCTGATGTGGTGAGTCATTTCCTTGCGGTTGGTTACCATGTGGCCACACTGCACACATGTGTAGCGCCCTCTAGTGTGCTCCCAGAGGATGCGTCTGCTGCAGGCCAGACCTGATGGATGAAAGCATAAATGAATGTCTGAACTAGGGCTGGGCGATAAAACGATAACGATATGTATCGCGATAGACATGTAATCAATATCAATAAAAAATGCGCTCGATAAAAGTTCGATAATTTTTTTTTTTTCTCTTCGTCGGAAGAAACCAGAGGTTTCAAAGCAAGTTTGGTTGCATGAACAAAGGCACTCGCTCTCTGGTAGCCTAGCAACGTAGGGAGTGACACGCTAACAGCCAATCATGTAACAGTATTGTGTTTGGTTGCGCCATATCGTTGTCTCGTGTTGGATTCTTCAATAACAGAACTGCCGTGGAGTAAATAAGTGGAAAATGCGTGAAGCAGCGAGCGCGGAAGTTCTTGATGAAACGGGAAACGTCAGCTCGCCAATATGGCAGTTTTTTGGATTTTATAAGTCTGACCGTAGTCAGACCAATGTCGTCTGCAAATTATGCAAGACCATCGTCCGCACCGCAAACCTGTTTTACCACTTTAGCCGCGCTCACCGTTTGGAGCACAGCCGTATTCGCCAGCAACGTCCAACAACATCTGCAGCTGGAACCCCGCACAAGCAGCAGAGCACCACGGAGAGGTACTCTCAGTGCCTTATGACGGTAAAAGCTAAACGGTACAAATAAATAACGGAGGCAGTGGCATATCATATAGGCAAAGACATGCTTCCGCTGAGCACCCCCCCACCATGTACGGTTTAGGCTGTACCGTGACTGTTAGACGGAGAAAAATAATAGCCTAACTGTTACTGTACTGTATCATGTTAGTTTTTTATGTTACAGATGTAAAGTCTACCTCAGTTTTATTTCAATTTCTCCTATGTTTACAAAACACCGCACATATTTTAAAACACTTCATTCACCAGAAGTGTTCATTGTGATTTTAGACTTATGTTTACATTTTAATTATTTGAGTGTTTTCCATGGTTGTGTTGACATTTCTGCTTTTATAACTGAGAGGATTATAATCGGAGGAAGGTTAAGCTTAAAATAAAAACGTTTAAATTGAATACATTTTTTTCTCCTGGTCCTTATTTTAAATAGGTCATAAAAAATATCAATAATTATCGATATCGACTGATATGAAACACTTATATCGTGATACAGTTTTCAGCCATATCGCCCAGCCCTAGTCTGAACAAAAGTGCTGCATATACCAATTTCAAATTCAAAATATTGTTTTTCCGTGACCCTAAACATTGGCAAGTGATAACAAAGCACATTTTACGCCTATCCCATGGAGCTCAACAGTGTGGTTCTGGAAGTAAAAATCCAAATAGATTCCTGTAGAAGCCAGATGTCTGTATGACATCAACCTTGTTTTAAGAAAATCATGTTTTATTCACAATCTTATGGAGAAATAATACACTACCCACAATCCTAAGCGTAACAGCAACGTATCTGATTGGCCTCTGATAGTTTTTGTACTTTTTTCCCCGTTTTCAAAATGTTATTTTGCGCCGCATGCCCGCATGAAATGTTTTACGGTCACGATTCATCTTAGAGCCGGTTGGCTTGGTTCCCGACTCTTTATATAAACATTTAATGAAACGTCAACGGAGATATTGAACGGGGGGGGGGGGGGGGGGGGGAGACACTTCTGGAACCAGAGCAGTTCAAAAAGTGGGCGGTCACTGTTGAGCTCTATTGTGTCGGAGCTTGTGCTAAATAAAAACCACAGAGTGACTGATGACTTATAGCTCAGAAAGTTTGGTTGCTGAAGAGAGGACATTAACTGAGAATGGCCATATACAGTACATTAGAAAGACATAAGCATAAGTATGAGAACGTACATTTCCACCTGATACCAAGTAGTCGTATAATAAAAGTGACAGATTAATTTAAAGACTATCATTCTCCAGCCACATCATCATTCAAATTAAATGTTGCATAAATATCAACCATGAAGTCAAAACACATGTGCCTACAGTGACACACCACACCAAAAATGTACATTAATGTTGTGTCAGGAAATATATTTTATATCTGGGCTTTTTGGATAACACAGTTATTATTTTACTGTAACATATTGCACCATAACAGTGTTTTCCCTCTAATTGTACAAGCCTGGCTCTTTTAAATGCCCAAAAAACAGCTACTATCCATTAGGTTTCCCCTGTGTTCATTCTGCAGCAGCCTGACACCTTGAGTCCATGAAGGAGGCAGCTGTCTGACTTCAACAACTGTGATTGGTCTGTTGGACTGGGCTTGGAACCCCCCCCCCCCCAACAACATGAACTCAAGGAGAGGGTTAACTTTTCCTGCTACAGATGTCCCACCGTGGTCAGAAAGCACAGGGGAGACACTTTGTTTCTCCTTCTCCGCTGCCAGAGTCAGTACTATCTCCGGAGCAATCCCACCTAGGGATGGGGCCGATCCGATCCAGTATCGGGGCCGATACCAGTGAAATTCAGGTATCGGATTTTCCCGATCCAACCTGCGGAGATTTCCGATACCAAGAGCCATGTCTGCACTTTAACGTTGTCTGCTGAAATGGCTCCAAAAGTGATTCCTGCCAGCTGGTATGCTGGTTGGCTGTGTTGCAAACTGTGGAATATACTTCCTGAACGGAGTCGCGGCTCAATGAGACACAGAGTTATGAGACACGCCCCCGCTCAGGAAGTCCATTCCGCAGTTTGCAGCCAGCTAGCAGGATAGTAGCATGACCAGCATTGTGGCTAGCTCGATGCTATCCTGTGTGTCCGCTGTTTGGAAATACTTCACAGTGGAAACACCGCAGAGCAAGACAGCAAAATGCAAAACCAAAACAGGACTTTCACAACCGTCTGTCTGCCGGTGTTGTCGCCGGCTTTTGGCGTTTCAATTCCCCGTTGTTGCGTCCACCAGAGACCCAGGATCGTACGTGTCCCGGCGGCCGCTGTTTCAGAGCAGCCGCTGCGCAGCCGTGAAAACAGAGGTGTGTGTGTGTGTGTGTGTGTGTGTGTGTGTGTGTGTGTGTGTATGTATGTATGTGTGTGTGTGTGTAACTAAGTGTGTGTGTAAGATGTTTACAGTTATTGCACTTTTCTTATATTTCAGATATTTGACATTTTAAAACGTTGATTTGTTGATGCTACAAGAGCCAGTGTGCTTGATTTGCGCTGTTCACACACTGTTTTATTGATAGTGTGTGTGTGTGTGTGTGTGTGTGTGTGTGTGTGTGTGTGTGTGTGTGTGTGTGTGTGTGTGTGTGTGTGTGTGTGTGTGTGTGTGTGTGTGAGAGAGAGATTTTTACACTTGCACTTTTCTTGTATTTCAAGACTCAAGTATTTGACATTTTGGGTATGTAATAAATATTGACATGACAATCAATTTGAAACCCTTACAGTTGGATATCTGTTTTCAGAATGAGATTTTTCCTGTTTTTCTGACTTCCTTTTCTGACCTTATACTTAGCTCAAGTTGCCTTTTGGGACATACATGCATACGTACGTCCATATCATACTTGCCCGTTGAGAGGAGTTTATTTCAGCATCATATAAAATCAACAATAATGATAATAATAATATTAAAGCAAACACAGCTCTGGTATCGGAATAGTATCGGTATCGGCCGATATCCAAATTCAGGTATCGGGATCGGATCGGAAGTGAAAAAATGTGGATCGGTGCATCCCTAATCCCACCACTCTCTCTACCACACACACACACACATAAAGCGGACCTGCTATTCTCTTAAAGAGACACACTAAAATGATGCAGACAAAAATGCACAAGTATAAACCTCAGGCCACTTAAGTAGGATACAGCGAAAAGCTCCACATGGAGCCCCCGCAGAAGCATAAATGGGCCTTTAGTGTGAGGAAAGGCTCACCTTGACCCTTCTTCCAGACAACGGAGGGCCCAGGCGGAGAGCGAGGAGCTGATTCTGGCGCAGGATGGACGGGCTCTGGAGACCTGGTCTGTGTCAGGTGCTGGCCCTGGGCATCAGGCGAGTCAGGAGCTGCTGCTGGGCCATCCAGGTTGGAGAATATAGGCAGATCAGAGGGTTCGCTCTTGATCTGAGACTGGGGATCGGCCTCTGTGAGCTGCGGGGGAGGGGAGGTCTCCGGGTTATACAGGAAGGGGGGGCCGAGGAGAAGGCGGGCAGCAGGGTCTGGCTTCAGATCAGCAGCGGAGAAGGAAGCATCTGGGTTTGGGGTTTGAGAGGGTAGTTGCTGGGGCGTGGACACTGACTCCAGCAGCAGGGGCTTCTGGTCCACGGCGGCGAAGGACGCGTCGGGGTTGGTCGCAGCAGGCAGGGGGGGCGTCGGTTCAGTCGTCTTCGTTTTTCCCCGCGACATTTTGGAACAGGTGTGCAGGTGAGTCAGGAGGCCTCGGTAGGATCGCAACTTTGTGCGACAGCTCTCACACCTACACGAAAGGAAGCAACATTACATTACTCAAAAACTTTTTTTACAACTGGATACACAGTATGACACAGTTTTAATAGGGCTGCAACTAACGATTATTTTGATTGTTGATTGATCTGTTTGTTACTTTCTCGATTAATCGTAGGGCTCGAAATCAATTTTAACAAAAACAAATTACAACATTATGCCATAAATCTTTTAGCTCCTACTACATGAGCCCTGTGTCTGTGTGTAACAGAGTTTTTCCAGCATGTCTCTAGCAGCCAAACAGCCAATCACAGACATTAGATCTTGGTAGAAGGATGCTGCATGCTTATTGGCTCGCTGACGCTGATAAAATTTACTCCTTGGGTATTAAATTTGGCATTTTTCGATACTCGATACTAAGGAGGCAATTCGGTCGGTGCCTAAAGTATTGAATTTGGTGCCCAGGCCTGATTAATTGATTAGTTGTTTGGTCTCTAAAATGTCAGAAAATGGTGAAAAATGTGGATCAGTGTTTCCCAGAGAACTAAGATGTTTGTCCACAACTCAAAGATATTCAGTTTACTGTCACAGAGGAGTGAAGAAATGAGAAAATATCATAAAGCTGAATTTGTACTTTTCTTTCATAAAAAAAAAATGTATGAAATAGATTAGTTGATTATGGAAATAGTTGGGTATTAATCTAACAGATGACAACTCATTGGTTCATCTTTGCAGCTCTATATTACTCAAAACATTACACGGTATCTCAGCGGAGAGTGCAAGGACAGTAAAATAAAGAACAACTCACAGGAAGAAAATGTTGGGTTTGTGATGATGCCTCATATGTTCCATCAGTTTCTGCATGTTGGGGAAGGAACCACTGCATCCGACAGTGGAGCACAGCAAGACCTTTCCTAAAAGGACAGGACACACAGTGTTTACCTGCTGAGGTGTCGCTTCTTCCCTCCTTCTTTCCCTACAGAATTGTCAGTCTCCAAAATGCATTTACATTGGCGTTTCATTCAATAGCCCAATGACTGGTGAAATATTTGTCAATGGAAATATCTTATTTACTTCCCGAACTGGGAGCTATTACGCTACCTGGAAGAGACTGAGCTGGGATGTCATGGTCCTTGATGTGGCTTTCCAGAGCAGTCATGTCTGAGTACACTCGCTTACAGCCGTAAAACGAACACGGTGTCCTCTTGTTTCCTAAAATAGACGAAATACAACTTTATAAAACTCAGTGAATTAAACTATTTAACATTAGTTATGAGACAGCAATAGTGTGAATACCAGGAACTTAGCTAGCTAGCTAGCGACAGAACTTGAGCAGGTTAGCATGCTAGCTAACTGGCTAGCTTAGTCACGTAGCTAATAAGCTGATAAGCATAATGGGCTAAAAACGTAACGAGTTTGGCGTCTAACTACAAGGTTTGAGCTAAATTACAAATTGCAAACCTCCGCTCCCAGAAGCAGCTGGCTGCAACACTGTGCTACCCGAAGACATCATTGTGCAGCACAGGCACAGCTCGACGATGAGGATAGAGGAAGATCAGAAACGGACTACAAGAACCATAATGCAGTGCGACAAATGTAGGCAGACCAGGCACGTCCTTTGACGTCGACACGTCTAGCGGATCCGATCTAGCATCTACAGTTCCGGTTTTACTCATAGACTGTAAATATTAATATGCAGTCTATGGTTTTACTCTGCCTCGTTATCCATTCATCTTACAGCCGTAGTCTTTCGAGCCGACTCGCTCTTAAATAACACTTTCCTTCCTTGACCACCACTACTAGTTCTACTACATATACTATAGAGCTGGGCAATATATCAATATTGTATCAATATCAATATATATCAATCGATATTGTATCAATATCGATATATGAGGCTAGCTATCGTGTTACATTTTGGATATCGTAATATCCTGATATGACACAAGTGTCTTTTCCAGGTTTTAAAGGCTGCATTGTAGTGATGTAATTTCCTGAACACACCAGACTGTTCTAGCTGTTCTACTATTTGCCTTTACCCACATAGTTATTATATCAACATAACTGATGATTACCGGTATTTATCAAAAATCTCATTGTGTGCATATTTTGTGAAAGTACCAATTGTCAACCCTACAATATTGCCACAATATCAATATCGAGGTAGGTTATCTGGTCAACATTTTCTCCACATCGCCCAGCTCTAATATACTATAATAAAAAAGTCTTACTGTTGAGGTTGCTGTGCCTCTCAACCTGCTTACTTACTCTTTCCGTTGTGTTCCCCCACTTCCTAACATAGCATACCTCCACTGTATTGGATCACCTTTCTCCACACTATGCCTTTTTCCCTCTGATTTTGATAAGGTAATATTGACTTCAGCAATTCCTTTTTTGACTGCCTCTTTTGCCACAGGTCTGCTCTCTCGTTTTCACAAGTTCAGAAGTTTATTTCATTTTTCTTTTCTTTAAATAGATAATACATTTGCAACTTACTGTTATTGTCCTTCTGACTTTTTTATTCCCCCAAATAAGCATTGGTTGTACCTTTTAGATTCTATTTTTGTGATAGCTGCCATGTAGGCCTTAATATCGTCTGGGCAAGAGTCTAAAGATTTACAAGCACTGTCTCTTTAAAATATTGAGCAAGGCAATCATGTGAATTTAACATCAAGTTAAATAACACAGAATCAATTCAAAATCTACATTAAACAGTGTTATAATTGCATTCACATCACTTCAACTTGAAGTGATGACAATTATGTTCTCTCACATCAGAGTGGTAAACTGGTGGCCTAGGCTGCAAAGCTGCATTATCAACTGGACCTGCACTGGGGCCCCAGGCACTCAGGGACCCCACAAGTAACAGGTACACTGTGTTTAGGTTAGTTTTTTGGTTATGTGATTCATTGCAAATGTATTAGAGAATTACATCTGAAGTACAATATCAACTAGCACAGGTCCTGTATTATGACCTCAACATGCAGCCATGTCATGTAGAGGGCCCTCTTAGTCAAACTCTAGTGTTTTTACTTTACTACTGTCATAGGCCTTAATAAAGTGAATCATGACCACAAGTGATTTGAACAGAAACCCTGGTGCCAGATTATTCCAGCATATGAGTGCTTTCTGAGCTAATAATCTGCCATGTGCTCTGTACTGGCTGGGAATGTGGAGGTGACTGGGTGGGAAGTGGTCGGGTCAATGGGGGCACACAAGGAGACTGTCCATGGCTCTATGTAATGGTGTGTATATGTGTGTGTAATATAGGACATTGTTGAGTTTCAGCTCATGTTTCATGTGTGCGGACAAAATTGTTCCAACCTTAGTCAAACAAGAGAGGAAGCTGTAAAATGTACCCAACATAATGTTTCCTTCAACCTTAGAGCAACTGGACGAGCTACCTTGCATGCGTGTGTTTGAGTTACCGGCACCGTCAGACACCAGCCCACCAAGAGCCTGGGTCTGTCCGAGGTAGTTTTTCCTCGCCACTGTTGCATTAAATGCTTGCTCTTGGGGGAATAACTGGAATTGTTGGGTCTTTATAAATTACAGAGTGTGGTCTAGACCTACTCTAGACTGGCTGGCCACTGAGCAGCTTTACTGGAGTGTTTTTTTTTTTTTGGGGGGTTAAGGGCCTTGCTCAAGGGCACCTCAGTTGTGGTAATGAGGGAGGGACAAGCGCTGCTCTTTCACTACCCCACCCAAATTTATCCTGTCGGCCTGGGTGTTGAACCAATGGGTGTTCTCCAATTTTTAGGCCACCCCTGTCCAGTCATCAACAGTACACTTTTGTTTTTGAATATTCTATCAGACAAATTTCTGTCATTTGTGTGAATGTAGGCAATGGTCCAGATTTGTAGGTGAAAATAAATTGCAACGTGGACATTTGTTTTCAAAGTGGAGTTTTTATTGATTTCATGAAAATGTAATGAACATAGTTTTATTAAAAGTTTATACATGAATTATACAAAAGAAATTTGCATTGGTGCAGAACAATCTAGTTATTGCATTGATCTTGGAAAAAAGTAATCAATTATTTATATTCGAGGACCAGCTGGGCTTTTTAAAAAGGTGATTGAAAATGTCTTCATCCCATGCAAACACACCTTTAATTACACCCTGCCTGCACATATGATTTAGAACTCAGCTGCTTGACAACATACTCACAGAAGAACCAAAATGAACCAGTAATTCACAGGAAAATAAAGAAATGTTAAGCAAACGTGAACAAAAAATACATACAGTAATTTTGTGTGTCATAAAAGTATTCTTCCTGTTAATCATATTGCCAAACAAACATCTTGCGACCCCTTAAGGTGCTTCAGGTGGCGATTCACTGATTTTAAACACTTGATTAGGAAGCAAACACACTTAAAATGTCCATTTTAATTTTTGTTTTTTGCTCTATTAAACTCTATGCACCATGTATACAGTCTATAGTATGTGTGCACAACTGTAGTAAGGACAGTAGGTTCAAGTTTAACCAATACTTAGCACTGCACAATCTAATGGATGTAAACAGCAATGTGAGTGATAGTCAACACGGAGCTGTCTTTTCTTTCCCAATAATTATAATTTATACTTTAACCTGGTTAAATTGACGATGAATGTTGGTAGTACTAACGGA
Source organism: Gymnocephalus cernua (assembly GCA_023631565.1). Classification (NCBI taxonomy): domain Eukaryota; kingdom Metazoa; phylum Chordata; class Actinopteri; order Perciformes; family Percidae; genus Gymnocephalus; species Gymnocephalus cernua. The sequence goes on along the minus strand of CM042426.1, from coordinate 35,319,041 downwards.
ATGAAGTAGTCATTACTCTCTCTGAAAACAATTATGGCCCAAACTGAATGTCTTATGAATGTTTAACCTGAACACTGGTTATAAAAAAAAAAAAAAAATGTAAGGCCACAAAGACAGAAAGTGCAGAGCCTTAAGTCCTGCCCCACACAAAGACAGAGTAGACTGCTGTTGTGGAACCACAACAGTGTAAAACCTGACATCAATGTATACAGTATAAAAACAAGAGTAATAAAGAAGATGCTGGTACGTTTATCTGGAAATGTCCATGTGCTTGTGTTTATTTGATTCAATCCTGGCAGTCTACAGTGTATTTAATGTCTGAGAGCTGCAGCAGTGCGTGGCTGGTGTCGTCACTCTCCCTGGAAATATTTAATTAGAAAGCTCCATCCTAGAGCAAACATCACCAAGTATTTTACAATAAAAGGTGAATAAAGCAGACAGTGACACAATGGGACAGTGGAAAAGTTAAACAAAGTTAAGTCTACACAGGTGGGTCTTGAGCTGCTTTTTAAATGTGCCAATAGTGTCCACAGATGCATAGTAACTACGTTTAGTATGGAGCTCCAAAGAGTTCAATACCAATTTAATATAAAGACACTGGGAATTAAATAATCCTATGAATAAGTTCTGTAAAATATATAAATGAACCAACAATTTGTGAAATGATTGAAAAAACAATTCATTATGAAATGTTATTTTATCATTTATTTTCATGACAACTTCTTTTGTTTTACTGGATATCATTTTACCTCATTATAGACATTTTTATGTAAAAATGCTTTTTTCAAAAGTCTGTTTTATATTTCATTATGTCACTTATAAAGGTGTTTCCTTCATCAACGAGTGACCGCCCCCTCTTCTTCAGCCAATCATGTGCCTCCTTCCTCTCTTGGTTAGCAGGTTCAACAACTGCTACAACATTTAGCCAGTTAGCTTTTGTTAGCTAAGGCAACAACAATGTCAATGTTATTCTTTATAAGCTCACAACCCTGTCTAGCTAGTTAGCCGTTAGTTTCTGTTTGTGTACTGTTTATTTACAGCAGCAGTTAGATAGTTGATTCAGAATTTAGCATTGTTGTTGCTCTAGCTAACAGGTGCTAGTTGGCTAAACCTTGCTTTGGCTGGGGCCTGAGATTGGCTGAAAGGTGAGAGGGCAGCGACAACATCATTGTCATGGAAATAAAAAGTGGCGTGAAATAAAAATGCTTTTATGAAATGAAAGCAGACTTGAATTTAGAAATAAATGTTACTAATATTACATACAAATACGAATAATGATTATGTATGTTATGTGTGCGTTGTAACCATTTAACCAGGCAACAGCGAAGCTGTCAGAAAAGAGTGTCAGGATCCAATGTGATAGCATTGATGAAAATGCTACAGCATGCAGACATGGCAACTGAAAATGACTGAAAGCCTGGTCAGACGTGTAATGCCAACCTTAAACCAAACATCTTTTCAAGCGATTCCACTGTCGCAGACTCATTTTCAATATCGGAATGAAATCATGAGTCTTGCTAGAGTCGGGGCGCTCCCATCGTCTCAATCATTTGGTGTAAGATGGTCATAAAACTCAGTCCCAGTCAGTCTTTTTCACGTCTTGACGTTCCGACAAAATCAAACGTGTTTGATATTATTGTAAGTTTGAAGTTAAATCACGTGAACATTGTCAACAACCAATGGGTGCGCTCCCTCCAGCACCAAACAGGAAGCAGCAAACGGCTAAAGCCGGTGTTGTTTTTTGTTGCTGCTCGGGGCTTTTCAGGTGCTGCGAACATATCACTCCGCCCAAGTAGCAGAATTAGCACTGCTTCGCCTTTCTGAGAATATAGTTCCCAGTTTATATACGGTTAGAAGATGGCTGTGTCTCATGTGACCTTGTTATTTGTACACCATGTGACTATACAAATCACAATATGTAAATAGGAACATGTTGGCGTTATTTTGTCACTTACTCGGAGCAGTAGGCTAGTTGGAACCGGTTACCTCCAGGATCTGTGCTAGGCTAAACTACCGGTGGGTGGGTCAGACAGAGTTACAACATGCACGGAGATGAGAAGGGTATGTATGGACCTGTCTAACTCTGGGGGTTACGGTGAATAAGCTAAAGTCCCAGTAAATCGGCGTGTTCCTTTAAATCATTCTTACACACAGTCCTGTCCAACTTCTATCTTTGGACATGTTGTTACACTGTTTGAATGCAAAAAAATACAGCGTAATGTGTTGCTATCAACTGTTATTGCTAACAATGGCTAACCTTGACAGAGCTAACCCCACTGTGAAATCCAAGATGTTTTAATGGAACGCATTCAACTCGGCTGTGATATCATTTTCCAGCTCCGGCTTCAGAGTTCCGAGGTAAATGGAACGTAGTATTATAACACCCCCCCCCCATATCCCTCAATGCAGCTTTGAGGAAGAGGAACTTAGTGAAACATTGCAGAAGAAATTATCATATTACATTAGGCTGAGTAATACGTGCTAATGTGCTCAGAAGCCCTTAGTGTACAGATAACTGAGAAACAATTCAATATGAGTAATGCCAGCAGGTATTCACTGCATGCATTAATAAAACCAGGTATTTCACAGGTTTACAACCATCACGTTCCCTGACCCTAAAGGAAAATAAATTCTCAGTGAACTAAATTCAGAACAATCACAGTATATTCTCTGTGTGAATATGTAAACAAGTCATGCCCTGGATAGTACAAAGCTTTTTCTGTGCAGTTAAATAAAGTTCTGAAGTGAACTGAAACCTTGGATGTGTTGTGTTGCCTTCGCAGTCTCTCACAGTGTTGATCACATTGCAGAGCACATTTTGGGAGAGCTGGTCTCTGCATTTGCCTTCTGCCGGATGCACTCTGGATGGTTTAAAACAAGGAGACATCATTCCAGACGCTGCCACTCCACAGCCACCAGCTCACAGACTACCATACCAGCACAGAAATACCTACATGTTGCTCTACTGGGCATTTGTGGACTATGTATGGAGTTGGTCCAAATCATACAGTCAATGGCACAAATATACAAGTGATAAAATAGTGGTGGTGGAAGAAGTATTCAGAGCCTTTACTTAAGTAGATGTAATATTAAGTAAAAAATACTCTGGTACAAGTAAAAGTCCTGCATTGAACATGTTACTTAAGTAAAAGTATGTAAGAAAAAGTACTTAATGCAGAAAAACCATCACATTTTAAAACTTAGCTCAGTAGGCCGTTATATTGTTAGGTAGTTTAATTTATACGCACTGCAGTGCCCTGCTATGTCCCACTATGCCCTGCTATGCACTGCTACGCACCTCTGCACCCTGCTATGCCCCGCTACGCCCTGCAGTGCCCTGCTACGCCTTGAACTACTACAACTACTATTTCTAGTCATAGTTCCATTATCTTTACTGTTACTATAATTGCTACTGTTCATCACACCCCAAATGGCACCGTCAAACAGTACCCACCAGGAGCCTGGGTCTGTCCGAGGTTTTTCCCTAAAAGGAAGTTTTTCCTCACCACTGTTGCACTAAATGCTTGCTCTTGGGGGAATTGAATTGTTGTATTCCAGTAATTGTTGGAAGTATAGAGTGTGGTCTAGACCTACTCTGTCTGTAAAGTGTAAAGAGATAACTTGTTATGATTTGATACTATAAATAAAACTGAAATTCAATTATAATAAAACGTATTTTATAAATTACATGTGTTTTGTGTGCAAAGATGAATGTAGTGGAGTAAAAAGTACAATATTTCTCTGAAATGTAGTAGAGTAGAAGTAGAAAGTGGCATTAAATGAAATACTCAAGTAAAGTACAAGTACCTCACATTTTAACTTAAGTACAGTACTTGAGTAAATGTACTTAGTTAAATTCCACCACTGTAAATTAGTCATAGTAGTATGGAAGCCCTGAAGGTTCCCGATATTTTCTCTGAACAACTTCTGTGTTTCCTCACATTACGTTTGGCATTCCCCCTGACCAGCCTCCGACATCAGAGAAGACAGATGTGTTACCAGTATACACCACAGGAGTTCAGGAATACAGTAGCTTCATTACAACACTCAGCATGGCTCTGTATAGCAGTTATACAAGAATACAAAACCCAGTGCAGTTTGACGGGCTCACCTGCCAAGTCTGTCCGTGAGATTTCCACCAGCCCCTCGTAGAGGCTTTTGATTGGGTTCTCCCCCGCCATCACCACTCCATGAAGCCAGATTAACAGCATTCGGTGGCCATGCTCTTTGAAGCTTTTCATACCTAGAGGTTCAATCCAGAATTATAATATGATATATAATATCATATCAATATTAGGGGTGTCACGATTCCCCAAAAAACATTTACCGGTTCAACTTTTGATTTTAAGGTCATGATTCGATTTTCGGTTTAAACATTTTTTTTTCAACAAGGACGACAACGCCACAATAAGAGCCGCTAAATGGCAGAAGGGTACCTTGCAATAACAGTTTCAGTTTCTCAGCGTTTCCGAGACGCAATTGAATGCACCATTAATTTAATGAGGTGCACCTGAATGCACCATGGAGTCCCGTCGGAAGCCCACATGTTTTACCTCCGTTGTTTGTTTCCATAACTCACTCACGTGGAAGGCAAAATGTTGCTACACGGGTGACTTCAGAGAAGCGGGAGGGTTTTCTGTTGTTTATCCGTCATCTCCATCTCCGGCAGTGGCCTCTGGAATAGTCAAGATGCAGGCCCTAATTGGTGTTCTAAACAATTTCAAGAAGTCAGCATAGCTCACCTGTCCACTGTTGCTCTATAGCCCGTACGTGTGCATCGCTGAAGTCCCAGTGTTGAGCCAGGATCTTCCACTCCCCGCGGCACAGGTGCTTGGTGGCCAGGCTCCACAGGACCGACCGGAGGTGCTGCGTCTCTGGCTGGTGGTCCTGCTTGAAGCTCAGAGGCCTTCCCACCCAGGAGTCCTGCTCACTGCCCATCTGATCCTGAACAGTGATTCATGAGTAATGTAATATAACGTAATGAACAGAGTGTACATATAGGTATACATGTGATGTACTGTGCAACGCATCTGAAGTAAATTAAATAACTATTACAACCAGCAAAGCTCACTCTGAATAATCTTGCAGATGTTCAAGATGGTAAGGGTACTGCTACTTGATGCAAATAAAATCAAGGTTATGTAAACATTGTAACCAGCAAACCCACACGGCTGTGGCTGCTTTGGAAAAGCATGAACCCTGATACACAGCAGTGAAGGTAACAGAGGAATCCTACGGCTGGACACATAGATTTAACGATGCCCAGGGGTTAAAGTGGCGTTCCGGCACCTTTAATTAATAAGTAAATTAATCTAATTGGCAGTTTCATACATCAGTGTTTCCCGTTTGTTTAAAATAACACGAAATCTCCATTCCAGTGTTTCCTCTATTCACTCTCAGCAGTGCACCGTTGTGAGTCCATGAACAAGGCAACTGTCTGTGGTTAGTGCAAATGTCTGTAAAAATAGCAGGACAGACGCGTACTATCTAAACTGGTAAAGTCAGTTGAATGGGTGAAGATCATGTCAGTAGCCTAACGGTTACAAACAGGCTTGGTATATCGACATGGTAACATGCTGCTGATCTTGTTGAAGAAGTCCTGTACACTGTCTATTACGCATGCAAATACTTTATTTCACAACATTTCCGTCACACAGACCTTCCTCTGGTGAATTGAAAACATTCTGCTGATCCCATGTTTTTAGCTGAGCTAGACAGAAAAATTCAGTTAAAAGACAGAATATTTAGTTCAAATGAATCGTTGATGCTGTTTTGCCCTCATTGTTCTCCGTGAGGTTTGCTGAAAGTGAATGTAGCCCCGGTGTGTTTTATGTGGAGTGACTGTGTGAGACTGTTCAAAAATTTGCCTTTTAAATGCTTGTCAGCAGCAGGTCATATGGTAACTTAATTGGCAATTTGGCCTTGTGTGCTCTGATTAATTTGGCATGCAGTTAACACACCAGCCATAATTTAGTTTTAATGAAAACTCAACTCCTGCCATATGCTCCTGCTGTTTGTTTTGGAAGAAGGAAATAATGAGAGAGTAACAGGTGAACCAGCTTTGAAAGTGAGTTTTCTTAAGTGCTGTGTGGATATAGACTTTAAAGTAGTAATAAACTTTAAAGTTAATTTCACCACAAAAACCTGGTAATTTCCCCAGGATCTTAGGGTTCCCCCTACCTGCCAGATCCGCCTGATGCCAACAGACTTTAATGACACACATCCATCCGACAGCTAACAGTACAGTATGTGTAGGTAACAAATCTCATAGAATTCATTTAGAAAAAACTCCTCTGGCACTGAGCTCCACAAAACTGCAAGAAACGGATCTGCTCATTCTGAACTGAATGTGGCTCGGAAGACCAGTTTGTTTTGTGTTCAGCCCCAAATTGAAGAGCATGCTGCACATTTCCATTTGGAATCCAGAATGAGTTCCTTTGATTTTTTTCTATCTTAAACTATCTCACGTGATAGTTTTTGTTCAACACAACTCTGACAATGTCAATCACACATCAAAGGCAACACCTTAGAGCAGTGCCCCATATTAGATTAGAAGAGAAAGTTTTTTTGTGTTATTCTATTTAATAAAGTTGTTCCAGATGCCATGAGGATAAACTCACCTTCTCCCATTTATAAAAGCGGTCAGCTTTGATGATCATGTCGACCAGGATGACATGGTTTCCTCTGGCGGCCACCTCCAGACACCGTTTCCCCTGCTGTGTACATCAGGAAAACACAGTGTATAGGAAGTACATTACTAAGCTAGATGACACAGATGCAGCATCATTAGCAGGTAAATATGACCTAAAAATCTAGATTAGAACAGAAAAAAAGAGATGACACACAACCAGCTGTAACCCATACAATCACTTTACAATCATGTGACCGTTCTATTGAATGTAAGGGCTGCCGTTTTAAACGCGTATTTAACTTTGTGAAATGGAACTATAGTTTAGGCGACAAAAACACTTAGTACGTGTTGGAAAATCAGCAGGGATTAGTTTGAAGGGTGAAGGTGTGTGCTGTGTGTGCTACCTTGTCGGTCAGATTGAGGTTAACCCCAGAGATCAGCATCATCTCAGCCATGTCCTGCCAGCCGTGCTCTGCTGCCAGGTGCAACGCAGTCTGCTGTCTCTGTCAACCACATAGCAGAAATGTGATAATATTGTCTCACTTCTTCTGAGAACCATCTCCATGTCATTGGGCTGGTCAGTCTGACGTGGTGTTGCCTGAACTCATTACTATTCATGAGCTCGCCCAGTTGCGCTGGGTTAAGAATGCTGATAACCAGGCTCTCATTGGCTAGCTGTTAGCCAATCACAGTCAAGCAGCTTAGCTCGTTGAATATTAATGAGAACTGGCACAAATCGAGCTGAGTCTTCCTGCAGGCTTTCTATACCACGCTAGAATGGCTTGAAACGAGGTAACCAAGGGCAAAATGTTACAGAGTCCATGGTAGAACTTCAGACATTACCACAAAGTAATGAAATACGTGTGGCAGGGCACCTTTAAGAACCCGCGGAAACCCTGAAAATGTAACTGTCAATTCTTTTTGTAGTCTTTTATGTTGAATTCAATGTTCAATTTTTTCAATAAAGGAATGATGGAAATGATTTCCTTTTGTTTCAAATTCAACAAGCAATTTGTATTTCATCAGAATACTGAAAGCAGCAGAAATGCAGAACTGAGTGCACTTTAATATCTGTTTAATTATCGCAAGTCATGTCACGATATTCAACAACGATCGTGCAGCCCTAATGCGTCCCAGTACAGCTGTGGAGGTCTGTACTCACACTGTCAGTCATGTCCAGGTCACAATCAGCATCTATAAGCAGCCGTAAAACCTCGGGGTGGTTGTTGAACACAGCTAAGTGCAGCGCTGTGTTGTGTTGCTGTTTCAAACACAAAGAAAGAAGACTTTAATAAGAACATTTCACCTGATATGTGAGAGTGAGTGATTCTGAAGACCCACAGTGGCCTCCAAGTTCTTTTTTGGTGGCTTTGTGAATAAGCAAATTATACATAGCAAAATGTATTGCCTGTTAAAATGTGTTCCTCTGCAAACATATTGTAAGATTTATCTGGGCTATGTAGTTTCAAAGATTATACAAATTATTCTTTACTGTTGTTGTGCAGGAATTTCAAGATACTGTCAGGCCGGCCGAGTGCTGAGGCAGGAACAAGAATACTGGACCCAAAATGCAAGACACCAGGGAGAGCAGGTTCAGGTGTATAATTTATTAAAGTGCTCATATTATGCTCATTTTCAGGTTCATAATTGTATTAAGAGGTTTTATCAGAATAGCTTTTCACTTTGTAAACCTATAACGTGCACAAAAAGATATATAACACAAAAAAGGAAATGGGAAAAGCCCCAAAACATAATATGAGCACTTTAAACCAAAAAAATCGAGTCTAGTCTGGTGACACTGCAGCTGCAGCTGCAGTGTCACCCAACGTCAACAAACAATGTTTTTACGTATCATTGCGTTTTTGTAAGTGGATATACAGAAATCCTTGACTTTTCCTAGTGGGTATACGGCGTATACCTGCGAGATGGCTAGGGTGGCGGTGTTTGAAAAGATGTCATATAAATGGATTGCCAGATTGGATACCTATACTAAAAAATGGAGCAAGTACCTGAGCTTTCTGGAGGGCTGCTAGGAAGCTTTGTGCTGGGGAGAGACGTGTATGATGGGATTATAGTGTTGCCATTTATACATACTGTATGTTTTTCTGGTTTATGGTTTAGTGTCTATTTTGTTACTATTTTGTCAAATGGTCTTAAATATTCTAGTTACTGTGTCATCTGTTCTTGATTTTAGTCTGGGTTGTATGATTTGTATGTTGTTAAAAAAAGAAAAAGAAAAAATTGTTAATCACAGGAGGTAAGTAAGTGGTGGTTGCTTCGTGCTCTGTCCCCACACTGTGCAGTGAAGCGCTTCACGATGTTCTGCTGTGCAGCTCTAGGGTTGGCCGTTCCATCCCCGGCTCCTCACATCTACATGCCGAAGTGCCCTTGGGCAAGACGATTGCTCCCGCTGGTCAGGCCAGACCATTGCATGGCAGTCACTGTATGCATGGGTGACTAAGAGGCAAATTGTAAAGCGCTTTGGGTGAAATAGTTGTCTGCTGTATAGATTTGGTAAAATATCATGTAAAATAAACTCATTTAAATTCAAACATTAATATTTTAATGGGCCGTTTATTTTGATGTCTCAGCATAAGCAGCGCCATTTTTGCTCATTAAGATGGCAACAGAGACAATGGTTGAGTCAGCAATTTGTAAAAAACTGTAATTTAATCTGGCTGTAATTTGAAGTACTGTTTGTGGGATATTTTGGCAGTTAGCTGTTTTTTTTGTTGTTGTTTTTTGGTTAAGTGCTCCTTTGTCTGAAAAGGTTTGAGTAATACTGATATAAATGCAGCCACTTACCATTTACTACATTACAGACGTAGTAAGAAACTTGGACTTCTCAACCCAATAAAAGAAAGCCAGTGTGGAAACGAGTGGAGAAGATTTAGTGTGCCGATGCTCTTCAAAAAAACTACATCTACTACGTCACACAAAACAAGGAATAAGACAGGTAGGCGTTAACTTACACTGTCTACAGCGTCTCTGTTGATTCCCGCCTCCAGCAGCAAACTGGCCTCTCTGTCAAAGCCATGCTGAGCCATATAATGGAGAGCAGTCCTATTCTTCTGCACACAGATGGAAACAAGGATTTAAACTCAGGATTAATAAACATTTTGTAATAGGCAGTGTTTATTGCAAATGATATATGACACTGAGTGAAGAAAGCATACATTAGTTAGTGCATTGGCATTACAGCCAGACTCCAGCAGCAGTTTGACACACTCGTAGTGACCTCCATCAGCTGCCAGGTGCAACACTGTGAGACCCTCCTAAAAAAAAAAAACAGGTACATTTAAGTTCACAACACTCCACGCTGAGTCCAGATGTTATGTAGAATTAGAACATTTTGTAATCAGTCTATAGAACGTCAAATATAATGACAACTGCTCATTAAAAGCTATCCGAGATAAGAGTCTCATCTTACAAGAGCTTATGTTGTCCAACCAACAGGCGGAACAGGTTAGTTGATGAAAGGGGAGAGAGAGAGGGGGAAGATATGCGGGAAAATCGTCACAGGTCAGATTCGAACCCTGAACCTTCTGCGTCGAGGAATAAACCTCTGCACACGCGCGCCCACCCTACCAACCGAGCTAACCAGCCACCTCATCACCCTTATTTGATAGCTCTTCAACTCCTCTGTCCTCTGCTGAACCGGAAGTTGTTCTGTCCCTCTTCGGCGAAGGCCGTCTCAAAGCTCTTATTTCTGTCCGAGGACCGAGGATCGCGGAGGGATCACCGAGGAGATATAGGCAAGGATACACGAGAGCAGCCTTCCCGGAAGCCGTGCAGCTGAAGGAGTTGCTAACTCCGCCCATACAGCTGACAAATTCATGTGATGCTTCAGAGGAAAGGACGTCTCATCCCTCTAAAACACCTTTGCTCGTTTCCTCTCTCCTCCTGTGATTTCCTGATGAGGAAGGGAGGCAAGTGGATGCTTCGAGGAGGCAATTTAAGTGCTATGGGATGTACCCAATGACACAAAACAGAGAACCAGGAAGTGAATCACGGTTGTGGTTAGAAGGGATACAGCTACGGCATTTACCCTTTGTTATTTCTATTCCTACCTAAACTGTACAGTTTTTATACACCAAATAGTTTTGATTTGTGCCTGATGTTTTTTGTTTTGGGCATTTTAGGCCTTTATTTGAAATGAAAGGGGAGAGAGAGGGAAATGACATGCAGCAAAGGGCCCCAGGTTGGAATCGAATCCACGGCCGCTGCTTCAAGGACTGAGCTTCTGTTCATGGGGCACATGTGTTTGTTTTGTGAAGCACTTTGTAGGTGGAGTTTGAAAAGTACTCTATAAACAAAGATGATGATTATTATTATATTATTATAAACTGCATTGTAAACCACCCATTGTAGTGTTTCTGCATGCTTCTTGTGGTTGTATTTCTTCTCTCTCCAAAAGATAGATTTTGACGTTTATTTCCCCACAGACAGGTAGCCAATTATGCACCACAGGCCCTCTAATTAAGTAAGACAAACTGGGCCTGGGAGTATGCAGCCCAGTCCCGTCCAGTCCAGTCCACTCACTATGTTTCTCTCATCCACGTCCACTCCAGTCTCCACCAACTTCTGCAGGACCTCAGTGTGCCCACACTTGGCCGCTAGATGCACGGCTGTGTTCTCTTCCTGTAGTCCAGACATGACAACACATTACAACTATAAACCCATTCTGAGACCACTTCCTCCACATACAGTGCATCCACCAAAACAAGTCACAGAGGCTGTTAACACCTTACTGCTTTTAAAGTCTGAACCAGGGGTCTTCCATGTTTTTTAAGCCATATATTGCCATATTTTCATATATTGTAGAAAATGAAGTTGCATATTAAACTGGGCCTAAAATAACGTTTGGGCGGCCTAAAGCCTTTATATCTTATTTGCATAGGATACTAAGCTATTAAAATCATAATTGTTGGCATGATTTTATAAATCATCTGTTAATGTTACACATACATGTTGCACAGTGAAGTGATAGTGATTATCTGAGGCCAGTGAGCCGTTCTCCAAAGAACACCCTTTTACAAAAAGTTTTCATCTTTCTTCAACGACACTTTGATTTGTCTTGTTTGAATTTCACATTAAAAAGTGACATATTTCTTTTATATTGAACACTTTGGAGCTCTATGTTAGCTAACGTTGAAAAAGAACAAGAGAATCAAACTAACTCTGATGGAGTATTAATGTGGTACACAGTACATAATAACCACCAACCATGGCATGTGGCTCACCCCGGCTGTACACTGAAAAGTGGCAGTTGCAGTGTATTTGCTTTGAGCCAGTTGTAGGAAGGAACCGTAACATGAGAGTGTAGCTGGCCTATATCCATGCCCAGTTTACACAACACATCCTGCTTTATGCTCTTTGCTTATTTAAAGATGTCTTTATAACTCCGGAATGATGGATCCATTTCAACTCATGTTAGCCTGGCCAAGGTGTGGTGGTGGCAGCCTAAGAAATAGAGCTCAACAGTGTGGCTCTGGCAGTAAAAATCCCATTCATGTTATCTCCATAAGGATATTTATTATCAGCCATAATGTCTGAACCATCCGAGATAGACTGACCACGAGCTGTGAGATTATGAAACAAAGGTTTATGTCACTGTAGAAGCTAGAAGTCTGTATGAAATAAAAAAAAAAACATGTTTTATTCGCGATGTTATGGAGAAGTACTACACTACCCACAATCCTAGGCATAACAGTGGCGTGTCTGTATGTTGGAGCTCTCTGTCCCCATGGAAATATTTACCACACCCCTCGAACCCGCAAACGGTTAGTGAGCTGCAACCATTGAAGTCTATGATAGTTTCTCTACACTGTCCTGTACCTTTGCCTTTTTTCAGTTTTTAAAATGTTATTTTGCGCCAAATCAAATGTTTTATGGTCACAATTCATCTCGTAGCTGGTTGGCTTGGTTCCAGGCTTAAAACTCTTTATATAAACATTTAATGAAACGTAAATGGAACAATTGAATGAGGGAACCGGAGCCGTTCAAAAAGTGGGCAGTCACTGTTGAGCTCTATTGAATGGTGAAGTATCAAATTTTAGCTGTGCACTATTTGACAATAATATTTTCTTTTCATCATGCATAACAGCCTTGTGTAATGCCTGTTTGCTTGAGTACAATTACTGATTTGATGTGTATGTGTGTGTGTGTGTGTGTGTGTGCGTGTGTGTGTGTGTGTCCCTACCTTGTCCTTTAAACCATGTGTGCTGCCCATTCCAATCAGAAACTCCACCACTTCAAACTGTCCATGTTCAGCAGCCAGGTGAAGTGCTGTCTTCCCTAACTGCTCCGAGAGACATCAGCAGGTTACACACAGGAGCTGCTACACAAACACTGTATACTGTTCCAATAGAAGGGCTATGTTCCATTCACATTCATTAACTGGCCTATTGCTGTTATTCTGACAACAAACAGCTAAATATGTTTGTTATAGTAAAGACATGGAAAGAAAGGGAGGATTTAGACTCATATCTTCTACACAAAGACAGTTCTTTTCAAACAATGTGTACAACTTCTGTCTGTAAATTGAAAATAGGGTAAAGCAAGGAGTCACCTTGTCAACTCTGTCGACACAGATGTCTTCCAGGTCCTCCATGATGAACTCCAGCACTCTGATGTGGCCTCGCTGGGCCGCACAGTGCACCATACTCAGACCATCCTAACGCACGCGCGCGCACACACACACACACGCACGCACGCACGCACGCACGCACGCACGCACGCACGCACACACACACACACGCACGCACGCACGCACGCACACACACACACACACACAGACAGTTATGAGATATCAATCAGACTAAACCTCATAATTTGCGTCTGTAGTGATGGTAAAATGAAGCAGCTATGGCTGCAAGCAACAGTTATTTTCATAGTCGATTATTCTGTTGATTATTTTCTCATTTTGTGCACAACTCAAGATATACAGTTTACTGTCAGAGGAGTGAAACAACTAGAAAATATTCACATTAAACAAGCTGGAATCAGAGATTGTTTTCATTAAAATTACTTAAACAGATGAATTTAACAACTAATCGATTAATGTGTGCAGCTCTAGAAGCAGCTCTTACTTTGTTCTCACAGTTGAGCTTTGCTCCACAGGACACCAGGATCTGCAGGACCTTTAGGTGACCAAACCACGATGCCAAAAGCAGAGCATTCATACCAAACTGTGGACAAACATTTAGAACTGTTACATGACAGTGGAACACTGAAAATACAAGTATACGAAGTAGAATACTCCCTACTAGCCCTGGTCTGTCTCTGTCTTACTGTGTGGTTGATTGGTTGTTTTATGTTAGAAAGGTTCCTAACGGAGTTAAAGGGATAGTTTACATATTTCAAAGTGTAGTTGTATGAGGTACTGATCCAGAGTCCGTGTATTGGCCACAGTGGAGGGCAGGCAGCATGCCTGCCGTCCACTTGGCAGCTTTATCAAACTGACCAGCTTTTGTAATTGGCCTGATTTCTCCGCTTATTTCTTTTCAGTGGCTAGAGCTGACAGAGGAGTTAGCAGTTTATTAACATAACACAAACACATATGGACCTAACATATTTAAAAAAAAAAAAAAGTAAAACAGTTTTGTGTGGCAGGGCACCTTTAACCATGTATCCAGCTAATTTAAATAGCTCACGTTACTGTGTTGTGTGAACAGTTAACTTCATTACAGTTTTTTTCAATTGTTTACACGCAATTTTGAAAACCGGGTTCTTTTTTTCAAAATATAATCACAATTATCCAAACACCACACTCAATTTGCATAATTCCTAGATTGTTTGCAAAATGACACACTTCAGTCAAAACATACACACTTCAGTCAAAACATATACACATATTTGTGAAAATGCTATTTGTTTTCATTTAACCAACACAGTCCTCAATGATCAGACACTTTTGCAGCCAGTTTCACACTGCTGTGATAAATGAAAAACACATTTGTTAAAAAAGTAATTTTAGGAAATAGCATGTGCTAGATTTTTGGCCAGACATTGTTATGTAAAGGATAATTTAGATGACAAAAAAATAGTGACAAACCCACAACATTCTTCATGATTAGTTTGAGATATAGGGAGAATGTACACAAATAGGCCTACTATAAACTTACCAAGCACTGCACAACACTGATGCTGCAGACTGAATATTTCAAGTATTTATTTCAATACTTACAGTATTTCTTACCATAATCAGTTACAGTAATCAACCAACAATGAAATCAATGAAACAAATAAAATCTGTAGACAAATAAAAATTACTACATGAAGTACATACACTTTGACTCTGACTTTGAATACTGTAACTGCTGCCTTTTATAACACACCTGAGTGCTGCGTTTTCAAATTAGCACATGTGTGTTTCCACACCTGGTGGATGTGCTTATCCAATTCGTTCATTGGTGTGGTCATTGGCAATCCGGGGCTTTGTAATGACAAGAAAGTAACCTCACAATCCTTATCTGTGTCTAAGGTGTGAACATGTGTGTAGAGTTTTACAAATCACTGTGTAATGTTTTGCAAAAAGGGTGAAGCAGACATTGTGTGTAATGTTGTGCAAATCTGTGGAGGTGTTTTGCTCATTGGAGTAGAATTTTGCAAATTGTGTGGACATTTTTATTTAAGTGTGTAAACAATCGTAAAAAACTGTAAAAATTGTATGTGCCGTTTTCTTTTGCGGGGTGCAAATGTTCCACCAAAACAAGTTCCTTCCTGAGACTATACCAGAGCATTTGTTTTCTCCTCTCCCAGAATGTATGTGTGGTGTAGCCTTACTCCACAGCACTCTGAAGATAGAGCTGGCAATGTGAGACTAGAGGTACATTCCATGTCCCTTATTCAATAGCTCCTCGCTCCTCGGTCCTCAGCTAAACCGGAAGTTGTTCGGTCCCTCCTCTGTAAAGGCCATCTCAAAGCTCTTATTCCCGCCCCGAGGATCGAGGAGGGGTCTCTGAGGAGCTATAGGCGAGGATACAGAGAGCAGCCTTCCCGGAAGCCGTGCAGCTGAAGGAGTTTCTAACTCCACCCATACAGCTGACGAATTCTTGTGACGCTTCAAAGAAAAAGGACGTCTAAAAACACTAAAAACACATTTGCTCGTTGCCTCTCTCCTCCCATGAGGGGGAAGAGAGGCAAATGGAAGACTCAAGGAGGCAATTTAAAGGAGAAATCCGGCGCAAAATGAACCCATGTGTACCGAGTCGACTGTTCTCTGGGATATGTTTTCACGGTAATTGAATGTGACCAGTTTTATCGCAAACAACTAATTAGCTTATAAAGCTAATCGACTGGGCACTGGTTAAGTATCAAGAACTCGGTAAACTCGCTACACGTGTTATTAACCCCTAGGTTCATTTTGCGCCGGATTTCTCCTTTAAAGGACATGAGATGCAGCTTAGGAGAACCGACACGGAAGCTAAGCAATGTACTTCTTTGGACGGGGGAAGCAGTGAAACAGATTTTAGACACCTAAAAAATATAATACATCAATCAATCAGCTTAAGTGTAGGCTTTATTTAGAATATTTTCAGCGCTTTACCTTGCTGTCAGACAGCCCTTTCTGACGGGGAACTGAAGCAAATTCATTTATTTTACCTCACAGAACACGGGAGTCGCTGGTCTACCGCTGCCTCCATCGGTTACTGTGTTTGTGTTGTTGTGTGACTTTGGTGTTTTAACAAGTATTTGATAGATGACAAAAGAGGATTCATCAATACATGTTTCATGTCATTTTGGGAAGATTGTCATTGGAAAAAAAATCCCTTTTTTTCTATTAGAATGTATTATAGGGAGCTACAGCATTACAGAGAACTCACATATAAAAACGGATCTCTATGTTCTTAGAAATGTTTACCTCAGGAGATAAATGTCATAGTTTTAAATCTTTGGTATGCAAAAAAACTTAAGATTAATTTCTTTTAGGATTTACTTTGTTATATAAAAGATGAAAAAGGCTTTCATGAACAGGGTGGAATCACTACTATTTTAATGTTAGGGAATGAATGAAGTCAGTTGTAAATTGTCATTGGGATCTCACTAGTAACTAGGGGTGCATGATATATTGACTCAATATCGTTATCGCGATATCATGTTGCGCTATTATATTGAAAGTGTTGCGATAAGTATGCAATATTTTGTTTATTTTGTGGAGCGTTGCGTCCCGTCCATTGGCTGTGTGGCTTAGTTGTGTTTGATTTAGAGCCCGCTTGAAACACTATAATGATCATGTTTCATTGGCCAGTTGACCGTGCCACTTGCACATGTTAGTGCACATCAGCGCACGGGTCCAATACGTGACAAACCCTATGGAGCGACCCACCATAAAGTCAACATATGTGAATTTTACTTATTGTTTCCTCCTACTTTAATACTGCTTTTATTGTTCTTAACGGCTGTGTCTTTTCTACATTTTATTTTATTTTTTTCACTTTATACTCTGTTGCTTTGCTTTGTTGTACATTGTTCTGCTTTTTGTGTTGTGTCTTGTGCTAATATAAGTTCTGTGTTGTGCTTTGAATTGTTGTTTTCTGTGATGTTTTGTGCTAAGTTTAGCTTGTGTTGTCTTCCTTTTTGTTTCTTTGTATTTAAAAAAGCCTTTCTTAACATGGAGGGCAGGGGACTACAGATGAAAAAGAGTCTTTTGGCTAATTCTGGCTTTTTGAACCCATGGGAAATCACGTGTTTTATTAATTCGCACTGTCCCCTTTCATAAAATAAACTGAACTGAAACGTGATGTGTGTGCATATTTCGACAGAGTGGCTGTGTAAGTGACAAAATAGAGACAACAAAACGGAACGAATCAGCTTGGAAATACTTTGGCTTTAAGCCAACATGTTTCACAGGCTAATGCACTTTGCAAAACGTGTCGAATGGTGGTTAACCATGCAAGAGGCTTTGCCACTTGTCAGGCCGCCATTATAAATAAGAACCTGTTCTTAATGACTTGCCTGCAAAAATAAAGGTGAAATAAAAATAAATAAATAAAATACAGGCAATACAACAAACATATTGTTTTTATATCGAAATTAATATCAATATCGCAATATTCATAATCGATATATCACATTTTGTCAATATCATGCAACCCTAATAGTAACGTGCATACATACAGCGTCCCTCTCATCGACTTCCGAGTCATGGCCCAGTAGGAGACGTAGAGCCTCTTCGTTCCCAGCTCCTGCTGCCCAGTGCAGGGCTTTACGGTCTATCTGTGCAGAGACAGGAAACAACAACTCAGTTTATAGGTGGACGTTTACAAAGCGGACATTCACCTCTGCTTTTCTTGCTATGGGAATCAAAAAGGCTGCCGTGAAGAGGACCTATAGAATTTGAAAGCAGTGACTGGTTTAAGGCCCACAAAGGTGTACGTATGTCATGTTGGTCCTTCAGCAGACTTACTTTATTTTTGGCCTGGACGTCCACACCTTTCTTGATCAGTTCCTGCATTTTCTCGGGGTCGTTCCTCTTTGCGGCATCGTGGAACTCCTTTTCTGACCACAGCACTGTCAGGAATGATAGACAATGAGGGATATCAAACGACCATTGAGAAAAAGCAACAACACAAGTTGATTCACACTGTATTCAGTGCCTAAGACTTAGGTATTAACCCTATTTGGCTGTAGTGGTGTTAAGAAGCACTGAGCATCATGTAAGACAGAGGACGGCCAGTTACTTCATGTCCTATGGTCCTGTGATAAGGTCCATGATAACCTACAGTATGTCTGATTGCAGGGACCCAGGTTCCATTCAGCCCAAGATGATTTGTTCTGGGAGATGGGTCCATCCTAAGCGAGATGGATAAGCACATAAGAAGCTGAGTCCAGACTAGTTTAATGATAGCCAGACAGATTTTATTAAGGGGATGGAAGAATGAAGGGGTGCCAATCAAGAAGTGGGCTTGGTGGCGGGGCGTTTGAAAACGGTTTGCCAGATTGGATAGATACTAGAAAATGGAGCAAGTACCTGAGCTTTCTGGAGGGCTCCTAGGAAGCTTTGTGCTGGGGAGAGACGTGTATGGGGTGATGACAAGAGTGATAATTTAACACTAGGCAACAAGTCCAGTGGGCGACTGCCCAATATCCTTTACCATGTGTTTAGACAGGTGTAGACCTACATCAATATCACAATACCAGTCTATGACAGGCAGATGGAAATGAGGTTGAAAATACTGTGGTTATAACGTCACATATTCTACAGTTAGTAACGTTACAGTATACCGTCCTATATTGCCATCGTGTAAAAACACTTTTGGAATGCAGCTTCCATACTGTTAACTTGAAGAAGTCTTAACATGTATCCCTGTCTGGTCAACGGACATCCTGCTGCCGCTGCTGACAGATGACAGGTCGCTCCCTTCGGCACGCAGCTGAGTGAAAATCATTGCTGGTTCCTACTTACAGATATCATCCTCCGACGCCAGGTCGTCCTCCATCTTTGTTTGTGTTTTAAAGGCGCCTAGAACACTTTGTTATCACCTCTCTCATGGTAGTGCTATCGCATATTCTTTTTTCGGTTGATGAAGAGGCTGGACGCTGTGACGAGCAGTTATTTCTGTTAAGCTACGCAGACTAAAACTGTGAAAATAATGACTTCCGTTCATGACCTTCAAAATAAAACGAATATTCCATTTTAAAGTTGAAATCCTTTTTTTTAGTAACGAAAAGGGATAATAGGGGCAAATGTTGCAGCTATCTTTTCCATTATCAATGAATCAGTTACTTTTTAATGAATTGCTTGGTCTATAAAATGCCTCTCACAGTTTTGAAAAGCCTAAGTTTATGTCTTCAAGTTACTTTGTCCAACCAACATTCCAAAATCCAAAGGTAATCAATTTAAAATGATATAAAACATAGAAATGCAGCAAATCCTTACATTTAAAAGGTTACACTAGCAAATGTTGCCATTTTTGCTTGAAAAAATAGTTTTGAAACAAAGAATTCATTGATTTTCAAAATGGTTGTACATTTTCTGTTGATTAACTAATAAGGTATTGTTTCAGCATTGAGTACTGTAAATCACATTTTAAGTGGGCAGACTAAAATCAAGTTGGGTTTCAGCAAGGTTTGAAAACACATCTTTCTAAAAGGAAACCAATAATAGAGGATAATACAAAGTAAATAAGAACAGATGTAACAATGTCTTAAATAAATATTTGCGGTGCTTTCTAGAGGTACTTTATTAAAGACACAAAACGTAAACATATAGTTTCCCTTTGTTTATTTGGGCAATAGCACATTTAACTAAAGAGTACAAAAGTATATCTAATGTTAGAAAATATTCTTGCCTACTCTAAATGGCATGACATAAAATAGTTGTAAACACTATATCACATCTTTTAACAAAGCATTGGACACAAAAAGGGGAAATTCTTCATGAGTTCATGATTCGAATTGCGAGAAAAATCATTAACTATCCCTCATATGATCAAATGAATGTAAAGTTAAACTGTAAGAGGGGTTAGTGAGAGCCAAACTGGCTGCTACAAGCTCTTTGTTCTGTGCTATGTACAACATGAGTATGAAAAACTTACAACATTAATATCAAAACTGGAATCATTCTATGTGGAGTAGCAGTTTTTCATTTTGCTTTAATTACATGATTAGTCTGAAAAGATTCATTTCAGAAAGCTCCTGTGCTAGGTCGATACATCTTTCCTCATCAACACTAAACAGAACATGGCGTAGTAACAGTTTAAAGTATGTACAATATAAATTCCCTCATAAAAACTGCCAGCAAAAACATAGTATCTAAAAATATGAGAAAAGGCCCCATGAATCCACAAATTAAGATTCAACTATTAATCAACTATTAAAACAGTTGTGTAATTTGGTATTACCACTTTGAGTACTTTTTTTTACGCGTGCTCATTGCATGTATTGGCAGTACTGCTTTCTCATTATATTATTAATTCTCTTATTAACTTTCAAGTAATCCTTCTTGAAAATGTCCCAGTATTTCATATATAACAAGAAATAAACAATACACAGTAGAACATTAAGCATTACCTTAAGCTGAAAGTTAAAATAATTGCACTTAGTTAATTATTAGCGAACAGTTGCATGTGCTGCATAACCTTAAAAAATATGAGATTTCTGTCATTCTGCCCAAGTCCATCATATGGCCGTTTGCTAAACCCTGTTATTATCGCTACACCTGTCAGGCTTTGATTTCAGTCAGAGGAAGACAAAAGCAGCTTCTCATTTCTTGCCGGCAACCGTTAATTTTGCACGCTGTCGCAGGCAGATTATATCAGCTAGCTAAACAGGCTTACGTTAGCTCAGCAAGTTGTTCGAAAACGCTGTCTCCGTTTAAACAGTATGAAACACTTTTAAAGTTATAGTGCGTACTTTCTGTCGCCGCCATGAGGAATTCTAAGTAATGACAACATCACTGTCGGCGCGTCCACATCATACAAGCCTTCCGTGATCATGCACACGCATTGAATTCATACAGACTTCTGGCTTCTACATGAACGGGACGCATCATTTTATTTTGAAATGCGGGACGATTCCATATTTTAAGGGACAGGTGGCAACCCTAACCGTGCCTATTTAAGGTTGCTAAGCTATGATTGGACAATCCCTGTTCAGGAAATGGGTTTAGCGAATGGTCAATTCCAAGTCAACCTGCTATGACTGTCATTCACCAGCTCTTCCTGATGCTTGGGCTCTTTGCAAGTTTCAGTTTATTGACTTCCCTCAGGACATGGTCGGCCGTCTTCAGCTTCTCCATGGCCCTGACCAGCAGATCCTCTGGTATGCCCTCCCCGCCACCTCCCCCCTGGGACTGGGACACTCTCACACTGCTCAGGAGCTCCCTCGTCTTTTCCATCTCCAGCGCTACTTCAGTCTCAAGTTCCATGACATCATCGCGAGGAGCCCCGTTGCCTGCAGCCCCAGCTCTAGTATGTGGACTCGCCTGAATACACACTGGAGAATCCGACAGCAGATCTCCGATGGAGGCGGACCGGACCTTGGTTGAAGGTTTGAGAGCAGGAGTGGGAGGCTGTGAGTGCCGATAGGGAAAGACCTTTGGTCTAACCTGTGGCTTGGCTGGGGTCTGTGTCGGCCTCAAACTAACAGAGATCTGAATGTCACCCTCGCTGGCGTCCAACACATCCAGACCAGCTTGGCTTCCTCTCAACGCAGCCGTGGAAGCCGCCAGCGTGTCTTCACTCCCGGAGCCTTCGCTGTCGGCGTCCGAGTGCTGACCGCTGTCTACAGACTTCTCCTCCGTCTTCTTTTTCTTCTCCCCGGGCAAGTGACAGAGCAGCGGACTCAGGCTGAGGCTGTCATTGACCGGATCGTTCGAAGAGACAACTATTGGCGGGACTACACTCTTGGGTAGTGCCTCTTCTGCTGGAGGAGGACTGGCTGAGGTACGTGAGGCTGTTTGCAGTAATGCAGCAGGGTCCTGTCCCTCGTTGGTCTGCGTTATAGTTGCGATGTCGTCTGTGTGTTGCGTGTCGATCTGAACAGGTTTCTCAGGCTTTTTCTTGGGGGTTACAAGAGGACTGGGGCTCTTTCTGAGTGGCTCATTGTCGGATGCGTTAATGCCACTACTTATAGTTTCTTCTGATTCTTCTTCAGAAACCTGTCCTTGGGACCTGTCACTGGGACTCTCAGGTTTATCATCTCCGACACTGGGTAGAGCTTCTTTAGAAATAGACCGGTCTGCCTCGTCTGTTTCCACAGCTGTTCCTGTCGTCTCCTCCGTATCGACTTCTTCCTTCTCCTTATTGTCTTCAGCTGTGCCTTGGACCTCTTGGTCTGGCTCTGCAGCAGGATGGGTGGGTTTCTGCTCTTTGGATGGAGGGGTAGGAGGGTGGGAGTTTGGCCTGGTCTGTGCGGCCTCTGCGAGGTTGCCTATGGAGCTGCTGGAGCTGGGTTTGTTGGGAGGGGTTGGTGGTGGAGCTGTCTTCTTCTCAGCTTTGGCCTCCTCTGGAGCTTCTTCAAAAGGCGAGGCACAGGGCTTTGCTTCTTTACATGGAGGCATAGGGGGCCCCAGGACCTTGAAAAACATGACATAATATATTATGGAACCATTTCATCCAAACAGAAAGACATACACAAATAGTTCTGCATTGCATAAGGGTTATTTACAGGATGTGATTTGCTGCAGGGGTTGCGTGGGATTTCCCCTTTCTGGTCTATATATCCCTGCCTCTGCTGAATTCTTTTTTATCCCCAGTGGAGACTAAATGTCCCCCTCCCCCCAAAGTGATCAATGCTACTTCACCAATAGACCATAAATTATATACCTAGAAAAGAAGTATTTTAAACTAAGCAAAGCACTGTAACGTGAACAGTCTGTAGTGAGATAGAACGATAAAATCCGAGCGGCAGTTGCTGTGTTTAGCCGTTACAGAGCTCCGTCGTATCAGCGGCAGTTGGTAATAGGTGACTGTGAGCCGGCTACAGGTACCGCCAGATGACGCTCCTTTCAGAGGCCGTGGTAGTGGAGTTCAGGCAAGAAAAAGTGAGCGTCATGCAGCGATGACAGTTAAAACGACTAGTTGCATTTAGGAAAAAGATCGTGGTTAAAACGATACAGAGGAACAAACGAGCGTTTCCTGGGTGAAAGTATTTTGTTTTCACTGCGAAGTGACCTCTCTCCGGCTTGAAAGCGCTTTGTTTTATGTTGACACCATGTTGTGCTATTTTATTTTGAGATTATTTTACATTGAATACAAAAGTTCATAAATAAGTGTTTTGGCATGCCTGGTCGATGTTTCAAACCCCCCCCCTATTTAGCATTTCACAGACCTTTTTCTCTGGGCCATCATCCTTATCCAGTTCCTCCTCAGATATTGAACTGGGCTTAGCCTCTTTGGTAGGGGGCATGGGAGGTTTGATGACCTTTTTCTGGGGGCTGACTTCCGGCTCAGTGTGAGCTTCCTCCTCAGCACTTGCCCCTGACTGTTGCTCCGCATCTTCACCGGCATTGGACGGAGGAGTTGGGACTTTGAGTGCCTCTTTTGGGCTTTCAGTGCCATCAACACTGGCATGATGGGTCCCATTAGGCATTAAGGCATTCTCAAGATCAAGATCCAAACGCAGGATACCATCAGATGACACATCAGCTACCTAGAGGAAAAAAAAGATATCACACAGACAAGACATTTAATTCAATTAAAAGCCAAAATACCAATTTTTTTACACAAACATATGGACTGGTTGCTAATTTTAAAAAAAAGGCTGGGAATAGTCATGTCGTACTCATACGGAGGAGGATGAGGGCCACATGTCAAAACAATATTTCAGTTCTTTATGTTTAGAGTCAGAATTCTGAGATCTTTCTCAGATTTCTTATTAGAAATAATCTTAGAATTCTGACTTCATTCTTGACTGACTTATGAAGAAAACTTAGAATTTAAACCTTTAAACCTTAGAACTCAATGTATCAATTTCACGTGGCCCTAATCCTACATTTTTCTTTTGAACAGAAATACAGTTTCCATTCCCAGATTTGTTCCAATCATTTCAGTTTTGCCGTTAAGCTGCTGTCAATGAAACTCAGCACTTCCTGCACAAATGTTTCACAATAAATGTCTACCAGAAAGGTAAGTGATTTATGAATGTGCTGACTTTGGTTGACAGTAGCTTAACAGCAGTCAAAAAACAAAGTAAAGCAAAGTAGAAATGATGTAAATTAATTAGTGAATAACAACAATATTTAAATAGTTAAACAGCAATTGGAATAATGATGTGGAAATGTACATTATCCAGAAATGGTCAAGACATCAGGTAAACATGGAAGTGTGGAGTTTGTATTAAGAGCAAACTAAAAAGAAAGCAGATCAGGACAGAAGGATGTTTTACTAAAAATATATTAAAATATACTTATATATATATATATATATATATATATATATATAGTAATCAAAAATATATTATTTTAAATACACTTAGTATACACAGACAGTAACAGTAATAACTGTTATTAGAATTTCTTGAGTGGTCTTGAGCTTTTAAATTTGGAACCAAAAGAAAATAATTTATGTGACATACTGTATATAACTATTAATCTGGCAGGCAATAATCAACAGGAATGGTTTACTTTAGTCATTTAGCAGACGCTAACAGACATCACACATTCATACCTTTTGTGTGTGTGTGTGTGTGTGTGCGTGCGTGCGTGCATGCATGCGTGAACCAAAAAGAAACCCATCCAAACGAGAAGAACAAGAAACTCAACACAGAGTTGAGATCTAAATCTAGACCCAGTTACTACAGTAAGTGAGCTGCAGAGCTAACCACACAGTGTCTTGTTACACACACACATGAATGGATTCTCACATTCACACACATACACACACACAAACCTCTTTCATGTGTATCCTGGTCGGTGGCCGCCGGTTACGGTTCCCTTTAGGCCTTGTCCGAGTAACATGCTCTAAATTACTGCTTTCATCCACCGTCACCTGTGAAAACATTAAACCCATTCATTCACTCTGCCACTGAATCCATTTGCGCTTTTAATAGCTAAACGTGTACACAAACTCAGCGAGGATGTCACTGACTGAAAGAGGGAGACACTTATGATTCTGTGTGGCCATGACACAGATGTTTACCTCATCAAAGACTTTGTTCCTTGCTCGATTGATGCCATCGATCAGAGCTTTAATCCAAGCCTCCTTCTCCTCTGCAGTCTGAGCTTGGAACTTCACATCATGGACCTGTCAGTCACATTTGTTTTTAGTCAATTTATACATGTTTAACATATATAAACAAAATACAAACACAAAGCAAAACTAATAAGCAATAAAAGAAAAAGGTTTATGAGAAAATCTGGAAACCATTAGACCAATATATTAAAAAAGGAAGACATAGGGGAGCTTCTACTCTACTACTACTACTACTATTTGTGAGTGCTAACAATCAATAAAGAAATTGTTAAAAACTAAACGAATACAAGAATAGAATAACAAATGGGATCCTCAGCAACACAGGCAACAAATAAGCAACTCAAATAATATTGTTCATGTTCTAAAGGGGTAGGAAGAAGTTTTTACATTTTTACAAAGTGATGCACATTTGTCACCGAAGTAAAGGCTGGACTACAACAGAGCTGTTTGGAGCAGTTTGTGAACAGTGTTTTCTGTTGAAGATGGTAAGTCCTTTTGGGGTGGACTTTGGGCTTTTTCACTTTGTAAACCTATAACGTGCATAAAAAGATATATAACACAATAAAGGAAAGGGGAAAAGCCAACAAGCATATGAGCACTTTAAAGACACAACTTGCTAAAGAAGTCCACTGGGGACCAACTACAATCGTTAGATATTTAATTTAGTTTTGATGCTCACATTTGTTTTATATTCATTCAGCTTAGGTGGTGCCCAAAACGGATTGGGTGCTGCGCCTTATAATAGCAGGGAACCCCCTGAAGCAGTCAGTATAGTCATTCCAAAATAAGGTTGATGATCAAAGTTGTTTCCTTTCTCCAAACTCTTTTTTTTAGAAGAACTCATCCATCACACTCACCCTACCTCTTCAAACTTCAAACATTTCGGACTATCTTAACTGTGGAAAAGCAGCCACAGGTTGGTTGGTTGGTTGGTTGTGATACACGCTGCTGCTGGGCTGCTTTAATAAAACCGTTCCGCCACACAGAGCCAGAGCTGCAGAGGGTTACCCCGGAGAAAGAAAGAGGCAGTAAAGTAGCTGTTCAGACCCCCCCAACTTCATTCACACTGAACCACCACTATAGACTACAAACTACCCACGGATTCAGGAACTTGGAGTTTGACAAAAAGGAAATGTTAAATGATGGCATTTCAACTCGCAAAACAATCGTGTGTAACATTTCCCTTTTTTTCACTTCCCTTTATACAGAAAATGACAAAGAAAATGAATACCGAAACACTAAAAAACACATAAAAAAAAACAACAACAAAAAAACGGGAGAAATAGTAGCTCCATAGTAGGGCTGGCTTGAAATAATCAATTATCCAGTTACAATCTTTGTTTGAGTGATCTAATATTGATTAAAACAATCCCAAAATGTAATGACTGTCATGTTAGTTCTGACTGCTGTTGAGTAAAAAAATGTTTAAACTAACTTTTTGGGAATTAATTCTTAATGTGAACTGGTGCATTATTAGAAATATCTGAGGGTTGCTTCTTGCTTGTACAATTTAGAGCAGAAGTTCTCTGAGAATCTCTTTTACATCCAAGCTAAATTGGTATGAGATTTAGATTAGATTCAACTTTATTGTCATTGTGAGTACAAGTACAAAGACAACGAAATGCAGTTTGTATTGTAACTGATATTTCCCTAGCCTAATTGATATTGAATTGAATCGTAATTGAATGGGAAAAAAAATGTATTACATTGAAATGTAATCCAAATCGGGACCTTGTTAATCAGAATCCAATCCACTCCACAGGTTGCTATTCATTTCTTGTCTTTACCAAGGTTATCGGAATGTGTTATATAATCCTCATCCTCATCTATTTAAAGTACTAGTTGTACTATTGCAGGTTGTATTTATATAGCGCTTTTCTAGTCTTACAGTTTTTTACGATTGTTTACACACTAAAATAAAAATGTCCACACAATTTGCAAAATTCTACTCCAATGACCAAAACACCTCCACAGATTTGCACAACATTACACACAATGTCTGCTTCACCCTTTTTGCAAAACATTACACACAGTGATTTGTAAAACTCTACACACATGTTCACACCTTAGACACAGATAAGGATTGTGAGGTTACTTTCTTGTCATTACAAAGCCCCGGATTGCCAATGACCACACCAATGAACGAATTGGATAAGCACATCCACCAGGTGTGGAAACACACATGTGCTAATTTGAAAACGCAGCACTCAGGTGTGTTATAAAAGGCAGCAGTTACAGTATTCAAAGTCAGAGTCAAAGTGTATGTACTTCATGTAGTAATTTTTATTTGTCTACAGATTTTATTTGTTTCATTGATTTCATTGTTGGTTGATTACTGTAACTGATTATGGTAAGAAATACTGTAAGTATTGAAATAAATACTTGAAATATTCAGTCTGCAGCATCAGTGTTGTGCAGTGCTTGGTAACTTTATAGTATGCCTATTTGTGTACATTCTCCCTATATCTCAAACTAATCATGAAGAATGTTGTGGGTTTGTCACTATTTTTTTGTCATCTAAATTATCCTTTACATAACAATGTCTGGCCAAAAATCTAGCACATGCTATTTCCTAAAGTTACTTTTTTAACAAATGTGTTTTTCATTTATCACAGCAGTGTGAAACTGGCTGCAATAGTGTCTGATCATTGAGGACTGTGTTGGTTAAATGAAAACAAATAGCATTTTCACAAATATGTGTATATGTTTTGACTGAAGTGTGTATGTTTTGACTGAAGTGTGTCATTTTGCAAACAATCTAGGAATTATGCAAATTGAGTGTGGTGTTTGGATAATTGTGATTATATTTTGAAAAAAAGAACCCGGTTTTCAAAATTGCGTGTAAACAATTGAAAAAAACTGTAACTGCTGAGTTGCCCTTCCAGCTGTTCTAGTGTGGAGATGCCAACAGGTAAGGCTGTGGCAGGTTTCTCCATGTATTATGTGCGGGTGTACCACAGCATATGTGCTCATTAAACCTACCCTGGATAAATAATTAGTATTTCAAGAGACTCAATTTGTTAGAGCCGGTGCACAAACATGACAGCTGACCTCAATGAGGAAGTGACAACAACTCACAACAGCCCACAGCCTTATTGAAACTGGGCTGAAGAGGTGCTGCTATGGGGCCATTATTATAGCAAAACGATTTGCCATGTGTGTGAAGAGTTTACATAAGTCTGTAAATGTGTACATAAATTGGTAATAGTGTAGACAAAACAGTAAATGTGTACATAAGTCTGTAAATGTGTAGACTAAACTGTAAATGTGTACATAAATCTGTAAATGTGTAGACAAAACTGTAAATGTGTACATACATCTGTAAATGTGTACATAAGTTTGTAAACGTGTAGACAAAACAGTAAATGTGTACAGAAGTCTGTAAATGTGTAGACAAAACTGTAAATGTGTAGACAAAACTGTAAATGTGTACATATATCTGTAAATGTGTACATACATCAGTAAACGTGTAGATACAACTGTGAATGTGTACATAAGTCTGTAAATGTGTAGACAAAACTGTAAATGTGTACATAAATCTGTAAATGTGTAAACAAAAAATGTAAATGTGTACATAAATATTATTGGCTGGAAATACAGACAAGTCAGTTCAAGTTCAAGTTTTAACTCAGCAGGCCTCTCAATTGGCTGTCTTTTTACATGTGACATATGTGACAATAAATTATCTCTTGACATCAAGCTTGTCAAACCACGACACAACTTCTGTTTTCAGATATCAGTATTGGTACACATCCTGTTACCATGTGTGTCAGGGTTCAAATGCAATTAAGTTGCTATTTAACCAAATCATAATGTGTAATTTTTTAAACTTACTTCAGGGTTGAACAAACAGTAGAGAACATGTTTTTGTTCAGTTTATTGTTCTGCCTTTGTTGTTAGTTCATGTTGCCTGATGCTAGATATTGTCAATTGACTTTACATGTGTTCCTCCTTCAGTTTCACTTCCTTTAATCCATATGTGATAGTATGCCACTGAAGCTTCTGTAGGTTTGGACTTGCTCCTTTTGCATTGTTACACTATGGAGAGGAATTAATAGCACACAATTGTACAAATTTCAGATTAATTGAAAAAAGTGTGATGGTGTACTGCAAATGAAATCTTTTGCCCAAGAATTGACAATTTTGACACTAGTCTATATCCACGACATTCCGCTTCGGGGATTGCTCTGGATGCCCCTCATTATAGCCGGATGTCCGTCACCTTCTGCTTTCTTTGTGTTGGCATTCTGAACTCTGGTGGATTTCTGAGGACTATGGTTAACTGCTCCTCAGATCTCTGCAGGGTAAATCCAGACAGCTAGCTAGACCATCTGTCCAATCTGAGTTTTCTGTTGAACGACTAAAACAACTTTTGAACAGATGCATGTTCCACCAAAACAAGTTCCTTCCTGAGGCTATTTTGCAGCGGCACTGTTGCGCCGTCTGGCGCTTAGCACTGCCCAAGACGACTGTTATTGGTTTAAAGAAATGCCAATAAACCAGAGCATGTTTTTCTAGCCAGACACTCAAAGAGTTTTAAAAAGAAAACCACATACTAAAAAATCCACACACATTATTCAAACATTGAAAGCAGCTCTAAAAAGGTGAGTTTTGAGATGTGATTTGAACATGGACACGCTTCAAATAAACTGCAGCAGGAATAGTCATTACCAGTAGTATCAAAAAGGGTAGATACATTTCTCCCAAAATTCCATGAAGTACTTTAGTCACACTCCAGCCACCTGCTTGATTCAGATCTCCTGGAGGCCGTCAGCAAGTGTCTTTCTTGCTATGCTCACACCTTAATCCATTTGTTGAATAAATGTATTTTAAACCTGACAGGTAAATAGGGCTGGGTATCGTTAAAAAATTTCAACACCAGTACCAATACCTATACTGATACTTTGATACCGGTTCCTGAATGATACTTCTTTCTATACCAATTTTATAAAATCCCTTTTAACAAAAATAAATTACAATATTACACAAAAATACACATTACACTGAAAAAAGAAATAAAAAGATTTATTTATTTTTCAGCTCCTATGTGATCCCCGTCTCTGTGTAACGTAGAGTTTTTCCTGTGTGTAACGTGTGTAACGTTACACAGCCAATTACAGACTTTATTAGATCTTGGTAGAAGCATGTTGCATGCTTATTGGCTCACTGAAGCTGATGAGATTTACTCCTTAGGTATTGAATGATGAGGCATTTTTCGATCCTCGATACTTTCGAGGCAATTTGGTCGGTGCTTAAAAAGTATTGAAATTGGTACCCAGCCCTACAGCTAAAGCTATGGTATGTGAGCAAACACACCAATTCTATTCAAATACTGCCTTATTTGATTGCTTACCGTAGAATGTACACAAAATGCAACTTTCTCCCAAAGCATCTCTTAGCTCACCTTATTTCCAGACTTAGGTGATCGGATCAGAATCAGTCTGTGCTTCCTCTTAAAGGGGCTCTTTAGTTCATGGCATTTATCGTAGTTTTCCAGGTCAAGCCTCTCTAAGCAGTTCTGCAGGTCCTGCAACACAAATTCACTGGTAAATGATCTGCCAATTATGTCATTTCAGTTACAGGATAAAGATGACATAATTTCTGATCATTTCAAATCAACATTCTACTAACGACTACTGCATTGTCCTTGTAAACTCAGCCTGATATAGTTGTATAATCTGTTGGGCTGCGACTAACAATTATTTTCATAGTCGATTAATCTGTCGATTAGTTTCTGGATGAATGGATTAGTTGTTTGGTCTATACAATGTCAGAAAATGGTGAAAAATGTGGATCAGTGTTTCCCAAAAGCCCAAGATGACGTCCTCAAATGTCTCGTTTTGTCCACAACTCAAAGATATTCAGTTTACTGTCACAGAGGAGTGAAGAAAACTAGAACTTATTCACATTTAACATGCTGACATCAGAGAATTTAGACCTTTTTTTCATAGAAAATGACTCAAACCGATTATCAAAATAGTTGGTGATAAATTTAATAGTTGACAACTAATTAATTAATCTTTGCAGCTCTAATATTCTGAACAATGATGTGACTGTATTATACATATGTTTGGACTAGAGCTTTCTGTGATTTTATGAAAGCAGAAGGGAATCTGACATTCCACCAGTAACATGACATGGTGCAATAATATGATGCAGTAGTGAAAGTACTTAGATAAATAACTTAGGGAGATAACTTGTGGAAGAAATAGTAGTGCACCTCATTTTCATACACCACGATCTCTGTCTTCTCCACATGGATGTAGCGGTCCTTATAGCTGGCCAGCAGCCTGCCGGGGGCCTTCTTCACCCAGCCGGCCTTACCCAGGAACTTTGGCTCTTTACTCTGGGCTGGGTCCTCTTTTGCACCCTGCAACGATAGAGGAAGGAAATCACACTCACACTCAAACACACACACCAGTGTACTAGCAGAGTGCAGACTGCTATTATCACTTTCAGTTTGTCATTTTTACTAAGTGTTATTACAGAGTATACCTGTACTAGAAAAGGACTGAAGTATTGATTAAATAGTGAACTATACAAGCATATTGTAAAATCTGTATAATCCAAATTCATCAACAGCCATTATCTTTTAGTATTAACGTCATTTAACACCCGTAGCACACAGACAAAATACTGAAGTTGTCAACGTACAGTAGCCCGGATGTGCCAATCCATTGTGATAAAACTGCTGCTTCTCTGGAGAGTCTTCACACTTTGGGAAATAGAACAGCAGTGTAACCTGACACGTTCTTGTATTAACCTGTGAAGATGCCATCAAAGATGCCATATTGCCCCATATTGCCATATTGGTTTAATTTTCAAAAAACACCATATTTTTGTTGTACTGCACATAGCTGCAGCTCCTCTTTTCACCCTGCGTGTTGAGCTCTCTGTTTTAGCTACAGAGTGAGGCATCGCACTTCTGTACAATCTTTGTTGGGAGTCGCACATGCGCAGTAACTAGGTAAGGACAACCAGCGAGTCAGAAGCAGAGTATGAGGGAGTGCCACGCTAGCAGCTAGGCAAGCATTATAATGTGTGTTACAAAGTGACGCTCGTTTGTCTCGTACCGCAGGTCCTTCATTCCAGCAGCAGTCAGACTCTTTAATGCAACATCATAATGTAGCACTGCTAGCTGTTTCTGCAATATGAGCCATCACTGGACAATATTCTGCACTATGCACATTTATCTATTTATTACTCTGTGCCACCTCCAAATGTGCAATATGGCATCTCTATTCAATCGCACCATACTCATCTGTATATCTGTGTTTATATACTGTCTGTTTATATGAGGTTGTTTATTGTGTAAATATGGTTGTTTTATTACTATTATTATTGTAACTAATTCTATTATATTTTTCCATTTCCTATACTTTATTATTATTTTTTCTCCTATGTCTACTTGTGTGTATTTGTCTTATTCTGATGACTGTACTTTTTTTTTCTTTTGAGCTGCTGTAGCACAGGAATTTCCCCAGTGTGGGATTAATAAAGTCTATCTTATCTTATCTTATCTTGTCACAGAGGTAAAGGCTGGACTATAATAGAGCTGTTTAGAGCAGTTTGTGAACAGTGTTTTCAGTTGGAGATGGTAAGTCCCTTTTTGGTGGACTTTGGGCTTTTTCACTTTGTAAACCTATAACACGCACAAAAAGATACATAACACAATAAAGCAAAGGGAAAAGCCAAAAAGCATAATATGAGCACTTTAAAATTGCCTACTAAAGCTGCCCATTTTGTTTATCCAGCCATGGGTCTTACATAGAAAACAATGGGTGTTTTATGCCACCGGTGTGTAGCACTTTACACTGACAGCAGTGACCTCCTGGTGTAACATTTGTTGTTTGTTGCAGGACACAAATAATGTTACGGCTGAGTGAATATGCGTGTCACACAGTACTCTCAATTAGTAAGACTTCTGCTAGTACCTCTTCCTGTTTTGACACTCTGTGTTTAAGTGCTTTTCATTAAAGAATCAGCAAAATATTTACATCTTTAATATCAAATAATATCTGCCCCTATGCTCTAGGGCAGTGTGACCAATCATTTCCTACATTCTAAGCAGATGTTGCTCCTTAATTACAAAATACCGCTTGCAACCACTCCCAGTTCTATAATGTAAGACATGGTGACGTTCCTAAGAAGAAATGTGACTGTGCCATCATGTTAAGCTCAGATCGAGGTTGTGCAGCGAGTTCCTCTTACACTGGGTGTTTTTGCAAAACTAGTTTGGTCTTAGTGAACGTGGGCTGAGGCCTGTTAAGAGCAGCAGCTCTCACTTCTTATCAGACGTTTTCATTTCTGCCCCCAGTGCCTCTGACACATCTCACCTCAGACTATTACACCTTTGGGCAGTATTTGTTTTGAGCTTTGCTCTGCACATTAGCTTCCTACATGTTTGGTCCCATCACTATTTGTCCACAGATGGGTAGTGAGTGATAGCATATAATTTCTGTTAACAAAGCAGCCACAACAAGGGCAGTATCAGGGCACAAAATAAAGAGCATGACAGGACAGTTGCTATGCAACACAAAACACACACTACTGTGAGGATTTATAATGAAACTGTGAGCAAAATGTAAGGGAACTGAAACACTTTCTGCAATGGTAGAAACTGGTGCCTGCTGTGTTCAGCCAGTGCATACTTATACAAAATAATGACAGTGTGTTCTGCTAATGAAGGATGCACAGAACACCTTTTTTAAAAAAAAAACACAGCAGTTACAAAAGATTTAAATTTTTCGATTTCAGAAAAAAAAATCTCACTCCTCTAGCTAGCCCACTGTCCTCCGTACGCTCTTGTTTGTTGATTTTACTTTAGCCAAAATGTGGTTGTGAGTGATAAACATTTAAAGCTAACTGTGGTGGCAACACCATGGCAATTCTTTGTTAAACTCTTGCTGTGGTTCCACAAATCAATTTTGAATGTATGTCTGAATTATTTGGAATTATCCAACCAACCAACTTCTACTTATGCTCATCATTATCATCACATATAGTCTACAGTATATTGACAATGTTCCGGGATTGCTTTGTGTTAGCGTTCTAAACTCCGGTGGATCTATGAGGACTATGGGGTAAATCCAGACAGCTAGCTATCTGTCCAATCTGAGTTTTCTGTTGCACGACTAAAACACATCTTTTGAACGTACACAAGTTCCACCAAAACAAGTTCCTTCCCGAGGCTATTTTGTAGCAGCACTGTTGCTCCGTCCGGCGCTTAGCACTGCCCATGGCGATTGTGATTGGTTTAAAGAAATGCCAGTTAACCAGAGCACGTTTTTCTCCCATCCCGGAATGCTGTCTGGACTAGCCAGACCCTCCTTCACAGCACTGTGGAGGAAGGTCTGGCAATGTGAGACTACATCAAATATGGCTGAATGCGAGACTTACATTTACACGAGCATGGACTGGTGTTTACTTCAGCAACCAATGTAAGCTAATGTAGTTGAAAATGCCAAATAAAAGTGAAAGTGTTGATCATTTTCCCACTGAAACTTGGTCCAAGGTAACTGCTGTGAATCCAAGCAGACTACACCAGGGCTGTCAACCTCTGTGAAATATAGACTGTTTGCATATATATATATAGATTTGCGGAGTAAGCTCTGTGTGAACCCAGATACTCATTTATTCGTCCAGACAATATGCAGGTGTCTGCAAAAAGCACAGCCTTTGTTTCTGTTGGAGGAACTTCCACACAGGATATCTTGTTTTTTCTTTTTTGGGATTAGGTGGGAGGTCATTAAACAGTTTTTTTCCACTTTCACTATAACTGCAAGTGTGTCTCAACTTGGTTAACAGCTGTGCAGCTGCAAAGAAAGGAACGCCAAGCATGGAGGAAAGACATGCCTAACCGAGAGCGAAATAAATAAAAAATTTACTTTGTAAAACCACTTTATGGATAGTGCAACTAGGATAAGTTCACAACATAAAGACAAAGCAGCCAGCCTCTATGTGCGATCCAGAAAAGCACCCTCGGGTACAGAGTGACCTCTGACACGGGTGAACATGGAAAGAATTGATGGGGCGAGGTTGAACTCATCAGATCAAACCCTTGCAACAGAGCGGCAGTGAAAGGTTTCCATTACTCAGGGCTCAGCTGACTAGTATAGCTCTGTTTCACTTAGTAGGTTAAGGGGATCCAATTTTGGACTAACACAGGAAGTCTGCTCTGCACCGATACATACACCGACCTAACCAACACTTTTACCCCAAACAGCCCACACGTGCTTGTGCGATCTAAAAGCTGTCCTATCTGCTGTGTTGTGGTGGACATTGAAACATCAACTGTGCTGTTATTGTGCAGATTAAAATAACACTCAGAGACAAGAGGTAATGCAGTTATAAAATGACATTAGGCCAAAGCTAACATGCCACTGTACTTACTATTCCTTTTTACTTAACTTATTTTATTCATCTTATTCTTATTTTTATTTTGTAGTTATTACATACTGTGTGTATATATGTATACTTATATTGTGTAAATTCTTCTTACCCTTCTTATATTTAGAGAATGTATGACATGCATCAACAACACCAAGACAAATTCCTTGTATGTGTAAAAAATGTACTTGGCAATAAAACCTTTTCTGATTCTGATTCTGATTCTAAGGTATCTCATGCAAGCCGGGTCTTAAAAGAGGAAGAGAAAACAGAGTGCTGGGTTTCGGGGAAGAGGCACACCTTAGCAGACATGTGTTTCTGATGACGTTTTAGGTCAGGGAGCATCTGGCATTCATTGATTTTCACGCTGACCAGCCCAGCTTGAAGTCACCACAAGCCTTACTGGAGCTCACATTTTACCCTCAATAACCACTTACTGCTCGAGCTGGGAGAAGTCAGTGGGGCTGGATTAATGTTTTATTTTGCTGGTTTGTTGGTGATGAAACACAAGTTACTGGGTAATCACTGAGGTTACCACTTCCGTCTTACTAAAGCTACACAAAAGAAGATGTTAAAAGCTGAAATGACAAACTATAAAGTTCCAATTCTGACTTTCAGACTAATAAAAAGATGCTCAACTCCATCGTGAGGATTAACTTCCTGTTTTGTGTCGTTGCTGCCAGCGTTGTCACTGCCAGATGTATTGCAATAAATGGCTGGGATGTTCCACACATAACTGCAGAGTTCATAAAACTGTCCACACCCTACTATCAGAAACAGATACAGGCCTACCCATTGTACAGGGTCGCATTGGGATTCCTAAGCACACAAGTACACAATGTACGCAATATTATATGTTTATCATTTCGACATAACACACCTCATACACAGGTGGGCCCAAAAGTGCTAAGACTAGGATAAAGACACTGACATATATGTAAGTTGTATTCTTTATTTTACTGTCATAGCATACTTTTAGTATGGAATTTGAAATCTTTGAAATTAGCCATCAAAGCTTGGGGAAGCAGTTTATTTTTGGCGTTGTCGGGCAAAAGATCCAAAATAATCTTTCAGCATACTGTAATTCAAGTGTTCTGAGAGAAAACTAGACTTCTGCACCTCCTCTCGGCTCTGTTTTAAGGCTTTAGGTAATCTAGCCCGTGATGGGAGACTTTGGCCAATCACAGGTCATTTTAGAGAGAGAGAGCATTCCTATTGGCTGTTCTGCCAATGCAGATGCTTGTGCACGTTCCCTCGTTAAAAGTTCTGTTTACCGTAGCCAAAGGCTCAAGGCTGCAGCTAAGAGACCTCATTGTCATCAATCTATATACAGTGCATATAGGAACGAAACTGTAAAAAAGTAGTCTAGTTTATTGTCCAAGGAGCGGACATGGGGTTCACCTTTAGCCTAGCATGAACACCGGCTCATCTACCGTGTTTACGTTTTCTCTCACACCCCTTTTGGCATCTCATGTCCAGATGGTCTCAGTCACTAGTTTCAAGTCTTCTTCAATACAGCATGATGTTCATTTAGTATATTATGGTCCCATTTATTTTAAAATAGATGATAAAGCAGGGTATGCTTTAGGACCTGTCAATCAGGACAGAGGCTTAGCTAACCATGCTAACACTGTGGATGTTAAAATAGACCTCAACTTGTTTTTGGGTGTTGTCCGTGTTTTCATCTTAAACTTTAACCCTCTCACTGTGTGATTTTTACTTCATCAAAGTTAATTGAAATGCTTTGGTCGCCTAGAAATGCCTTATACAGCGTTGTGCTAACCAAGATAGCTAGCTACCGCTAGCATTAGTTGGTAACTTAAGGGAAAGTTTGCAGATTTTCTCTTCTGATGTACAGTACATGATGAATGGCTGAAGTACCCGCAAACCAATGGCCGACGTCACAGATGCTAGATTAGAGTTTATGTTTCTGTAGCTAACTAGAGCCTTGATTCCCAGTATGTCATGTCAAAGGACTTTACAAAGAAAACGGGATGGTAATTCTCATAGAACTGCCACTATATAATGTCGTGCCATCTGGATGAAATTAATGATTATAGTGCATTCCATGAGGTCGGATTTACCGAGTTGGGAAGTCGGACAACCTTGCAGAACCCCAAGCTCAAAATCCAACATGGTTGCTCCGTGCATCAACAGCAGTGAAAACTGTAGTAATATACAGTTTATTAGCACATCTGTCTTATTTGTGTCTCACTAAATCAGTCGTACACACAGTCCTGTCCAACTTCTATCTGTGGACATGTTGTTAGGCTGTTTGTATGCACAAAAAGCAGTGTAATGCGTTGTTATCAACTGGTATTGCTAACAATGGGTAACCTGGCTAGAGCTAACCCCACAATGAAAAATCAGACTTGTAAATGGAACGCATTCAACTCGGGTGTTATTCCCAGCTCCGGCTTCCAAGGTAAATGGAACGCACTATTAGTGCTAGTAAATGGAACAGTTTGAAGCCTGTATATGCCTGTGCTCGTCTGATGGGAGGGGCTGGACAGAGAGGGGAGAAGGAGAGCTGCAGGAGGAGCTCTCAAATGTTGCAGTCTTTTAAAATTCTACCTCCTGCAGCTTTAAAAGACACCCCAATGCTTCCTTCACATATGGTGGAGACTAGATAAACTTTCTACTTGTATCTTTTTAACCAAATCCTAAATGGTACTACATTTACTGGCAAAAATTGACCAGACTATAATCCTTGGACTCATCTTGACCAACAGAGCTCAGTAGAAAAAATGTCATTGGGGCACCTAGATAGCTCACCTGGTAGAGCCCATGTACATAGGCTCAGTCCTCGCCGCAGCGGCTGCAGGTTTAATTCCGACCTGCGGCCCTTTGCTGCATGTCACTCACACTCTCTCTCCCTTTTCATGTCTAAGCTCTCCTATCAAATAAAGGCCTAAAATGCCACACACAAAAAAATAAAAAAAATAAAATGTTATTGTGTGAAAGGGTTCAAAAAAGTAACCTCATGTGATGGTGGTGCAAAAGGTCAGCAGTGGTGTTTCTCCGGGTTCTTTTTTTTTTTTTTTTACAGATCAATTACTCAAGCAGGGAGGAAATCTATTTTTATAATGTTGTTAAGGTCATGTGTGAACATTTTTGCACACGTAACACCCACGTTCTTGCTATGACAAGACAAGTCTTACAACATAGCCTGTTGACAGCGAAGTTTCCATAAGGGATGCAACTGATGATTATTTTCACTATTGGTTAATCTCTAATTTTTCACAATGACAAATGCCCATCACAATTTTCTGGAGCCCAAAATGTCTTGTTTTGTCCAAGCAACGGTCCAAAGATATTCAGTTTCCGATTATAAAACGATAGGAGCAGCAAATCCTCACATTGGAGACGCTGGAACCTGAGAATATGTGAAATTTCTTACTTAAGATACAATTAGACCGTCCAAAAATTGTTTCCAATTCCATTTTATGTTGATCAATTAATTGACCAAAAATTGGTTTCAGCTCTATTTTCTAGAAGCAGCCTCGTAAACAGACTGTCAAATGAATGCAACTCACCCAAAGAACACGGACAAAGCAATAGGCTACCTAATCATCATTATGCTTTGGTCACCAAATTCTTTTGGAATGTCACTGCCCAACAAAGTGGAATATTAAAGAATTCCCTTGACAAGGCAAAATAATTTAAATAGCATGCACAAATGCTTCCTCCCACATATGGTGACATATTTTATAAAATCTATAAATAGCAGCAAAAAAGGCTAAAACTGACGAGACTAATGAAGCAGAGTGTTAGTCATGGCATCAGCTGTTTGATTCACGCTTCATCATGTGCTGTATTTATCGTATTGCTGTTTTAACTAGCCTAAGTTTTAATGGGTTAGTTTGTTAAGGTCCTATGAGTTGTTTGAGAGCTCCCTGAAAAACACAGCATTGTCTGCCAAATGTCACTGTACAACCATTTTCTATAAATGGTCTCTGACTGAATATTGGTGTTGTCTTCTTCCCCGTTAAGTCCCGTTCTAAAATCAGGGTTTCTGCATGTTTTACCAAGTCAAATATAAGACTTTTTAAGACCTTTATAAATTAAATTTAAGACCTATATCACAACATAAAAGTACAACTAAATGCAGAGTCACAAATGTACTTGCAATTAAATAAACTTATTCAAATTGAATAAAAGCGACACCGAGTAATACCAATCGGTACATATACAGCAAATTATTGTTGGACGAGCGAAAGAGAGAACTACAACACCACAGAATAAATAAAAACATTTCAACGAGCATTAGAGGTAGCGTTACATGGACGCAGGAAAATTAAGACCTGTTTACGATGATTTAAGACCTAGAACACGATACTTAAGCAAATGTAAGACTTTTTAAGGTCTGATTTTGAAATGTTAGACTTTTTAAGACCCTGCGGAAACCCTGAAAATGTTCTTTTAATGTAATTTTGGTAGTAGGGATGGACCAGTAGGCTTGAAAACCGATAAAGTTAATGAATTAAAAAGTGTGCTACTTTGGCTCCGCTCCAGCTCTGTGTGTGTCCCTCTGCTTCGGTTTCACTCACCACTGAGTCTGACTTAAAGTCCCGCCCACAACACCATCTGACTATGACTTTTTGACAATTTTATAGACGATTAATAAATTGATTAGGCCTAATCAAGTTACCAATTGGCAGCTAAATCAATAATGTAAACAATCATCTAATAAACAGTCATTTTAGCATCGTAAAATACAATTCATTCAAAGTCAACTAAATAAAACTATGAAAAGCCGCTTTGGGTCGTCTTTCCATTTTTCCAACCATCACAACTCTAGTTTTGGTTGAAATAAACACATACGTAGCATACCAATTTATATGTGAAAATAGTATGGCTCTATACACGCTAAGAGTATTGTTTCTTTAAATGGAGTCTGGTGGGTTTAGCGCTAGCGACTTCAGAGCTGTTTCTGGTTAAACAGAATCTAACCAATCTCTGTAGGGATCCTTTCCATAATGTTGTCAGACACTTACAATAATAATCTAAGACTTTTAGTGGACCAAAGCGTTCACGTTTAATACTGGACCAATGTCAAAGATAGCTGTTCTTATCAATCACTTACACACAAAAACATGGGAAATACGGTCCAGGTTGAAAAAAATGGTAGTTCCCCTTTAACTTACACTCTTCGGTGCACATAATCTGACACTCAGTGATTTTGCTTCTTACTGAAATGCACTGTAGAGGTGTAGTTATGTATACAGGCTTGTACTGTTTGTACTGATGTGTCAGCCAGAATTCCATGCCCATCCTAGCTGTCAGTCAACTGGCATTGTCTATGTAGAAAAAAGAACAGGACTTTTACTTCCAAAACCCTGAAGTAAGTACAAATGTGCAATATCTGACTTTTTTATTATTGTATTTATTATATTTATTGTTTTTATTCTGTGTCTTTTGCCTTCATAAGGGTACTTGTCATTTTATTTGTGTATCACTGAGGGTGAGCTGCAGAAAAATTTCGTCCAATGACAATAAAACGTATTCTATTCTATTATAAGTCCTCCTGCTGTGCATCTCTATATGTGTGTAGGACGCAGATGGACAGAGACAGGGACTGATGTTATGAAGAATAAAGAATAAGACATTTCATAGTATCAAAGAGGCGAACAACAGCATTACTGTACCTATTTTTATGCAATCCTAACCCATTTTGCAGTAAGTAGAAGTGAACTAAATGTCTTCCAAAAGAGCATTTTCTATAACTTTCCATCTTTTGAGTACGATTTTTTGTCACAAATTCAAGAACACACACATGCATTCACTATTGAGGACTCTTTCTTTTTCATGAAAGCACTTTCCCAGAAATTGTCAGCGGTGCCCCGGCAAGACGATGCGCGCGCGCACACACACACACACACACACACACACACACACACACACACACACACACACACACACACACACATCCATTGTGTAGCAGAGGCCTGGATAGCAGGATGATTATGAGAGAGGGTTAATTGTTTTCTGCTTGACACATAATGTGCCAGTCTGTTTCCTCTTTGCTGAATGGCAGGCAAACACGTCACACTGTGCACTCTGGGTCAGTGGGATGGCGAGAAAAGGATGACTCAGAGCTGATACACGGAAAGGCCACAGTGGTTTTGAGGGGTGAAAGATAAAGAAGATAAAGCAGAATGTGAAGTAGAGAGCAGAGGAATGGGAAAGTAAAGATAACGGAGCCAAACAGCTGTCAATGGAGAGCGAGCCAACGAGTGAACATAGCAACAATCTTTCCAGTCATAAACACCGAGCACTAGTTTCAGTTCAGCTTTAGAGTAGGGCTGCACAATATGAGGATATGAGGACTGATACTGTGATTGCAATATAATTCACAATTGGAGGGAATGAT
Source organism: Gymnocephalus cernua (assembly GCA_023631565.1). Taxonomy (NCBI): domain Eukaryota; kingdom Metazoa; phylum Chordata; class Actinopteri; order Perciformes; family Percidae; genus Gymnocephalus; species Gymnocephalus cernua. The sequence continues at coordinate 35,277,010 of CM042426.1, read as the reverse complement.
CATTTTTGAAACATTATCCTCATTTTCATTGAAAAATATTAAAATCACAAAAATTAAAAAAGGTTATTGTGTGACTCTTGGGAGGATCTTTTTTAATTCAGAATGGTTTGACACATATTTTGCCTTTATTAATTGCATCCTCCTGCGATTTGGATATTGTACTAGTCCACATTGCGATTTTGATAAAATTGCGATTAATTGTGCAGCGCTACTTTAGATAGGGGCTGCCCCCTATGAGTCGATTAGTCGACTAATCGGTCGTTTTGGTCTTAGTCGACTAAGATTTCTCTAGCCCATTAGTCATTTTAATGCTTTTTATCATACTGAATGATTTATTTCCAAGAAACATATGAGCACATCGCTGGTAAACACAAGATTTAAAGTGGTGCATCTGCATGAATCTTTGTGGAGAAACTTTAGTTTTACAGATCTGTCAATTTAAATCAACGAATCAATTAGTCGACAAAATCATATGAGTGTTAGTTGACTAAGACTTTCTTTTTTTGGGGGGGGGGGGGGGGGGCAGGCAGGAAAGGTGGGGAGGGAGAGAGAGAGAGGGGATGACATGCAGCAAAGGGCTGCAGGTCGGATTCGAACCCGGGCCGCTGCAAAGGACTCAGCCTACATGGGGCGCACGCTCTACTGGGTGAGCTAGAAGCCGCCCCGATTAAGACTTTCTTTAGTCGAAGACAGCCCTAACAATATCCAAACAACAATATAGAAAATACAAATCATACACCACAAATATTGAGCACATATTTCTATTTTGAAAAGAGGTTGAAAACATCTTTTGGGCATGCAGCGTGCTACTGGAGCACATCATGCTACTGTATGACCTGCTAACATTAGCCATGTCTCCACAAGTGTTTTTAGCGAACTTCAGATAATTTAATTGACAGGTGGATGGAAACACAGCTATTGATACAGGCTCTCTTTCAACAGGCCCACGCAGGGGGTGCTTAGGTACTGTTAGCCATTTAAGACCTCTGTCCCTTTACACCGCCTGCCTACAAACAATCAACAGGTTGTCTGCTGGAATGGAAGCGTTTTCATGTCTACCATAACAATTATCGCACCAATCAAATTTCAGCACCGGCATCCTCAGTAGGAACCAAAATGTATTCACTGCAGAATAAATAAACATTTCCTCTTTTTAAATTTTTTTTTTTTACAATTTTGACCAGATTTCTTAGCAAAAACACATTTTCAGAGATTCTGCAGGTTTAACCAAGTCAAATTTAAGACTTTTTAAGACGTTTTTAAGAGCATTATGAATTACATTTAAGACATTTATCACAACATCAATTAAGCCCTAAATTCATCCTTTTCAAGCTAAGTATCGCTAAACTTGCACTTCCTCATACCTGAAGAATAAAATATTTATGTCTGTGGTACATTCAGGAAGAGACTCACAGCAATAACACGAAAAGCTGATTGGCTGCAATATAAATTGCATGTTGGTCTCATTTGTAGTCCTAATGCAGCAAAATTATATTTGGACTAGCAAAAGAAGGAACTACAACGCCACGAAACAAAAGGAAATAATCATTAGAGCTATGGCGTTACATGAATGTAGGAAAATTAAGACCTGTTTGAAATGATTTAAGACCTAGAACACAATACTTCTGCGAATTTAAGACTTTTTAAGGCCTACAAATTTGATTTTGAAATTTTAGACTTTTTTTAAGACTTCTTAAGAGCCCGCGAAAACCCTGATTTTAATTTCAGTGTGACTTCACAGCACTTCTCCCCAATAATACATCTAGCCTCACAGACTCCATTTAGCAGTGTTGAATGCTGACATACTCTGACATGTTATACTGGGTCCTTTTCAGGCAGTTTAAGTCCTGCTGGCCCTCACCCAGCTGCACTTTGGGAATCCCCAGTCACACTGGACGTCATATTCTTACATCACAAAATGTCCATATATTATGCTGAGGCCAACAACAGAACACTTTCCATGGTGCTTCGACATGGTGTCTCCTAAACCGGTGCTTCCGAATCCATAACATATGGGGGATGTCCGAGAAGTTACTGATGTACCTGGTGGGTGGAGACATAGACACTGTACGTATGCTCTGATGGAAAGGGGGGGATATTCAAATGTTTCGGGCGATGACGTAGACGACCCTGCCGATTTCGACCAGCTCACCCAGAGACTGAAGGCAGGATGCATTCAGAAACCTGTATCTCACTCAAAACAGCATGGATGTTTTTTTTCCAAGTTTGTATGCATGTGGAAGCACCAGAGACACAAAATAACACCCCAAATCCCAGAAAAAGTGATTTTTTCATAATATGGGCACTTTAAAGTAAATGATTGAATCTGTCTTATTTAACAATATATCAACAAATATTGCCATATAATACACTTTTACAATGTCATTTGTCATTCTGACAATGTCATCCAAACCACAAAACACATCCTGAACTGATACAATGCAAAAAGTAATAATGAAAGATGCGACCTTTCAAACTAACCTCCACCCCCACGACACTGACCTTGAGGTTCTGCTGCTTACAAATCTGTAAATAAACTAGGTATAAACTATTTAAATATATGTTCTATGTGTAGCTTAAACTCTACTTAGCCTTCTTTTCACTTCAACACTTAATTTTTATGAATTCACAGTTATAATTCTCACTATACACTACATTCCAACACACTTTGATTATAGAAGAAGTGGAAGATGCATGTGAGAATAAGGGAGAATGTAGGCCTATATATAGGTTAAATGTGGGTTAGAGCTGTTTCGTGAGTTATAGCCTTTTATAGTCTGGACTGGAGAGTGATTCTATGAAAGTAGGCAAGTAAAAGATAAAGAAAAGCTTCATTTAATTATCAGAAATATGGATGGAGGAGGGCAGGCAGCTAAATGTTGATCAATATTGCAATCAAAGGGCGGGGTCCAGCATGCTTGAAAATGTTTGCAACAAGTTCCCTGCATACTGTAGGTAACATACTAGTAGGCTATGTCTCTAGTTGACTTCCTTTTTCTAAAAAGTTGGCTTCCTCAAAATACCAAATTTTCATTGAGGTATGCAGTTAAAGAAATTGTTACATTACATTACATTACATATACAACGTAGGTTATGTATAATGTGTGTATGTTTTAGGATATGATGCCACGAAATTAAACTGCAAATTGTCGTTACAATAGTCTTGTTTCGAGTGTTAGTTTACTGTTCTCTTACCCTGTTGACAAGGGCACGCCAAGCATCGTTCATAAACATGGCAAATCACAATTTACTTGGTTATTATAAACACAGGAAACGTTATTTAACCTTAGTTAACACTTTTTCTGACAGATTTGCCTATCGTAGCGGATTCGGCATAGGTACAATCATCCATTAGGTATATATCATTTGTGAAATGTCAACCTTTAGATATCCTCCTCTGACGAAATAAACCGTGATGCGTGTGTAACCGGTATAACCCAATACTAAATGTTGAAATGCAATTCACGTATCTGTTAAATGGGGATTGTAATCATGCCGAATTTACCAAAGGACACATCTGACTCAGACAAGGTCTGAATTTCTGTTTTAAATGTTATATGTTTACATCCACACGTAGCGCTAATATAACATTAGATATTTTTTAAGAGTAGGCTACGCCGCTCTCTACAGTTGTCGCTAAAGTTTCTTATGGACTCTGTCCAAGAAGTTGATGAAACACATTGACAGGTGGGCAGGTGCAATTTGTGCCAAATAATGTAGACTTTAGAATTACTGCAGCAGACAGTCTGGTACCGCCATACACTCTCAAACTAAGTTATTTCTCTAACTACTATTAGCCTACATGTATCACGAAAATAGCGGTTCGAATTCGCACTGCCACCTATTCTATGGGCCCTAACTTTCTAATAACATGGTCGCGCCCTTGCCGAGTAACGTTATTTTGCTCCCTAGGTTTATTACATCATATAGCCTAGTGAATGCCTACTGAAGTGTACACTCTCATTAAAATATCTCAAAACTACAGCCCTACATTGAAAAGAAGGCATATTATACTGCTACAAAAAGCGAAGCAGCATACACGGTGGGACTGAAGTGACTACTTACATCTTCCATGATAAAAGGACCAAAATCCGTTATGTGAGAGTTGACTAGCCTAAAATCCCTCGACGTCGCCCTTATCCTCGCCAGAAACGGTTAACTTCTCCCCTGTTGGTCGGCAGCTGTAACATTCCCAACAGCCCATGTAGTAAATGAAGAAAATAAGGAACAGTGCACTTTATGACATCAAGGTCTCGTCTTCTTTTTCCTCTTTTGCTTCAGAGCAAAAAAAAGTTCGAAGAAAAAAGTTTGGTTTCCGGTTGAAGTCCCTTTACACTCTTGAATCGAAGTCTGTCGAGGAGGAGCAACACGACCAGCAGCGCGTGTGCATCATCCGAGGCATCCTAATTCAAACTCAGCACCCGAGCCATTGGTAACAGTTTAGCCGCGATGTGCATTGCATGAAGCCGTTGCATTTCTCAGCATGATGGTCTGATCTAGCAGCTGAAAACAGAAACATGCTACAAACATGCTGCAGCTGCACTCAGCATCCTCTGCCATTCATGGAAAGCAGTCCTTTCATCAAAAACCTACTTTGGGGAAAAACATTTCCATAGTTCACCAAACGTCAAAGGGAGACCTTTTTCAAGGTTGTTATTTGGCTAGATGCTTCCATGCTGTTTTTTTTTTTATCGACTCCTTATACGCCTTTTGTCAGACAAAGTGGATGATGAACATTTTAGTGGCCTCTCATGTAACTACACACTTCCTGGTAGGTGTGGCTGGTCCTGGCCCTGTGGGTTAGTGAGGGGATGGATGGTTACAACTTGCAATAGAGTCTCAAAGACAAACCAAAATGTCTACTGCGTTTGAAAAATATGCAGTAAAGTTGATGCCACCACTTTCTAATAAGGCACAGATTATAAAGAGTTGAAAGAAAAAGTTGTAACTGTACGCTTTATAAGTGGTTAATATATTTACTCATGCCTAATAGATTGATTATAATCCATTAACAAGAACAAAAAATGATTGTGTTGTGAGAAGAAAACCTTTTATGTCCATTTATCATTTCTATTTAGTAAAAATGCATTTAGAAATGTTGGTAATCCAGGGGCGATTCTAGGATCAGACCTTTAGGGGGCTCAGCCCCTAATGAGAATGTGACATGGATACAGTGCCTTGCAAAAGTGTTAACCCCCCCTCTGCTAAATCAATAATTTCATTAGCCAATAATCTCCGAGCTAGCTACTGTACAACAACAGCTAACGTTTTTTAACACTATGATGGAACTAAACCTGACACTGACTATAAGTCACAGTAATAATTTCCAATTTGACACAATGTTCTAATGCTGCGTTCCAGACTCACGACTTGGTAGCGTTCCAGGCAAAGTCACCACAAAGCCTTCTAGCTAGCGTTAGCGGCTACCTAACGTTGACGTTAGCTAGTGTTAGCTGATACTAGTGATTTCTATTCTGCGACATATATTGGGCTTCATTTAATAAACATAACATGTAGTAGTACACAATCGTATGTGTATTGTTTTGATTACAATGTGCGGAATTACTTTACGTTGCCTATTTATGTATATTTATTTTTATTTCTCACTGTTAATCACGGGCGTCTGTACAGCATCAACAGGGGTCGCCATTGTTGTTTATGTCTGTGTGATGTCAAAAACTGTAACTGGGAGTACAATGATCTGGTACAAGATCATGAGTAGCCTAGTAAGTTACGGGTTTGACTGCCGTTCCAGGGAACTTTCACAGGTAGAAGGTTGTGAAAACATGAGTTACGGGCGGCCTGGAAAGCAGCATAATATTCAGCAATTTGAGTTGCTTACATTTCAATTTGGGTTCTAATCTGCACCATGAAATGACCAATATCTTATCTGAGGACTACCAATGTTAAACTTCAAAACCGTCTCCTGCTCTCCCTCTGACAGATCAGATAGAGACTCAGCCAAAGGCGGGTCTAAAATCACCCATGTGGTAATCCATGAATTAATCCTCACCAAATTGTTAATGAACAGATTTTGCATGGTCATGTCTAATCAGTCAAAGGGCTTTTCTCAACCTTGCAGCCTAAAAGTTATTTTTTATCAATGTATAAGTTATGTGTATAAAACATTATATACTTTATTAATTAACTATAAATAAAGCCATTTGTTACAATCAGGGATGGAAACAGTACTACAATATTTTGCCACTAGAATTAACCAGAAAAGGACAAAACCCTTGACAATTATAGAGATCGCAGCGGGTGCAACAAGCATATTAGGCTACATGAACTACAAAATTACCTGCCATTTTAACCGCTGAATAAAGCTTCACCAAGGCAGCAAACAGATGTATATATACTCTTCATAGCAGCTGCAACCCACAGACACGCACATTCAAGCAAAAAGAGAATGTGCAATTTTTACACACGGCATGGAGCAGCGCGCGCGCGCACACACACACACACACACACACACGCACGCACACACACACACACACACACACACACACACACACACACACACACACACACACACACACACACACACACCCTATTGGTTCACCCATTGAGGCTCCGCCTCGGCACTCACCACCTAATCAGGAGGTAGCAATATACAATCAGATAATAGTTATCTTTTGCTTTTATCCGGAATTGTGAAGCACTTTGTAAAGTCTGTTTCAACATGAGCATTATGAACGACTCATTGATCATTCTTCTGACGTTTAATAATAATGATGATTGAGAATTGCAATGATGGTTGCAATGAACCTTGCCGAAGGACAAAGTTGGTGACATTGCACTTTCCTTAATATAGGCCTATTTCTCATTGACAGGTCTAATGAGTGGTGGAGAATGCACAAGTATCGATATGCAAACTAGACCAGTTCCTCAGTGAAGGAGATTTATATAATCAGAATGGGCCATACATGCAGCTTTATATATCTGATGAAAAGAATGCATAATATTTCTCTCCTTGAGCATATGTGCAGATTTTGTCATGACTCATGAGTTTTATGCATCTGGCCCCAGCACTGTTCACCTCTCATTTTCATTCAGTCACCTTGGAGCACATATCTACTTTCACAACCTAAATCCTCTCTCTGGTGTCACTGAGTAGGCTAATGTCTTTGACCAAGCTTTGTGGCATTGGATGGCCACAATGCCTTATTCTGCTGCCTTGGCTGGCGGCACCTGCCCCGCCTCCATCATGCTCTTACCATTGAAGAGCCTCACGGAGGACTTCATTGCTGGCCTAGTCTATATCCACGATGTTAAACTACCCGGATTGCACCGGTGCCGCCGGAAATTCCGCCGGATATCCGTCACCTTCCGCTTTCTTTGTATTGTAATTTAATTACGGTGGATTTATGAGGACCATGGTTAACTGCTCCTCAGATCTCCGCATGGTAAATCTGTTCTGTTCTGTTGCACGACAAACAACTTTTAAAACTTTTAAATGTACACGTTACACCAAAACATGGCAATTTTGCAGCGGCACCGTGGCTTTGTAAGGCGTTTAGCACCGCCCAAGATGATTGTGATGAACATGTCCACAGATAGAAGATGGAAAGGACTGTGTGTACAACTGGTTTAAAGAGACACAGATAAGACAGAATTGCTAATAACTGTATGTTACTACAGCTTTTACTACTGTCGATGTACAGAGCAGCCATGTTGGATTTTCAGGTCGGCTTTGCTCGGGCTGCTGTGAGGTTCTCTGACTTTCTGTGTTGGAAATCCAACTTCAGGGGGTGTTCCATTTGAAATTTCCGACTTCCGAGTACAAATGGAACGCACCATTAAATGTGTACATATCAAATGAAATTCCCCTAAAATAAATAAAGGTGAACCTTATATTTATAGAAATATATTAACCAATTTTATATATTTTTTATTCCCATTCATTGATATATTTATTGCCTAATTTATTTATTTAAGGATGTATTTTATAGGCATATTTATTGATTTAATTTGAATAAAACGGCATTCCATAGCGTTTTGCCGCCGCGCGGAACTGATGAACATGGTATGCGATCTACCCGGACGACAAGGCGGTGCGTACATGTGTAGCAGCATAATATCCACTGAACACTTTGATTTCTATATATGTCTATGACTGAACACAGTTTTAATTAACACAGACATCATATGCCGCTTGTTTAACGTTGTTGCGGAGAAGCTAACATGCATGATGTTGATTCGTAAATAATGTCTGACGCTGCTTTAGAGGAAGCGTCAGTGTTATCGTCCATTTACTGCGGAGAAGGAGAGTTCCAACTCATCCAGCAGTCTGGTAAGTTAACGTTAGTTAGCATTTAGCTAAGTTAGCTGCAAATATTGTCGTGGTATGTAAAAATGCCCATGTTAAAATACAACCTGTAGCTAACCTTTGGCATCAAGACACGCCAAAGTAAGATAGGGCTGGGCAATATCCATGTCATACATTACAGTAAAGTGATGTAATCTTCTGAACTTACCAGACTTACTAGCTATCTGTTCTATTATTTGCCCTATTACCACGGAGTCATTATTACCCAAGTTATTATCAAAACTCTCACGTGTTAAGGTTTTTTGCAACAATTGTCAACCCTACAACATCGTTGCAATATCGACAGCTATTTAGCCAAAAATGTCGTGATATTAGATTTTTTCCATATCGACCAGTTATAAAGTTTCAGTTCTTATACAGTCAGTTGCCCTAATATTTAGGTAAATCCAAGTTCCCAAGTAGGCTACTTCTATGCGAGCCTAAATACATGATAATGTAACAAAGGGTTTATTATATTGTCTAGTCTCAGGTTTGACTATAAAATGAAGAACCACTGGCTTCCAATGCCGGTGTTGTGCATGGCACTTATCCCCACCAGGATTTGCATCCCCTGGCCGCGGGAGCGTGGGTGCACTCAGGTAAGCGTGCACCCATATCTCATTCCTCCATTGCACAGCCCCGGGATATGTAAATAGGGGTGATATAATTCAATGCTATCTGCTACTGTGGTCTCAGAGTCAGATATGTCTGACTTACTAACTAAAACTCAAATCCTACTGTCCGTTAGTCCTGTAGCAGTGCTGCAGCGTTCACTCTGTTTGCCTTGTAGCTCAGGATGGGCTCATGGTCCAAATCAACAGCACTGTCGGAGGAGAAAGAGGGCTGGATGTGAGACTGTTGTTCCATCTGCAGCCCAGCTACCCTTCCTGTCCCCCCGCCATCTCCGTCTCTTCCACTGCTCTCTCTAGGACTCAGTGTCACAACATCAGACAGACGCTGCTGGATCAGGCTGCAGCTTTACCTCCAGAACCAATGGTCCATCAGCTGGTGGAGTGGTTGCAGGTACAGTAGGCTGAATGAACAAGTTCACAGACTCTCTGTTGAGCTGTAACTTTAGAAATGTAGCTGTTAACATTAGGGATGTCCCCATGAGGTTTTTAGGCCCCCGATCCAATTTTTAAAATATTGAATATCTGCCGATAGCGAGTCCCGATCTGACACTTGTATTTGCCTAGACAATAGAGCTGCACACCGTTTTTTTGTTTACAAAAGTTAACAAAGTAATTAAAAGATGTCTTCAGCTTAAAACATTTAACGTTTTGTAAAACTCACGTGTAAAATCCACTTCACAAATCCACTATGATGATATTGGATGTTGGGACTATTTTCACTTCCTAGTTTCAAATACTTCCACACTGCTGACATTTTAGCCAAGGTAAAGCCAGGTTACTTGCGAGTTTCCATGCTGCCGCAAATTGTGCTCAGCTGATGTAAATGATAGGAGTAAAGTGATTTTTGACTATGGGTGGGGGGAAAAATCGATACAGCATAATATGGTGATATTTTCTGTGGCAATAACAGTATTATATAACAGACATCAAGTATCAATCTATTATTATATATGTGTTTGTCTGTTTGACAATCCCATTTTTCAGCAATACAATTGAAGTGAGATGAACAAGAAATTTAGATAAAGCAGATGTTGACAAAGTTTCATTTTGGGGACATTTGAAATTGGGAAAAATTTGAAGTTGGATGAAAGGTCATAAATTATCACAGAATATTTTAAATTGCAATAATACCGTATCGCGACATAAGTATCGTGATGATATCGTATCATGAGGCCTCTGGTGATTCCCACCCCTATCCTCGAGCAGCTAAAAATGCCCATACTGGCTCCGATACTTGCAGGGCCCGAAATTAGCACCATTTACCAGCCAAATGCTGGTAAAATATGCAAGTGGCTGGTAGATTTTCTTCACTCACCAGTCAAAAAACAATGGTAATCTATTGAGTGGCTGGTACAGTTTTAACATTCACTAGCCATTTGGCTGGTGGACAAATAAGTTAATTTGGACCCTGGATACTTGCGATCGAAACATCTCTAGTTTACATATAATTGAACAACATTTTTACATTAACCTTCATGTTGTCCTCGGGGCAAATTTGACCCGTTTTCAAAGTTTCTATGTAAAATAAATATGGGTTTTATTAGGGCTGGGCGATATGGCTGAAAACTGTATCACGATATAAGTGTTTCATATCAGTCGATATCGATAATTATTGATATTTTTTATGACCTATTTAAAATAAGGACCAGGAGAAAAAAATTTATTCAATTTAAACGTTTTTATTTTAAGCTTAACCTTCCTCCGATTATAATCCTCTCAGTTATAAAAGCAGAAAATGTCAACACAACCATGGAAAACACTCAAATAATTCAAATGTAAACATAAGTCTAAAATCACAATGAACACTTCTGGTGAATGAAGTGTTTTAAAATATGTGCAGTGTTTTGTAAACATAGGAGAAATTGAAATAAAACTGAGGTAGACTTTACATCTGTAACATAAAAAACTAACGTGATACAGCACAGTAACAGTTATTATTTTTCTCCGTCTAACAGTCACGGTACAGCCTAAACCGTACATGGTGGGGGGGTGCTCAGCGGAAGCATGTCTTTGCCTATATGATATGCCACTGCCTCCGTTATTTATTTGTACCGTTTAGCTTTTACAGTCATAAGGCACTGAGAGTACCTCTCCGTGGTGCTCTGCTGCTTGTGCGGGGTTCCAGCTGCAGATGTTGTTGGACGTTGCTGGCGAATACGGCTGTGCTCCAAAGGGTGAGCGCGGCTAAAGTGGTAAAACAGGTTTGCGGTGCGGACGATGGTCTTGCATAATTTGCAGACGACATTGGTCTGACTACGGTCAGACTTATAAAATCCAAAAAACTGCCATATTGGCGAGCTGACGTTTCCCGTTTCATCAAGAACTTCCGCGCTCGCTGCTTCACGCATTTTCCACTTATCACTCCATCATTTATATACTGTCTATGCTTATCACTCCACGCCGCTGCTGTTATTGAAGAATCCAACACGAGACAACGACACAATACTGTTACATGATTGGCTGTTAGCGTGTCACTCCCTACGTTGCTAGGCTACCAGAGAGTGAGTGCCTTTGTTCATGCAACCAAACTTGCTTTGAAACCTCTGGTTTCTTCCGACGAAGAAAAAAAAAAAAAATTATCGAACTTTTATCGAGCGCATTTTTTATTGATATTGATTACATGTCTATCGCGATACATATCGTTATCGTTTTATCGCCCAGCCCTAGGTTTTATTAAACCAATTTGCCCAGAAGTAACACAGATGGTTTCATACACGAAACAGGCTGCAATTACCCATCAACATGCGGTCCTCTGATCTTAAGTATTAGTAAAAAGAATTCATAATTTCTGGGTTTTATAAATCTAAAATGGAGGTATAATTTAATATGAATGAGGAGTATTGATCATGAATTCCATAAATAAGTATAAAACTAGTGGTAATTAGTTGGAATGAAGTTGGTTAAGAAGATGTATCAACGAATTGGGTGATTATTTATACTTGATGCTTATGAACAGGAAAAAAACAGACGGAGGACAACACAAGAGTAAAAGGAATGCTCCTCAGATAATCATTTGGTCTGTGTTTAAAAACCAGCAGTGTGTGGAGGTGACGGAGAAGTGCAGAGGGGGTGAGGAGGAGGTGAAAGAGAGAGAGAGAGAGGAGGAGTGGATGGCAGTGTTGTCGTTGGACCACATCCGATCTCGGAGTCGTTACATCGGTCTGCTGGAGCGCTGGAGCCAGACGCTGCAGCTCACTGGGAGCTTACTACTGGGGCGGAGTATACTGGTGGTTCTGCAGGGAGCCAGACCCAATATCAAGGTACCAACCCACATGTTTAACACACCATCAGCCTGCTGCTTTTTGTGTATGTCTTTTATGCAGCATGTACTGTACATACTAGGGATGTGGGCCGTTTTTTTGACAGTTTGCAGATCATCTGTATGTGTGTTTTATTTGCCTGATAACCGATAAAGTTAATGAATTAAAAAGTGTTCTATTTTGGCTCCGCTCCAGCTCTGTGTGTGTCCCTCTGCTTCGGTTTCACTCACCACAGAGTCTGACTAGATAGATAGATAGATAGATAGATAGATAGATAGATAGATGGATGGATGGATGGATGGATGGATGGATGGATGGATGGATAGATAGATAGATAGATACGTACATACATGCATACATACATACGTACATACATGCATACATACATGAATGAAATGAATAAACTAAGAAGACGTAGTGACGCATGAAGTCAGACAAGTGAAATCAAAAGTAAATTACACCCTTAAAAAAATTACGCACCGTTTAAAAACTGCATCACAATTCTTTTTTTTTTATCTCAACCGGTTGTAATCTTTACACATTTATATTGATTTTTAACCAATTCACGATGCATCGTTACTAAAATAAAACACAAATAAAACACACATACAGATAATCTGCAAACTGCCAAAAAAGCAGCTAGAAATAATTGGGTTGTTCACATCAGACCAGTTTTGCTTATCAGACCAATGTATTAATTAATACCTATGTATTAAAGAAATGACCAACATCGGCCGATACCGACGTGATTGGCATTATATTGAGCATCCCTAGTTCTAACCCTTATTATATAAACCACACTGTATAACTTGTAACTTCAGTTTCTACTGCTACAGCAACTTGAATGAATGTTGCATGTTTAGTTTGTGAAGGTATTGGTGGAGTCATGAATGATGAGTGTATTCTGACTGTACCCGTGACTCTTTAGGAGTTCTGTCGCCTTTTGAAGACGGTGAAGGTGGATGTGGATTCTTCAGGCAAGAAATGCAAAGAGAGGATGATGAAGGTTCTCATTGAAAGCCCTTTGTCTTCCTCCTGCGGACATGGGTATGGATCACAGGCACATGACTCTGATGTAGCAGAGAAATGGAATAAGGGCAGGACTTCTAGGACCATGTGGTCAGTGTTAGATCACACAGCAGCAGCTCTCATATGGTTTCTCTCTTGTGTTTCTCTCCGTGTCTTTCGATCAGTCTCCAGGGTTTCGTAGTGAAGAACTACGAGTCGTTACCAGAGCTGGCCGCAGCCTTCCAGGAGGTCAACATGACTGAGCTTTACCAGCAGATACTGCCATCATTAAGTGACTGATATATTACAGGTGATCTGATGTGATCTGTATTTTGCGCCAGGGAAATACAAAGGAGCTTTAGATTTAGAACAACAGTGTGTGTACATGGTATGTCCAAAAATGTAACCTACTGTTGTGAAAAATGCAAATTTGATGCAAATGCTTCTTTTTTAGATGTGTTTGTGGCATTTTTAAGGCATTTTGACTGCAGTGTTTCATTTTGAAGGAGATGTCATTTTGCATTGTGTGTGTGTGCAGTTTTTGGAATTGTGTGTAGAGTTTTGAAAAACGGAGAGATAGTTTTGAAAAGGTGTAAAGCAGATGTAAAAAACTGTAAACGATGAGGCTCCAGGAGTAGTATCAGATATGAGTCATTGTGAAAGAGCGCCACCTGCCCATTGACACCTCGCTGTGGCCGAAGATGGTACTGCAGCCTATTTCTCCCTGCCGGCGTCATGGCGCTTCTGACAGACGGGGGTTCCATTCTAAGCGAGTAGAGGCCACATTAAAAAATAACAAAACGACAACACTATCTAATGGGCTTGTATTTTCAGCAGACAAAATAACTGGAAAAGTACTACAGTGGCAGCCGTAGCTAGAGGAAATGTGATTTAGCTTAGAGCCCAACTCACCATGACCATATATACCTGATTAAAGTTCCTATTTTATGGATGAGTCATGAGAATTCGTATACCTTAACTTTACATGTATGTATATGTATCAGGCGTTACCCACAATTCCAATGGGCATCCTCAGCCAAATCAAAGCCAATAATTGGAAAACTAAAGCAATTTAAAATCTGCAAACAGTGTCTGCAGTGACTATGAGATAGAGAGAGTGTGTCCGATATGGGAATGAACAGAGAGTGTGTCCTACATTGGAATGAACAGAAAAAAACCAGTATACACCCTCAGTGAAACCCAATTGACATTGGATGCCTTTAAATACAGCTCGATTCCATTTTGATTGCTGTAGGTAGTTGTGCAGCTGTAGGACTCGGAGCGAGCATGTATTAAGATATGGGCAGTGATAGAGAGCTGTAGAATTTGATACTACCCCGCTCTATCCCCCAATCTTGTAGCCGTTGTTGCTGTACATGTCCGATCAGCGATGATTCTGAGAGCTTGCTCCCTACATTTTTCAATACTTTTTTAAGCTACACTACTGCTATTTTTATTTAATTAATATAATATAGGCTAAATATTCTGGAAGTTCAAGTTGTTATTCCAACTGGGGGGCAAACATACACACCAAATGTATGTTTGCCCCCAGGAGCTATTTCTCAGCCTTTCACTCAGTTTTCAATTGCATGAAACACACTACACACACTTCTCTACCTAAGACACACAAATCTAACAGGAAGTGACTTGCTTTCCTTTTCCAAACACAACCAATCAAAATGCTACACTTATTCAGCAGGTCAACAAAGTAACTAAAAGATGTCTTCAGCTTAAAGGGATACTTCACCGATTTAGCATTCAGCTTTGTATCAGTAGAAACACGGTAGTATTTCTGAATGACGGTGCATCCCTCCCTCATATCCCCCTGAGACAGGAGATATCTGCATTGGGGGGGTCCGGAAAAAATCTTCCGATGACGTAAAATGACGATTTTTGCGTCATCGGAAGATTTTTTGGCCAGAGCAAAAGACTATAGTCAGTAGTAGGAGTGCAGTGATAAATCAGTGGAGTTCTCTTTTGAAGCCTGAAGAGCTTGGAGTGTCTATAAAAAAGCGCAATATAAATGTAATGAATTATTATTATTATCAAGTTGATACAAAGTGAAACAAACAGAAAGCAAAGTCTGTGATAAATGGTCAGAAAAAGGCTGTGTATTATGTATTAATTATTATACTTATATTATTATTATTATTATTATTATTATTATTATTATTATTATATTATTAAGTATAGCAGATGCACTAGCAGCTCTGTGAGGTTTAGTTTTGAGCTAAATGCTAACAGGGTTGCCAACTCTCAAACTTTTGGCATGCTGTGCCAATATACTATAAATTATCAAGCAGCTGCCAGTGCATTCTTTGCAATTTCATATCATATTCTGATTTGATTCCTGGGTGCGGTCCGGGTTCCTGGTTTCTTTTTATAAATGGTGATGTTGCAGCAAGAGCAGTGCGTGGGATTTTTCTTTTTTCCAAGTTAGTGATATATTTCCAACGCACATGCACAATAGAATTGTTGGATGTGCAAATGTTTCTGTCAAAACATCTTCTTAAAGGGATACTTCACCGATTTAGCATTCAGCTTTGTATAGGTAGAAACCCGGTAGTATTTCTGAATGACCGTGCTTCCCTCCCACATGTCCCCCTGAGAGGGGAGATCTCTGCATTGGGGGTCTGGAAATCATTCCTCCAATGACGCAAAATGACGATTTTTATGTCATTGGAGGAATGGAAGGCCAGAGGCAAAGAACTACAAACAGTAGCAGGAGCTACTTCCGCATGTTTTAAACCCGGCCATCACCCGAAGCGAGCCAATCTCAGCCGGAAAAAAAACGAAATGTCAGCCATCTTGAATCCTCGCTAAACAGGGCTCTCTCTCATGGATGTACTAAGAGAACTTCTCAGTAGCAAACTTTTACAACAATTATGTGCATTCAAACTACCGCACGTGTACCACCGGGATACATCGGTACAGATCGGAGAATATGCAGGAAACGTTATTACAGACGGAATAATCGGCCCACTACGAGAGCTTCGCCTGCCACGAAGACCAACGGTCTCGCTCGATGGCCCGAGCCGGGTAGGGGACATCCACGTCGGCTAGGTGGGAAGCTAACGCTAGCCGGCCACCTGTCCCATCAATCCTGCTTGCAAGTGTCATCAGTGTTCATTAAACAACAAACTGGACTACATCCAACTTCAACGATGTTCCCAACACGAATTCAGAGACTGTGTTTTTTGCTTTCGTGGAAACATGGCTGAACAACAGTGAACCGGACTGTCCAGCTACCAGGCCTGCTAGCCCTCCGACGATCCAAGCTAGAGATGCTTTGTATGAAGGTGGGCTGTGTTAACACGGACTGGTGCAGAAATGGGGTGATTTGTATCCAACTAACTGCTAACCGCTGGAGTTTGTGACTGTTACATGGCGACCATTCGACATCCCACGCTAATTCACGGCTGTGTTTATACTCGGTGTTTACAGCCCACCAAGCCTAATGCTGGTATGCTTAGCTTAACTTTACGGAGCGTATAATGTGTGTGTGCACTAAAGGTAGCCTGTTTCGTATGTCGTTTTTATATAATGTAGTTTTTATATATTTTAAATGTGTAACACCACTTGAGCCATGATGAAACATTGTTTTGTGCATATGGTTGAAATAACAATCAAACACATTGAGTTGAGTTGAATGCCTCTGTCTGTCAAGCGGTAGGCGTGGCTTGGGCGTGGACTCAAAACAGCGAAGCGAAGTGCATTCTGGGATTTGGTGTCTTTCGTCCATATGAGCCAAAAACACATTTTCTGGCTTTTTTCGGCCTAGAAGGCACCAATTACATTTTTTTTCACATTTCTGCTACATAAGTGACCCAATTTAAAGATATATTCAGCTTTCCAGCGGTGAAGTATCCCTTTAAGAGCGAAGTAAACTGTTGCCCACAGCTGTTTATCCTGTACTCTTTTTCTGCTTTATTGCTTGGAAATAAATATTGAACAGAAGGAGAGAAGTTGTAGACTTTTTTGTCTGAAGTTGGAGTGACTTTTTTACCTTCTTCTCAACAAACGAACACGCTCACAGATATAATTGAACAACATTTTTACATTAACCTTCATGTTGTCCTCATGGCAAATTTGACCCGTTTTCAAAGTTTCTATGTTAAAAAAATATGGGTTTTATTAAACCAATTTGCCCAGAAATAACACGGATGGTTCCATACATGAAACAGGCTGCAATTACCCATCAACATACGGTCCTCTGATCTTAAGTATTAGTCAAAATAATTCATAATTTCTGGGTTTTATGAATCAAAAATGGAGGTATAATTCAATACGAATGAGGTGTATTGATCATGAATTCCATAAATACGTGGAAAACTAGTGGCAATTAGTTGGAATGAAGTTGGTTAAGAAGATGTATCAACGAACTGGGGCGGAGTATACTGGTGGTTCTGCAGGGAGCCAGACCCAATATCAACGTACCAACCCACATGTTTAACACACCATCAGCCTGCTGCTTTTGGTGTATGTCTTTTATGCAGCATAGAATAGAATAGAATAAATCTTTATTGTCCACCAGGGTGGAAATTTGTCTTTGGCTCACCAACATACAGGACAAATAAACATACAGACACTTGTCTCAGACATGTACTGTACATACTAGGGATGTGGGCCGTTTTTTTGACAGTTTGCAGATCATCTGTATGTGTGTTTTATTTGCCTGATAACCGATAAAGTTAATGAATTAAAAAGTGTTCTATTTTGGCTCCGCTCCAGCTCTATGTGTGTCCCTCTGCTTCGGTTTCACTCACCACTGAGTCTGACTTGATAGATACATACATAATACTGTACATACATACATACATAGATACGCATGAAGTCAGACAAGTGAAATCAAAGGTAAATTACGCCCTTAAAAAAATTATGCACCATTTAAAAACTGCATCACAATTCTTTTTTTTAATTTTTTTTATCTCAACCGGTTGTAATCTTTACACATTTATATTGATTTTTAACCAATTCACGATGCATCGTTACTAAAATAAAACACAAATAAAACACACATACAGATAATCTGCAAACTGCCAAAAAAGCAGCTAGAAATAATTGGGTTGTTCACATCAGACCAGTTTTGCTTATCAGACCAATGTATTAATTAATACCTATGTATTAAAGAAATGACCAACATCGGCCGATACCGACGTGATTGGCATTATATTGAGCATCCCTAGTTCTAACCCTTATTATATAAACCACACTGTATAACTTGTAACTTCAGTTTCTACTGCTACAGTAACTTGAATGAATGTTGCATGTTTAGTTTGTGAAGGTATTGGTGGAGTCATGAATGATGAGTGTATTCTGACTGTACCCGTGTCTCTTCAGGAGTTCTGTCGCCTTTTGAAGACGGTGAAGGTGGATGTGGATTCTTCAGGCAAGAAATTGCAAAGAGAGGATGATGAAGGTTCTCATTGAAAGCCCTTTGTCTTCCTCCTGCGGACATGGGTATGGATCACAGGCACATGACTCTGATGTAGCAGAGAAATGGAATAAGGGCAGGACTTCTAGGACCATGTGGTCAGTGTTAGATCACACAGCAGCAGCTCTCATATGGTTTCTCTCTTGTGTTTCTCTCCGTGTCTTTCGATCAGTCTCCAGGGTTTCGTAGTGAAGAACTACGAGTCGTTACCAGAGCTGGCCGCAGCCTTCCAGGAGGTCAACATGACTGAGCTTTACCAGCAGATACTGCCATCATTAAGTGACTGATATATTACAGGTGATCTGATGTGATCTGTATTTTGCGCCAGGGAAATACAAAGGAGCTTTAGATTTAGAACAACAGTGTGTGTACATGGTATGTCCAAAAATGTAACCTACTGTTGTGAAAAATGCAAATTTGATGCAAATGCTTCTTTTTTAGATGTGTTTGTGGCATTTTTAAGGCATTTTGACTGCAGTGTTTTATTTTGAAGGAGATGTCATTTTGCATTGTGTGTGTGCAGTTTTGGGAATTGTGTGTAGAGTTTTGAAAAACGGAGATAGTTTTGAAAAGGTGTAAAGCAGATGTAAAAAACTGTAAACGATGAGGCTCCAGGAGTAGTGTCAGATCTGAGTCATTGTGAAAGAGCGCCACCTGCCCATTGACACCTCGCTGTGGCCGAAGATGGTACTGCAGCCTATTTCTCCCTGCCGGCGTCATGGCGCTTCTGACAGACGGGGGTTCCATTCTAAGCGAGTAGAGGCCACATTAAAAAATAACAAAACGACAACACTATCTAATGGGCTTGTATTTTCAGCAAACAAAATAACTGGAAAAGTACTACAGTGGCAGCCGTGGCTAGAGGAAATGTGATTTAGCTTAGAGCCCAACTCACCATGACCATATATACCTGATTAAAGTTCCTATTTTATGGATGAGTCATGAGAATTTGTATACAATAATTTTACATGGCATGTATCAGGCGTTACCCACAATTCCAATGGGCATCCTCAGCCAAATCAAAGCCAATAATTGGAAAACTAAAGCAATTTAAAATCTGCAAACAGTGTCTGCAGTGACTATGAGATAGAGAGAGTGTGTCCGATATGGGAATGAACAGAGAGTGTGTCCTACATTGGAATGAACAGAAAAAAACAAGTATAAACCCTCAGTGAAACACAATTGACATTGAATGCCTTTAAATACAGCTCGATTCCACTTTGATTGCTGTAGGTAGTTGTGCAGCTGTAGGACTCGGAGCGAGCATGTATTAAGATATGGGCAGTGATAGAGAGCTGTAGAATTTGATACTACCCCGCTCTATCCCCCAATCTTGTAGCCGTTGTTGCTGTACATGTCCGATCAGCGATGATTCTGAGAGCTTGCTCCCTACATTTTTCAATACTTTTTTAAGCTACACTACTGCTATTTTTATTTAATTAATATAATATAGGCTAAATATTCTGGAAGTTCAAGTTGTTATTCCAAATGTATGTTTGCCCCCAGGAGCTATTTCTCAGCCTTTCACTCAGTTTTCAATTGCATGAAACACACTACACACACTTCTCTACCTAAGACACACAAATCTAACAGGAAGTGACTTGCTTTCCTTTTCCAAACACAACCAATCAAAATGCTACACTTATTCACCAGGTCAACAAAGTAACTAAAATATGTCTTCAGCTTAAAGGGATACTTCACCGATTTAGCATTCAGCTTTGTATCAGTAGAAACACGGTAGTATTTCTGAATGACGGTGCGTCCCTCCCTCATATCCCCCTGAGACAGGAGATATCTGCATTGGGGGGGTCATCGGAAGATTTTTTGGCCAGAGCAAAAGACTACAGTCAGTAGTAGGAGTGCAGTGATAAATCAGTGGAGTTCTCTTTTGAAGCCTGAAGAGCTTGGAGTGTCTATAAAAAAGCGCAATATAAATGTAATGAATTATTATTATTATCAAGTTGACACAAAGTGAAACAAACAGAAAGCAAAGTCTGTGATAAATGGTCAGAAAAAGGCTGTGTATTATGTATTAATTATTATACTTTTATTATTATTATTATTATTATTATTATTATTATTATTATTATTATTATTATATTATTAAGTATAGCAGATGCACTAGCAGCTCTGTGAGGTTTAGTTTTGAGCTAAATGCTAACAGGGTTGCCAACTCTCAAACTTTTGGCATGCTGTGCCAATATACTATAAATTATCAAGCAGCTGCCAGTGCATTCTTTGCAATTTCATATCATATTCTGATTTGATTCCTGGGTGCGGTCCGGGTTCCTGGTTTCTTTTTATAAATGGTGATGCTGCAGCAAGAGCAGTGCGTGGGATTTTTCTTTTTTCCAAGTTTGTGATATATTTCCAACGCTCATGCACAATAGAATTGTTGGATGTGCAAATGTTTCTGTCAAAACATCTTCTTAAAGGGATACTTCACCGATTTAGCATTCAGCTTTGTATAGGTAGAAACCCAGTAGTATTTCTGAATGACCGTGCTTCCCTCCCACATGTCCCCCTGAGAGGGGAGATCTCTGCATTGGGGGTCTGGAAATCATTCCTCCAATGACGCAAAATGACGATTTTTACGTCATTGGAGGAATGGAAGGCCAGAGGCAAAGAACTACAAACAGTAGCAGGAGCTACTTCCGCATGTTTTAAACCCGCCCATCACCCGAATCGAGCCAATCTCAGCCGGAAAAAAAACGAAATGTCAGCCATCTTGAATCCTCGCTAAACAGGGCTCTCTCTCATGGATGTACTAAGAGAACTTGTCAGTAGCAAACTTTTACAACAATTATGTGCATTCAAACTACCGCACGTGTACCACCGGGATACATCGGTACAGATCGGAGAATATGCAGGGAACGTTATTACAGACGGAATAATCGGCCCACTACGAGAGCTTCGCCTACCACGAAGACCAGCGGTCTCGCTCGATGGCCCGAGCCGGGTAGGGGACATCCACGTCGGCTAGGTGGGAAGCTAACGCTAGCCGGCCACCTGTCCCATCAATCCTGCTTGCAAGTGTCCGTTCATTAAACAACAAACTGGACTACATCCAACTTCAACGATGCTCCCAACGCGAATTCAGAGACTGTGTTTTTTGCTTTTGTGGAAACATGGCTGAACATCAGTGAACCGGACTGTCCAGCTACCAGGCCTGCTAGCCCTCCGACGATCCAAGCTAGAGATACTTTGTATGAAGGTGGGCTGTGTTAACACGGACTGGTGCAGAAATGGGGTGATTTGTATCCAACTAACTGCTAACCGCTGGAGTTTGTGACTGTTACATGGCGACCATTCGACATCCCACGCTAATTCACGGCTGTGTTTATACTCTGTGTTTACAGCCCACCAAGCCTAATGCTGGTATGCTTAGCTTAACTTTACGGAGCGTATAATGTGTGTGTGCACTAAAGGTAGCCTGTTTCGTATGTCGTTTTTATATAATGTAGTTTTTATATATTTTAAATGTGTAACACCACTTGAGCCATGATGAAACATTGTTTTGTGTATATGGTTGAAATAACAATAAAACACATTGAGTTGAGTTGAATGCCTCTGTCTGTCTGTCAAGCGGTAGGCGTGGCTTGGGCGTGGACTCAAAGCAGCAAAGCGAAGTGCATTCTGGGATTTGGTGTCTTTCATCCATATGAGCCAAAAACACATTTTCTGGCTTTTTTCGGCCTAGAAGGCACCAATTACATTTTTTCACATTTCTGCTACATAAGTGACCCAATTTAAAGATATATTCAGCTTTCCAGCGGTGAAGTATCCCTTTAAGAGCGAAGTAAACTGTTGCCCACAGCTGTTTATCCTGTACTCTTTTTCTGCTTTATTGCTTGGAAATAAATATTGAACAGAAGGAGAGAAGTTGTAGACTTTTTTGTCTGAAGTTGGAGTGACTTTTTTACCTTCTTCTCAACAAACGAACACGCTCACACATATAATTGAACAACATTTTTACATTAACCTTCATGTTGTCCTAATGGCAAATTTGACCCGTTTTCAAAGTTTCTATGTTAAAATAATATGGGTTTTATTAAACCAATTTGCCCAGAAATAACACGGATGGTTCCATACATGAAACAGGCTGCAATTACCCATCAACATACGGTCCTCTGATCTTAAGTATTAGTCAAAATAATTCATAATTTCTGGGTTTTATGAATCAAAAATGGAGGTATAATTTAATACGAATGAGGTGTATTGATCATGAATTCCATTAATACGTGTAAAACTAGTGGCAATTAGTTGGAATGAAGTTGGTTAAGAAGATGTATCAACAAACTGGGGCAGAGTATACTGGTGGTTCTGCTGGGAGCCAGACCCAATATCAACGTACCAACCCACATGTTTAACACACCATCAGCCTGCTGCTTTTGGTGTATGTCTTTTATGCAGCATAGAATAGAATATAATAAATCTTTATTGTCCACCAGGGTGGAAATTTGTCTTTGGCTCACCAACATACAGGACAAATAAACATACAGACACTTGTCTCAGACATGTACTGTACATACTAGGGATGTGGGCCGTTTTTTTTGACAGTTTGCAGATCATCTGTATGTGTGTTTTATTTGCCTGATAACCGATAAAGTTAATGAATTAAAAAGTGTTCTATTTTGGCTCCGCTCCAGCTCTGTGTGTGTCCCTCTGCTTCGGTTTCACTCACCACTGAGTCTGACTTGATAGATACATACATAATACTGTACATACATACATACATAGATACGCATGAAGTCAGACAAGTGAAATCAAAGTAAATTACGCCCTTAAAAAAATTACGCACCATTTAAAAACTGCATCACAATTCTTTTTTTTTTATTTTTTTATCTCAACCGGTTGTAATCTTTACACATTTATATTGATTTTTAACCAATTCACGATGCATCGTTACTAAAATAAAACACAAATAAAACACACATACAGATAATCTGCAAACTGCCAAAAAAAGCAGCTAGAAATAATTGGGTTGTTCACATCAGACCAGTTTTGCTTATCAGACCAATGTATTAATTAATACCTATGTATTAAAGAAATGACCAACATCGGCCGATACCGACGTGATTGGCATTATATTGAGCATCCCTAGTTCTAACCCTTATTATATAAACCACACTGTATAACTTGTAACTTCAGTTTCTACTGCTACAGTAACTTGAATGAATTTTGCATGTTTAGTTTGTGAAGGTATTGGTGGAGTCATGAATGATGAGTGTATTCTGACTGTACCCGTGTCTCTTCAGGAGTTCTGTCGCCTTTTGAAGACGGTGAAGGTGGATGTGGATTCTTCAGGCAAGAAATGCAAAGAGAGGATGATGAAGGTTCTCATTGAAAGCCCTTTGTCTTCCTCCTGCGGACATGGGTATGGATCACAGGCACATGACTCTGATGTAGCAGAGAAATGGAATAAGGGCAGGACTTCTAGGACCATGTGGTCAGTGTTAGATCACACAGCAGCAGCTCTCATATGGTTTCTCTCTTGTGTTTCTCTCCGTGTCTTTCGATCAGTCTCCAGGGTTTCGTAGTGAAGAACTACGAGTCGTTACCAGAGCTGGCCGCAGCCTTCCATGAGGTCAACATGACTGAGCTTTACCAGCAGATACTGCCATCATTAAGTGACTGATATATTACAGGTGATCTGATGTGATCTGTATTTTGCGCCAGGGAAATACAAAGGAGCTTTAGATTTAGAACAACAGTGTGTGTACATGGTATGTCCAAAAATGTAACCTACTGTTGTGAAAAATGCAAATTTGATGCAAATGCTTCTTTTTTAGATGTGTTTGTGGCATTTTTAAGGCATTTTGACTGCAGTGTTTTATTTTGAAGGAGATGTCATTTTGCATTGTGTGTGTGCAGTTTTGGGAATTGTGTGTAGAGTTTTGAAAAACGGAGAGATAGTTTTGAAAAGGTGTAAAGCAGATGTAAAAAAACTGTAAACGATGAGGCTCCAGGAGTAGTGTCAGATCTGAGTCATTGTGAAAGAGCGCCACCTGCCCATTGACACCTCGCTGTGGCCGAAGATGGTACTGCAGCCTATTTCTCCCTGCCGGCGTCATGGCGCTTCTGACAGACGGGGGTTCCATTCTAAGCGAGTAGAGGCCACATTAAAAAATAACAAAACGACAACACTATCTAATGGGCTTGTATTTTCAGCAGACAAAATAACTGGAAAAGTACTACAGTGGCAGCCGTGGCTAGAGGAAATGTGATTTAGCTTAGAGCCCAACTCACCATGACCATATATACCTGATTAAAGTTCCTATTTTATGGATGAGTCATGAGAATTCGTATACATTAATTTTACATGGCATGTATCAGGCGTTACCCACAATTCCAATGGGCATCCTCAGCCAAATCAAAGCCAATAATTGGAAAACTAAAGCAATTTAAAATCTGCAAACAGTGTCTGCAGTGACTATGAGATAGAGAGAGTGTGTCCGATATGGGAATGAACAGAGAGTGTGTCCTACATTGGAATGAACAGAAAAAAACAAGTATAAACCCTCAGTGAAACACAATTGACATTGGATGCCTTTAAATACAGCTCGATTCCACTTTGATTGCTGTAGGTAGTTGTGCAGCTGTAGGACTCGGAGCGAGCATGTATTAAGATATGGGCAGTGATAGAGAGCTGTAGAATTTGATACTACCCCGCTCTATCCCCCAATCTTGTAGCCGTTGTTGCTGTACATGTCCGATCAGCGATGATTCTGAGAGCTTGCTCCCTACATTTTTCAATACTTTTTTAAGCTACACTACTGCTATTTCTATTTAATTAATATAATATAGGCTAAATATTCTGGAAGTTCAAGTTGTTATTCCAAATGTATGTTTGCCCCCAGGAGCTATTTCTCAGCCTTTCACTCAGTTTTCAATTGCATGAAACACACTACACACACTTCTCTACCTAAGACACACAAATCTAACAGGAAGTGACTTGCTTTCCTTTTCCAAACACAACCAATCAAAATGCTACACTTATTCAGCAGGTCAACAAAGTAACTAAAATATGTCTTCAGCTTAAAGGGATACTTCACCGATTTAGCATTCAGCTTTGTATCAGTAGAAACACGGTAGTATTTCTGAATGACGGTGCGTCCCTCCCTCATATCCCCCTGAGACAGGAGATATCTGCATTGGGGGGGTCATCGGAAGATTTTTTGGCCAGAGCAAAAGACTACAGTCAGTAGTAGGAGTGCAGTGATAAATCAGTGGAGTTCTCTTTTGAAGCCTGAAGAGCTTGGAGTGTCTATAAAAAAGCGCAATATAAATGTAATGAATTATTATTATTATCAAGTTGACACAAAGTGAAACAAACAGAAAGCAAAGTCTGTGATAAATGGTCAGAAAAAGGCTGTGTATTATGTATTAATTATTATACTTTTATTATTATTATTATTATTATTATTATTATTATTATTATTATTATTATTATTATTATTATTATATTATTATTAAGTATAGCAGATGCACTAGCAGCTCTGTGAGGTTTAGTTTTGAGCTAAATGCTAACAGGGTTGCCAACTCTCAAACTTTTGGCATGCTGTGCCAATATACTATAAATTATCAAGCAGCTGCCAGTGCATTCTTTGCAATTTCATATCATATTCTGATTTGATTCCTGGGTGCGGTCCGGGTTCCTGGTTTCTTTTTATAAATGGTGATGCTGCAGCAAGAGCAGTGCGTGGGATTTTTCTTTTTTCCAAGTTTGTGATATATTTCCAACGCTCATGCACAATAGAATTGTTGGATGTGCAAATGTTTCTGTCAAAACATCTTCTTAAAGGGATACTTCACCGATTTAGCATTCAGCTTTGTATAGGTAGAAACCCGGTAGTATTTCTGAATGACCGTGCTTCCCTCCCACATGTCCCCCTGAGAGGGGAGATCTCTGCATTGGGGGTCTGGAAATCATTCCTCCAATGACGCAAAATGACGATTTTTACGTCATTGGAGGAATGGAAGGCCAGAGGCAAAGAACTACAAACAGTAGCAGGAGCTACTTCCGCATGTTTTAAACCCGCCCATCACCCGAATCGAGCCAATCTCAGCCGGAAAAAAAACGAAATGTCAGCCATCTTGAATCCTCGCTAAACAGGGCTCTCTCTCATGGATGTACTAAGAGAACTTCTCAGTAGCAAACTTTTACAACAATTATGTGCATTCAAACTACCGCACGTGTACCACCGGGATACATCGGTACAGATCGGAGAATATGCAGGGAACGTTATTACAGACGGAATAATCGGCCCACTACGAGAGCTTTGCCTACCACGAAGACCAGCGGTCTCGCTCGATGGCCCGAGCCGGGTAGGGGACATCCACGTCGGCTAGGTGGGAAGCTAACGCTAGCCGGCAACCTGTCCCATCAATCCTGCTTGCAAGTGTCCGTTCATTAAACAACAAACTGGACTACATCCAACTTCAACGATGCTCCCAACGCGAATTCAGAGACTGTGTTTTTTGCTTTTGTGGAAACATGGCTGAACATCAGTGAACCGGACTGTCCAGCTACCAGGCCTGCTAGCCCTCCGACGATCCAAGCTAGAGATACTTTGTATGAAGGTGGGCTGTGTTAACACGGACTGGTGCAGAAATGGGGTGATTTGTATCCAACTAACTGCTAACCGCTGGAGTTTGTGACTGTTACATGGCGACCATTCGACATCCCACGCTAATTCACGGCTGTGTTTATACTCTGTGTTTACAGCCCACCAAGCCTAATGCTGGTATGCTTAGCTGAACTTTACGGAGCGTATAATGTGTGTGTGCACTAAAGGTAGCCTGTTTCGTATGTTGTTTTTATATAATGTAGTTTTTATATATTTTAAATGTGTAACACCACTTGAGCCATGATGAAACATTGTTTTGTGTATATGGTTGAAATAACAATAAAACACATTGAGTTGAGTTGAATGCCTCTGTCTGTCTGTCAAGCGGTAGGCGTGGCTTGGGCGTGGACTCAAAGCAGCAAAGCGAAGTGCATTCTGGGATTTGGTGTCTTTCATCCATATGAGCCAAAAACACATTTTCTGGCTTTTTTCGGCCTAGAAGGCACCAATTACATTTTTTCACATTTCTGCTACATAAGTGACCCAATTTAAAGATATATTCAGCTTTCCAGCGGTGAAGTATCCCTTTAAGAGCGAAGTAAACTGTTGCCCACAGCTGTTTATCCTGTACTCTTTTTCTGCTTTATTGCTTGGAAATAAATATTGAACAGAAGGAGAGAAGTTGTAGACTTTTTTGTCTGAAGTTGGAGTGACTTTTTTACCTTCTTCTCAACAAACGAACACGCTCACACATATAATTGAACAACATTTTTACATTAACCTTCATGTTGTCCTAATGGCAAATTTGACCCGTTTTCAAAGTTTCTATGTTAAAATAATATGGGTTTTATTAAACCAATTTGCCCAGAAATAACACGGATGGTTCCATACATGAAACAGGCTGCAATTACCCATCAACATACGGTCCTCTGATCTTAAGTATTAGTCAAAATAATTCATAATTTCTGGGTTTTATGAATCAAAAATGGAGGTATAATTTAATACGAATGAGGTGTATTGATCATGAATTCCATTAATACGTGTAAAACTAGTGGCAATTAGTTGGAATGAAGTTGGTTAAGAAGATGTATCAACAAACTGGGGCAGAGTATACTGGTGGTTCTGCTGGGAGCCAGACCCAATATCAACGTACCAACCCACATGTTTAACACACCATCAGCCTGCTGCTTTTGGTGTATGTCTTTTATGCAGCATAGAATAGAATATAATAAATCTTTATTGTCCACCAGGGTGGAAATTTGTCTTTGGCTCACCAACATACAGGACAAATAAACATACAGACACTTGTCTCAGACATGTACTGTACATACTAGGGATGTGGGCCGTTTTTTTTGACAGTTTGCAGATCATCTGTATGTGTGTTTTATTTGCCTGATAACCGATAAAGTTAATGAATTAAAAAGTGTTCTATTTTGGCTCCGCTCCAGCTCTGTGTGTGTCCCTCTGCTTCGGTTTCACTCACCACTGAGTCTGACTTGATAGATACATACATAATACTGTACATACATACATACATAGATACGCATGAAGTCAGACAAGTGAAATCAAAGTAAATTACGCCCTTAAAAAAATTACGCACCATTTAAAAACTGCATCACAATTCTTTTTTTTTTATTTTTTTATCTCAACCGGTTGTAATCTTTACACATTTATATTGATTTTTAACCAATTCACGATGCATCGTTACTAAAATAAAACACAAATAAAACACACATACAGATAATCTGCAAACTGCCAAAAAAAGCAGCTAGAAATAATTGGGTTGTTCACATCAGACCAGTTTTGCTTATCAGACCAATGTATTAATTAATACCTATGTATTAAAGAAATGACCAACATCGGCCGATACCGACGTGATTGGCATTATATTGAGCATCCCTAGTTCTAACCCTTATTATATAAACCACACTGTATAACTTGTAACTTCAGTTTCTACTGCTACAGTAACTTGAATGAATTTTGCATGTTTAGTTTGTGAAGGTATTGG
The DNA here is from genome assembly GCA_023631565.1 of Gymnocephalus cernua. Classification (NCBI taxonomy): domain Eukaryota; kingdom Metazoa; phylum Chordata; class Actinopteri; order Perciformes; family Percidae; genus Gymnocephalus; species Gymnocephalus cernua. The sequence continues at coordinate 35,247,790 of CM042426.1, read as the reverse complement.
TGGAGTCATGAATGATGAGTGTATTCTGACTGTACCCGTGTCTCTTCAGGAGTTCTGTCGCCTTTTGAAGACGGTGAAGGTGGATGTGGATTCTTCAGGCAAGAAATGCAAAGAGAGGATGATGAAGGTTCTCATTGAAAGCCCTTTGTCTTCCTCCTGCGGACATGGGTATGGATCACAGGCACATGACTCTGATGTAGCAGAGAAATGGAATAAGGGCAGGACTTCTAGGACCATGTGGTCAGTGTTAGATCACACAGCAGCAGCTCTCATATGGTTTCTCTCTTGTGTTTCTCTCCGTGTCTTTCGATCAGTCTCCAGGGTTTCGTAGTGAAGAACTACGAGTCGTTACCAGAGCTGGCCGCAGCCTTCCATGAGGTCAACATGACTGAGCTTTACCAGCAGATACTGCCATCATTAAGTGACTGATATATTACAGGTGATCTGATGTGATCTGTATTTTGCGCCAGGGAAATACAAAGGAGCTTTAGATTTAGAACAACAGTGTGTGTACATGGTATGTCCAAAAATGTAACCTACTGTTGTGAAAAATGCAAATTTGATGCAAATGCTTCTTTTTTAGATGTGTTTGTGGCATTTTTAAGGCATTTTGACTGCAGTGTTTTATTTTGAAGGAGATGTCATTTTGCATTGTGTGTGTGCAGTTTTGGGAATTGTGTGTAGAGTTTTGAAAAACGGAGAGATAGTTTTGAAAAGGTGTAAAGCAGATGTAAAAAAACTGTAAACGATGAGGCTCCAGGAGTAGTGTCAGATCTGAGTCATTGTGAAAGAGCGCCACCTGCCCATTGACACCTCGCTGTGGCCGAAGATGGTACTGCAGCCTATTTCTCCCTGCCGGCGTCATGGCGCTTCTGACAGACGGGGGTTCCATTCTAAGCGAGTAGAGGCCACATTAAAAAATAACAAAACGACAACACTATCTAATGGGCTTGTATTTTCAGCAGACAAAATAACTGGAAAAGTACTACAGTGGCAGCCGTGGCTAGAGGAAATGTGATTTAGCTTAGAGCCCAACTCACCATGACCATATATACCTGATTAAAGTTCCTATTTTATGGATGAGTCATGAGAATTCGTATACATTAATTTTACATGGCATGTATCAGGCGTTACCCACAATTCCAATGGGCATCCTCAGCCAAATCAAAGCCAATAATTGGAAAACTAAAGCAATTTAAAATCTGCAAACAGTGTCTGCAGTGACTATGAGATAGAGAGAGTGTGTCCGATATGGGAATGAACAGAGAGTGTGTCCTACATTGGAATGAACAGAAAAAAACAAGTATAAACCCTCAGTGAAACACAATTGACATTGGATGCCTTTAAATACAGCTCGATTCCACTTTGATTGCTGTAGGTAGTTGTGCAGCTGTAGGACTCGGAGCGAGCATGTATTAAGATATGGGCAGTGATAGAGAGCTGTAGAATTTGATACTACCCCGCTCTATCCCCCAATCTTGTAGCCGTTGTTGCTGTACATGTCCGATCAGCGATGATTCTGAGAGCTTGCTCCCTACATTTTTCAATACTTTTTTAAGCTACACTACTGCTATTTCTATTTAATTAATATAATATAGGCTAAATATTCTGGAAGTTCAAGTTGTTATTCCAAATGTATGTTTGCCCCCAGGAGCTATTTCTCAGCCTTTCACTCAGTTTTCAATTGCATGAAACACACTACACACACTTCTCTACCTAAGACACACAAATCTAACAGGAAGTGACTTGCTTTCCTTTTCCAAACACAACCAATCAAAATGCTACACTTATTCACCAGGTCAACAAAGTAACTAAAAGATGTCTTCAGCTTAAAGGGATACTTCACCGATTTAGCATTCAGCTTTGTATCAGTAGAAACACGGTAGTATTTCTGAATGACGGTGCGTCCCTCCCTCATATCCCCCTGAGACAGGAGATATCTGCATTGGGGGGGTCATCGGAAGATTTTTTGGCCAGAGCAAAAGACTACAGTCAGTAGTAGGAGTGCAGTGATAAATCAGTGGAGTTCTCTTTTGAAGCCTGAAGAGCTTGGAGTGTCTATAAAAAAGCGCAATATAAATGTAATGAATTATTATTATTATCAAGTTGACACAAAGTGAAACAAACAGAAAGCAAAGTCTGTGATAAATGGTCAGAAAAAGGCTGTGTATTATGTATTAATTATTATACTTTTATTATTATTATTATTATTATTATTATTATTATTATTATTATTATTATTATATTATTATTAAGTATAGCAGATGCACTAGCAGCTCTGTGAGGTTTAGTTTTGAGCTAAATGCTAACAGGGTTGCCAACTCTCAAACTTTTGGCATGCTGTGCCAATATACTATAAATTATCAAGCAGCTGCCAGTGCATTCTTTGCAATTTCATATCATATTCTGATTTGATTCCTGGGTGCGGTCCGGGTTCCTGGTTTCTTTTTATAAATGGTGATGCTGCAGCAAGAGCAGTGCGTGGGATTTTTCTTTTTTCCAAGTTTGTGATATATTTCCAACGCTCATGCACAATAGAATTGTTGGATGTGCAAATGTTTCTGTCAAAACATCTTCTTAAAGGGATACTTCACCGATTTAGCATTCAGCTTTGTATAGGTAGAAACCCGGTAGTATTTCTGAATGACCGTGCTTCCCTCCCACATGTCCCCCTGAGAGGGGAGATCTCTGCATTGGGGGTCTGGAAATCATTCCTCCAATGACGCAAAATGACGATTTTTACGTCATTGGAGGAATGGAAGGCCAGAGGCAAAGAACTACAAACAGTAGCAGGAGCTACTTCCGCATGTTTTAAACCCGCCCATCACCCGAATCGAGCCAATCTCAGCCGGAAAAAAAACGAAATGTCAGCCATCTTGAATCCTCGCTAAACAGGGCTCTCTCTCATGGATGTACTAAGAGAACTTCTCAGTAGCAAACTTTTACAACAATTATGTGCATTCAAACTACCGCACGTGTACCACCGGGATACATCGGTACAGATCGGAGAATATGCAGGGAACGTTATTACAGACGGAATAATCGGCCCACTACGAGAGCTTTGCCTACCACGAAGACCAGCGGTCTCGCTCGATGGCCCGAGCCGGGTAGGGGACATCCACGTCGGCTAGGTGGGAAGCTAACGCTAGCCGGCAACCTGTCCCATCAATCCTGCTTGCAAGTGTCCGTTCATTAAACAACAAACTGGACTACATCCAACTTCAACGATGCTCCCAACGCGAATTCAGAGACTGTGTTTTTTGCTTTTGTGGAAACATGGCTGAACATCAGTGAACCGGACTGTCCAGCTACCAGGCCTGCTAGCCCTCCGACGATCCAAGCTAGAGATACTTTGTATGAAGGTGGGCTGTGTTAACACGGACTGGTGCAGAAATGGGGTGATTTGTATCCAACTAACTGCTAACCGCTGGAGTTTGTGACTGTTACATGGCGACCATTCGACATCCCACGCTAATTCACGGCTGTGTTTATACTCTGTGTTTACAGCCCACCAAGCCTAATGCTGGTATGCTTAGCTGAACTTTACGGAGCGTATAATGTGTGTGTGCACTAAAGGTAGCCTGTTTCGTATGTTGTTTTTATATAATGTAGTTTTTATATATTTTAAATGTGTAACACCACTTGAGCCATGATGAAACATTGTTTTGTGTATATGGTTGAAATAACAATAAAACACATTGAGTTGAGTTGAATGCCTCTGTCTGTCTGTCAAGCGGTAGGCGTGGCTTGGGCGTGGACTCAAAGCAGCAAAGCGAAGTGCATTCTGGGATTTGGTGTCTTTCATCCATATGAGCCAAAAACACATTTTCTGGCTTTTTTCGGCCTAGAAGGCACCAATTACATTTTTTCACATTTCTGCTACATAAGTGACCCAATTTAAAGATATATTCAGCTTTCCAGCGGTGAAGTATCCCTTTAAGAGCGAAGTAAACTGTTGCCCACAGCTGTTTATCCTGTACTCTTTTTCTGCTTTATTGCTTGGAAATAAATATTGAACAGAAGGAGAGAAGTTGTAGACTTTTTTGTCTGAAGTTGGAGTGACTTTTTTACCTTCTTCTCAACAAACGAACACGCTCACACATATAATTGAACAACATTTTTACATTAACCTTCATGTTGTCCTAATGGCAAATTTGACCCGTTTTCAAAGTTTCTATGTTAAAATAATATGGGTTTTATTAAACCAATTTGCCCAGAAATAACACGGATGGTTCCATACATGAAACAGGCTGCAATTACCCATCAACATACGGTCCTCTGATCTTAAGTATTAGTCAAAATAATTCATAATTTCTGGGTTTTATGAATCAAAAATGGAGGTATAATTTAATACGAATGAGGTGTATTGATCATGAATTCCATTAATACGTGTAAAACTAGTGGCAATTAGTTGGAATGAAGTTGGTTAAGAAGATGTATCAACAAACTGGGGCAGAGTATACTGGTGGTTCTGCTGGGAGCCAGACCCAATATCAACGTACCAACCCACATGTTTAACACACCATCAGCCTGCTGCTTTTGGTGTATGTCTTTTATGCAGCATAGAATAGAATATAATAAATCTTTATTGTCCACCAGGGTGGAAATTTGTCTTTGGCTCACCAACATACAGGACAAATAAACATACAGACACTTGTCTCAGACATGTACTGTACATACTAGGGATGTGGGCCGTTTTTTTTGACAGTTTGCAGATCATCTGTATGTGTGTTTTATTTGCCTGATAACCGATAAAGTTAATGAATTAAAAAGTGTTCTATTTTGGCTCCGCTCCAGCTCTGTGTGTGTCCCTCTGCTTCGGTTTCACTCACCACTGAGTCTGACTTGATAGATACATACATAATACTGTACATACATACATACATAGATACGCATGAAGTCAGACAAGTGAAATCAAAGTAAATTACGCCCTTAAAAAAATTACGCACCATTTAAAAACTGCATCACAATTCTTTTTTTTTTATTTTTTTATCTCAACCGGTTGTAATCTTTACACATTTATATTGATTTTTAACCAATTCACGATGCATCGTTACTAAAATAAAACACAAATAAAACACACATACAGATAATCTGCAAACTGCCAAAAAAAGCAGCTAGAAATAATTGGGTTGTTCACATCAGACCAGTTTTGCTTATCAGACCAATGTATTAATTAATACCTATGTATTAAAGAAATGACCAACATCGGCCGATACCGACGTGATTGGCATTATATTGAGCATCCCTAGTTCTAACCCTTATTATATAAACCACACTGTATAACTTGTAACTTCAGTTTCTACTGCTACAGTAACTTGAATGAATTTTGCATGTTTAGTTTGTGAAGGTATTGGTGGAGTCATGAATGATGAGTGTATTCTGACTGTACCCGTGTCTCTTCAGGAGTTCTGTCGCCTTTTGAAGACGGTGAAGGTGGATGTGGATTCTTCAGGCAAGAAATGCAAAGAGAGGATGATGAAGGTTCTCATTGAAAGCCCTTTGTCTTCCTCCTGCGGACATGGGTATGGATCACAGGCACATGACTCTGATGTAGCAGAGAAATGGAATAAGGGCAGGACTTCTAGGACCATGTGGTCAGTGTTAGATCACACAGCAGCAGCTCTCATATGGTTTCTCTCTTGTGTTTCTCTCCGTGTCTTTCGATCAGTCTCCAGGGTTTCGTAGTGAAGAACTACGAGTCGTTACCAGAGCTGGCCGCAGCCTTCCATGAGGTCAACATGACTGAGCTTTACCAGCAGATACTGCCATCATTAAGTGACTGATATATTACAGGTGATCTGATGTGATCTGTATTTTGCGCCAGGGAAATACAAAGGAGCTTTAGATTTAGAACAACAGTGTGTGTACATGGTATGTCCAAAAATGTAACCTACTGTTGTGAAAAATGCAAATTTGATGCAAATGCTTCTTTTTTAGATGTGTTTGTGGCATTTTTAAGGCATTTTGACTGCAGTGTTTTATTTTGAAGGAGATGTCATTTTGCATTGTGTGTGTGCAGTTTTGGGAATTGTGTGTAGAGTTTTGAAAAACGGAGAGATAGTTTTGAAAAGGTGTAAAGCAGATGTAAAAAAACTGTAAACGATGAGGCTCCAGGAGTAGTGTCAGATCTGAGTCATTGTGAAAGAGCGCCACCTGCCCATTGACACCTCGCTGTGGCCGAAGATGGTACTGCAGCCTATTTCTCCCTGCCGGCGTCATGGCGCTTCTGACAGACGGGGGTTCCATTCTAAGCGAGTAGAGGCCACATTAAAAAATAACAAAACGACAACACTATCTAATGGGCTTGTATTTTCAGCAGACAAAATAACTGGAAAAGTACTACAGTGGCAGCCGTGGCTAGAGGAAATGTGATTTAGCTTAGAGCCCAACTCACCATGACCATATATACCTGATTAAAGTTCCTATTTTATGGATGAGTCATGAGAATTCGTATACATTAATTTTACATGGCATGTATCAGGCGTTACCCACAATTCCAATGGGCATCCTCAGCCAAATCAAAGCCAATAATTGGAAAACTAAAGCAATTTAAAATCTGCAAACAGTGTCTGCAGTGACTATGAGATAGAGAGAGTGTGTCCGATATGGGAATGAACAGAGAGTGTGTCCTACATTGGAATGAACAGAAAAAAACAAGTATAAACCCTCAGTGAAACACAATTGACATTGGATGCCTTTAAATACAGCTCGATTCCACTTTGATTGCTGTAGGTAGTTGTGCAGCTGTAGGACTCGGAGCGAGCATGTATTAAGATATGGGCAGTGATAGAGAGCTGTAGAATTTGATACTACCCCGCTCTATCCCCCAATCTTGTAGCCGTTGTTGCTGTACATGTCCGATCAGCGATGATTCTGAGAGCTTGCTCCCTACATTTTTCAATACTTTTTTAAGCTACACTACTGCTATTTCTATTTAATTAATATAATATAGGCTAAATATTCTGGAAGTTCAAGTTGTTATTCCAAATGTATGTTTGCCCCCAGGAGCTATTTCTCAGCCTTTCACTCAGTTTTCAATTGCATGAAACACACTACACACACTTCTCTACCTAAGACACACAAATCTAACAGGAAGTGACTTGCTTTCCTTTTCCAAACACAACCAATCAAAATGCTACACTTATTCACCAGGTCAACAAAGTAACTAAAAGATGTCTTCAGCTTAAAGGGATACTTCACCGATTTAGCATTCAGCTTTGTATCAGTAGAAACACGGTAGTATTTCTGAATGACGGTGCGTCCCTCCCTCATATCCCCCTGAGACAGGAGATATCTGCATTGGGGGGGTCATCGGAAGATTTTTTGGCCAGAGCAAAAGACTACAGTCAGTAGTAGGAGTGCAGTGATAAATCAGTGGAGTTCTCTTTTGAAGCCTGAAGAGCTTGGAGTGTCTATAAAAAAGCGCAATATAAATGTAATGAATTATTATTATTATCAAGTTGACACAAAGTGAAACAAACAGAAAGCAAAGTCTGTGATAAATGGTCAGAAAAAGGCTGTGTATTATGTATTAATTATTATACTTTTATTATTATTATTATTATTATTATTATTATTATTATTATTATTATTATTATTATTATATTATTATTAAGTATAGCAGATGCACTAGCAGCTCTGTGAGGTTTAGTTTTGAGCTAAATGCTAACAGGGTTGCCAACTCTCAAACTTTTGGCATGCTGTGCCAATATACTATAAATTATCAAGCAGCTGCCAGTGCATTCTTTGCAATTTCATATCATATTCTGATTTGATTCCTGGGTGCGGTCCGGGTTCCTGGTTTCTTTTTATAAATGGTGATGCTGCAGCAAGAGCAGTGCGTGGGATTTTTCTTTTTTCCAAGTTTGTGATATATTTCCAACGCTCATGCACAATAGAATTGTTGGATGTGCAAATGTTTCTGTCAAAACATCTTCTTAAAGGGATACTTCACCGATTTAGCATTCAGCTTTGTATAGGTAGAAACCCGGTAGTATTTCTGAATGACCGTGCTTCCCTCCCACATGTCCCCCTGAGAGGGGAGATCTCTGCATTGGGGGTCTGGAAATCATTCCTCCAATGACGCAAAATGACGATTTTTACGTCATTGGAGGAATGGAAGGCCAGAGGCAAAGAACTACAAACAGTAGCAGGAGCTACTTCCGCATGTTTTAAACCCGCCCATCACCCGAATCGAGCCAATCTCAGCCGGAAAAAAAACGAAATGTCAGCCATCTTGAATCCTCGCTAAACAGGGCTCTCTCTCATGGATGTACTAAGAGAACTTCTCAGTAGCAAACTTTTACAACAATTATGTGCATTCAAACTACCGCACGTGTACCACCGGGATACATCGGTACAGATCGGAGAATATGCAGGGAACGTTATTACAGACGGAATAATCGGCCCACTACGAGAGCTTTGCCTACCACGAAGACCAGCGGTCTCGCTCGATGGCCCGAGCCGGGTAGGGGACATCCACGTCGGCTAGGTGGGAAGCTAACGCTAGCCGGCAACCTGTCCCATCAATCCTGCTTGCAAGTGTCCGTTCATTAAACAACAAACTGGACTACATCCAACTTCAACGATGCTCCCAACGCGAATTCAGAGACTGTGTTTTTTGCTTTTGTGGAAACATGGCTGAACATCAGTGAACCGGACTGTCCAGCTACCAGGCCTGCTAGCCCTCCGACGATCCAAGCTAGAGATACTTTGTATGAAGGTGGGCTGTGTTAACACGGACTGGTGCAGAAATGGGGTGATTTGTATCCAACTAACTGCTAACCGCTGGAGTTTGTGACTGTTACATGGCGACCATTCGACATCCCACGCTAATTCACGGCTGTGTTTATACTCTGTGTTTACAGCCCACCAAGCCTAATGCTGGTATGCTTAGCTGAACTTTACGGAGCGTATAATGTGTGTGTGCACTAAAGGTAGCCTGTTTCGTATGTTGTTTTTATATAATGTAGTTTTTATATATTTTAAATGTGTAACACCACTTGAGCCATGATGAAACATTGTTTTGTGTATATGGTTGAAATAACAATAAAACACATTGAGTTGAGTTGAATGCCTCTGTCTGTCTGTCAAGCGGTAGGCGTGGCTTGGGCGTGGACTCAAAGCAGCAAAGCGAAGTGCATTCTGGGATTTGGTGTCTTTCATCCATATGAGCCAAAAACACATTTTCTGGCTTTTTTCGGCCTAGAAGGCACCAATTACATTTTTTCACATTTCTGCTACATAAGTGACCCAATTTAAAGATATATTCAGCTTTCCAGCGGTGAAGTATCCCTTTAAGAGCGAAGTAAACTGTTGCCCACAGCTGTTTATCCTGTACTCTTTTTCTGCTTTATTGCTTGGAAATAAATATTGAACAGAAGGAGAGAAGTTGTAGACTTTTTTGTCTGAAGTTGGAGTGACTTTTTTACCTTCTTCTCAACAAACGAACACGCTCACACATATAATTGAACAACATTTTTACATTAACCTTCATGTTGTCCTAATGGCAAATTTGACCCGTTTTCAAAGTTTCTATGTTAAAATAATATGGGTTTTATTAAACCAATTTGCCCAGAAATAACACGGATGGTTCCATACATGAAACAGGCTGCAATTACCCATCAACATACGGTCCTCTGATCTTAAGTATTAGTCAAAATAATTCATAATTTCTGGGTTTTATGAATCAAAAATGGAGGTATAATTTAATACGAATGAGGTGTATTGATCATGAATTCCATTAATACGTGTAAAACTAGTGGCAATTAGTTGGAATGAAGTTGGTTAAGAAGATGTATCAACAAACTGGGGCAGAGTATACTGGTGGTTCTGCTGGGAGCCAGACCCAATATCAACGTACCAACCCACATGTTTAACACACCATCAGCCTGCTGCTTTTGGTGTATGTCTTTTATGCAGCATAGAATAGAATATAATAAATCTTTATTGTCCACCAGGGTGGAAATTTGTCTTTGGCTCACCAACATACAGGACAAATAAACATACAGACACTTGTCTCAGACATGTACTGTACATACTAGGGATGTGGGCCGTTTTTTTTGACAGTTTGCAGATCATCTGTATGTGTGTTTTATTTGCCTGATAACCGATAAAGTTAATGAATTAAAAAGTGTTCTATTTTGGCTCCGCTCCAGCTCTGTGTGTGTCCCTCTGCTTCGGTTTCACTCACCACTGAGTCTGACTTGATAGATACATACATAATACTGTACATACATACATACATAGATACGCATGAAGTCAGACAAGTGAAATCAAAGTAAATTACGCCCTTAAAAAAATTACGCACCATTTAAAAACTGCATCACAATTCTTTTTTTTTTATTTTTTTATCTCAACCGGTTGTAATCTTTACACATTTATATTGATTTTTAACCAATTCACGATGCATCGTTACTAAAATAAAACACAAATAAAACACACATACAGATAATCTGCAAACTGCCAAAAAAAGCAGCTAGAAATAATTGGGTTGTTCACATCAGACCAGTTTTGCTTATCAGACCAATGTATTAATTAATACCTATGTATTAAAGAAATGACCAACATCGGCCGATACCGACGTGATTGGCATTATATTGAGCATCCCTAGTTCTAACCCTTATTATATAAACCACACTGTATAACTTGTAACTTCAGTTTCTACTGCTACAGTAACTTGAATGAATTTTGCATGTTTAGTTTGTGAAGGTATTGGTGGAGTCATGAATGATGAGTGTATTCTGACTGTACCCGTGTCTCTTCAGGAGTTCTGTCGCCTTTTGAAGACGGTGAAGGTGGATGTGGATTCTTCAGGCAAGAAATGCAAAGAGAGGATGATGAAGGTTCTCATTGAAAGCCCTTTGTCTTCCTCCTGCGGACATGGGTATGGATCACAGGCACATGACTCTGATGTAGCAGAGAAATGGAATAAGGGCAGGACTTCTAGGACCATGTGGTCAGTGTTAGATCACACAGCAGCAGCTCTCATATGGTTTCTCTCTTGTGTTTCTCTCCGTGTCTTTCGATCAGTCTCCAGGGTTTCGTAGTGAAGAACTACGAGTCGTTACCAGAGCTGGCCGCAGCCTTCCATGAGGTCAACATGACTGAGCTTTACCAGCAGATACTGCCATCATTAAGTGACTGATATATTACAGGTGATCTGATGTGATCTGTATTTTGCGCCAGGGAAATACAAAGGAGCTTTAGATTTAGAACAACAGTGTGTGTACATGGTATGTCCAAAAATGTAACCTACTGTTGTGAAAAATGCAAATTTGATGCAAATGCTTCTTTTTTAGATGTGTTTGTGGCATTTTTAAGGCATTTTGACTGCAGTGTTTTATTTTGAAGGAGATGTCATTTTGCATTGTGTGTGTGCAGTTTTGGGAATTGTGTGTAGAGTTTTGAAAAACGGAGAGATAGTTTTGAAAAGGTGTAAAGCAGATGTAAAAAAACTGTAAACGATGAGGCTCCAGGAGTAGTGTCAGATCTGAGTCATTGTGAAAGAGCGCCACCTGCCCATTGACACCTCGCTGTGGCCTAAGATGGTACTGCAGCCTATTTCTCCCTGCCGGCGTCATGGCGCTTCTGACAGACGGGGGTTCCATTCTAAGCGAGTAGAGGCCACATTAAAAAATAACAAAACGACAACACTATCTAATGGGCTTGTATTTTCAGCAGACAAAATAACTGGAAAAGTACTACAGTGGCAGCCGTGGCTAGAGGAAATGTGATTTAGCTTAGAGCCCAACTCACCATGACCATATATACCTGATTAAAGTTCCTATTTTATGGATGAGTCATGAGAATTCGTATACATTAATTTTACATGGCATGTATCAGGCGTTACCCACAATTCCAATGGGCATCCTCAGCCAAATCAAAGCCAATAATTGGAAAACTAAAGCAATTTAAAATCTGCAAACAGTGTCTGCAGTGACTATGAGATAGAGAGAGTGTGTCCGATATGGGAATGAACAGAGAGTGTGTCCTACATTGGAATGAACAGAAAAAAACAAGTATAAACCCTCAGTGAAACACAATTGACATTGGATGCCTTTAAATACAGCTCGATTCCATTTTGATTGCTGTAGGTAGTTGTGCAGCTGTAGGACTCGGAGCGAGCATGTATTAAGATATGGGCAGTGATAGAGAGCTGTAGAATTTGATACTACCCCGCTCTATCCCCCAATCTTGTAGCCGTTGTTGCTGTACATGTCCGATCAGCGATGATTCTGAGAGCTTGCTCCCTACATTTTTCAATACTTTTTTAAGCTACACTACTGCTATTTCTATTTATTTAATATAATATAGGCTTAATATTCTGGAAGTTCAAGTTGTTATTCCAAATGTATGTTTGCCCCCAGGAGCTATTTCTCAGCCTTTCACTCAGTTTTCAATTGCATGAAACACACTACACACACTTCTCTACCTAAGACACACAAATCTAACAGGAAGTGACTTGCTTTCCTTTTCCAAACACAACCAATCAAAATGCTACACTTATTCACCAGGTCAACAAAGTAACTAAAAGATGTCTTCAGCTTAAAGGGATACTTCACCGATTTAGCATTCAGCTTTGTATCAGTAGAAACACGGTAGTATTTCTGAATGACGGTGCGTCCCTCCCTCATATCCCCCTGAGACAGGAGATATCTGCATTGGGGGGGTCATCGGAAGATTTTTTGGCCAGAGCAAAAGACTACAGTCAGTAGTAGGAGTGCAGTGATAAATCAGTGGAGTTCTCTTTTGAAGCCTGAAGAGCTTGGAGTGTCTATAAAAAAGCGCAATATAAATGTAATGAATTATTATTATTATCAAGTTGACACAAAGTGAAACAAACAGAAAGCAAAGTCTGTGATAAATGGTCAGAAAAAGGCTGTGTATTATGTATTAATTATTATACTTTTATTATTATTATTATTATTATTATTATTATTATTATTATTATTATTATATTATTAAGTATAGCAGATGCACTAGCAGCTCTGTGAGGTTTAGTTTTGAGCTAAATGCTAACAGGGTTGCCAACTCTCAAACTTTTGGCATGCTGTGCCAATATACTATAAATTATCAAGCAGCTGCCAGTGCATTCTTTGCAATTTCATATCATATTCTGATTTGATTCCTGGGTGCGGTCCGGGTTCCTGGTTTCTTTTTATAAATGGTGATGCTGCAGCAAGAGCAGTGCGTGGGATTTTTCTTTTTTCCAAGTTTGTGATATATTTCCAACGCTCATGCACAATAGAATTGTTGGATGTGCAAATGTTTCTGTCAAAACATCTTCTTAAAGGGATACTTCACCGATTTAGCATTCAGCTTTGTATAGGTAGAAACCCAGTAGTATTTCTGAATGACCGTGCTTCCCTCCCACATGTCCCCCTGAGAGGGGAGATCTCTGCATTGGGGGTCTGGAAATCATTCCTCCAATGACGCAAAATGACGATTTTTACGTCATTGGAGGAATGGAAGGCCAGAGGCAAAGAACTACAAACAGTAGCAGGAGCTACTTCCGCATGTTTTAAACCCGCCCATCACCCGAATCGAGCCAATCTCAGCCGGAAAAAAAACGAAATGTCAGCCATCTTGAATCCTCGCTAAACAGGGCTCTCTCTCATGGATGTACTAAGAGAACTTGTCAGTAGCAAACTTTTACAACAATTATGTGCATTCAAACTACCGCACGTGTACCACCGGGATACATCGGTACAGATCGGAGAATATGCAGGGAACGTTATTACAGACGGAATAATCGGCCCACTACGAGAGCTTCGCCTACCACGAAGACCAGCGGTCTCGCTCGATGGCCCGAGCCGGGTAGGGGACATCCACGTCGGCTAGGTGGGAAGCTAACGCTAGCCGGCCACCTGTCCCATCAATCCTGCTTGCAAGTGTCCGTTCATTAAACAACAAACTGGACTACATCCAACTTCAACGATGCTCCCAACGCGAATTCAGAGACTGTGTTTTTTGCTTTTGTGGAAACATGGCTGAACATCAGTGAACCGGACTGTCCAGCTACCAGGCCTGCTAGCCCTCCGACGATCCAAGCTAGAGATACTTTGTATGAAGGTGGGCTGTGTTAACACGGACTGGTGCAGAAATGGGGTGATTTGTATCCAACTAACTGCTAACCGCTGGAGTTTGTGACTGTTACATGGCGACCATTCGACATCCCACGCTAATTCACGGCTGTGTTTATACTCTGTGTTTACAGCCCACCAAGCCTAATGCTGGTATGCTTAGCTTAACTTTACGGAGCGTATAATGTGTGTGTGCACTAAAGGTAGCCTGTTTCGTATGTCGTTTTTATATAATGTAGTTTTTATATATTTTAAATGTGTAACACCACTTGAGCCATGATGAAACATTGTTTTGTGTATATGGTTGAAATAACAATAAAACACATTGAGTTGAGTTGAATGCCTCTGTCTGTCTGTCAAGCGGTAGGCGTGGCTTGGGCGTGGACTCAAAGCAGCAAAGCGAAGTGCATTCTGGGATTTGGTGTCTTTCATCCATATGAGCCAAAAACACATTTTCTGGCTTTTTTCGGCCTAGAAGGCACCAATTACATTTTTTCACATTTCTGCTACATAAGTGACCCAATTTAAAGATATATTCAGCTTTCCAGCGGTGAAGTATCCCTTTAAGAGCGAAGTAAACTGTTGCCCACAGCTGTTTATCCTGTACTCTTTTTCTGCTTTATTGCTTGGAAATAAATATTGAACAGAAGGAGAGAAGTTGTAGACTTTTTTGTCTGAAGTTGGAGTGACTTTTTTACCTTCTTCTCAACAAACGAACACGCTCACACATATAATTGAACAACATTTTTACATTAACCTTCATGTTGTCCTAATGGCAAATTTGACCCGTTTTCAAAGTTTCTATGTTAAAATAATATGGGTTTTATTAAACCAATTTGCCCAGAAATAACACGGATGGTTCCATACATGAAACAGGCTGCAATTACCCATCAACATACGGTCCTCTGATCTTAAGTATTAGTCAAAATAATTCATAATTTCTGGGTTTTATGAATCAAAAATGGAGGTATAATTTAATACGAATGAGGTGTATTGATCATGAATTCCATTAATACGTGTAAAACTAGTGGCAATTAGTTGGAATGAAGTTGGTTAAGAAGATGTATCAACGAACTGGGGCAGAGTATACTGGTGGTTCTGCTGGGAGCCAGACCCAATATCAACGTACCAACCCACATGTTTAACACACCATCAGCCTGCTGCTTTTGGTGTATGTCTTTTATGCAGCATAGAATAGAATATAATAAATCTTTATTGTCCACCAGGGTGGAAATTTGTCTTTGGCTCACCAACATACAGGACAAATAAACATACAGACACTTGTCTCAGACATGTACTGTACATACTAGGGATGTGGGCCGTTTTTTTTGACAGTTTGCAGATCATCTGTATGTGTGTTTTATTTGCCTGATAACCGATAAAGTTAATGAATTAAAAAGTGTTCTATTTTGGCTCCGCTCCAGCTCTGTGTGTGTCCCTCTGCTTCGGTTTCACTCACCACTGAGTCTGACTTGATAGATACATACATAATACTGTACATACATACATACATAGATACGCATGAAGTCAGACAAGTGAAATCAAAGTAAATTACGCCCTTAAAAAAATTACGCACCATTTAAAAACTGCATCACAATTCTTTTTTTTTATTTTTTTATCTCAACCGGTTGTAATCTTTACACATTTATATTGATTTTTAACCAATTCACGATGCATCGTTACTAAAATAAAACACAAATAAAACACACATACAGATAATCTGCAAACTGCCAAAAAAAGCAGCTAGAAATAATTGGGTTGTTCACATCAGACCAGTTTTGCTTATCAGACCAATGTATTAATTAATACCTATGTATTAAAGAAATGACCAACATCGGCCGATACCGACGTGATTGGCATTATATTGAGCATCCCTAGTTCTAACCCTTATTATATAAACCACACTGTATAACTTGTAACTTCAGTTTCTACTGCTACAGTAACTTGAATGAATTTTGCATGTTTAGTTTGTGAAGGTATTGGTGGAGTCATGAATGATGAGTGTATTCTGACTGTACCCGTGTCTCTTCAGGAGTTCTGTCGCCTTTTGAAGACGGTGAAGGTGGATGTGGATTCTTCAGGCAAGAAATGCAAAGAGAGGATGATGAAGGTTCTCATTGAAAGCCCTTTGTCTTCCTCCTGCGGACATGGGTATGGATCACAGGCACATGACTCTGATGTAGCAGAGAAATGGAATAAGGGCAGGACTTCTAGGACCATGTGGTCAGTGTTAGATCACACAGCAGCAGCTCTCATATGGTTTCTCTCTTGTGTTTCTCTCCGTGTCTTTCGATCAGTCTCCAGGGTTTCGTAGTGAAGAACTACGAGTCGTTACCAGAGCTGGCCGCAGCCTTCCATGAGGTCAACATGACTGAGCTTTACCAGCAGATACTGCCATCATTAAGTGACTGATATATTACAGGTGATCTGATGTGATCTGTATTTTGCGCCAGGGAAATACAAAGGAGCTTTAGATTTAGAACAACAGTGTGTGTACATGGTATGTCCAAAAATGTAACCTACTGTTGTGAAAAATGCAAATTTGATGCAAATGCTTCTTTTTTAGATGTGTTTGTGGCATTTTTAAGGCATTTTGACTGCAGTGTTTTATTTTGAAGGAGATGTCATTTTGCATTGTGTGTGTGCAGTTTTGGGAATTGTGTGTAGAGTTTTGAAAAACGGAGAGATAGTTTTGAAAAGGTGTAAAGCAGATGTAAAAAAACTGTAAACGATGAGGCTCCAGGAGTAGTGTCAGATCTGAGTCATTGTGAAAGAGCGCCACCTGCCCATTGACACCTCGCTGTGGCCTAAGATGGTACTGCAGCCTATTTCTCCCTGCCGGCGTCATGGCGCTTCTGACAGACGGGGGTTCCATTCTAAGCGAGTAGAGGCCACATTAAAAAATAACAAAACGACAACACTATCTAATGGGCTTGTATTTTCAGCAGACAAAATAACTGGAAAAGTACTACAGTGGCAGCCGTGGCTAGAGGAAATGTGATTTAGCTTAGAGCCCAACTCACCATGACCATATATACCTGATTAAAGTTCCTATTTTATGGATGAGTCATGAGAATTCGTATACATTAATTTTACATGGCATGTATCAGGCGTTACCCACAATTCCAATGGGCATCCTCAGCCAAATCAAAGCCAATAATTGGAAAACTAAAGCAATTTAAAATCTGCAAACAGTGTCTGCAGTGACTATGAGATAGAGAGAGTGTGTCCGATATGGGAATGAACAGAGAGTGTGTCCTACATTGGAATGAACAGAAAAAAACAAGTATAAACCCTCAGTGAAACACAATTGACATTGGATGCCTTTAAATACAGCTCGATTCCATTTTGATTGCTGTAGGTAGTTGTGCAGCTGTAGGACTCGGAGCGAGCATGTATTAAGATATGGGCAGTGATAGAGAGCTGTAGAATTTGATACTACCCCGCTCTATCCCCCAATCTTGTAGCCGTTGTTGCTGTACATGTCCGATCAGCGATGATTCTGAGAGCTTGCTCCCTACATTTTTCAATACTTTTTTAAGCTACACTACTGCTATTTCTATTTATTTAATATAATATAGGCTTAATATTCTGGAAGTTCAAGTTGTTATTCCAAATGTATGTTTGCCCCCAGGAGCTATTTCTCAGCCTTTCACTCAGTTTTCAATTGCATGAAACACACTACACACACTTCTCTACCTAAGACACACAAATCTAACAGGAAGTGACTTGCTTTCCTTTTCCAAACACAACCAATCAAAATGCTACACTTATTCACCAGGTCAACAAAGTAACTAAAAGATGTCTTCAGCTTAAAGGGATACTTCACCGATTTAGCATTCAGCTTTGTATCAGTAGAAACACGGTAGTATTTCTGAATGACGGTGCGTCCCTCCCTCATATCCCCCTGAGACAGGAGATATCTGCATTGGGGGGGTCATCGGAAGATTTTTTGGCCAGAGCAAAAGACTACAGTCAGTAGTAGGAGTGCAGTGATAAATCAGTGGAGTTCTCTTTTGAAGCCTGAAGAGCTTGGAGTGTCTATAAAAAAGCGCAATATAAATGTAATGAATTATTATTATTATCAAGTTGACACAAAGTGAAACAAACAGAAAGCAAAGTCTGTGATAAATGGTCAGAAAAAGGCTGTGTATTATGTATTAATTATTATACTTTTATTATTATTATTATTATTATTATTATTATTATTATTATTATTATTATTATTATATTATTAAGTATAGCAGATGCACTAGCAGCTCTGTGAGGTTTAGTTTTGAGCTAAATGCTAACAGGGTTGCCAACTCTCAAACTTTTGGCATGCTGTGCCAATATACTATAAATTATCAAGCAGCTGCCAGTGCATTCTTTGCAATTTCATATCATATTCTGATTTGATTCCTGGGTGCGGTCCGGGTTCCTGGTTTCTTTTTATAAATGGTGATGCTGCAGCAAGAGCAGTGCGTGGGATTTTTCTTTTTTCCAAGTTTGTGATATATTTCCAACGCTCATGCACAATAGAATTGTTGGATGTGCAAATGTTTCTGTCAAAACATCTTCTTAAAGGGATACTTCACCGATTTAGCATTCAGCTTTGTATAGGTAGAAACCCAGTAGTATTTCTGAATGACCGTGCTTCCCTCCCACATGTCCCCCTGAGAGGGGAGATCTCTGCATTGGGGGTCTGGAAATCATTCCTCCAATGACGCAAAATGACGATTTTTACGTCATTGGAGGAATGGAAGGCCAGAGGCAAAGAACTACAAACAGTAGCAGGAGCTACTTCCGCATGTTTTAAACCCGCCCATCACCCGAATCGAGCCAATCTCAGCCGGAAAAAAAACGAAATGTCAGCCATCTTGAATCCTCGCTAAACAGGGCTCTCTCTCATGGATGTACTAAGAGAACTTGTCAGTAGCAAACTTTTACAACAATTATGTGCATTCAAACTACCGCACGTGTACCACCGGGATACATCGGTACAGATCGGAGAATATGCAGGGAACGTTATTACAGACGGAATAATCGGCCCACTACGAGAGCTTCGCCTACCACGAAGACCAGCGGTCTCGCTCGATGGCCCGAGCCGGGTAGGGGACATCCACGTCGGCTAGGTGGGAAGCTAACGCTAGCCGGCCACCTGTCCCATCAATCCTGCTTGCAAGTGTCCGTTCATTAAACAACAAACTGGACTACATCCAACTTCAACGATGCTCCCAACGCGAATTCAGAGACTGTGTTTTTTGCTTTTGTGGAAACATGGCTGAACATCAGTGAACCGGACTGTCCAGCTACCAGGCCTGCTAGCCCTCCGACGATCCAAGCTAGAGATACTTTGTATGAAGGTGGGCTGTGTTAACACGGACTGGTGCAGAAATGGGGTGATTTGTATCCAACTAACTGCTAACCGCTGGAGTTTGTGACTGTTACATGGCGACCATTCGACATCCCACGCTAATTCACGGCTGTGTTTATACTCTGTGTTTACAGCCCACCAAGCCTAATGCTGGTATGCTTAGCTTAACTTTACGGAGCGTATAATGTGTGTGTGCACTAAAGGTAGCCTGTTTCGTATGTCGTTTTTATATAATGTAGTTTTTATATATTTTAAATGTGTAACACCACTTGAGCCATGATGAAACATTGTTTTGTGTATATGGTTGAAATAACAATAAAACACATTGAGTTGAGTTGAATGCCTCTGTCTGTCTGTCAAGCGGTAGGCGTGGCTTGGGCGTGGACTCAAAGCAGCAAAGCGAAGTGCATTCTGGGATTTGGTGTCTTTCATCCATATGAGCCAAAAACACATTTTCTGGCTTTTTTCGGCCTAGAAGGCACCAATTACATTTTTTCACATTTCTGCTACATAAGTGACCCAATTTAAAGATATATTCAGCTTTCCAGCGGTGAAGTATCCCTTTAAGAGCGAAGTAAACTGTTGCCCACAGCTGTTTATCCTGTACTCTTTTTCTGCTTTATTGCTTGGAAATAAATATTGAACAGAAGGAGAGAAGTTGTAGACTTTTTTGTCTGAAGTTGGAGTGACTTTTTTACCTTCTTCTCAACAAACGAACACGCTCACACATATAATTGAACAACATTTTTACATTAACCTTCATGTTGTCCTAATGGCAAATTTGACCCGTTTTCAAAGTTTCTATGTTAAAATAATATGGGTTTTATTAAACCAATTTGCCCAGAAATAACACGGATGGTTCCATACATGAAACAGGCTGCAATTACCCATCAACATACGGTCCTCTGATCTTAAGTATTAGTCAAAATAATTCATAATTTCTGGGTTTTATGAATCAAAAATGGAGGTATAATTTAATACGAATGAGGTGTATTGATCATGAATTCCATTAATACGTGTAAAACTAGTGGCAATTAGTTGGAATGAAGTTGGTTAAGAAGATGTATCAACAAACTGGGGCAGAGTATACTGGTGGTTCTGCTGGGAGCCAGACCCAATATCAACGTACCAACCCACATGTTTAACACACCATCAGCCTGCTGCTTTTGGTGTATGTCTTTTATGCAGCATAGAATATAATATAATAAATCTTTATTGTCCACCAGGGTGGAAATTTGTCTTTGGCTCACCAACATACAGGACAAATAAACATACAGACACTTGTCTCAGACATGTACTGTACATACTAGGGATGTGGGCCGTTTTTTTTGACAGTTTGCAGATCATCTGTATGTGTGTTTTATTTGCCTGATAACCGATAAAGTTAATGAATTAAAAAGTGTTCTATTTTGGCTCCGCTCCAGCTCTGTGTGTGTCCCTCTGCTTCGGTTTCACTCACCACTGAGTCTGACTTGATAGATACATACATAATACTGTACATACATACATACATAGATACGCATGAAGTCAGACAAGTGAAATCAAAGTAAATTACGCCCTTAAAAAAATTACGCACCATTTAAAAACTGCATCACAATTCTTTTTTTTTTATTTTTTTATCTCAACCGGTTGTAATCTTTACACATTTATATTGATTTTTAACCAATTCACGATGCATCGTTACTAAAATAAAACACAAATAAAACACACATACAGATAATCTGCAAACTGCCAAAAAAAGCAGCTAGAAATAATTGGGTTGTTCACATCAGACCAGTTTTGCTTATCAGACCAATGTATTAATTAATACCTATGTATTAAAGAAATGACCAACATCGGCCGATACCGACGTGATTGGCATTATATTGAGCATCCCTAGTTCTAACCCTTATTATATAAACCACACTGTATAACTTGTAACTTCAGTTTCTACTGCTACAGTAACTTGAATGAATGTTGTGTAACCGGTAGGTTAAGTACACTGTCACGTGACATATCACGTGAGGCGCCCCGGAAATAAAGGCCGTCCGGTAAGCTCCGACTTTCCCTTTTGCTCGCTGCTGGTGTGCTTCAGGTGCTGTTGGCTGTTCCGTTGGGTTGACTAACGCGTTGGCAATCAAGTGCCCAGCGCCGCTGCTGTTTTGCCTAGATAGAGATTTACACCTACTCACTCCGTGTACCTGCCTTATTAGTGTTACGATTTAGTGTTATATTTTTATGGTGGAGCGTTGCTTTATTTTGCACATTGTGTATGCGGTCTAGTACCCTTTTAAATTGGCCTGAGTTTCGTTTAGGAAACCTAGAGGTGGCCGATGTTGTTTGTTGAGGTGGTGACATATCACCGGCTAACTTCATTAGTAGTCTGTATTGCATGGTTTTAGTGTGAGTTTTTGTGGTGTGATTATTGTGACAGTCGCATGTTTTCTTAAACTGTAGTCTTAGCCTTGTGGTGATACGATCCACCCATAATAACACGGCACTTACTTACCTCACTTTCAGGTCAATAGTGTTTTATCTGTACCGAAATTCTGGGTCTTTATTGTGTTTTTTGTGTATTTCTGGATCAAGTGCCTTTTAAACATTTTGATTCTGTTTTAAACTAATGTGTGCCAGGAAACTGTCTTTGGATTTGTAATAAATTATTGTGAGCTACCTAAACCAACCTCGTTTCTGACCATTTATGTGGGCTTGCCTGTGTAGTGGGAATCCCTAGTTAAGTATCAACTGATATCCAGGTAAATTTTAGACTCTTTGGGTGAAAGTCTCAAGGTGGCGTTGTCACTTGTGTAAATTGCTACATTTGACTAAGCCCTTTATTGGGCCTGGTTACAAATATTGGCGTTGTCGGCAGGATCCACATTCAGAAACGTGTGTTGTAGCTCAACTGTTCTGTTATTCTTATATTTATTTATTTGTTTCTTTTTTTTTTTCTGTGTATGCTCCACCATATAGAGGTAGTTGAGTAGTGGTAAGGCAAAACAGCAGTTGGCACCAAGAGGGACCATACGTCATCTTTCTGGGCAGTGCTCAATCCGTGTTGAGTAGTCATGGCCCAAGAACTACAAGAATTGAGGGACTGTGTACAGCGGCTCCAGGCAGAAAAGGACCGTCTGTTGCAAGAACGGGCAGAGGCACAACCGAGCCCTAGTGTTTCAAACCCCCCCACTGTGTCTGCCCTAGCCCCAGCAGAGCGTGTATTCTATCTCCCGAGAGAGAGAAAATGTCCTCTGTTTAGAGGTGCCCATGGCATCAGGGTTGATGAGTGGGTGGAAGAAGTACGGGCTAGTATGAGAGCTAGACACCTAGGACCTCTTGACCAGGCCTATTTTATATTTGATCACTTAGAGGGGGAAGCTAAGGATGAGATCAGGTATAGGCCCCGGGGTGAACGAGAGGACCCTGAGTGTATTCTGACTATACTACACGAATTGTATGGGTGTTCTAAATCTTATGTGTCTTTACAGGAAGATTTCTTTTCCAGAAAACAGTTAGAAGGTGAATCCTTGCAAGAATATTCACATGCTTTATATTGTCTCATGGAGAAGGTTGTCGCTGGTGCCCCTAGTAGAATGTCGAATTCTGCTGTACTATTACGCGACCAGTTTGTCGAAAATGTTAACGACTCTGCTCTTCGTAGGGAATTGAAACGGCTGGTTCGTGGTGATTCTGGGCTCTCCCTGCTTGACGTACGTGCTGAGGCCATTAGATGGGAACGGGAGGGTAAGTCAAACGGGGGAGGCGAGAGGCATTCAGTGTCCTCTTTTTGTGCTGCGCAAACCTCTAGAGTTCAGGGTCATGTTGCTCATTCCCCTACTCTTTCTACTACGTCACAATTAGCTGAATTGGCGGCCATGGTAAAGAAACAGCAGGAACAGATTAATCAGCTGAGTCAGAGCCTTCTACAAATGCAGCCCCCTCCACGCCCCCGCAGTTTTAATCGGCCTAGTGCTGTAATTTGCAGACGGTGTCAACAGCCAGGTCATTATGCCAGAGATTGTGATAATGAGAGGGTTGGTTCCCAGAGTGGTAACTTCGTCCTCACTCCTCCGGTTGTCACGACCACTATCTCCCAGCAGGCGGAAAACTAGCTCCCTCTAATGTGCAGAGCCAAACATTTGGAGGGGGGTTCAGTGGCTCAGCAGGTGAAAACCAGGTAGATGAGACGGTGGCAGACCGGTTGATTGCTCCTTGCCCGCAGGTGACTATTAAGTTGGCGGGCGTAGATGTAAAGTGTTTACTTGACACAGGATCTATGGTGTCTACCATGGTAGAAAGCTTCTTTAGAGAAAATTTCCAGGATCAACTTCAGTCCTGCCATTGGTTGCGGTTACAAGCTGCAAATGGGTTAGATATCCCATACCTTGGCTATGTGGAGTTAGATGTTGAAGTCTTTGGCAGAAGTATGCAAAAGCGGGGTGTGTTGGTAGTGAAGGACCCCCCTAAGCAATCAACATCACCTGAGGTCCCCGGCATTTTAGGCATGAACATCATTCGTGGTTGTTATAAAGAGCTTTTCGACCAATATGGCCCTGATTTGTTTGACCTTTCAGACATTCGAGACGCCCCTACACCTTGGCAGCGAGCCCTCCAGTTGTGCCACCAGACAGAGATCCAGACCCATAGCTCCCAAACGGGCCTCGCTAGAGTTCGCGGTAAGAGAGCAGTTCACATTCCAGGTGGCACTATGAAAGTGATAGCCGCCACTTGTTCTGCTCGGTTTGGGTCTTCTCGTTCAGTCCTGTTAGAGCCATTGATCACCAACAGTCACTTGCCAGACGGACTGTTGGTGTCTCCTGCTTTGGTTCATGTTGTTAGGGGCACAGCATACATACCGATTGTCAATGTAGGCACATCAGCAGTCACCCTCCACTCTCGTTGTCCGCTAGGTCTGTTGACAGCGGCAGAAATCGTGAGCCTACCGACAGGCGTCAGTGAGGTGGGGAGTGAGCAAGTCACGGCTTCGGTAAATTCGCAGACTGGGGGGGCTAGCCTGGTGCAGGAGCATATCAGTAACCTTGACTTAGGGGTTCTTCCCGAGGCAGAGCAGGACCAGGTTAGAACCCTGTTGTTGAAACACGAGACAGTGTTTTCTTCTTTTGAGGGTGACCTAGGTTGTACTAATCTTATTGCGCATGACATCCCGTTACTGGATGATGCACCTGTAAGGCAGAGGTATCGGCGTATTCCCCCTTCTGACTATGAGGCAGTGAAGGCCCATATACACCAGCTACTGGATACCCAGGTTATCCGAGAGAGTAGTAGCCCTTATGCCTCCCCCATCGTCCTGGTTAGGAAGAAAGATGGCAGTATTCGGCTGTGTGTTGACTACCGGCAGCTAAACCGCAAGACCCGGAGAGATGCTTTTCCGCTGCCCCGGATAGATGAGTCCCTGGATGCACTGTCGGGAGCTAAATGGTTCTCCACCATGGACTTGGCCAGCAGTTACAATCAGGTACCCGTAGCAGAAAAAGACAAGGAAAAGACTGCCTTTTGTACACCCTTCGGGCTATTTGAGTTCAACCGAATGCCATTTGGACTGTGTAATGCACCCGGTACATTCCAACGCCTTATGGAAAGGATGTTTGGAGCACAGCATTGTCAGTCACTATTGTTGTACCTGGATGACATCATTGTGTTTTCGTCCAGTGTAGCAGAGCATCTCAGTCGTCTGGATCTGGTGCTGAACCGCCTACAACAGGAGGGACTCAAGGCAAAGCTGGAGAAGTGTTCCTTCTTTAAACAACAAGTCCAGTACTTGGGCCACGTCATCTCTGAAGAAGGCGTTTCCACTGACCCAAGTAAGATCTCTACAGTGGCCAACTGGCCTCATCCAACTAATGTCTCTGAGCTCCGATCCTTTGTAGGTTTTGCTAGCTACTATAGGCGGTTTGTGGATGGGTTTTCCAAACTGGCTGCACCGCTGCATCGTCTGGTGGCTGAACTCTCAGCAACAAAGACTCGAAAAGGCCGGAGTATATTGCTGGGGGGGGCATGGTCGGAGAGCTGCGAAGAAAGTTTTCAGGAGCTGAAAAGACGATTAGTGAGTACACCCACCTTGGCTTTTGCTAACTTCTCCCTACCCTTCATCCTTGAGGTTGATGCTAGTCACAGTGGTTTGGGTGCAGTGCTGTCACAGGAACAAGATGGGAAAGTGAGGCCTGTGGCGTATGCCAGTCGAAGTCTACACCCTGCGGAGAAAAACTACAGCTCTATGAAGTTAGAGTTTCTTGGCATGAAGTGGGCCATGACGGAAAAGTTCAAGGAGTACTTGTGGGGCCAAAAATGTGTGGTCTGGACTGACAATAATCCTTTGAGCCACCTTCACACTGCGCAGTTGGGCGCTACTGAGCAGCGCTGGGTGGCTGAACTGTCTGCTTTCGATTACAGTGTTCGGTATCGTCCCGGCCGCATTAACAAGAACGCAGATGCACTGTCAAGACTACCCGTGGTAGGAGCAACTCAAAGCACAGACCAAGCCCTGCCAGGGACGGCATTACCTGGAGTCTTGCAATCAGTCGACAGGGAGGGTAAGCTTCATGATGCTGTGCAGGCTGCCGTAATTGCTTTACCTTCTCGCACCTCTGCTGACCTACAGGCACTCCAGCAAGCTGATCCAGCTATTGGTACCTTCATCCACTTTTGGCGGGAGAAGAGGATGCCAAGTCGAGCAGAGAGAGAAGACCTGAGTCCCCAGGTGCGCATGCTGATGCGCCAGTGGAGTCGTGTGGTACAGTCAGAGGGTCTCCTTCACCGTCAGTTGTTGCGTCCTGATGGAGGGGAAGTGGTTCACCAATTGCTGCTACCTGAGAGCCTCAAAGAGGAAGTCCTGACGCACCTCCATCAAAACCATGGCCATCAAGGCGTAGAACGGACTACTGAGCTGGTTCGGCGGAGATGCTATTGGCCAGGGATGGACCAAGAAATACAACAGTGGTGTCAAAAGTGTGAGCGGTGCACCATTGCCAAGTCAACGCAACCACAGATCAGGGCGCCTATGGGTCATCTACTTGCTGCACGACCGAACCAGATTCTGGCAATTGACTTCACGTTATTGGAACCATCTAGAGATGGCAGGGAACAGGTGTTGGTAATGACGGATGTCTTTTCCAAATTCACCCAGGCTGTGCCAACTAGGGATCAGAGAGCATCTACCGTGGCAAAAGTGTTGGTGAAAGAGTGGTTCTATCGCTATGGAGTCCCAGCCCGTCTACACTCCGACCAGGGACGGAATTTTGAAAGTGCACTAGTCCAACAGCTGTGTGAACTATATGGCATCCAAAAGACGCGTACTACCCCCTATCACCCTCAAGGAAATGGTCAGTGCGAGAGGTTTAACCGGACACTACACAACCTGCTGCGCACACTTCCACCTGCCCAAAAGAGTCACTGGCCAGAACACCTTCCCCAGCTCGTGTTCAATTACAACACCACCACTCACCAGTCTACTGGTGAGTCTCCTCACTTTCTTATGTTTGGCCAGGAACCCCACTTACCGGTGGATTTCCTTCTAGGCCACCCCCCACAACAAACAACAGGACGTGTGTGTGACTGGGTGGTGGAACATCGACAGCGCCTGCAGGTGGCTTTTGATTGTGCCAAGGACCGGATGGAGGCTGCAGCCAGGCAGAGGAAGGAGAGACATGACCAGTTGACACTGAGTAAACCATTGGAGATGGAACAGCAGGTCTACCTGCGGGATCACAAGATACGGGGTCGGAACAAAATTCAGGATGCCTGGGGGTCTACAGTTTTCAAAATAGTAAGAGTACCTGAGCCTGGTGGAGTAGTCTATGCTATAGCACCCCTGCATGATCCAACCTGCATTAGACAAGTGCACCGAACCATGCTCAAGCCAACAAATGCCCCTGGAGACTCGCAGCTCAGCCCTTGGGGCCCCCGTTCAGTAAGCGTCAGAGAGAGTGAGGCAGAAGAAGATGATGGCGACGATCATGGCATAGGGATACTACTAGAGATGCCTGTATTGAACCAACCTGCCATAACTCAGTTAAGGTCATCCACAACCGCACCAATCAGTGACCCACAAGTGGAAAGTCCAGTCTCTGTGCCCCCTTTCCCACGAGACGAGGCCTGTAGCAGTGGTACAACCACTTTCAGAAGGACTACAAGGACTACAGCAGGGCGCCATCCTAATCCTTATCGGCTCCCAGAACTCCTGCGGGGTGAGGCGGGTGGGGTTACCATCTCTCGGATACTGGGCTCGAGCAGTAGCATGACCACTGGAATCTTTAGACCCTGGGATTAAGGTAGTTGTACATGGGCTTATAAAATAAAAAAAAAAAAATAAAAAAAAAAGGGGGGGTAGAATGTAACCGGTAGGTTAAGTACACTGTCACGTGACATATCACGTGAGGCGCCCCGGAAATAAAGGCCGTCCGGTAAGCTCCGACTTTCCCTTTTGCTCGCTGCTGGTGTGCTTCAGGTGCTGTTGGCTGTTCCGTTGGGTTGACTAACGCGTTGGCAATCAAGTGCCCAGCGCCGCTGCTGTTTTGCCTAGATAGAGATTTACACCTACTCACTCCGTGTACCTGCCTTATTAGTGTTACGATTTAGTGTTATATTTTTATGGTGGAGCGTTGCTTTATTTTGCACATTGTGTATGCGGTCTAGTACCCTTTTAAATTGGCCTGAGTTTCGTTTAGGAAACCTAGAGGTGGCCGATGTTGTTTGTTGAGGTGGTGACATATCACCGGCTAACTTCATTAGTAGTCTGTATTGCATGGTTTTAGTGTGAGTTTTTGTGGTGTGATTATTGTGACAGTCGCATGTTTTCTTAAACTGTAGTCTTAGCCTTGTGGTGATACGATCCACCCATAATAACACGGCACTTACTTACCTCACTTTCAGGTCAATAGTGTTTTATCTGTACCGAAATTCTGGGTCTTTATTGTGTTTTTTGTGTATTTCTGGATCAAGTGCCTTTTAAACATTTTGATTCTGTTTTAAACTAATGTGTGCCAGGAAACTGTCTTTGGATTTGTAATAAATTATTGTGAGCTACCTAAACCAACCTCGTTTCTGACCATTTATGTGGGCTTGCCTGTGTAGTGGGAATCCCTAGTTAAGTATCAACTGATATCCAGGTAAATTTTAGACTCTTTGGGTGAAAGTCTCAAGGTGGCGTTGTCACTTGTGTAAATTGCTACATTTGACTAAGCCCTTTATTGGGCCTGGTTACAGTTGCATGTTTAGTTTGTGAAGGTATTGGTGGAGTCATGAATGATGAGTGTATTCTGACTGTACCCGTGTCTCTTCAGGAGTTCTGTCGCCTTTTGAAGACGGTGAAGGTGGATGTGGATTCTTCAGGCAAGAAATGCAAAGAGAGGATGATGAAGGTTCTCATTGAAAGCCCTTTGTCTTCCTCCTGCGGACATGGGTATGGATCACAGGCACATGACTCTGATGTAGCAGAGAAATGGAATCAGGGCAGGACTTCTAGGACCATGTGGTCAGTGTTAGATCACACAGCAGCAGCTCTCATATGGTTTCTCTCTTGTGTTTCTCTCCGTGTCTTTCGATCAGTCTCCAGGGTTTCGTAGTGAAGAACTACGAGTCGTTACCAGAGCTGGCCGCAGCCTTCCAGGAGGTCAACATGACTGAGCTTTACCAGCAGATACTGCCATCATTAAGTGACTGATATATTACAGATGATCTGATGTGATCTGTATTTTCCGCCAGGGAAATACAAAAGAGCTTTAGATTTAGAACAACAGTGTGTGTACATGGTATGTCGAAAAATGTAACCTACTGTTGTGAAAAATGCAAATTTGATGGAAATGCTTCTTTTTTAGATGTGTTTGTGGCGTTTTTAAGGCATTTTGACTGCAGTGTTTTATTTTGAAGGAGATGTCATTTTGCATTGTGTGAGTGCAGTTTTGGGAATTGTGTGTAGAGTTTTGAAAAACAGAGAGATAGTTTTGAAAAGGTGTAAAGCAGATGTAAAAAACTGTAAACGATGAGGCTCCAGGAGTAGTGTCAGATCTGAGTCATTGTGAAAGAGCGCCACCTGCCCATTGACACCTCGCTGTGGCCGAAGATGGTACCGCAGCCTATTTCTCCCTGCCGGCGTCATGGCGCTTCTGACAGACGGGGGTTCCATTCTAAGCGAGTAGAGGCCACATTAAAAAATAACAAAACGACAACACTATCTAATGGGCTTGTATTTTCAGCAGACAAAATAACTGGAAAAGTACTACAGTGGCAGCCGTGGCTAGAGGAAATGTGATTTAGCTTAGAGCCCAACTCACCATGACCATATATACCTGATTAAAGTTCCTATTTTATGGATGAGTCATGAGAATTCGTATACATTAATTTTACATGGCATGTATCAGGCGTTACCCACAATTCCAATGGGCATCCTCAGCCAAATCAAAGCCAATAATTGGAAAACTAAAGCAATTTAAAATCTGCAAACAGTGTCTGCAGTGACTATGAGATAGAGAGAGTGTGTCCGATATGGGAATGAACAGAGAGTGTGTCCTACATTGGAATGAACAGAAAAAAACAAATATACACCCTCAGTGAAACACAATTGACATTGGATGCCTTTAAATACAGCTCGATTCCATTTTGATTGCTGTAGGTAGTTGTGCAGCTGTAGGACTTGGAGCGAGCATGTATTAAGATATGGGCAGTGATAGAGAGCTGTAGAATTTGATACTACCCCGCTCTATCCCCCAATCTTGTAGCCGTTGTTGCTGTACATGTCCGATCAGCGATGATTCTGAGAGCTTGCTCCCTACATTTTTCAATACTTTTTTAAGCTACACTACTGCTATTTTTATTTAATTAATATAATATAGGCTAAATATTCTGGAAGTTCAAGTTGTTATTCCAACTGGGGGGCAAATATGTTTGCCCCCAGGAGCTATTTTTCAGCCTTTCACCCAGTTTTCAATTGCATGAAACACACTACACACACTTCTCTACCTAAGACACACAAATCTAACAGGAAGTGACTTGCTTTCCTTTTCAAACACAACCAATCAAAATGCTACACTTATTTACCAGCTCACACACACTATAATACATTATAGACATGGGCCGGTCCGATACGGTATATCTATTTTGGAAAATCTCATTTTTCTGTGCTGAATCAGTTGTTCTAAATCATGCTCTAAAGCAATTTTGACAGTTTAAAAAAAACAGTATATGTCGCGGTTATAAGGACTAATACTTATAATCTAATTCAATCCAAACAGAAGCTTAAACAACAGCAATATAAACTTTGATTGAAACCAATTTTAGACTTGATTTGGTTTGATCCAGATCGATATTCTGATTTGGTTAATCCCTGTTAGTTTGTATTTGGCTAAAGCAATTCAAGAATGTCAGTAAAAAATGTAACTCCATCCATAGACTGTAAGATCAATTTATTATGACAAGAGACAAAGAAATAAGTAGGATGATTAGGAAAGGAAATAGGGAGAGTCAGACCTGCTGAATCCAACCCTGTTTAGTTTCTGGCCTCCCGTCCTCTCTGCTCTTCCTCTTATCCTGACATAAAATAGTCACTAGGTGTAGTGGTAATTCAGCCCAGCCATCTTTCCACATTAGCTAATGTGCATCAGAAATGTCAGGAGTGTCTATGTGTGCATGGTGTCTTCATGAATACAGTATCTGGAACCATGTATACATTATGCGGGTCTGTGTGCATCGGCATTCTGAAGTGTGTGGTTCTGTCAGGACTATTGCTTGTGTGTGTGTGTGTGTGTGTGTGTGTGTGTGTGTGTGTGTGTGTGTGAGAGAGAGAGAGAGAGAGAGAGAGAGAGAGAGAGAGAGAGAGAGAGAGAGAGAGAATGCATTTGTGTGCAACTGCAAGCCTTTACAAGAGCATATGATTACAATGGAGAAAAGTCAACATATCAACATGCTCATAAGGCTTGCACTACACTTTGAGGCAATGTTCCCAGCAGCAGAGAACAAACGCTCTGAGAGCATTGAGGTTGCTGGGATACCCAAAAACGACTTTGCCAGCTTTGCCAAGGTTGGACATCGTGCTGCATTTGTTTTCCACCATGGCAGCAGATTCTCCTTCTTGGAGAGAGGATGTTCTCCAAAATACTGCAAGACCTCCCTCTGCACCGCTTGATTTAGCTGCTCATCCTCATCCTCTTCATTACTGGTGCTGGAGTTTGATGATGATCCCAGAATACTGTTGAGGCATGATCCACCCTTGGTATGTGTGGCTGGGGGGTTTTCTAATGTGCTGATGGTGGCGTAATTTCCTCTTTCACCCCCCAGTCTTGCTTCCCTTTTGACAGCTAGTGCCATGGTTTGAATTGTACTTTGGACCTTAAAACACTTCTTCAGCAGGCCAGAACTTCAGTTTTCTAAACCTTGGGTCCAAAGCAGCAGCCAAGAGGACAGTGTTAGGAGCTTCAGGTTGAAATACAAACACATTTTGCCAACTCTCTGTGATCTGTTCTGCCACATGAGCCTGGAATGTCCTTACTGGAGCAGTTTCAAATGCTGAATTCAGTGTTCACTTCTTGAGGTTCTGCACCAGCTGTGGAAGAGCAGCAAGTGTAACATATTGTTCTCCACGGAGAAACTATGTAGCTCTTTCAAATGGCTCAAGGACCTGATTCAGCTCCGCACTGATGTTCCACTGCTCTGGCTTTAGATCCAGGTAGTGGTGTTTTCCACTTGGATTGACAGCAGGATCAGAAAGAGCTGCGGTCACAGGCCATCTTTGTCCAAGGAGCCTGGATAGCATGTGATGTGTGCTGTTCCATTGAGTACTTACTGTACATCTTGAATCAACATTAGTGGTGGCACTCCCAAAAATAATTGCACCCAGCACACCCAGGCTGGAGATTTGAATGAGGAGCCTAGTCTGGAGGAAGATGGAGAACCAATCCAAGATCCAGAATCTTCTGTTTTGTCTTCTCCACCCACTCCTTTGACTCCCAATGCTGAACCTGTCTGCCAATATTTTCTTGGATGAAACTGTGTCATCTGCCTCTATGCCCCGCCTAGAAGCCGGCTCTGCTGTGATTCCAGCTCTGCCATCTTCTGTTCCCCCTACTGATGAACCTCTTACCATTACTGTCATTCAGGATGGTTTGACAATCAGCCAGATTGAACCAGCAGAGCAGTTTACCCTAGAGACAGACTTTGCCGAGGTGTCATCACCACCACTTCCTCTGACCCCTGCCACTGAACATCCAGTCACCACATCAGTCCTGGATAGTAACAATATGAATGAAAAGACCACCAGAAAACCTGACTCTTCTGTCTTGTCTCCACACACTTCTCTGACTAGTTCTAAATCTTCTGCAAACATTGACCTGGATGAAACAGAGGATTCTTCCTCTGAGCCCAGCCTAAAAGCTCCTGTGGCTACAGCTCATCCACCCCCTCCGACTCCTCCTGCTGAACCCACAGTGACTACAGCAGCCCTGAATAGTGAGGACTTGAGCGAGCAGATCACCAGAGAGAGAACCAGATTCTGTTGTGGCTTCAGCTCCAACACCTACCGTGACTCCTGCTGAAGAACCTCCTACCATCACTGTTGTCCAGGATGGTTTGACACTCATCCAGATTGAACCAGTTGAGCAGCCTGCACCAAAGGCCGACTTTGCTAAGGGGACATCTCCACCACTTCCCACGACTCTCCCTGCTGAACCCCCAGTCATTACTTTAGTCCTGAATGGTGAGGATGTGATCAAGGAGCTCCGCAGAGAACCAGACTCAGCTGTGACTGCGGCTCTACAGGCTCTTCCAATCACCCATGATGCAGCGCAGGATGACCCGACAATCAGCCAGGTTATGGTTGAAAAGAAGACTGGAGTCCAGCGCTTCTTCAGTTGGTTCAAGAAAACACTATGCTGCTGTTGCCTGCCTAAAGACGCCGACTGAGGGCCAGATGTACTAACGCTTTTGTGCCCACTTCAGGCGTATTTGTTTAGGAATGTGCACGTAAAAGCATGGTGAGGTAGGCTATGTACAAACAGGCCGCACTGAGGTAAAAGTGTATAGTGTTATATAT
Organism: Gymnocephalus cernua; assembly: GCA_023631565.1. Taxonomy (NCBI): domain Eukaryota; kingdom Metazoa; phylum Chordata; class Actinopteri; order Perciformes; family Percidae; genus Gymnocephalus; species Gymnocephalus cernua. The sequence goes on along the minus strand of CM042426.1, from coordinate 35,214,333 downwards.
GTGCCTCATTACTGAGCGAGTAACTGTATGTTTTGAGCACAGAGAACTATATTTTGCAAGCACATTACATTACATTTTGAACATAAATTAACACTCGCAAAAAATAAGCAAACAAAAACCTATTCCGTGCTCAATAAATGTATTTGCATGTTTGCTATTATCCATAATTACGTGCAGTAATATCCCCTCTCACACAGTTTACTCATGTGCCTCCTCAAAAACTCTTTCTCTGCATGCAGGTAGACACTGCTGCGCTCCGGTTATGTCTCCCTTGGTCTCAACCTCTACACTCCATTTGGAGAAGTAAAGGTCAGTTCTGATTGCCTGTTCGTCTCCAGTTAGATTGCAAGTAGCATGAAATACAAATATAAGGGGGAACATTCTTTGATACAACACCTGCAGTGATTCCCCAGCAAGGGGTATTTCTGCAGTTGCCAGGGTATTCTTGGAAAGATTGTGGAGTAGCTTAACTAATCAAAATAATTGAAATTGATTTGAAACAATATATCAGCTAAAACAGCTCAGCACAGATGTTTAAACATATAGCAAAGTAATCAATGGTAGAAATAAATACCGTTGACCGTTGAAACATTAAGCCACACTTCAAGTAGGCCTAGCTAGTAGAATTTCTGACCAAACCAACCTAAATGTTTACAGTTCAATTGCATGAAAATGTAAGAATATTCACTTTAATATAATAAATAGTGTGAACACATTGGGAATTGATAGGACAGGGTATGTGAGTTAATATGACAGGGCTGTGGGGGAACCTCAGACCAGAAAGGTTGGAAATCTACAGTATTTTATAATATTGAAGTACTGTTGAAAATAAATTCATTGTTGCATATTAGTCAGTGCACATCACTCTGTTTCATTTAAATGTATTGTGAATTCATGCAACAAAACAAGACGTTGCAAGTATTTATAAAAGGTTTAACATGTCTTATCTCAGTGCCAGAGAAGTATGAAAAATCATAACATTTATTTTTATGTAAGGATATTTTGACTTTGAGGTGCAGAGAAATTATTAAAGTGACAAAGTTTTTGCTACATCCACAAAGAATAAACTAAGGAATGCATCAGAACAACCATAAAGTACAGTACTCTTGAAAATGTATATTTTAATGATTGAGGGTAAGGTGCTTAAGGTATTTCCTATTACTGGGGACATTAGTTCGATTAAATGTGAAAAGTTGACCAAACTTGAGATAAAACTGCACTTCAATTATTGGCTAATAATAAAAAGGTGAAAGGGGACAGGATAATGAATAGTTTATAAGGAATAGGTGATAGTACTGGTAAGGTACTCCAATTTGACACCACTGAATGATAGACATTTACATTTCACTAATGTGATGTTTCCTCCAACGTTACTCACTCAAAACACTAAATTGATTTTAGATAATAGGCAGGCCTATAAATAGGTGAAAGGGTAGATTGCCTGCTTTGAACAGATGATGCTGACAATAGACAGAGAGCAAGGGGAGTAGGAGGGAGAGGCAGGCGACGACAACCAGAGCTGCATGTCATGTTGCTTAAATTGCCTCCTCGAGTCCTCCACTTGCCTCCCTTCATCGCGTCTTAGTCCCTCCCACCGAGGAGGAACGGGCGAGAACTGCACGGCTTCCTGGAAGGCTGCTCTCGTGTTTCCTCGGCTATATCGCCGAGGTGTTCCCTCTTCAATGCTCGCTCCTCGGCCCTCAGGACAGAAATAAGAGCTTTGAGACGGCCTTCACTGAGGAGGGACAGAACAACTTCCGGTTCAGCCGAGGACAGAGGAGTCAAGGAGCTATCAAATAAGGGACATGGGATGTACCTCAGGACAAGTTCATGAAGGAAGAGTTGGGAGAGGAGGAGGAGAAGGAAGAAGAGGACGAGGGCAGAGAAAAGAAGCGTCAAGGAATAAAAACCTCTGCACATGTGCGCCTGCTCTACCAACTGAGCAAACCGGCCACGTAGATCCTTTTTTTCTTAAACATAAAAAATCTGTGAAATCGCGTTTGCTAAATCCACCAGACTCCATGCAAATAAACAGTAATTTTAGCATCGTAAAATACACTTCATTCAAAGTCAACAGAAACAAAATAAAACTCTGAAAAGTCGTTTCAGGTCGTCTTTCCACTTTTCCAACCATCATAACTCTAGTTTTGGTTGAAATAAACGCATAGCTTACCGATTTATATGTCAAATTTGTTGGCTCTACACTAAAAGTATTGCTTTTTTAAAAATGGAGTCTGGTGGGTTTAGCGACTTCAGAGCTGTTTCTGGTTAAACAGAAAAGGTCTCAAAGAGGTTTTAAAAAGGTCTAGACTATTAATCTGAGCCTGTCAGCACTTTTGTGAAGGTAAATACAAGATGGACAATTGCCCTATTAACTTACATTGTAGCTTGTTTCGCCGCTGCCAACTGTAGCGATCTCGCTTAATACTGTAATACTGGACCAATTTCAAAGATTGTTGTTCCCATCAGTCACTTAGACACAAAAACATAGGGTCCAGGTTGAAAAAAAACGGTAGTTACCCTTTAACTCCAAGATGAGTTTCGAGTCCACATCTCTGGGAAAACCTCTAAGCTGTGTATAATGAGTTGCTGTATATCATGTAAATGTGTTGTACATTACAAAACACACACACACACACACACACACACACACACACACACACACACACGCACGCACACACACACACACACACACACACACCAGTGTCTCGTGCCTCTTGTACAGGAACATTTTAATAAGATATATATCTGAGAAGTGGAGTAAATCAGACATCTCTACAAGCAGTAACAGTATCAACACCATAGGCCTATCCCAAAATCAATATTATAGACTAATGAAGGTAAATGTGTCAATATTTAAGCGTCTTTAAGCATCTCAGTAAAGTTTTGTTCCACTACGTGCTTCAAGAACAGCTTTAAGGTACTTGATGAAAATGATAAACAGCATTCTTCTAAAACACATGTCAAACTCAAGGCCCGCGGGCCAAATCTGGCCCCTCGCAAATATTGATCCGGCCTGCAATTTGGCAGATTTGCAGACTTTGCATATTAAGGCTGTCAAACAGGTTGGTGTGTCGGCTGTGTGGTAGCATACTTTTAAAAATGTAATCATAGTTTTGCTTGATTTGCTAAATTCTCTGATGGCTAAGGAACTTTTTTGCTGACTTTTTTAGGGCTTTATGTCGACCAGTGAGTGAGAAGACTATACGAGACAGACAATAATACATTTAAAAATATGTTAATTTGACTAAATAAAAGCATATCAGCAAACTTAACATATCTGGCCCTTGATGTGATTATCATTTTCCAGTGTGGCCCTGAAATTGAGTTTGACACCCCTGATGTTCCCTGATTTTAGGGTTTTCTTAAAATCTTAATTTGTCACCCATCTGTATATCACAGAGAAGTCAAACCAGAACCTGGAATGGCTGAAATGTGCTGTGCAGAGACTTTTCAGGTTTGCCTGCAGAGGGCAGTGGTGATTCATGAAAGGTCTGTCCCATAGAACAGGTCTAAATGTTCTCAGCTGTGGTGGAAGAAGTATTCAGATCCTTTACTTAAGTAAAAGTACTAATACCACACTGTAAAAATCTCTGTTACAAGTAAAAGTCCTGCATTGAAAATGTTACTTATGTAAAAGTATGTAAGTGTATATTGGAAATAGTAGGCAGTACGACAGGGTTGCTAACTATTTCCAATATACACAATATACAGCGATAAAGATCCGTCATCTGTAGCTGCTGTAATCCTGTAAAAAAACGCCCACCAAACAGAGCTGCTTGGAAAGAACCAATGAAATGCCTCTTTGCCTTGCTGTCCGTACTCTATCCCTCCCATGTATGAGCCTGAGCTCTATGTGCGGCATCGCCGTATTGCTAACAGTAGTCATGTTTGTTTTAAACATTCCCCGCCTTGCCTTTAAGCCTGTCATTTAATTGCGACAGAATGTTTGATTTAATTGCAGGTAGGCCTACTTTTACTATGTCTGAGCTGTTCTAAAAATATTACAATTACAATATCTGCTCCACATTTGTAAATAGACTGGTTTTCAGTTATAGCAAGAAACTGAGAAAGTCCTACAGTAAATACAGACAGAACTGTTGCAGATTGTATTTACTACCAAGGACCAGCACGCCACCAACAAGATCCTTTTAAACAATGTGTCAATGAGAAATGATTGGTGTGCGAGGCTTGAACTTGCATGCAGTTCTGCCATAGTACCCAGGCATGACAGACCCCCTTAGGACCCTGACAGGATGCCCCCCCCCAGTTCCATAAGGAGAGTAGGCCTATCTTCATCATTACTAGGAACAACAACAACAAAAACACACAGAGGATACAAACACTTCTGGGTCTTAGATGAGCCAGTTTCAAGTTAAACGCCAGAAAGATCTAAACAAGAGCACATTCTAGTTGCTTCATCTCAAGAATGTAAACCACAGGTCACTCACCAGCTACAGCTGTTTCCTCAAACATTTCTGACCATATATGGGATTTCGAAGGCTGGAATATGCTGTTTTGTGCTTTCACTCTCCATCCTCATCCTCAAGAATTGATTTATTTTTGTATTTGATTCATTGCACTACTAATATTGATCACTATTAATGTTGTTAACATGAGGCCAGCGGTGTTTCAGCAGCTTTTCACCCTGACACTTTTTCTGTTGTTTTCAATAATGACAACATTTGGGCTCTCAGGCATTTCAGTCCAGCTGGATTTAACATACGTGCTTATGAAATGTTTTGTCAGATGCATAAAGGCACTAATTGATCCCCAGTGTCCCCCAGGGTGATCAGATGGCTGGAAAATGCTCAAAGTCTGCATACCTAAACAAACAAATGAAGCTCAGCGCAAATTCTTTCAGGAAGACGTCATTAACCCAATCAGTACTCTTTCTCCGTAAATCAAATCAGCTGTTTAGAAGCGATACTTTCACTTAGACCAATCAGACATGACCAAGAAATTCAAGGACCAATCACAGCATTACAGCTCTGCTTAAATATGTTCTCCCTGTGCTGTTCAGTTTTCGTTTCAGGCAAAGCGCTCAACCCTCCACCTCCCCTGCCGCCTCCAGTCTTCATGTTTCTCCCGGCTGGCCGCTCCGTTGCCTCGTCGGTCTGGTCCCCGGTCTCTTTTCCGCCGCCACCAGTGTCTAGACTCCATCGGGGGATATGTTTCCTATTCTCTACCCCTTTAAAAAATATTAATTCGATGGAGTCTAATCTCCAAAAGACTCATACATTTTCTCATGCGGTTGTATAATAAATATTGTTCTTTTGCATATCTGCAAACAAAGTCTCTCCTGATTGAAATAGGTTGTTTGTCAGTGGATTTAAAAATCAACTTTTCGCATTGGTAGGATGAAGACACAGTATCAATAGCTTTTGTAAGGAATTGTATTGTTACCTCTCAGTCAAATGTTAAGAGGACGTTACAGTAAACCATACTTTTATCGTGACCGGAAAGGAAGCGGAAAAAGGCGATAAACGTACGGCCGTGGTTAAAGTGAGATGTGCACTGCTGTCTTGGTTCCTGCATTGGAAGCCCCTCTTTCTTTATTTTATAGTCAAACCTGAGTCTAGGCAACATAATAAACCCTTGGTTATATTTTTGTAGTTTACGTAACTGAAACTAGGCAATTATGTGTCTGTCGCTGTTCACACCCTGACTACCGGAAAAGCCTTGGAAACTTGAGTATTTAAGACCCTCTAAGCTCATTGGCGTCGTATCGGTCATATCTGACACCAGTGACGACAGCGACCTTAGCTTATTCAATATCTCCAGATCAATATGGTGCAGACTTACCTTTTCTTTAGAAGCAGAGGAATGCGCTGTTTTAACTAGGTCCTTCATGCGACTGAAGGCCACCCAGAAGCAAAATAAAGTCACGTATCTCCGTGAGGCTTCAACCTTGCCTTGTTCTGTTCTTTTTAGCATGCTAGCTAACATCAGGGCCTTTTCTAACAAGGGCTTCAGTGTGATCCGTAGCCCTTCCAGAAAGATAGTAATCCAGCCTGGAACTTCAGTGACTTTTCGGAGACTTTGCACAATAACTAAAGAACAATAAATCTAAGTCTGAACGGTTACTTAATTGTTTGAAAAGTGACCATTTACTGTAAGCCACCGCCATCTTGGCTGCTGACTGTCTTGACTGATGGCTGTGTCGGCCAATCACATTAAGTCATGTCAGGAGCCAGGGAGCTTGCTCGGCCAATAGCTAAACCTTAACCTGATACAAGCAGGATGGCTTTGTATGCAGTGTGCATGTTGCAGGTAGAATGCATCCATGGTAGACACAGGCAGGTCAGATGCAGCCCTGGTTTTGAAAATGAGTTTGATTTGGCATCCTGATGTGTAAAATGCATTGAGAGGTCATAGCTAACTTTTTGGATAAAAGTGTATGGACTGTACTGGGGGGAAATCTAACTAGTTTCATACTTGTGTTGGTTATAGTGTTAATTTTTGTTTCCCCTGATTGCCAAGACTTGGGAGAACAATGTATAAAAGCCCAGTCTTACACATTATTGTTCTCTGTGAGATTCAATTTCTGCTTAGTTTTTTTTTCTTTTGTAGTTAATAGTCATATAACAATTTATATAGTCAGGTCACATCCCTGCATCATACATATCCTGATACCCCGGGTTATCCTGAAAAAAAAAGATGTCTATAACTTGATTGTGCATAACCAAAGATTCGAAAAACATTGCTTATTTATAACATTAAACATGCATGACTAAATTAGCAACAGTCATAGCGTTGGCAGCACCAGGTTGAGTTTCCCACGCTTAAGCTCTGAATCTGAATCTTTATCACCTGTGGCATGTTTCGCACTAAACCCAAATCAAAGCTGCATAGGAACCAAAGTGTTTGGAATGGTCAGAGTGAGGCACAGACTGAATGAAAAACACTCTCTTTTTAGCCTTACAGCATTTGCATACAATTAACCCGTTATCTTAATAGGGCTGTTTTTTATCCAATAAGACTGGGGGCTTGTTGTCTCTTCCAGGCCCAGCCGTGCCACCCAGTTATGTGCATGGCCCACATATCCCAAGATTTCTGGTTACATGGTGAGTTTATCAGAGCTTTTCTTCAGTGAAAACCGCTGCCTGCTGCTGCTGAAAATGACGCTGATGATAGCAGTGAGAGTGAACAAAACACTAAAGCTGTACACTGAAATGAGATGTTAAAACGCTCTGTAGTGCTAAACATATCTGAGCTAGCAGTAAAGCTGTGGTCATAGAAGTCACTGTAATAAAAGACAGAGGCAGCACTTCTGGATTTTACAAGCCAAGTGTGCTTTATTATTTACATTTTAACTAAGGTGAAAATATTCAGCTCAAAATAAAAAATAAAAACTAAGGCTGTCAGCATTAACGCTTTAATCGCGATGCGATTAAGGGCCGAGCATAACGCGTTAATTTGTTTTAATCGCATGCCGACATTTATTAATTTATTTTACACTTCACTCGGCTTCATGTCGTGCCTAGCAACGCCCCTTAGCTGTTCTAAAAATCACTAAAATCTACGGCCTCTTGGGGCTAGGCTACTATTTTGACCCTTTGCCGCACCTTTACTTATCATCAAGCTGCCATACTTCCTCGTAACACATCCTACTGCTGCAGGCATGATGGAGAAAGACAGCATAAAAACATTTCTGAATGGCGCTTTTTATTTTCCAAAACTCCCGGACGGCTCAGTAGACAAGTCGAAAGCCATATGCACAAAGCCAAATTAAAATATCACCGAAGCAAGTCAATGTGGCTCGGGAAAGGTAAGTTTGGGTTCCCCTGCTGGAGCTGCTCCCCCCGCGACCCGACCACGGATAAGCGGACGACGATGGATGGATGGATGGATGGATGGATGGATGGAAGCAAGTCAAGCTTGAGCTACCACCTACAAGCTAAGCATAGTACAGTTAACGTGACTCAGGTTGATGCTAGCAGGCTCAGGCAAAGCGCTATTTTGGAGAGTGCTAGTTGTCGACCTGTGGATGCAACCAAATCCAAAAAAATTACTACAGCTCTTGCGAAATGGGTGGCAACTAACTGCAGACCTGTCAGCATTGTAGAAGACTCTGGTCTTAAAGACGTACTGCGGTTGGCATGTTCTGACCCGTCTTATACATTGCCGTCGAGGGAGACAGTAGTTTCACGCATACACAGCCTGTACGACACGGAGAAAGCAGCCAAACTGGAACTGCTGCAAAGTGCAAACGCTGTTTCATTTACCGGTAATCACTTATATCGTTTTTGGACTGTTTTTGTCATTTGGGACATTGCCCACCCCCCTTTTCTGTCCAGGAGAATTGTTACATTCCTTATTAGAAAAATGTAAAGGTTACAAATGTCCTGCTGTGGCATCCGTTTTTTGGAGAATTTTGTTTGTATAAGCAAAGTGTTAGTGTTACATCTCAGTTAATTGCTGTACTTGGAAGAATTGTGCAATAATGACAGATTCACACATTTTTCTTTTGTTTACAGTAAATAAATAATAAACAAATACAAATCTTACAACCCCAAATCAGAAAAAGTTGGGACAGTATGAAAAACACAAATAAAAAATAATGTAGTGATTTCTAAATGTACTTTGACTTGTATTCATTGCAGACAATGTGAATGTCTGGTCAACTTAATTTCATTTGTAAATATACATCCTTTCCTGTCATTCAGACCTGCAACACATTCCCAAAAAGGTTGGGACAGGAGCAATTTAGGGCTAGTAATCAGGTAAATTGGTTAAATAATGATGTGATTTGAAACAGGTGATGTCAACAGGTGATTGTAATTGTGATTTGGTACAAAAGCAGTATCCAAGAAAAGTCTAGTCCTATAGGAGCAAAGATGGGCCGAGGATCGCCAGTTTGCCAACAAATACGTGACAAAATTATTGAAATGTTTAAAACCAATGTTCCTCAAAGAAAGATAGGAAGACATTTGCTTATTTCACCTTCAACAGTGCATAACATAATTAAAAGATTCAAGGAATGAGGAAGAATTTCAGTGCGTAAAGGACAAGGGCGCAAGCCTAAGCTGAACAACCGTGATCTCCGATCCCTCAGTGCATCAAGAATCGTCATTCATCTATAAGCGATATCACCACATAGGCTCAGGACTACTTTGGCAAACCTTTGTCAAATACCACAATACGTAGTTACATCCACAAATGCCAGCTAAAACTGTACTGTGCCAAAAGGAAGCCCTATGTTAACAGTGTCCAGATGCGCCGTCGACTTCTCTGGGCTCAGAGAAGTCTGGGATGGACCATCACACAGTGGAAACGTGTACTGTGGTCAGATGAATCAGTATTTCAGGTATTTTTTGGGAGAAATGGACTCCGTGTGCTCCAGACCAAAGAAGAAAAGGATCATCCAGACTGTTACCAGCAACAAGTCCAAAGCCAGGGTCTGTCATGGTATGGGGTTGTGTCAGTGCCCTTGGCAAAGGTAACTTGCACTTCTGTGATGCACCATTAATGCTGAAAAGTACATAGAGATTTTGGAGCACAATATGCTGCCTTCAAGAAGACATCTTTTCCAGGGACGTCCATGCATATTTCAACAATATAATGCAAAACCATATTCTGCACACATTACAAAGTCCTGGCTGCGGAGGAAGAGGATACGGGTACCTGACTGGCCTGCCTGCAGTCCCGACCTGTCTCCAATAGAGAATGTGCGGCGCATTTTGAAGCTCAAAATGCGACAACGAAGACCCCGTACTGTTGCCCACCTTAAAACTTGTTTGCAGCAAGAATGGGACAAAATTACACCTGAAACACTTCATCACTTGGTGTCTTCAGTCTAAACGTCTTTTAAGTGTTGTGAAAAGGAATGGCAACATTACAAAGTGGTAAATGCTTTACTATTCCAACTTTTTTTGAAATGTGTTGCAAGAACCAAAGTAGGAATTTTGTTTTTTTGAAGCAAAAACAATAAAAATCATGAGGAACACATTAAATGATGTGCTCTTGTATTGTCTGCAATGAAATACAAGTCAAAGTACATTTAGAAATCACTACTTTCTTTTTTTATTTGTGTTTTCCATACTGGCCCAACTTTTTCTGATTTGGGGTTGTAAAGACAAGTTCGTAAAGTATAGTATAAATTGCTTTCCATTGTTAATATGTACTTAAAAACAGTTCTGAAATGCAAAATAACAGAATTTTAATCATGTGATAAAACATGCGATTAATCGTGATTAATTATAGAAATTCAGCGATTAATTGCAATTAAGAAAAAATTAATCGTTTGACGGCCCTAACTGAAACAGGAGGGAAATAAACAATAGCTCAGAACTTTAAACTGAGATCATGAAATGGCATAGAAAGTCAAACTAATTTGATAAACCAGAAATAAAACAAGTGGCAGCTCCATACTTTACTATCTTTGATTAAAAGCAGTTACACTTTATATTGTAAAACACACATGCATTATAATGCAGTTTTGTGCATGTTTAATACCATTCATATTCAGTACAGAATATTTATACACATTCCACATACTGCTGTTTACAAAATGTATTATGGAAATCACACCTGCCTTCAGGAACCTGCAAAAATACAACAGAAGTTCATTCCAAAGTGAGACATCCACCATTTGAAAAAAAGTTGAATACCCTTTACAAATGAAGAGTAACTTTAGTTCTTTATGAATGTTTGTAACAGACGTACAGTAGGTTTGACAAAATGGTAACACTCCACTTGTTGTGTCTTCTTCAGGCAGATTGAGAGTGAGAGAGAAGGAGGTGTTGGTGGTGTTTGGCTCCTCATCCGTTCATCAGACAGGTCCGGCAACAGAACTGACGGTAAAGCTTCTTCTCACAGAGACGGTTGGACTTGACCATCTCACAGAACACCTCGTCAGCTGACAGACAGATCAGAGCACAAGCACAGAATCAGCTTCAAGAAATAAAAACCTTACTGTCTGCTACCTGTTCCAAGAGCTGAGTCAAATCAAATCTTTGCTTATATATTTTAGAAATGTTCCGATACAATTATTTCCTTCCCGATACCGATACCTTGCACATCGGCCGATACAGAGTACCGATCCGATACCAGTGCGAAAGAAAAATAAATAAATAGAGAAGAGAAGAGAAGATTTGGCAAATTTTTCATGGGCACAACCCACATACTCAGCGCTGCTGCTCATCCGACGAATGCATGTTCCTTACAAATGAGGCACCATTTGAAAGGGAACTAAACAGGCTTTCCAACAGTATAAGATGTATTGCCAAAAAGCATTGTTACCACAGAGAAATAATCTACCAAACACAAATGTCCTTACTTTTTGTACTAAGTTTATGACTTGGTATCGGATCGTTGCATAGTTTTACGTACTTGCCGATACGGATACCAGCATTCTAGACGGTATCGGAGGCATTTCCGATACTGGTATCGGTACAACTCTAATATATGTAGTTATTTTTTCCTTGATAGTTGAGGAAATATAATTGAGTCCTGCTGTCAGATAGCAGCAGACAAAAACAGAACACCTTTAACAGTGTAAGTAGTCGTATTAGAGGACCTGAAACAATCAGAAAATATTAAAAGTACAGCTGCCATTGATGCAGAAATAAAGAGGGAATGGTTGGATATAAACTTAGTTGCTAAAAAACATCTAAGTGGTTCATGATAACAACTACTTTGTTCGTACCTAAGAGAAAATTCAAAGAATGAGAAAATTGGTAAATTCTACAGTTGAACCGACCACTTAAAAGGTAACTTTAGTATTTTTCAACCTGGACCCTATTACACAGGCTATACAGGCTATGCCATGAAACCACTCGAGGCATGTGTGCAGCGTAAATTTCCATCCACTAAAAGTGCTGTTTCTTTGACCGCTGACAGGCTCAGATTATTATTCTAAGTGTTTGACAACATTATGGAAATGATCCCTACATAGGTCGACCTTTTTGTTAAAGAGTTAAATTCTTTTTGTTTTACCAGAAACTGCTCTGAAATCGCCATCACCAAACTCACCAGACTCCTTGTGCATAAACAGTACTTTTAACATGTATAGAGCCAGCATATTTTCAATAATAATGTAAATGAGTGAATTAGGGGTTTATTTCAACCAACCCGGAGTGGTGATTGTTGAAACAGGGGATATACTGTACAAACCAAGACAGCTTTTATTAGTTTTATTCTGATTCCAGGGTTTCATGTTAAACAAAAACAAAAAGGATCTGAATCTAAGGTATATCTCTGTAGGGATCCTTTCCATAATGTGTTCAGACACTTAGAATAATAAGTCAGTGGCAAAAACAGCCCTTTTATTGTACAGAAATTGAAGGTGCACAATTGCCCATAATACTCAACCAATTTCAAAAATTGTTGTTACCATTAGTCATTTAGACACATAAACATTGGAAAATAGGGTATAGGGGCCAGTAGAACATCACCCTAGGGGAATGAAGATGATGTGGGTTATAATTTCAAACTCACCATTATTACAGGATGCATTCACAATGCAAGTCCTGCTGATCAGACTAAAACCCTCTTTGCATTTGGTGCAAGTTGGTCCTTCTCCACTGCAGCTCAGGCAGTTTTCCTCACACCTTGAGAGACAAAGCCAGATAAAAAAAACAGTAAAACAGAGCTGGAATCATCTTATCCTAAACAAAAACATCTGTTTAGTTAATGTCCTCCCTTCCTTTATATAAAGAGAGATGCTTGGAGGTACTCAAGCAGTAAAATTATCATCATTTTTAAATAAAAAATAAAACTAAAGCTGGTGTATACCTCTGCCTTTGCACCAGAACATGCCAGGTGTATACTTCTAATTTAACTGCAACAGAAGAACAATCCAAGGTTTACATTTTACAGGCTTTTAAGTTATACAGATGAGAAGCATCACACCCTTAGTGACTTGAAACTGACTTTTTTTGCTGGATACAATTTAAGACTAGTGCATCAAGGCAGGCCTCCCACTGTGTTGACTGTTCTGCACTGCAGTGAAAAGGATCACGGGACTATGTTATTAAAGGTTCCTGTCCTAGTGTGTAAATGATGTTATGTTAGTGTTTTCGTTATGCATTTATGTTACCTGGGTAGGTTTATGATCTCTGTGTATCGAGTGTGTATACAACGTGAGTGAACTATCTTAGATTCCAGTAGCTCTGGCTCTATGATTTCTTCCACGCAGCTCGCTACAATATTAACTGCATTTCCTCTCTAACTGGGATGTTTTGGGACTGATTGGTGGGATTGCTGCGGACATAGTACACACGACGATACACTGGTAAGAGCAAATGAGGTTTAACCATGTATCCAGCTAAATTAACTTAATTTAATATTGTATGTAGAGTTTTCTTTTGCAGGGTGCAAATGTTCCACTAAAACAAGTTCCTTCCTGAGACTATTTTGCAGAGCCCCCGTCACTACGTCCGGACGATTGTGATTGGTTTAAAGAAATGCAAACAACCCAGAATGTTTTTTCCTCCTATCCCAGAATGTATCAGTGGTGTAGCCAGACTTTACTCCACAGCGCTGTGGAGGTAGAGCTGGCAATGCGAGACTATTGTAAGACAAACATATTAAGATGATCCAGGGATGAACCAGTGATAAATCACCCACCTGTGACACATCTGATGAGGGACTCCTGCTCCCTTTCCAAAGTAGTAGCCAGGAGTACAGGCTTCCACACACCTCCACTCCTGCTGCAGGTAGCCCTCAGCACACTGGATACACTCCTCCTTACCCGGTCCTGGGGTAAACGTATTGTTTTTTGCTTAATTCATGTTGCTTACCATAACACATTATCATGTCACTATGACTTTATGTGATTAATTCACACTTAAGGAGTGTTAATTCACATAATTTGTACATTACGCACATTTTTGCCAAAAAGTTAATTTCAGACCGATGCATTTGCTCAGCCTCTCTGAAAGCAGAGCAGTACCTGTTCCCATAGAAATATGAAGCTATTTTTTCAATTCCTTTCTATTCTCCTCCATTTTGTCAATTGGCACCTGCTAGATAATTTTAGTTTGGTGCAGCAACATGTACATGTTTGCATCTGACAACCAGTTAGATCAAACATAACAATAGCTTCATAGTTCTGTGAGAATAGGCAGGCTACTGTTAATTTGGTCGCATATCAATTAATGTATGAAGAAACTGTGAACTAACATTCCTTAACTGATTACCTGTTAAGTGTATACTAATCACATTAAGTCATAGTGACTGGATCATTTGTTAATGGCATGGGTGGAAGTAACCAATTTCATTTACTCTCATTAATGTAACTTAGTTGTTTTTTTCTGTACTAGTACTTTTTGAGTGTTTTTAAAAATCTGTATTTTACTTTTACTTTAAAAAATGCAACACAGTAATGTGTATTCAGAGAACATTTTGTCTAAACCTACTTTTTTCTTAGGTAAATTTGTACTTAAGTACTTTTAATTTTACTTGAGTTAAATGTCTTTAAAGTAACATTACTTTTACTTGAGAACAATAATCTAGTAATTGTTCCTCCTCTGGTTGTGGGTATGGTGAGCAACAGGAATTCCTGATGCATCCTGCAACAATTCATGCATTAAATCATTATGAATCACGCATTGGTGAAACATTACTTAACTCTAGGATTTGTATGCTGATTATAAAGTGTTACCAAAATATATTCACACCTATACCTACATCTCTTCAACCTTGTCTGCTAGGTAACATGGCTTGTTTACCTCAGGTTTTTGAATTATCATTTGCCTGTATTAGTTCTGCGGCTTCTGTGAGGGCTCTGTAGAAACTGCCCGCACGTGGCAAACACACTGACCTGTACACGTCCTACAAGAGGAATGGCATGGGCTGCAGTTCATCTCTTCCAAATGGAAAAAGGTCCCATTGGTGCATTCAGGAACACAAGTCATCCCTGCCAGACTATAAACAAAAATCAACTACATTACAACACTTTGTTTTGAACCACAGCATAAATATATAAATGACAGTGTAAGACGGTGTTTCCATACCTGTAGCCTTCGCTGCAGGCAGTGCATCTGTCTGCATACCTCAGGCATCTCATACACGTGTT
Source organism: Gymnocephalus cernua (assembly GCA_023631565.1). Classification (NCBI taxonomy): domain Eukaryota; kingdom Metazoa; phylum Chordata; class Actinopteri; order Perciformes; family Percidae; genus Gymnocephalus; species Gymnocephalus cernua. The sequence goes on along the minus strand of CM042426.1, from coordinate 35,199,311 downwards.
ATGGCACTTCAGACACTGTCTCTGATCTGGCATAGATAACATGCACAACCATCAGTATAGTGGTGAAAATAACTACATCAGGGCTCCAGGATTTTCTTAACATTTTACATGTTCAACCTCTGAATCAGCGAACCAGCAGCGGGCCTCAGACCCTTTACTACCAGGCCATCAGGAAACAGAATAATATTCCTGACAGACCATTTTAGCCCATTTGTGCTGGAATTACCTTGGACTTGGTGGGGTTTATAAGTGTTGCATCTTCTCTCATTACTTTCCATCATTGTGCTTGTACTTTCTTGCTCGCAGATTTCCTTTGGATTGTGGTGGCATCCGAATTGCAGCTGCTGCAGTGGTCCTGCTATGCCCTGCACTGATGCTACTATTATTATTAAGTCATAGTTATCTTTATCTTTATCTTTACTATAATTGCCACTGTTCATCATGTCATTCCATTATACCCACTGCTATAATAATTATGAGTCATATTTCTGCCCCCCCACCAAGAGTCAGGTTCCATGTGAGGTTTCTGCCTGTTAAAAAAGGTTTTCCTCACTGCTGTCGCACCAAATGTGTGCTCTTGGGGGTAATTGTTGGGTCTCTGTAAATTATAGTGTGGTTATAGCTACTCTATCTGTAAAGTGTTCTAACTTCTGTTATGATTTGACATTATAAATAAAATAAAATGAAATTGCATTAAATGTAAGTCATCAGTCCGTCCCCACCAACTTATTACTGTTGCTAACTAGCTTGCTAATATGGATAAGGACAAAAACATGAGTTTAAGGGACAGTTGTAGAGTTACTTTTAGGTAGGGGAGATAAAAAGTCATAGTGTGTGTGTGTTACAAACATTAAACTACATAAAGCCTAATTTTATAACTCAATACCACACACACATCCTACACATCCATTCGATTCTTAACAACATTGACAATATATAAGAACGGCCTATGGATCAAAAAATTTTGCAAACCCCTGATCTACATGCCTGGTACATATCAGATATTTAATAAAAGGCCAACTGAGTTCAGATTACACTGTGGATGTGTTGACTTACTCTCATCAGCAAAGTAACCTGGGGGACAGGTATTGATGCAGCTGGAGTTGAGTGTGTTGAGAAACAGGCCTCTTCGACAGGAGAGACAATCACCGGCTGACCGGGCTACACATCTCTCACAGCCTTTGTAGCAGCGTCTACAGCGACGGGACGCTGTGTCCTCGTAGTGTCCCAGTGGACAGTGGCTCACACAGGTTCTATACACAGAGGTGGGACAGTGCAAAGACAGTTAACAGCACAATATGGACTTTCCACTGGTTAACCTTAACCCACTGGTTTTACTTCCTTCTATCAACTCTTACCTGCCATTTTTCAAGCTGCCTAAGCTGAAGTGGACACAGTTGAGGCAGTGGTCACTATCTGGTCCGTCACAGCCCTGGTCTCCACACTCACTGTGGCATGGCCCTAATGAACACAACATTGATTATGATCAACATTCTATCACTAGTTTTAGACATCTTAAAAGGTATAATGGAGGATTTTCCCGAATTTTAGAAAAGAACCACTTTTTGAAAAAATGCACATGAGCAACACTCTACCTGCTCCAGACAGGGAACGCCTATTAAACGTGTGCACGAGAGAGCGTGCACGAGCCTAGTTCTCCTCGTGCACGCTCTGTTTACAAGTTGCTGTCGGCATGGCTCTACAAGCCTACTTTCCAAAAGAAGATTTGCACTTTTTCCACTATGTCAGACTCGCCACCGGTAAGTGGAAATCCATTTACGACAAGCATCTCTATAGCTAACGTTAGCATGCTACAGGCCAACAAACAAGCTATCGCCGAGAGCGGGGAGGCAGCAGTCGGAGGCTTTTATATACTGTCTATGGTCGGAGGCCGTGGCTGTCTGCTCGCTGACCTGTCATGGCACGTACAGCCTTACGTAAACATATCCCAGAATGATTGACAACTAGGAGGACCAATAGTCTTGATGATCCACCCGGAAAAAGAAAATCCTCCACTATACCTTTAATATAAAATAGTTGCGCTCTATAGCTTTAATAGATTTTATCTTTTTTTTTTATTAACACCACAACTGCAATATTATATCTTGTTATTTCAGTTTAGATGTAAAGTTAGGAACAATTCAATTCAATTTTATTGTCATTGACACAATGTGCGGGCACATATGTAAAGAAATGTGACTTCTTTAAATCTCTCACCATTGTACTCGTCTTCCTCCTCCAGCTCGGGCTCCTCCAGGATCTCCTCCGTGGCTGGGCTCTCCACCATCCTTGAACCAGAGTGCTGAGCACTGGGCTGGTAAGGGTTCTGAGATGTGCCATAAAGGACCAGTGTCCATTCTTTCAGGTTTCCTGTGCCAAGTAACAATAATAATTTTAGGTTGCTCTGGATAATCCAAATCCAAAGCCTGAGTGTGCTGATTGTGCTGTTGGACCTTACCCAGCACCTCAGGGTTGCGGAGCTTCGATGGTGAGTCAACAATCTCCAGAGTCCATGTGCCCTCTGCCCTCTCACCCCAGAAATGAACTGTCATGAACTCCCAGTTCCTGAAGCCCTCATTGGAACTGTCAAACAACCTGTGAGCATAACAGTGAGGTGAAATGAAACGCGAGCAAGGTGAAGTTAAGAAGATGTTTTGACAGAAACATTTGCACATCCAACAATTCTATTGTGCATGTGCATTGGAAAATATATCACAAACTTGGAAAAAAGAAAAATCCCACACACTGCTCTTGCTGCAGCATCACCATTTATAAAAAGAAACCAGGAACCCGGACCGCACCCAGGAATCAAATCAGCTGCTTGATAATTTATAGTATATTGGCACAGCATGCCAAAAGTTTGAGAGTTGGCAACCCTGTTAGCATTTAGCTCAAAACTAAACCTCACAGAGCTGCTAGTGCATCTGCTATACTTAATAATATAATAATAATAATAATATAAGTATAATAATTAATACATAATACACAGCCTTTTTCTGACCATTTATCACAGACTGCTTTCTGTTTGTTTCACTTTGTATCAACTTGATAATAATAATAAATGTAAGAACAATTCATTACATTTATATTGCGCTTTTTCATAGACACTCCAAGCTCTTCAGGCTTCAAAAGAGAACTCCACTGATTTATCACTGCACTCCCAGAACAGTGAATACTGATGACTTAGTGGCTTCCCCAGACATTTACAGTAAAAACCCCAAAAATCGATGTACATTTCAAAAGATATTTTTCTATAGTTTTATTCATAAGCATATTATGAAGAGTACCGACAATAAATAGTGCTCTGTGAATATCAACAACAAAGAGGATGAAGGACCCAAAAGGGAAAGCGGTGCAGAAAGAAAAGGCAAAATAGATGGATTTGTGCCTGTCCCTCACACACAAAGCCCCATGGCTGTGTGTGTGTGTGTGTGTGTGTGTGTGTGTGTGTGTGTGTGTGTGTTTGTGTGAGATGGATTTAATTCTTGGTCAGCCTTTTTATTTAAAGAATGCTTTACTGTTTCGTTGTTGTTGTTGTTGTTGTTGTTGTTGTTGTTAGTAGTAGTATTTAGGTGATTACAAAGTCTATTTGGAACATGACCTGCAAGCACACCATGCTCAGAGATTGTGGAGTGATGATAATAAACCGCCGTCACACATCCCGGGAGCAATGTGGCCTGGGCGGTAGAAGCTGCTGAGGAAGCCGCTACAGTACGCAGAACGGCTGGAGAAATGTGCGCAACCGCCAGCAACAAAATAACGTGCTGGAGAGCCCAAGAGCCGGGGTGTCCATCTTTACGTGCTTGTGTACGATTATTTTCATCATTTGCATGTAGGGTATACAACAATCAGTTTTTGGCGGATGATCACTTTTTGGCAGGACACCACTAGCCGGTGAACAGCAATCAATGAGCCATCTAGGAATGTAGCAACTCCCAGCCCCCGCTGCTGTACTGCTCATGCTCACATACACACACACACACACACACACACACACACACACACACACACACACACACACAGATTCCTCGATTTATATTTATATTCACAGACCTCACTGTGAACTGTTTTCAATAGGAATGGCAGAACATAGTGAAAACTGTCCGAACCTCTGCAGATGAAGTCGAGTGGTGTGCCGAGTGTAGCTCTCACCTGTTGGCCAGTAGCTGTGACCTGGTTCCAGATGGAGAGATCAGGTTGATCTCCAGGTCTCCTCGCCGTGGGTGGAGAATCAGGACCTTGACCACCACATGCTCCAGGTAAGCCACATGCTGCTCAGGCTCTTCTAAGCACCCAGAAGTGCTAATGCTGCAGTTCATACGTTGGCCAGCATGGATGTGCCTGGGGCAGCCGTCAGTATAAGCATTATGCAATTACATAATAACTGTAAGAATTGCAGCAGGTTTGCAGTCAGCTGCCTGTCCGCATTTTCCCTCACCTGGTGCGTCGCTCTGGCGTGTGACTACAGGTGTGCTGAGCAGGAACAGTCCTCCACTTCATGGCCTCCAGCACCATGGCCTCTGCATCCACCAGGCCAAAGCCATACAAATGGCTGACTGGGAGAAAAGACAACGTAAAGAAGGATTATGCTGAGGTCTTTTATAATCATCTTAGGTTACAGTGTTGTCAAATGTTTTGAGTATAAAACAGTCAATGTACTATGCAAGTATAAGAAGTAGAATGCAGTGTGCCTCTGAATCCTGCAGCATTGGTCTTCCAGTCATCAGCTTTCAGGTGGACTGGTCTGGATGTCTTTACCAGAAGATGTTGCACATCCCTCCATGTCAGCAGAAGGCTGCAGAAACCAAAGACACTGTTCATCTTGTAGAAATATTTCTATAATCTAGATGTGTTATTCTCAGTATTAAAAGTTCATATATTGTGTTGATGGCTTAGCTTAAGCTTTGATTAAAGTTTGTTATAGTTTAGGAATGTGTGTTCAGGCGAGGAGAAAAGGTTACGAAGAGCAAGAAGAGGAAGTTGTACCAGCAGAAGACTCACACCCAGCTGTGGTGTATGAAGATAGCAACACACACACACACACACACACACACACACACACACACACACACACACACACACACACAAACGAGACGAGAGTTAGATTTGGGGCTCGGGGCTTCGGGGCTCAGAGGCTTGGCTGACCAGAGCTCCATACATTTGATGTCTGAAGCTAGGGATACTTAGTCTCTTTTTGTGAACCCACAATTGTGTTCTGTAAACTTAACTGCTGGACTTAGTAAACTTTGTTAAACTTGAAGCTATCATCTCAGTTTGATCACTGAGTTCTGGTATCACAAGTCTCATCAACAGACGCGCAGGAATTAGAGGGTCAGATCTTTTCTGGCCTTCGGGCCTGTGGTTTATCGCAAAATTCCTTTCAATCTCCACGGCCAGACAGAGCCACTCATGACCTTTGTTAAATTGTTATGACAAGTCAATTCACCTTATTTAGTTTGAAGAAGTACCCCGTGTTTTTGGCAGACAGTTCCATTGGTCAACTTTAACCTTTACAGTACATTCACACACACATACAGAAATACAAGAAGAGGCAAGACACTATTCATTCACACCTATAGTTAGGTAGACTCTGTGCGATTCAAGGGTTAGGTTGCAACATTGTTGCATTTGGTTTGGTTAGCATTGACTTTGTCAAACGCGCCAAACATTGTAAACAAATGTCACACGGTCGAAACGGTCGAAACGGTCGAAACGGTCGAAACGGTCGAAACGGTCGCTTGTTTATTGGCCAATATCCGAGTGAAACTCACCGATAGCAACACCAAATCTTTTTATGTCTAGGGTTTTCTGGTTCTGCTTCAGTGTTTCTAATGTTTTAGAAGAAGGCGAACAATAAGCAGCTGACAGACGGCAAGTGAAGGAGAGAGAGAGAGATGATGATGTCACACAGACTGATGATGTGTGCTCAGAACAGCTTATGGATCTGAAAGTTATCATCCCGTAAATCATATAGAAGTCCGTAAATTGTGTTCCAGGTTGAAACTGCAGGCTAGTAAATGTTCTGCTTCTGGTTCATTTCCTGTATTTGGGTCGGATTGCGTTCTCACCTGAAGTGAACCAAACTCTAATTCACTTGGAAGAGAACTGAGACCCCCGTTTTCAAGCAGACCAGAGTTCAGATGAGCTTTCACACCAGCCCAAACATGGATATAATGGACCAAAACAGCTCAGGTGTAAAAGCAACCTAACGCTAAAAGTGATGTGGTGATATTTTATGTTTTTCTTATTGTTATCGAATCCCATGAAAACCAATAACAAGTATTGTGTGTATCCAAAGCCTGATCTTGATTCATCTGAGTGCCACAGACAGGGTAGGGGAGTCTTGAGAGACGGACTAAAGGAGAGAGAGTGCTGCGGTCGAATGGTCAAAAAATTGCGCTTAACTTAATTAAACTTTGATCCCAAAGTCACAGAAAACTGAAGTCACAGTTCATGCTCTAGGCGGATTTCATCACACACACGGGTAATGGAAAATATAACGGCAACATTATTTTCCCTTGAGGAGTCTGAGCATCACATTTGACACTTAATGTTTATTAAGGAGTGTCTAAGGATAAAAGGAACATAAAGTACCAATGAGGACAGAAGCTCTGAAAGTTCACAGAGAAATCGGGGAAACATCCTGCAAACAAAAAACTAACAACTAACTCAGATAAATGATATTTTTAGCTGTAGTTTCTAGATAAGAGTGTATTGGCACAGCACACACAGTTCAGATGTCAGCAGAAGACCTAAACAGACATTAAGGAAGGACAGAAGACAGATGGTGATGGAGAGAACAAAGTAATGAGATGATTGTGACATTAAACAGAACACTTGACTGACTTGGCCTCCAGAGCGAGAGCTATGATTCCGGCCACAATGGGAGCAGAGACAGAAGTGCCAGTATGACCGTCAGTGCAGCGGTGCCGCAGGTCAGTGGTTACCTGCAACACAGCACAAACAAAGTATCATTACCATTATATGCATTGTTTATTATTATTATTATTATTATTATTATTATTATTATTATTATTATTATTATTATGTCTAGTCATAGTTTGATTATCTTTATTGTTACTATAAGTACCACGGCGCATCATAGCAACTGCTATAACTGTTATGAATCATATCATGTATATCTGTATCAGTGTCTCTGTGTCCCAAACAGACAGTGGCAGACGGCCGCCGACCTAGAGCCTGGGTCTGTCCGAGGTTTCTCCCTAAAAGGAAATTTTTCCTCGCCCCTGTCGCACCAAATGCTTGCTCGTGGGAAATTAATGAGGCTTTGTACATTATAGAGTGTGGTCTAGACCTACTCTATCTGTAAAGTGTCCTGAGATAACTCCTGTTGTGATTTGACACTAAATAAAATTGAATTGAATTAAATTGTTTAAAGATCTGATTGTGGATGAATTTCCTTCTACAAAGTATTATTAATGTATTGATGCTTACAGAGAGCCCTTCATTTGACAGCATGCTGACGGCCTATAGGTGCATTCACATGTTCAAACAGAGGTAATCACAAAAAGTTATATCACTGAAAAAACATTATTCAGACTTTCTCTTCCAAACCTGCTCTGTCGTGGGTCTAAGTCAATGATCTTGTAGATAATTTCAGTTTTAAAAACACAAATGTTCTTGATGCCATTTCTCCAACTGTGATAAAGGTAGTCTCTGAAAAGAAAAACGATGGCACTGAAAACTTTTTTCATATGATACCAATAACTTCACCATAGCTTTTAAACAGAGGTCGGGGCCAGAGAGGGGTCTGGTCTAATATTCCAGGGGCACTGGCCCCCCCTTGCCCCCCATTAGATTGGCCATTGCTCCACAAGCTGACTAACTATGCTGTTTGGCTGGCCTCCACCTTACACACGCGTTCCACTTCCGCGCTCCAGTGCTGCAGGAAATTCCGCCGGATGCATGTATTTTCCGTATCCTTCCGCTTTCTTTGTGTTGGAATTTTAAATTTGGTGGATTAATGAGAACTATTGTTGACTGCTGCTCAGATGTCTGCAGGGTAAATCCAGACAGCCAGCTAGACTCAGTTCAAACTGAGTTTTCTCTCGCACAACTATTTTGCAGCGGCTCTGTGCAGAGTTTAGCACCGCCCATGACGATTCTGATTGGTTTAAAGAAATGCCATTAAACCAGAGCATGTTTTCCTCCCATTCCCGAATACTATGTGGAGTAGCCAGACCCTCCTTCAGCGCACTTTGGAGGAGGGTCTGGCAAAGCGAGACTAGTTTTACACAAACCAAAGCACAATATTTACACAGAGGAACAAAGTCTGTGAGCTGGCCACATAGAGAGATGGCTTGTAGCCAGAGCCAAGACAGACAGATTCTCACAGTTTGTTGTTAACAGCAGCACAACTACTTTCTTTGTGTGTGTGTGTGTGTGTGTGTGTGTGTGTGTGTGTGTGTGTGTGTGTGTGTGTGTGTGTGTGTGTGTGTGTGTGTGTGTGTGTGTGTGTGTGTGTGTGGTGAACATAAATCAGTATGTCTCTTCACTTGGTCATCTTTCTCTTACACACACACACACACACACACACACACACACACACAATCTTTGTAGATGCTGGCTTCATACTTTTGGAGTACATGCTTCACCACAAATCTCAACACTGTGGTTGGCAAGAGAGCTGTTATCATAATAATGAGATACTGAAGTCATTGTCTCGCAATGCCAACTCTATCTCCACAGGGCTGTGGAGTAAGGTCTGGCTAAACCACATGTACATTCTGGGCTAAGAGACAAAAAAACGCTCTGGGTTGTTAGCATTTCTTTAAACCAATCACAATTGTCACAAAGCTCCAGACGTAGCGATGGTGGCTCTGCAAAATTGTCTCAGGAAGGAACTTGTTTTGGTGGAACAAGAAGGGTGATTTACATGAAGAGGGCAATGAAAAAGTCTAACTGGAGAGACGAAGATATTCAGGAAACCATCACACAAGTTCAAGAAACAGCAAAAGACTAGCTTGTCTATGATCAAATTATAAACCGGCTCGGTGACGGTGTTACCGTGTCCTGTCTGCTGCACTCTCCACCCAGCAACACCCCTTGTCTAAACCAAAAAGAGCATTTACAGTAGGTGAGAATGCATCTGACATGGACAATCTCAAGCTATGTGCCACATGTGGTAAAGGGAAACCACTATGTTGGGACATAATTCCTTGAACATTGTCCAGCGTTCATACGTAAAAACAGCTCTAGTTAAGCCAAAGAGAAGAGCTACTAAAGTAATCCCAGGAACAAAACATATGTCATATGAAGAGAGATTGAGAAAATTAAGTTCTGTTCTTCGACTGTTGTTGTCGAGCTTGTACATGGAATTATCCTATCATTCATTTATGGAATAATAGGTAATATTTAAGAGGGAATTCTTTAAAGCTATACCCCAGAACATGCCTGTCTAAAAAGAGAAAACATTTCTTCACACTGTGCGGTAAAACTGTAAAACAAGCTTCAAGAAGAAGTTAGGCGTTCCCCTTCAGTTAACTCTTTTAAGAATTGGTTGGATACATTTTGTTTGTCAAAAGATGTCATGTACAATAGTAAAGCTGGTTTGTAATTTATGTAATTTATTTACGAAATGTAAATCATTTTGAATCATGAAATGAATATGATTTACGTAATTAGTGTGCTTTCATATTTGTTTATATCATTTTTTTATTGTTTTGTTGGACACAGTGTCTGAGTCTGGAGTTGAGGATTGTAGATCATGTACCAGAAAGTTTCAATCAATTTTCAAATTTCAATGTTAGCAGCTTACAGACATTCAACAGTTATATACCACGGGGGTAACCAATTTGTTTAGAATTTTCATATGAATCATAAATGTGTCTAACTGTCTGAGCTACAGTTGATGAAGATAGATAGATGATCTTTATTGTCCACTGGGGACATTTGTTTTCACATGCATGTCTGTACAGGGCCTCACAAATATACATACACATACAGTAAACATAGACACCTTCACCCCAAACACCCTATAATGCACAGCTCACTCCAGTCTGTCCCACTGGCACCCCTGGTGGGCAGCAAACAACATATAAGTCACACACACACACACACACACACACACACACACACACACACACACACACACACACACACACACACATAACAATCACCACTGGAACTGAAATTGACGCAGTACTTACAATCTTCCTCTCGTTAAACTCTCCACTGCTGTAAGTTGTGGCTATGATGGAGCTGCACACCTCCAAGTACCAGGGCTTGTTTCCGTTCTCTGTGGTGCTGGAGATGGAGATGGTGTAGATACTGCTGGTGTAACCGTCACATGAGCAGTGATCACCCTGGCGACCCCCGTTACCTGACGCCCAGACAAAAATGGACCCCAAGCCTTTGCGGCCCTGTGTGACACACAGTGATGTGTTGCTGTGATTCCACTCAAACACCAATCATGTTCATGTGCATAAGTCTGCTCAGAGACATTCTGTTTTTTCTTTGTGACTGTTCAAACCTTGTTGATGCCTTGTTCAAACGCCTGTTTAGTTAGCAGCCCTGGGCCATCCACCGTCTTGCCGTCGTCTTTTGGGCCCCAGCTGGCACTGTAGATGTCAATGTAGTCTGGTCGGATTCCCAGGGACATGGCCTCTACCAAATCAGTCACATCGCCATCCAGCATCCGAATCCCTGTGTCAAAGACGGCATCAATCCCAATTCAACACACTCATTTCAACTGGAATAGATATTCCAGTCTTCCTTGCATATTCATTAGATTACACAGTGAATCGGTGTATAAATAAAGAGATACAAGCAGCATCACAAAATAAATAATAATATCTTGCAGCTTGGAGCAAAAGAGTCTCATACAGAAAAGTGTTTACTTTTTACTCTGCTATCTTTGTCTGATACTTTATCTAAAAGCTGTAGTTATACTTGCTTTTACACACAAAGGTAACTCATAAAATAGGATACTTTGCAGTTTAAACCAGTGGTTCCCAACCTTTTTGGTCTGAGGTCCCCCCACAGCCCTGTCAGATGAATCACATACCCCCTTCATCAATTCTCAAAGTATGTTCAAATATATAACACTATTCATTATATAAAAGTGAATATTGTTTAGTATTTTATGCAATTGAACTATTAACCTCCTAGGCTACTACTACTTGGAGAGAAGATCAATGTTTCATCCATCCGTTTTAGCCAACTATTTCAATCATTAGCTAACTACTTAAACTTTTAGCTATTTTAAGTGCTCCATTACTTTTCCCTGATCCTTTTAACTGTTGTGTCATTACTTTTGGCTAGTTATTCCTACCATTCATTCATTAATTTAGCTAAACCTCCGTGCTGGCTTACTAACTAGTTTTCTCCCCATAACTGCAACATGTAGTGTTCAGGTGTCACAGTTAACTTAATGTGAATATGTGGCTATTCTTCCAAACACATGATAATTTCATTTTGTTTTTAATTAGTTGAGCTACTGTACAATCTTTCCACGTACCCAACTGCAGAAGTAACCAATGGGGTATAAGTACACCTGGTTGGGAATCACTGGTTTAAACTACTTAAAAGTATATACATATTTTTAATAAGCACCACTGGGTCCAGCTCACACCGTAAAATGCCATTTACAACACTCATTTCAGAATTTCAGTTCTTGCCCACTCCTGCAGACACCTGATGTTTGATTCTTGGTGGTGAAACACCACTTACAATAAAGTATAAATTGCATCTTTGTATGATTTGCCTTAGAAAGCATTGAAAAAGACTATATTAAAAACAGACTAACTGCACCCTGAAATACAACAACAATGATTCAAATGTTGACCTGATTAATAGTGAGATCAACAAAGTCATTAGGATTCATCATTTGTTATCCATTAATGTCTAAACTGAACTTTGTGCCAATCAATGTAGAAGATGTCAAGATATATCAGTGGATAAGTGAACCTTCTGATGTGTAATGATGGTGCTAAATCAAAAGTGGGGATCAACAGAGTAATTGTGATCCATCCTGTGGGGACCATGAATATCTGCACGTTTCATAGCAATTCATCCAGTAGTTGCTGAGATATTTCTGTCTGGAACAAAGCGATGGATCAACAGACCACACTGCTGATGTGGCTCAAGGGTTAAGAAAAAGGACAGAGAACTCTACCTCCAATGCGAGCATTATATGCAATCCCAACGGCACAATGGGAATTATTGGCCACAGCTGCAACTTGACCTGCACACCGAGTTCCATGTCTACAGAGAGCAGTAAAAAGAGAGCAAACACAAAAGCCTGACAAGTTCAAAGGCAGATTACTGTAAACATTTCTAGGAGGCATATTTGAAATTAAATTACATGACAGATTGGTGAGAAGATTATTTTATAAACCACACCAAAATGTATTTTATATATCATTCAAATGAGAAATGGAGACTACTCTTGCTTCTTCTATGATGGATTTCCCCTCTTGTATGATCATTAACTACAAAATGGTCTAGAAAGAAGTCTTTGATTCCTTGGGATGACATCAAAACCGGGCATTTACTGTTGATATTTTAGGTTGCTTTTGCTCTCAAAGCCTATGTTAGGTCTGCTGGAAATAGAAAAAGAGGAGGATTTGAACATCAAAGGTGTAGGCATTATAATGTAGGTTAGGCGTAGGCCCACTGGATGGGCCTTGAATACTAACAGACTGAATCCAACCAAAAAGTAGGTGCAGTTACCTCATCTGCAGCACTGAAAGAACTATCTACCTCACATGGGGAACTTTAAAAAAAAATATTTGAAAGCTTTATCCCATCACACAAAAAGTGAAAGAAGTAGTTGTGTAAAGAATGCAAACAGAACTTAAGAGGTAACTTTCTCACCTTCACACAGGTGACCAATCACTGCGTGAAGTGGGCATGAAAATTACAAAAACTGTTGGATACAGCCCCCCTGATTCGGCTATCACAAAAGGGGTTTCAGATGCTGTTGGACAATCCAACAATGACTGTGTTTGAAGCCCCCGGAGGCACTTAGTACTTCTAAATATTCTGAAAATGAGCCTAGAACCTATCTGACACTAATCTGCTGTATAGTGGGAAATTGGGCTTATATAAAAATGACAGAGACATGATTAAAGGACATAGATGGGGGAACTGCAGAACAGATTTAATTTGAATGTGACAAATTGGAGACATTGGTGGTATTCATTCTTACATGTTTTCATTGCGGAAGTCATAACGTGGTGTAGGGTCATGGTCATTCCCATTGACATCATAACTTGCTAGGTGGTCCTAGAGAAGTGATACAGGACAATAGAAGAAATGGCAACAAATAGGTGAGGCTGAGACAATAGACTGTACAAAAAAATGTTGCAAATATTTTGAAGCCTCGAGTTTGGACGTTGCCATCTTTGTTTTTTGAAACCTGACGTTACAAGTTTTGACCACAAGGTGGAGCTGCGGAAGATGATGCAGCCAATCCAGTGTTGTTTATGGTTGCAAATTGCAATGGTGCTGCGCTAAACGCTAAAGAGGGAAAGTTGCCGACTTTCAACCTTTCTGAAGCGATTCATACAGTGGAGATTTACTGGCGGGTAAAGGCAGATGAATGTACTATGTACTATATATGTCAGTACAGAAAATAGGCAGACTTTCCCTTAAGTTACCAGCTTACGCTAGCAGTAGCTAGCTAGCTCGGTTGGCAGAACGCTGACCAAAATGTTCCAATTTACTTTGATGAAGTGAAAACACACAGTGAGAGGGTCAAAGTTTTAAGACAAACAAGGACAACACCCAAAAACAAATTCAGGTATATTACAATGTCCACAGTGCCATGGTTAGCATTGCTAAGCTTCTGTCCTGAATGACAGGTCGGTCTGTAGCCCTTCCCCTAAAGCATACCCTGCTTTATCTAGTTTAAAGTAAAAAAGAACCATCATTTTAAAAATGATGCTGTTTTGAAGAAGACTTGGCAATGTTTAGAAACAGACTTCTTTTTGGAGCCAGTGGAGTTGCACCCTGCTGGAAATGAGATAGAATGCAGGTTTTAGGCACTTCCGCATTGGCTTCACTTTTCAGACCCAGAAGCTTTGTCCATTATTTTTACAGTCTATGGCTGAGTCGGAGAAAACAGCTTACAGTTCCTGAAGCTTTTATTTCAGTTCTTGTTGTGAGGTATTGGAGGGATGAACTGGAGCCAAACATGGGTTACAAACTTAGGGCATGTGAAAATGAAATCCACAGCACGTATTTTGATTTTGAACTGTGTCCATATTTGGAGATGGTTGGATAGATAACACATACATAGTTCTGAGCCAGATCAGGGTGGTTCCTCTCGATGCCGTCATCCAATATGGTGACCACCACGTTCTTGCCGGTGTAGCCCCTCTGCCAGGCTGCCAGAATGTTCATCTCTGAGCGACAATGGCTGCTCTTATCATTGCAGTGCTGAAAAGAAAAATGAAAGACAAGCACCAAACTTCTTAATTTGTCTCGCCAAAATGGAAATGGCAGGATGAATGATGATTCAGTGCACTTTACTTACAATGTACCACATGTTGGACCATTTAGGGTCATTGAAATGAATGAAGCTTGGGTCATTTTGGACATACCTCTTGACCCTTGGTTTTACTACCTGCTGCTCAGCCCAGGCCACCTAAGGATGGAAATGGAAAGAACAGTCAGAGCCACACCGTTTTCTATGGAAGCCCACACCTATACATTAATATCAAAACCTCTTTTTGTAAAGTCAAGAACTTTTATTTCTCAAAAATAAAATACAATTTAATAATGGATTAATTAGAGAATTGGTTCATAATTGATTTCATCTATGCAAGAATACTGAAATTACTGTAATATATGTAGGCATCCTAGAATCCTTACCCTGACTTTTGCAGTTACATGAGAATACACCCACATACACACTAGAGCTGTCCATCTTCCTCTATAATACCATTCAAATTTCATTCATTATTATTGCTAATATTGGAATTATATTTAAAGGACCAATATGTAATATATGTACTGTAATAAATCCAAAAATGACACCAATGCCTCATCAGATATTAAGGAAACATGTTAAGCTGAAATAATATCTTTTCTGACAAAAATGCTGATGTCAGTATTTTTTCTTTTTGAAATTTACGTTCCGTGACGGAATTTATGTTTATGTTTTGACCTGTGTGTTGTTATCAACTGCCCAGTTTGACAGCCAGGCCTGATTGCCAGATATACCTGTAAAAACGTAAACCCAGCACACTACAGCTGTAACGTTAGTACAGCCATGAATGCAGCAAACAAACGAACGGGATCAACAGAGATAGATTATACCCAACATAAAAAATCGGCATGTTTCTAACAGTTGCTTGACCAGAGACGTTACAAACCCCAGGTTAATATTGAAGATGTATTTGAAAGACGGAGACAGCTCAGAGCCCAAAAGGACGCTGAGTTGGCTAATTTGCTCCATTTTGTCATTTCAACATTCGTGTAGCTACTCCCGTTAAATTATATAGCTAGAGTACCCGAGTTGGTTACTTGCAAAAACAATTGAGACACAACCGGTAAAGTGATCCTGACTGGTCCTGGCTAGCGCCGCCATGCTTACCCTGCTAACTGCTAATGTTACCGGAGGACCAAGCAAGCGGGCCACGGCTGTTTACAACGTGCAGCCTGTTCAGCGGCCGTAGCCGACAACGGTGAGTTATTTGAAGCCAAGAGGGGGGCTGTAAGTCGGAAAGAGAGGAACTTGAGTTTGCAGTGTGTTTAGCGATTGTTGCAAAAGTGTGTCTGTCAGTTGGGTACAGAGCTTCGCATGAGCACAGGTTTTTATGACTGTCAATATAGCCAGCCTACCGTTAGCTACTCCACTGTGCTGTGGAGTAATATCTGGCTATGTGAGACAAGTGTCTAGCATCATTGTTGGATGCTGCGTTCTCAGCCTGGCAACCAAAGTGAGCTTCGAGTCTGGGGAGGAGGGGCGGGGGAGACGACTCTCTCCAGTATTTTGAATTTGTACTGCAGTAACTATTTTAAACACTAGCTGTCAGTATTACATATTGGACATTTAATGCTCAAATTCAGCCTAATAATATTTACGGAGTGTCTATTTGAACCCCCGGTACGAATAGCCTCGGCCACACAGCTGAGCTATTCACACCCTGTGACGTAACAACAAAAACACATTGCTCGCGTGCACCGAAATCATGCTGACGTTCATCTTCCTTGACAGCAGAAACTGGCATATTAAGAAAGTTTTGTCTCTAAAGTTTATAACAATTGAATTTCTAGCAGAAAATGGATACTACAGTTGCGCTTTCTGACTTCAGTGAAAGCATACAACCGTTAGTTAGTTAGTAGGATACCTACTTTTTGCATACAGTATAGTTACCTAGCAACCGAGGCTTGAAGACACCATGTAGTAAACAGTCGTCCTCCACTCCACAGTAACTGTTAGGTGCGTGGTTAGAGCACTGAGCTGTGGTCTGCGAGTCTTGGGTTTCATTCCCCAGTGAGGACATCTTGTTTTTTTCATTTTGGATTGGATAATTTGCATGCCATTGCGCAAGTCAAGGTGGTGGGGGAAGACTCGTGAATATTCATTATGGGACTCATCCCTGAATGGCTAGTACTTGTTGCCTGCTCTGGCTGGGTTGGTTAGGTTAGTGGGATTGGTTATGGTTAGGGTATTGGACACTGCAACGATAATATTCCAAAAAGGTGTAATACATGAGTCATATGGATAACTGTGTGTAAATATATGCCAATGTAAATGCAGAGGGGTGGAAATAGCATACATTGGCAGGGCTCGAGAGTGCGACCAAATTTTGTAAGGGTGCGATTAACATTTTTCCTAGGTCGCACCGGTGCACCTCCGCGCAGCCCCGCCGCACCTCCGCGCAGCCCCGCCGCACCTCCGCGCAGCCCCGCCGCACCTCCGCGCAGCCCCGCCGCACCTCCGTTCACAGTGAGTCAGTCTCTCTCTCTCTCTCTCTCTCTCTCTCTCTCCTTTATTTTGATAGGAAAGCTGAAGACATGAAAGGGGAGAGAGGGGGGGGAATGACATGCAGTAAAGGGCCGCAGGTCGGAGTCTAACCTGGCCCGCTGCGTCGAGGAGTAAACCTCTATATATACCGACTGAGCTATCTGGGCGCCCTCTTTGTCTTTTAATCTGTTATTGTTGTTGATAACAAGTGAAGGAGCTTTCTCAGATATATATATATATATATATATATATATATATATATATATATATATATATATATATATATATATTTAAATGTATCCTATTTATTTCAGATAATTTTCATTTACATGTGTTGCAGCTGTATCTTTTCACACTGAGAAGTAAACCAGCTGTCTTTGCATTTTATTTTAATCACAACCTGTTTTCATAAAAGAGCTTGTGAAAAGTGGCTTTGACTTAAAACGGAACATTTAGCCCACTTAGTCCACTGAGATATGATTTTGAGCCCTGGACTAGTGGAAGATCTGATAAGAATCAGTGTGTGTGTGTGGGGGGGGGGGAGCAGTTTGGAGGATTTTGATGCTAGGGAGTGTGGCAAGCTGGTACTGTCATTGGTTTAGGCAAGGCTAAAGGGGAAGAAGGCCAAATTACAGGTGTTGTCCATGTGAGGGGCAGAGGACAGCAGGGGGGGGGGGGAATATAAGACTTTGAGCGATGAGATCTCAGTTCAGGGAAGCACTTTGATCTATTTTGAAATGTTTTACTTAAAGGTATAGTGGTCGCTGACAGGCAGGGCCGGATTGGGACTCATTTTCAGCCCTGGAGTTTCATGCCTTAGACCGGCCCACTTTAGTTCACGACTAAAGGCTTAATTCATATTACTTTTATCCTATTCCCTTTCAATCGTGAGCTTTGTATATTCACTATTGTTTGATTAAAAACATAATGGGTCACTAGTAACACTTGGGAATAGAAAGTTGTTATATTGTAAATAATGTGATCACTGCAAAAAAAAATGCTTTTCTTACTTAGTATTTTTGTCTCGTGTATCTAAAAGAAAATCTTACATCAAGATGCATTAACTAAACAAGTATGAAAAAACACCTCAAAATTAAGTGATTTTTGCTTAAAACAAGGCACATTATCTGCCAAAAATAATTGTTTTAGATTTAGCTTGTTTTAAGCAACAACAAAAAAACAAAATCACTTAGTTTTTCAGAAAACGACATAATTTCACTTGTCTAGTAAATGTATCTTGAATTAAGAATATTTAGATGTTTGAACTGGAAACAGGTAAGATACTAAGTAAGAAAAGCATTTTTTTCAGTGATAACGTTTTCTTATTCACACATTATGGTACATCAGCAGCTTACCTGTGTCTCAGTGAGAACATTAGTCTCTTCAGAGCTGGCTCTGTGTCTGACACTAAATGACATGTTTTACATTTATTTCTCACCACAAATATCCCCTTTTTACAAAGCTTTCAAATCAAGTCAAGTCAGTTTCATTAATGATTCATTGTTATTAATGTATAATAATCTCAGGACATGCTTCATTGAGCAGGGTTCTGGTGTGTTGGGCTCATGACTGGAGCTCGGTAACGTTACCGGGTCTCGCTGCTCGTCACTGTTAGCAGCAAACCGGACTAGAGGCGGCTGCTGCTGAACAGCTACAAGAAAAACGTTTGATACATGAACGGTGGTTTGCAGACAACGTTGTTTTGCACGGTCGCGAGCATCTTGCACTGCTCCTAACTACCTTAACGTTAGCTTACTTACCGGCCTCGTCGTCTTCATTTGTTTTTTTGAGGAAAAATGTGCTCAGCTTAGAACATTTGACTGCGTCACTTTCCAAAGCTTTCTTCTTTTTTATTCTGGCCTTTTCAGCGCCGCCTTTGCGCTTCCTGTTATCCATTTTTATCTGACTTTTTTATTTTGAGCAACTTTCAAGGTGCCGTGTCGGGGCGGGGGGGGGGGGGGGCGAAATTACGAATCCCACTATGGCAACGCCAAGACCCGCCCTGCGAAGCAGCTCGATTGGTTGGGGTTAGGCATTTCACCTCGAGTGGTTAAGTTTAGGATAGCGGATTGGTCAGGGGATAGGACCTGAACAAATCAGGTTACGTTACCTTGGACGCCTGGCCAATAGTAGTGATTGAAGGGCGGGTCTTGGCGTTGCCATAGTGGGATTCGTAATTTCACGGGGGGCAGGGAGTCAAAAAATAATCACGTCATCATTAACCTGCAGGCTGCACTCTGCGAGAAAATATTAAATAAAAAAAGAGTGGGACTGCGATAAAATAATGAATAAAAAAAGTGGGGCTGCTGTGAGTGCAGGCAGCCAGAGGGACAGCATCCATATTTCAACCCAGTGCCATGACAACAACGGCCCTCGCGGCCAAAAAAACAGACCGGCCCACCGGGAATTTTCCCAGTGCTCCCGATTAGCCAATCCGGGCCTGCTGACAGGTCAGCGAGCTGACGGCCACGGCCTCCGACCATAGACAGTATATAAAAGCCTCCGACCGCGGTCTCCCTGCTCTCAGCGATAGCTTGTTTGTTGGCCTGTAGCATGCTAACGTTAGCTATAGAGATGCTTGTCCTAAGTAGATTTCCACTTACCGGTGGCGAGTCTGACATAGTGGAAAAAGTGCAAATCTTCTTTTGGAAAGGAGGCTTGTAGAGCCATGCCGACAGCAACTTGTAAACAGAGCGTGCACGAGGAGTACTAGGCTCGTGCATGCTCTCTCGTGCACACGTTTAATAGGCGTTCCCTCTCAGGAGCAGGTAGGGTGTTGTGCATGTGCATTTTTTCAAAAAGTGGAGAGGGCAGTTCTTTTCTAAAATTCGGGAAAATCTTCCATTATACCTTTTGAAATGTTTTAGTTTGGCAGCTCAGTGAAGCACTTCAAACTTTTTTTGTTAATATTTTTATATGCAGTATGATTGTGTTTCAACTAAAAAGTATTTACCTACACCTTATTCTTGTTTAAAATCATTTACATATAAATGAATGTATATGGAGCTTGATAAAAAGGTGACCTTGAAATTGTGGCGTTAACGGCGCCGCAAGGAAAAATTTGGGTGCACCTAAATTGTGTGCTGGTGCACCTAAATAAAAAAGTTAGGCGCACCAGTGCAACCAAGGCAAAAAGTTAGTGTGGAGCCCTGATTGATATTTGTACCAGACGGGGTATTAATAGAACACATTGCTGTGTGCACTGGGGTACAAATAGCATTCATTTCTAATTGCACCAGGGGTGCAAATAGCACTTCTAATTGCACTGGGGTACGAATAGCATACACTGCTAATTGCACTGGGGTACGAATAGCATACACTGCTAATTGCACTGGGGTACGAATGGCATTCATTTCTAATTGCACCGGGGTACAAATAGCATACACTGCTAATTGTACCAGGGGTGCAAACAGCACTTCTAATTGCACCAGGGTACGAATAGCATACACTGCTAATTGTACCAAGGGTGCAAATAGCCTCACCCTAATATTATTATTATACGATGGAACTTAATTATCAGTTTACACTGAAATTAATTTTGCGTTCCCGAGCAGCTCAGCTCAATAAAAAGAAAAGTACAAAGTTGGACAACAATTACACATATGGCATATCAACAGCCATGACAAAAAAAAAAAAACATGTTTCCTGATATCCTCAGATCCAGATCTGAATTGGCAGCACACTGATTTTGGTTTAGCAACAGGATGGACTGATTTATAAAAAAGTTTTTGAGCCTGTTGTGTCTAAGCAAAGTGACACTAAATCACCTGTTAGAAGGCAAAAGTTGGTATTCATAATTTAAAACATGCATGGAGTCAGAAGAGATGCTGTTAGCAAGTCTGAGCATGCTCTTCTTGTGGGTAGTTTGAAAGGAGTGTGCAACAGGTTGACCAACGATCTTAGCACAAACTTTGAGTTGATTGAGTTTTAAGTTTTGCAGATATACATTGCCAATGGTAATATCAGCATGTGATTGTTGTTATGAATTCTGTTCCCTAGAGGCACTTCAAACATTAGCCTACATTAGCCGGAAATTCTGCCGGATCACACTCTTTCTGGCATTCTAAACTCTGGTGGATTTATGAGGACAATGGTTAACTTCTGCTCAGATCTCTGCAGGGTAAATCCAGACAGCTAGCTAGACTATCTGAAATTATTGTAGGATAAAATGTCATGTAGCCTGGGATGGCCTCGCTGTCTCCTCCTGTCTGGCATGTGTAAGATATGACGTGTTCAAATTTACTGGAGCAAGAGTGCTCCTGATAAACACTTGATAAACATTTGGAACAGAATGCACTTGCATGACATATCTTAAAGTAACAGACAATATTTAGGCCATGAGAGAAGAAGAGAATGAGAGCGATCCCAAGGCTAGCGCGCAACTTCACTATCTTCTCGGAGACAGAAAGTCTGAGGGTGATCTAACCGATTGGCGACCCATACGCAAGGACGGAAGGAGGAACCCAAAGACAAATAAAAGAATAGGGAAATGCAAAGTCCGGGGTCAGACCTGGAGAGACTTGATGGTGGTAGGGTGAGTGAAGTCTTGAAGGAGCTACTGAACAATATGCATATGATTGTATTCTTGCAATATCATTTGATCATTTTACTAAAGATATATTATATTTTAACTGAACGAATCCTGACTATTCATTTCCTGGTCTGCCATTAACGAACACGAAAAGGGTAAAGTAGTAGAAGCTGACAGAAGAGGTCAGAAAGACTCTGGCCTTTTAGAGCCAGGGTATATTTGCACGGACCCTGTTCTACAAATGATATTCTCTCCCTCGTTCCGCCTAGCTCCGCCCCACCCCGCCCCCCATTCGAGCACAGTCAGCAGCCAGACCGAAAGACAGAATGAGAATGGACGATGTGTTGGAAGTCGAATAACAAAAAAACAAAAACATTCATTTGACAACATTCTTGTCAATATCCAGCACAGACTTGAATCAAGATGGCCTAAAGTGTCATCCTCCGCCCAGACACAGGACCACTCAGAGGCCGAGTGTCAATCGAGTCGGGACTTTTCCCGGTGGGCCGGTAGGCCTAGTGTCTGTTTCGAGGCCGCGAGGGCCGGTCTGATAATAGTTATAGTCTACATTGCAAGTTCTTAACCACACCATCCGCTGCCCGCTGGTCAGCCTCTGCTCAACCTGTACAGCGGGCCGCAGCAGCCTCTTATTTCAATATGGAAAGCCAAAAAAGAAAAGGGAAAGGTGGCGCTGAGATGGTCAGACTCAAAAGAAAAAAAAGGGATTGTTGTTGCTATGCTATGTTGTTCATTCATTCACCATCCGAACATTCATCTCCCCTCTTCTCAACAAGATTTTGAATTATATTCTCGTAATTATCCAGCGTTGACATGACTGCCCCGAGTCTTCCTAAATGCCCGCCTAAACCCATCCAGACACACCCACGATAATAGCCAACCAATCGTTGGTAACTATAGGCGGTACGAGGGAGAAAATATCATTCCAGTATTGAATAATTGGAGCCCAGATGCAATTTTGTAATTTTCTAAATTTCTGATCCTCTGAATAAAAACTGTAAATTGGAAAAACGGGGTTAAAGATCCAATTTTTTAATTTGTTAAGGTGGAAAAAAATGAAATAGTGGATATTTGAACCTATTTTTCTGTTTTTCCAAATGTCCGTTTGTGTTTAGAAAATTGAACTGATAAGCGTTACACGGACCTAACAAACATGCTGAGTGCATCTCTTTCCTCATAAAACATTCACAGCAGCTGTTATTATTTTGAAAATATTTTAGATCATTCATTGTTTACATCTGTGTTTGCTAGCTTTGTAGTTTTCGTCACTGCCTTTGTTGGTGCATCACTATGCTTTTTTGTGCATATTTGCAACCAACTGTCAACCAATGGAATAGTGTTAAACCGGCGGCAGGAATTGCGTTACGTATGCACACATGCGTTTACACACATAGATTTGTTTGAAAGAAACATATGCACCTTTAATGCCGCGGTCTCGCATGATCTGCAATACTCCTTTACGCTCAAACCTCTTATGTTGTGTCCATGCGTTTCAAATCTTCAATTTTGAGCATCTCCTTACTTTCTTTTGATGGTAATATCAATGTAAACACGTTTAAGTCACTCAGTCATTTAAGTGTTAATTCCAAAAAATCTATTTCTTTATTCACTTTTCAAAATTATCATCATTACTCTAGATTAAATTCACTTGATTTTGCTTTGCTTCGGGATCCTCTCGCAGTTGCAATTATTTTCCAGCTGATGTTTGATTGGATGATGTGTGAGGAGCTCACTGCTCTCTTATACAGTATATGCTTTAATGAAGGCTTTAGTTGTAAATAAAATTCACTAAAATTGACCATTGCATGGCATTCTTCACTTTTTTAAATTAGCAGTGGAGTGGAGTGAGTCTGCAAGGAACATTTCTGTGTGGACAGACAATAAAGTTTTATCCTGTGTTAGTGTATGTATCTTATCTTATCTGTGTTGGGAAAACAACCACTGTTTTTTCATTCACCTAATACTCAGTCGAAGAGGAGCAAACCTTCTTATAACTGCACAAACATGTCCTTATCATTTAAAAGAAAACACAGATTCGTCTTTTTTAAATCAGCTATACAGCATTTCCACAACACTGTATAAAACAGTGAAATGGAAAATTACAGAAATATTTGAACTGCTGCCAGTGTAGTACTCCAACTACGTCCAGGGTTGCCAGGTCTGATGGGAAGGCTTTAGACAAGAGGAAACGCGTGATGTGACCAGATCTCCTCTGTTGTGTTGTGATTCCACTTGAAAGAAACTGATCCAGGTCTCACCTCAGGATCCATATGGATGAAGCTGTGGGGGCCCTTCAAAGAGTATGCCGCTCTGCGAACCACTCTGCTGTGGTGGAAATGGTAATGGTCCTCCAGACTTCCTATCTGACCGAACACAAACAGCAACATCAAGACAAGGACAACAACTGCACTGAAACTCAGACCATAAAACCATGGCTAAATGCTAAATATTCTATCTATCTGAGCTGCTTTTATCTAAATGGCTTTTACATTGATGTGGTCTGACTTAAACACAAAAAAACAAAAAAACAAACCTTCTTCTACAAAGCATTCTACATTCAAAACACATTTGGACCATCTGTATAAATTCTGACACTCAATAACAATGCTTTTTCTCTCTTGACTTTGCACCAAAAATGTCATCTGGATTCTCAGCACATGTGCACAGCTGGCACAACTGCAGTCATATGCTTATATCTGTCAATTATCTCTCTATCTCCTTCAACCACACATGTCTTGTGTTATTCTCTTTTACAGACTATATTCCTACTGTATCTAGTAGCCTACCACTTTCTAATAAGGCAAACTTTATAAAGCGTTAAGAACGAGCGTTAGTTTTACAAATGTTATTAAATCCTTTACTGAAGGTTTATAGATCACTTATAAGCAAAGAAGGTGATTGTGGCCATTCCTACAGGTGCAGCACAAAAAAATCCAAAGAAAAGAAGAAGCTCCTAAAGTTCTAATGTTGCCATGTTTTCACCTACAAGGTCTTTATCGAGACTGTCCTGACCCCGAAAAACACTCCCATAGGTTGTTTGTACAAGCTGCAATTACGACCTATATTTACGTTTCTGACAGAGCCCTCCAGTGGTTGAGGTAGTTATGACGGGAGCAAAGCGGGAAGTAAGGTGTGGAAGTATAAGAGCACCAAATTTCTGTATAAGGAGGCAGGTTGGGGGGTGGATGGGTCAAACAAACACAGGACTTTCACTATTCAGACATCACGTTCAGCGTATCCACGACATTCCAATTCCGGGATTGCTCCTGTGGGTCGTGCTAACAAACAACCGATATCGTTGAATAGTTTGGAGGACTTGTTGTCTTTAACAGGTTAAAATCTACATGAACATAAAACAGGCTATAAGGCAAACAAAAACTGACAGCTCTATCTACATTTAGGAGATCACATAATACCCATCATCTCAAAATGATATACTCTGCACATGAAAACCACCTCCAAAAAGGCTGCAGCTACACTGGACATGTGTAATACAGTTTTGCACTTTTATTAGACCAATTTTAGTTGAATTCCTAATTTAACACTATGCCATTTTCTATCAGGTGACATCATAATTGTAGGTGGAGCTGCTGACATTTCTTGTCTGTATTTTGTTATCAGTTATAATAAGCCATTAAAAACAGCAGGTTTAGGGCTTCCCTCTGGCATCTGTTTATAAATGCGTATGGGTTTCACACTTCTAATAAGCCACTAGGTCTTCAGATATGAATGTAAATAAGTAGTTAACAAATAGATTTTGGTCCAGAGCTGACGCAGGTTTTTCCACAGAGCAGAGAGGTGGTTCATGTCTACCTGAACTGTTTCTGAAAGATAAGTGTCCTGCTGGAGGAGGATCAACACCTGTCAGAGGGATTCTTCTCAACCTGGCGAGCTAAATGGTATTCTTTTGAATGACTTATTACTGATCTATAGAGCAGGGGTCTTCAACATTTTTTTAAGCCAAGGACCACTTAACTGAGAGAGATGGATCCGGGACCCCCCTACTACATATATTCTATGAAATGAAGTTGCATATTAAACTGGGCCTACAATAACATGTAGGGCGGCCTAAAGCCTTTACCAGTGGTGGAAGAAGTACTCAGATCCTTTGATGAAGTAAAAGTACTAATACCACACTGCGAAAATACTCTGTTACAAGTAAAAGTTTTGCAATGAAAATGTTACTTAAGTATCATCAGGAAAATGTACTTAAAGTATTAAAAGTAAAAGTACTCAATGCAGAAAAATCCTCCCATTTTAGAAACTAGAAAGGATCCAAACAGTTGTGTGTTTAATGGTCTAATCATTTCAGCTGGACTTGTAAGGCGTTATATTGTTGGGTAGTTTCATTTATAATAAAACTACATATGTTTTGTGTGCAAAAATATTAATGTGTAAAGCAACTAGTGACTAAAGCTGTCAGATGAATGTAGTGGAGTAAAAAGTACAATATTTATCTCTGAAATGTAGAGGAGTAGAAGTATAAAGTGCAGAGAAAAGACTCAAGTAAAGTACAAGTACCTCAACATTTGTACTTAAGTACAGTATTGGAGTAATTATACTTAATTACACTCCACCACTGGCTTTTACACATACCTTTTATACTAAGGTATTAAATAATACTTGTTGGCGTGATTCGTGTCTGTGGATGGATACCTTAGAGATCCCTACAGGCCAGTTAGACAGTCATGAATGTATTTAGGCAGATTTATATTTGCTAATGACATGTTAGACATTTTCACTTTTGAAAAACCTTTCAAAAAACTAACAATAATTTGGTGGCTAGGGGAGCCACCAAATTAATTGAGGGCCATTAATTGAGGGCCATTCAGCATTCAGCAGTTTTTTTTTCTTCTCTTTTTTCTTATGTTAACAGCTATTTTGTATATATTTGTTTCTCTATTTATTCTTTATTTCATATTACAGTAATGTGCAATAGGCCTATGTTTGTTTGTTTATGTGTGCACCAACCACCAAGGAAAGTAGCCTATTTAATAAATATTTTTCTGATTCTGACCCAGACCCCCTGCTATAGAGTAGGCTATTAATAAATGAATTAACTATGAATACATACGTAATAAAAATATTTTAAACATTTGTTAATCTCGTATGCTTCAATATCCAGAAGTCAATAAGTCAAACAGTTCTCCCCTGCAGTAACGTGTACACAGTTTTGAAAGCTACAGCCTCCATACAACATTTAGGCTATTACAACATTTTATGTGGGTGGACTTAATTTATTCTCAAATATGTAGCCTATAGCCTATTTTCTCAAATGTAGCTATTTTGATTATATCTAATCTTACCGAGTGTCAGATAACAGTGATCATTACAGTTACTGCATGCTGCTACGTTACAAAGTAAACATAGGACATACATGACAGGAATAACAAATCAACAGCGATAAACTGTGCTTACCTGTCCGAAGTTGATGTACCCATATTTAGCAGCGATCCTGTCCGCCTGTCCCCGGCCCCCTGGGATCCGCACTGCCCAGTGGTTGGTATAAACGCTCCCGGGTCCCGGAGCCACTGACTCACTCCTTACAACAGTTACTATAACGAGAAGCAAGAAGAAAGCCATCCTGACTCCCAAGTTGGGAAACAAAACTCGGTTGAGGAGATACAGATGGTGTCGGATCTTTGGGTCAGCTTTGGGCTTTGGGGGGGGGGGGGGGAGTCTGTTATAAGTCCATGTGGTCAGTCCCGGTAAACTCCGGTAGAAACGACCGGGGTGTGCGCGATCAGATCAGAGCTGTCAGCTGCAGCCAATGGCGCACACACACACACACACACACACACACACACACACACACACACACACACACACACACACACACACACACACACACACACACACACACACACACACACACACACACACACACACACACACATCATTAGATCAGCGCCCTGGCTCACTGCTGTTGCTGCTGCTACTGCTGTTGCTTCTACGATTACACCACACTAAATGTTGGCGCACATTGTTCTGTCTTTTGGTCGGTAATTAACGCGTGGGTCCGGTGATGGCGTGCTTTAAAACAAACACTGTCCCCTCAAATAAGTTCTCCAAACTCTGAAACTTAACGTTGGATATGTCAATCCGTTTATTTAAAATGAATAACAAAACTCATCAGACAAAAAATAGCAGTTCTCCTTTCCATCTTAAAACTTTACCACCATACCTATAGGCCTACTATGAATCCACGGTCACCCTGCTGTGTGCAACACAGCCTACCAATTAGTCCGCGTCACACGCTGGTGGCCAATGAAATGGCTCCAACACTAAACAACCGCAAATACTTATATAGCCTAAATTATATTAAAACACCTCCAAAAACTACTTTGGCAAACTTTTTTCATACTTTGGAAGCAGTGGTGGAATGTAGATAAGATCATTTACTCCAGTACGGTACTAAGGCTACAAGTCTGAGGTAGGCTATTTGTACCTTACGTGAGTCTTGAGAAATATTGTACTTTTTACTCCATCTCACAGCTTTAGTTACTTTACACATAATCATTTCGCACACAAAACACATGTAGTTTATAAGATACAGTGTGTTGTTATGAATAATCTAGCCAACAACATCACCGCCTACAAGTCCAGCTGAAATGATGAGACCATTAAACACACAACTGTTTGGATCCTTTCCAGTTTCTAAAATGTGAGGGGTTTTCTGCATTGTGTATTTTTACTTTTATTACCGGTACTTCATTTTCTTGATGATACATACATACTTTTACTTAAGTAACATTCATGCAGGACTTTTACTTGTAACAGAGTATTTTTACAGTGTCGCATTAGTACTTTTACTTAAGTAAAGGATCTGAATACTTCCTCCACCACTGTTTGGAAGGTGTTTAACTAAGGTGACAACAATAATTAATCCAAAAGTGAACAGTTTTGTTATTTAATTAAAAACAAATTTCAAGATGCCCTGCACTAATGTCTGAGGATGTGTGAATACACTCAGCTACTGATAATCATTTGTGTTTCATCACCACAGTGACACAACAACAAGCAGAACACATTTCTGACTAGGGAACTTCTTGCCCACACATTTACATAAATATTACATTAGAAAATTACAAATGCATAGAAAAACGACCCACCATGAATCAACCTAAATATTAAACCTATTATAACTTGGGAGGTGCACGATCACGGAAGGCTTGTATCATGTGGACGCGCCGACTGTGTGGTTGTCGTTACTTAGAATTCCTCATGGGGGAGACAGAAACTAGGCACTATAGCTTTAAATGATTTAAACTGAATAAACTATGCAACATAGGTATGACCCATCATATTTCTAATTTGCTGGTGCCCTCTAGGTCCCAAGTAGCTGCTGGGTATCAGCTGGCTGTGATTACTAGCCTAGAAATCTAGACGCACCCTAGCGGCCGTAAATTTAATTTGCAGCCAGGGGGTCTAGGAACTCTCTGTTGGCTTGCGAGCTGGAAAAACCAAACTCTGGTCAGGCCAATCACATCGTGTATGTCGGTGGGCGGGCTTATGGCTGCTGCTGCTGCTGCTGCTGCTGCTGCTGCTGCTGCTGCTGCTGCTGCTGCTGCTGCTGCTGCTGCTGCTGCTGCTGGAAGACTTGGAGTTAAGCTTTTCTTTGAGAAAAGAACAAAGAACAGTACTGAAGTAATTCTTTAAAAAGGAAGATGTGTTCAGAGTTGTTTTGCCGACCGGGTACGGCAAAAGTTTAATCTATCAACTAGCTCCGCCACCTTCTTCATTCGTTGCTCTGCCTGGTTGCGTGCAGAGGGAATTTGAAAGACAACCGTTTATCCCACCCCTCGGATTGAGCCCTGTCAATGGTGTGTTCCCAGACCCAGCATCTTGATGTGGGTCTGGCTTGTCAGGCCATGTGATTACAGTATTTACCACAAATCTCCAATGTCCAGGTCCATCTGTCTGTCTGTCTGTGTCTGTCTGTCGGTCTGTTGGTCCACCGCTTTGGTTCAGACTGAAATATCTCAACAACTGTTGCATGGATTGCCATTCAATTTGGTTTCATTTTGTTTCAGATATGAATAGTATTACCATTTTTTGTGATTTGTTTAATCTAGAGCCATCATCAGATTGATATTGTAATTTGCCCCAAACTTTGGTTTATGACCAAATATCTGCAAAACTAATGACATTCCCATCAGCCTCAGCTGTACTCTGTGTTTAGTGCTAATTAGCAAATATTAGCATGCTAAGCTAAGATATGAGCAAGTATTTACAGTAAAACATTGGAAAGGAAAACATACATTAATTTATTCACGTTAGCATGCTGCTGTTAGCCTTCATAAAGCACAGCTGTCCCTAAGTACTGACTCACAGAGCTGCTGGCATGTGTAGACTCTTAGGGTGCTTTCACACCTATCTTGTTTGGCCCCAGACTTTCGGACTTTTCAGTTTGATCCGAACCAAAATTACAGGTGTGAAACCTTCCCCAGTCCACAGTTAGGACCAAACAGACGAAATTTGGTCCGACAAAAAGAGGTGGTCTCGGTCCGGATCAAACTGAACCATGGTCTGATTGGTTTGTAGTGTGAAAGCATTAATGAATGGTCCGGACTTTCGGACCAAATACAGGACATTCTCGCAGGCTATCGTCAAGTTATAAGAGTAGGAAAAAGGAAAACATCCCAGTGTATGGTATCTTTAAAAAACTGATGACCTTATGTCCATGCTGGTTAGTGGAATAGGCAATTGTTCTGGTCTCTGCACCTAGTGCTCCACAGCCTTTGGAGCTCCATTTGGAGGATTTTTTTAAGTCAACATCATGACTGTCTGATGTGAACAGGTCCCTATTAGAGGGTACAGTATCAAGACCAAATTGTGCTTTTAGACACTTTTACAGTTATTCATCAGACTCAATGGTTGTGTCCCAACTGCTTCTCCATATACAAGCAGAGGCAACTGTTTCTAAAATGTTTCATTACACTTGCATGTCTCTGTGTGTTGGGGGGATTTTAGTTCTCTGAAGCTAGTACAAACATAGGATTTGGCAGCTGTTTGGCTGGCAGAGGCCCTGCTGAGCTGGCAGACTGGCAGGGTTGTGTTTGAAGTTCTCAGGTTGGGTAGACTATGTGTCACTGACCAATGAATCACCTATTTCTACAAACAGACCAATGTTTTTAAGGACTGTTGGACCAATGTGAACAAATATTGCGCATGGATTCATCACTGAATGTTCAGATTTCATGACACTTCATGTACTATAGTTACTACTCTTCATGTAGTGACTGTAGTCACATTGAAAATACTGACTGCTCAGAAAAGCCACTGGTATTGTTTTTACACCGCTGCCATCTAGTGAAGAATACACATAGAGACAGAATGAGAGAACAGTCCAACAGTATTAGGTTATTTATAAAAACTAATTTGTGGCCCTGGTTGCTCACCTGGTTGAGTGTGTGTCCCTTCCTGTGTACAGTTGGCCTATCAATTAAAAAGGCAAAAACATATATATATATATATATATATATATATATATATATATATATACTCACAAAGTCTCCATCCCTAACAGGAAGCAGTGGTGGTACCAGCAACATTGCTCAACAATAAATAAACACAATACTTTCCTTAGAAAGATTACCAACCTGGTTAATAATTCCAGCTCCAATTGTGTGATATACATGTAGGACATACATCTGTATGTAATACATATTCCAATTCCATTTTCTACTACTACTTTAAAACATTCTCTATCCACTACACAGCACTTAAAGAAAACTCACTTTTACAGCTAGTTCACTGTTTCAATAATTATTTCCTTCTTCCAAAACAGCCAGGAGTCGAGTTTTCATTATACCTAAATTATGATTCGTGTGATAACTGCATGCCAAATTAATCAGAGCACACAAGGCCAAATGGCCTTTCTAAGGTATCACATTGCAAAGGCTCTTTTTAAAATCACAGTGATGGTGAGATGAATATTAGTATTCTAAAACTGGAAAGTGGCAACGGTTTAAAGCTTTAGTGCATAACGTTTAGAATTTTTTTAATTCAAGTCATTACCAAATGAGTTGCTACAAAGCTAATTAAGACCATGCACGGTCACGGAAGGCTTGTTTCATGTGGAGGCGCCGACAGTTTTGTTGTCATTACTTAGAATTCCTCATGGGGCAGACAGAAACTACGCACTATATCTTTAACCGGCAGAGGGCAGTGAAAAAAATGAAGAGGGTATACTTGTTCAGAAGGGCAGATTATCTTCTGTCTCCCAGTATTAAAGTGGATCTCCGAACGTCCATATTTGGTTCAAACTATCAAATTACAATCACCATTATATGTCTTCCAAGCAATCATTATTACTCTTAAAGAACCAAAATGATCCATTTCTGATAGTGTAACCCAAAGTCAAGGTAGTCTTTGTTATCCCTGAGGGGTAATTTGTGATCCAGCCAGCAACCAGCACATACAATCATTACAAAACAACAACAGTAAAGTAAGGATTAACCATTAAGTGCATGTATAGCAACAATAACATCCAAGCAATAAAAACTCTCACTTTAATATAAATTGGGGAGATCGGTCAAAGTAGTGCCTGCAATTTTGTACAAAACACAAGAGGCTTTATTGTCATTGTTGCACTACTGTTTGGCAGGATCACAATAAAATTGCATTGGTAATCCCTGAAAATTGAATTAAAATTTCAACACAACAAAACAAACACACAACATGGAAGACACTGTACTTTAAGGGATCCCGTATTCCCCTAAATGAGTCTTTGTTTCATATGTCATTTTTATAATGCCATCTCCTTAATCCATTTACCAACAGGTGTCGATGATTTACTTTTACTTGATTGCAAAATACACATATTAATGAGCACAAATTGACCCATTTATATATAAATGTGTACGGTATAAATTTGTAATAAACATTCTAGGTTCAAAGGGGAGGTGTACTAAAACCAACAGTCCAACAGCATGATGAACCTCTCCAGAAATTCCTTACCAACCTACATTTCCACCAGGAGTGTTTATTTGATATCATTCAAATCATTTAGTATCAGGGCTATACCTGTGGATCTACTGTATGTCTGTGGCCAACTGTGGTGAGAAGAATCAACACAATGCATTTGTAATTTCACCCAAATCCAGCCCCTTGTGAAGCAGCAGTGTTGGGGAATCTTTTTTGACTTGCTGACCGGTCACAGTAGGGGGTGCTGTCCTCTACCTTATCTGTCTCCAGCTGGGACTGCCAAGTACAGTAGCTAAATGTGTGGAGTCATATAAATTTTATCCTATAAAGTGATGAACATTTGGTTATAAATTTAGCTTTACACTTTGTGTCACAGATGTTTAAAGCTATAGTGCGCGACTATTTTATATGATTGAATGTCCGTTACATTCAAGCCATTGCCAAATGAGTTGATACAAAGCTAATTAAGCCTATCAGCTCCACAAAACTCTCTCTGTATTTCTCAGTATGGCTATTTTTACTAAATGGTGTAGTCCGACGACTCTCGAGTGATGCGTTTTACGTCACTGACTGCTGAGAAAGGAAACAGCAGCGTTCCACTAAGGAGAAGAAGAGGACTGATGCAACAGGTTAAGGCAGGGCTGAAAACCCAAAGAAGTGCCTACGAAATGTTTCAGTCAGTGATTGTGCTTCTAAGAGAAGACCTACATGATCAGTAGGAGGACTAAAATCCCAAAAAGAAAATGACCAATGGACCGACCGCATTTCTGTTGCATCAAAACATCAAGATAATTACCTCTTCTGAAAAGTCCATCATGTTTTTTTTTTAAATCCTTTGTGTCTTTCTTGATTTGACGAAATAAATGCTACTAGCAACTGCGTGGAGGAGGGGTGGTGGTGCACGATCACGGAAATCTAGAAGTCTAGCGTCAAGTGAATTCATTGTGGCGACACAAACTACGCACTATAGCTTTGATATACATCTCAGAAAGCCCCATTTGCAAAGCAAGCGTCATGATTCGTCATTAATGTAATTTGCAACCTGTGCTTCTCCCTTTATGACAAGTCAAACTGCCTGTTGTGAATAATGCCTACTACTTTATCTCAGCTGCACAGTAGAAGAATAGAATTCGCCTCAGCCCATGATAATAAAGTAAATGTGATTAAAATGTTCTCATGTGTGCACTTACTGTAACACCTGACTGTGAAACGTGATCTATAATCAGCTCAGTTTTACTCTGTAGTTACTGTCACAGAGAAAAAAGATTTCACTCTCTGTTGATGTAGTAGATTGCTGCTTTGCTTTTCTAGATTCTCATTTTGTTTCATCCAAATATATTTCATAGCCACTTGACAGGTTATCATATGTGTAACCTCAGTATCTACCTCAATATCAAATACTGTTGCTCAGATGTTTAAAAGTTGTAGAATGCTACTTTTATTTTGACTTCAATTGATAGTTGGAGATGAAGGTGGAAATATGATTATAGATTAAATGAAATGGCTTTTCTGTAAAATCAGTACATAAAAAAGTGAAGTGAAAATTCCCAGGAAGCAGTTTTAAAAATGTTTCCATTCTGCAAATAATGGCATTTCCTTCTTATAAATTGTTCTGTGTCACACTTCAAATGTAGCTCCCTCCCAGTCACCTCTTGAAAATGGGTTGGTCTTAAAAGCGAACTTACTTTGGAAACTCCCACTGCGTCACAGAGAAAAGGCTTTAAGTACTTCAACACAGCAGCTTGTCTCCTCAGAAAGACAAGACAAACTATCAGAGAAAAACACTGACAACAGTTGTTGACTTGTTAACTAGAAACAAAGACACCATGGCGAACCAGCTCATGTTTACTCAGGATAACCGGGACCGGATCCACGCTGTGGAGAACTCATTTGGGCCGAAGGGGAAGCCCTTGTCCAAGCCGGGTCGGGTTCTGATCGGAGAGGGCCGGCTGATGAAGCTGAGCCGCCGGGGGCCGCAGCCTAAAGTCTTCTTCCTCTTCAACGATGTGCTGGTGTACGGCAGCATCATTCTGAACGGCTGTTGGAACAAAAAACAGAAGATCATTCCTCTAGGTGAGCAACTCATCTGCTTCTCCTCAACACTAGAGAAAAACTCCCCTGAGGAGGAAGATTAGGCTTGATTGTTCCATTATTTTTAGGGTTTTGAAATGCTTTGACAGTTAAAAGTGAACCTCAGACGCACAGAGTAAAAGGTGAAGAATGAGAACAAAGGGCCAAAACATTCAGAAGCAACAGGTTTACACTGCGAGCCAATTGGTGGCCGCTCTGATTGGCCTACATCTCTGCAGCTACAGGCAGTGACAATGTTTAGATGACATTTTGAAACAAGGGATGGCTGTAACTGCTGGCTCACATGCTTGGTGGCCATCTGATAATGTCCCTTTGTTACCTTGTCTTAAACTATTCTTTCATCATTTCAGAGGACATCCAGCTGGAGGACTTGGAGGACAGCGTGACAATGAGGAACCAATGGTTGATCCGCACACCACGCAAGTCCTTCTACGTGGCAGCCGTCTCAGACGAGGAGAAGCAAGCCTGGATGGAACACATCGAGGACTGGCGGTCCAGACTGCTGCAGAGCGGTGGCTGCAGGCCCAGCTCCACCTTCGCCGTCACCTGGATCCCCGACCATGCCTCTGCGGTCTGCATGCGCTGCTCCGACAAGTTCACCATGGCCCAGCGGCGACACCACTGCCGGAAATGCGGTTTCGTGGTCTGCGGTGCGTGCTCCAAGAAGCGAGCAGTAATCCAACACATTCACCCGACTAAGTGGTTGAGGGTCTGCACCATGTGTCACTCGAGTCTTTCCACGACGGACGCAAAAAACCAAGAGATGTCTCGTCAGAGGGGAAACAGCACAGAGAAGATGGGCTCAGATGAAGATGAAGTGGAGGGATCCAGTGAGGAAGAGGGGGCAGAGGAGCAGATGGAGGACCATGACCCCAGCAGGTGGATGGAGACCCTGATGGACTCCTGGTCCCCATATGTCTACCTCAAACCAGACCATGTGAGGCCCCAAACATGAAGCGCAGCTTCATGTGCTGCAGCCACTCAGAAAGCACCCAGTGTTGGACTTTCTTTAACATGGACACAACACTGATGCAGCTTTGTGCTGTCGGTCATGAACATAACAAGACAATAATGTATTAAGTTAAACTATTTTGTACATACTGTATTTATTGATGTGAATAATTTGTCTGTTCACATTGTGCTGTTTGTTTGTGGGAACACTGTCACTGTGAAGTCGTCCTTGATTTGATAATGTGGTCAGAGGATTTGGAGGAGAACACTAGAGCTAGAGATTTTAATGTAAGACTACCTCCTGTGGAAAGGACATCCTGGGCTTTCTAGTGATGTCACACACATGGGGGTGTGGCCAACAGAACAAAAATCTTTTAATGGCAGTAAGGGAGATAAGTGATGACTTTATATTATGTAAATGTACTGTGCTGTTCATTTTGTGGAAAAGATTGACCCGATGTCAACTACAAGTGTTATGTTATTTGAATATAACATGCAATATTATGTGTATTAGTTTCTTACATTACAAAAATGTTTTTTTCTTTGTTTGTTTTTAATTAACCTTTTTCTTCCGGGTGTCAGGAGGATATGTCAGTGTTTGTGAACATGAGAGCATTTGGACTTAAAATGTGCCTCACATTTGTCTTTGGAATGAAGTATGAAAAATAAAGCACGTAGAAAACAAAACATTTGCCTGTGATGATTTGAATGTTATCAGCCGATGTAGGGACATTTTGGAAAGGCAGTTACCAGTGTTAGTGTTCTCTTTTGCTGGAATAATGCTACTGCACTATTCAGCACATGTCGGGCTTTGTAGTGAGGAGGAAGATTAGGCTTGATTGTTCCATTATTTTTAGGGTTTTGAAATGCTTTGACAGTTAAAAGTGAACCTCAGACGCACAGAGTAAAAGGTGAAGAATGAGAACAAAGGGCCAAAACATTCAGAAGCAACAGGTTTACACTGCGAGCCAATTGGTGGCCGCTCTGATTGGCCTACAGAACAAAAATCTTTTAATGGCAGTAAGGGAGATAAGTGATGACTTTATATTATGTAAATGTACTGTGCTGTTCATTTTGTGGAAAAGATTGACCCGATGTCAACTACAAGTGTTATGTTATTTGAATATAACGTGCAATATTATGTGTATTAGTTTCTTACATTACAAAAATGTTTTTTTCTTTGTTTGTTTTTAATTAACCTTTTTCTTCCGGGTGTCAGGAGGATATGTCAGTGTTTGTGAACATGAGAGCATTTGGACTTAAAATGTGCCTCACATTTGTCTTTGGAATGAAGTATGAAAAATAAAGCACGTAGAAAACAAAACATTTGCCTGTGAGGATTTGAATGTTATCAGCCGATTCATACACTGTGGCCGAGGCTACCGTACAAGATGCCACCTGCTCATCAGATAAACATTCAACATTCACATTTATACTCCGATGCGCGGTTCAGTGTCTTGCACAAGGACACTTCGATATGGGACTGCAGGGCCGGTGATCGAACCACCAACCTTCAGAGCAACCGCTCTACCACTGAGCCACAGCCACTTTAGCAAATCAACTGAAGAACTATACAGTCTGTCATTTAGTTCATGCCGTTCGTTACTATCTTTTTAAGCTGCCATTTTTGCTACTTTTATTTCTCTATCTTTTTATTTTATTGCCTTTTTTATTTTATTCATATTAACGTATTTATCTTATGTATGTTGTCTTTTCTCTATTGTGTTTTGTTTAAATGTCATACTGTAAAGCACTTTGCGCTGCATTTTATGTATTAAAACAAACAAGTTAATATTATTAAGTCATTTGTTTTGCCATTATAACGCATTCCTTTTTCCCTTTGTTTTGTCCCCTGTCTGGATATTGCTTTGTATGCTTCCTAACTGCTAATTGGCTTTGCTAACAGTACCAAACAAAGTCCATACAAGTCCAGATGTGTACACTGCAGTGTATGTCCACAGTGGCTGCAGTAATACATGGCAGCATTACTGATAATAAGTACTACAGGGCCATGTATTGATGTGTATTACAGCTATAGTAAGGACTAAGCTTAGTGAGGATCCATGTTGTGTATTAATGATTAGTCAATACTGGATTGATAATGATATCCTGTTGTTGTGAGGCTTTCTCATCATTATAAGTGATACTGAGTGTTAATTTGTTTTCATGATTGATCAGGCTAATGTGTGTTAACATTAACATATTGCAAACAACATGCACTTATCTGTGTCTCTGTGCAGTGCTGAGCTGGCAGTGCGTGGGTTTGTCACCAACCGAGAAAGAGGTGTGTGGTGGTTTACAGGTATGGTCATCATAACAGACTGGTATTTTCCCTGAGCTAGAAGTGAAAAAAGTCCCTAGGCTGCGTAAACATTGCACAACCTTCGACACACTTCTGTATTCTTCCATACAGCAGATGCGATTGTTCCACTTTGAAAAAAAACTATTGTATTGTATAACAGGCTTTTATCACAAGCGGGAAAAGCCGTGACACTGAGCCATGGCTTTGACAGTAGTGTCAAACCTGTTTGACTTACCTGCCTCTGGCAAGGTGGCTGCACAGAACAAGGAAATGTTGAAGTGTTTCTGGAAGACACCCGCGAGCAGAGTACAGCCTGACCTGCACAGAGAGTGGCAATGTAATCTCAAACAAGATTAATTTGTTCTCTTGTGAAGACATGTAAACATACTATTAGGCACTATTGTTTTTTTAGAATATCCCATTGTGAAGCACTAAGAAAGGTAGACATGGCTTAATCATGTCATAAGACAATTATGTTGAATTAAATAAAAAAAAAAACATGTGGCCCATGAACAAACCTGAAGTTGGGTTATAGTGCAGATGGCTCAGATGTAAAGGGGCTTAAAGGGGTAACTTTGTCTTTTTTTTTCAACCTGGACCATGTTTTTTTTTTACCATGTTTGTTTGTGTCTAAGTGACTGATGGGAACAATTGGTCCAGTATTAAGCAAGACTGCTGCAGTCAAGCTGCACTGTAATGATAATGGGAAATTGCGCACCTTCAATTTATATCCACAAAAACTGCTGTTTTTGCCACTGACAGGTTCAGATTATTATTCTAAGTGTCTGACAACATTATGGAAAGGATCCCTACAGAGTTAGACTTTTTTGTCAAAGAGTAAAATCCTATTTTTTTAAACATAAAAACAGCCCTGAAATCGCTATCGCCAAACCCACCAGACTCCATCTAAAAATAATAGTAATTTTGTGATCGTAAGCACACTTTATTCAAGGTCAACAGAAGCAAAATAAAACTGTCAAAAGCCGTTGTGGTTTGTGTTTCCACTGTTCCAACAATCACCACTCTGGTTTGGTTGAAATTAATCTCGCTTTGCCAGACCCTCCACCAAAGCGCTCTGAAGGAGGGTCTGTCTACTCCACATAGCATTCAGGGATGGGCGGAAAACGTTCTGGTTTAATGGCATTTCTTTAAACCAATATACCCTGCAGAGATCTGAGGAGCAGTTTACCATAGTCCTCATTAATGCACCAAATTTACAATTCCAACACAAAGAAAGCAGAAGGAAACGGAAAATACATGCATCCAGCAGAATTTCCTGCGGTACCAGAGCAAACGTCAAGAATATAGACTAGGTTGAAATAAACCCTTAATTCACCCATTTACCTGTAAAAATATGCTGGCTATATACATGCTGAAAGTACTGTTTATGTAAATGGAGTCTAGCGAGTTTGGCAATGGTGATTTCCGAGCTGATTCTGGTTAAACAAAAATGATCTTACTCTTTAACAAAAAAAAACAGCACATTTAGTGGATGAAAATAAACAATGCACATTTACTCTATAGAGTTACATTGCAGTCCGGTTAGCCAATTTCAAATATTTAAACACCAATGCATGGGAAGATAGGTCCAGGTTGAAAAATACAGAAATTACCCTTTAAAATGTGTTGGAAACCCTACAACAACAGTATACTGTATAGAGTAGTTTGTATTTGCTGGTTTGTTGTTGTTTCCTGAAGCGAACAGAGTTTGAGAATGGCAACACACAGAGAGTGGAAGACAAGGAACATGTATTTACGTTGATCCAGACTAATGCATCAATAATAGCTCTCCAATGCTTCAATGCTATGAAAGAGGGCATTTTTCATAATGAGTACTTAACTTTTGATGGCTGATAGTATTTCTGTACATCAGTAAAATTTTGGATGCAAGGCTTTTACTTTTAACAGAGCAACTTATATCTGAATACTATCCCACCACTGCAAAAACATTCAAAACGTCAACATAGAGTGTTTATAAGAAACTGCAGAGGAAAAGGTCATCATCACTTAGTGTTAACCACTAAGGCTTCAGATAAACGAGAAGGAAGGAAAATGTGTGTTAATCTATCACACTCGAAATCTTGTGGTTGACTTCTACAGTACAATAGTTCCTCTTTATTCAAACTGCATGGTTTTCTAAGAAATAGAAGCCAGACATCAACCTTTCTCCAGCAATATACCTAGTTTACATAATTTCATCAGACGAGACAAGACTAAATATGTTCATTAGGTGACAATATTAACACTAAATGCACCAAAACTTCCCTCCCACCTATGTTTTGCTTGCTTCTAGTTGGGGTTATTAAAGTGAGACAGGGGCTGCATTGACTTTTACGCTCGCTCTACCACACACTCCCCACGCTCACACGCATACCGGCCCTGCTATTAAATTCTCTTAAAGAGATCTTTTTTGCATTGCCTTCCACCTTTTCTCCCCCCTCTCTCTCAAGCAACACACTCACATTTGTGAGTCCAATGTGAGTCCATCTCTGTGCGGTTCTGGTGGTTGATTAAACGTACAATATCTAATTTTCAGCCGCTAGGGGTCTCTCAATCTAAACAATGGATAGTTTTTGATGACTTTTGATGACAATGTGAAGTTGCGTGGAGTTAAGTGCTGGCCGGGCTGGCTGGGGGCTAACATTAACTAGGCTATATGTCCCGGGGCTGCTGTCAGCTCTCATCCCGACTGAAGTCTCTTAGCGCCGCGGGAG
This sequence comes from Gymnocephalus cernua, assembly GCA_023631565.1. Lineage (NCBI taxonomy): Eukaryota > Metazoa > Chordata > Actinopteri > Perciformes > Percidae > Gymnocephalus > Gymnocephalus cernua. Next base: position 35,158,836 of record CM042426.1, on the reverse strand, counting down.
TGAGGCAGACAGAGTGTGCTAGCTGGCTAAATAACCATTAGATTAGTCGTCTATCTATACAGCTAGCGTTACCGATGAACTTATTTGTGGGTTAACCCAGTGCTGTTAACCGTGGTCAAAACAATCAGACTAAAAATAACTTTACGAGCTTGTTGAACAATGTGTAACCTTATGTTACCCACCAAGCACTAGCAATACTTGTCAACCAGCACATTAAGCTGGATCGAAATCAATCAATATCAATAAATAAGGTCTCTGCTGTATAACTGTGTTGCAAAGTGGCATGTAATCAATGAAGAAAAAACAGTATTAAGGTTACTGAGTATAACTCTTTCTGTGACGTATGATTTACAATTACTCTTGAACGTATCATCTGGGTGCCCATTTTTTGACGGAGGCACGGAAGTTAGAGGAACCAGAGGGGTCAAAGGTTACATGACGCCACTGCGACTAAAAAAATTAAAAAAATAATTAGAGATTTCTCTGGGTTTGAAAATTGTTGAAAACATCTGGGATAGTGTAAGTACACAACCCTACAACATTTCTCAAATATCAATTTTAGACACTTTAATTCAGAAATATTACATATTGTACCTTTAACGCAGTGTTTTGCTGATTGGCTCTCATTATGGGCCAGATGGATGGCAATGGGTCAAGCTGCGGAGCAGAGTTCAGTTCCCGAGGGAACCAAGAGACTTTCACCCAGGAAATGCTTGTTCCCTGGGAGTGTTTTGATCTAAACCATAATCTTTTTCCAAAACTTAACTAGTCCTTGCCTAAACTTAATTGTTGTTGCCGCATGATGCTCACTTTTTGACGCCTAAACTTAATTGTAATGTCCGCCGTAACAACCGGCAGCTCGCGGTGCCCCTTACCTGGCTCAAAGTCACCTTTTATCAGGTAAACTCAACTAGCAACTGCCGCTGATACGCCGACATCTCAAGGAGCTCTGTAGCTGCCATCACATGACCAGCCGTCGGCGGCCTAGTTTACAGATACTACGTTTACGAGAATATTTTGATTAGTTGATGGAAGTAATTACACATGAATGAGCACATATTTGTGAAAGAACAAAGGGGCACAAAGGTTTTAAATGTGAATGATTTATTGACAGTGGAGTCATAGACAGCTTAACTAGCTGTCCTCATTAATGAGAGCACGCTACATTAATGTGCACATAGCACTGGCACACACAGATTTTTGGCTTCACACAATGTAGGCTACCAGATATAAACCTGAACGTCTGGATTCTGCGGTGTTATTAATCTGAGCCGAGTGTGTAACAATTTTGTATGTATGTTTGTGTGTAACCAAATTTCGCTGTAAAATGAATTGTCTCAGAAATAATTGTGATTAACAATATAATTGTCTCTTTCAGTCACATTTAAAAATATTTTATTATGTACTACTTTTTCAGCACGTTAAAGTTTTGAATTACACTAACATGACATGCATAGCACAATTATTTAAACTGACACTCAGAGAGCAAAACCTCTTCTCAAGTCTCCAAAAGTCTAAACACATTTTCTGCTTTACACACATTTTGAAAAAAATGGCACTTTTTAAATGCACTGAACATGGTTCTCCGCATAAGACACAACACTCTGACATAAAGTCACATGTTTGCCATTTCAAAACACTGCCATTCAAAATGACATTACATGAGCTAATTGGCAAACATATGTGCCTCCCGGCCAAACACCTCAATGGTTAATTGTTACCACTTCAATCAGGAAGTAAGCACTATAGAAAGACCACAGGTGAGCACCTTTTTTTTACAGTTTACTGTTTTTTTGTGAGAATATTTTTGGTCAGGCCAAAGTAAATATATCTGCTGTGCATATGTTGCACCCACTTGTTTGGTGAAAAATAAAAAAATGTTTCAACAGCATGTGTGTGTATCTGCAAATATTTCTGTGCATGTGAACAATCTGAAGAATGTTCTACAATTTGAACTATTTTAGTATTATGGCAAAGCATACTAAAGATGAGAGTGCTTTTCATTATGCCCAACAGTGTGTAGTTCGTTAGACAAACAATTGGTAATATGAAAGAAGTGTTTGCCAGTTTGATTTTGATAATGCTATATGTAGCTTTGGTTGCAGTGCTTCATTTTGCAGGGTATATGAGGTATTTTGCAATTTGGGTGTGTGGTTTTGTGAATTGTGTTAAGTATTTTGATAAAACTGGCCTAGTTTACAAAACTGTGTTTCAGCATTTGGAAAAAACTGTAAACTCCAGCACATGCCTCTTGGTTATATTACTGTTATGTGACCCAGTTAATGTAGTACACAGCACACAACACACACAGCCTATAATGTAAACCACACCTCTTTATTATCATCAATTAAAAAAATCTAAAATGAACATAAAATTGACAATAGAACTTTTATCCTTATCAATAAAAAACAAAGCATTGATCATTTTTAGTATAAAAAATAGTCATCACTATTGACAAAACTATGTGGCAAAATAGTCATCACTGCTACTAGTGATGGCCAAATGAAGCTTCGTGAACAATTTTCTCTTTTTTTCTGAGCCCACTAGATGGGCCTCTCTCTTCAACAAAGGGTTGAAAACACACTGAATTGGGGCGTCCTCTAGCTCACCCAGTAAGAGCATTCGCCCCATGTAGTATGTATGAGTCGTTTGCATCGCCGTGGGTTTGAATCCGACCTGCTGCCCTTCGCTGCGTGTCATCCACCATCTCTCTCCCCCTTTCCTGTCTATCCACTGTCCCTCTAGAATAAAGGGAAAAGCCACAAAATATAATCTTTAAAAAAACACACTGAATTGCCATTCCTTTAACCTTTTTCTTTGAACAGAGAGCGCCATCAAGTGAGCTCAGAAAAATAAAGACAATGGTTCACGAAGCTTTATTTGACCATCACCAACTTGTGTTTTTTCTTGTCATTTGTTTTGCTATGAACTTGTGTAGGGACAAGTGCCAACAACTAACAAAATGCATAGCTTTAGCTTTAGCTCAACGCTCCGGCCAATAGTCTATTTTATTAATATAATTTGGCATATCCAAACAAAATAAAATATGACCATCAACAGCCATAACCCTTAGGACCTTAGCTAATGTTAGCAATTAATTGCGGTTAAACAAATTTAGTGTTCTCCTCCAAATCCTCTGACCACATTATCAGAGCAAATCAAGGACGACTTCACAGCTACAGTGTTCCCACAAACAAACAGCACAATGTGAACAGACACATTATTCACGTCAATAAATACAGTATGTACAAAATAGTTTAACTTAATACATTATTGTCTTGTTATGTTCATGACCGACAGCACAAAGCTGCATCAGTATTGTGTCCATGTTAAAGAAAGTCCAACACTGGGTGCTTTCTGAGTGGCTGCAGCACATGAAGGTGTGCTTCATGTTTGGGGCCTCACATGGTCTGGTTTGAGGTAGACATATGGGGACCAGGAGTCCATCAGGGTCTCCATCCACCTGCTGGGGTCATGGTCCTCCATCTGCTCCTCTGCCCCCTCTTCCTCACTGGATCTCTCCACTTCATCTTCATCCGAGCCCATCTTCTCTGTGCTGTTTCCCCTCTGACGAGACATCTCTTGGTTTTTTGTGTCCGTCGTGGAAAGACTCGAGTGACACACGGTGCAGACCCTCAACCACTTAGTCGGGTGAATGTGTTGGATTACTGCTCGCTTCTTGGAGCACGCATCGCAGACCACGAAACCGCATTTCCGGCAGTGGTGTCGCCGCTGGGCCATGGTGAACTTGTCGGAGCAGCGCATGCAGACCGCAGAGGCATGGTCGGGGATCCAGGTGACGGCGAAGGTGGAGCTGGGCCTGCAGCCACCGCTCTGCAGCAGTCTGGACCGCCAGTCCTCGATGTGTTCCATCCAGGCTTGCTTCTCCTCGTCTGAGACGGCTGCCACGTAGAAGGACTTGCGTGGTGTGCGGATCAACCATTGGTTCCTCATTGTCACGCTGTCCTCCAAGTCCTCCAGCTGGATGTCCTCTGAAATGATGAAAGAATAGTTTAAGACAAGGTAACAAAGGGACATTATCAGATGGCCACCAAGCATGTGAGCCAGCAACTACAGCCATCCCTTGTTTCAAAATGTCATCTAAACATTGTCACTGCCTGTAGCTGCAGAGATGTAGGCCAATCAGAGCGGCCACCAATTGGCTCGCAGTGTAAACCTGTTGCTTCTGAATGTTTTGGCCCTTTGTTCTCATTCTTCACCTTTTACTCTGTGAGTCTGAGGTTCACTTTTAACTGTCAAAGCATTTCAAAACCCTAAAAATAATGGAACAATCAAGCCTAATCTTCCTCCTCAGGGGAGTTTTTCTCTAGTGTTGAGGAGAAGCAGATGAGTTGCTCACCTAGAGGAATGATCTTCTGTTTTTTGTTCCAACAGCCGTCCAGAATGATGCTGCCGTACACCAGCACATCGTTGAAGAGGAAGAAGACTTTAGGCTGCGGCCCCCGGCGGCTCAGCTTCATCAGCCGGCCCTCTCCGATCAGAACCCGACCCGGCTTGGACAAGGGCTTCCCCTTCGGCCCAAATGAGTTCTCCACAGCGTGGATCCGGTCCCGGTTATCCTGAGTAAACATGAGCTGGTTCGCCATGGTGTCTTTGTTTCTAGTTAACAAGTCAACAACTGTTGTCAGTGTTTTTCTCTGATAGTTTGTCTTGTCTTTCTGAGGAGACAAGCTGCTGTGTTGAAGTACTTAAAGCCTTTGCTCTGTGATGCAATGGGAGTTTCCAAGTAAGTTCAGCTTTAAGACCAACCCAATTTCAAGAGGTGACTGGGGGGGAGCTACATTTGAAGGGTGACACAAAACCTACAGAAGGGAATGCCAGCAGTAACAGAATGGAAACATTTTGAGAAGTGAAATTATTTTCTTGCTTCCTGTAAATTTTCTTTTCCTGCTTCCTGGGAATCAACCCTTTCGCATTTGATCTGCTGATTTTAAACAAAAGTCATGTCTAGTATTGATTTAATCTATAATCATTTTTCCTCCTCCATCTCCAACAATCAATTGAAGTCAAAATAAAAGTAGCATTCTACAACTTTTAAACATCTGAGCAACAGTATGTGATATTGAGGTAGATACTGAGGTTACACATATGATAACCTGTCAAGTGGCTATGAAATATATTTGGATGAAACAAAATGAGAATCTAGAAAAGCAAAGCAGCAGATCTACTACATCAACAGAGAGTGAAATCTTTTTTCTCTGTGACAGTAACTACAGAGTAAAACTGAGCTGATTATAGATCACGTTTCACAATCAGGTTCAGTGTTGTCGGACTGCTGCAGTAAAAAAACAAGATGACAAACTGACACGCTGCCAACTCGATAGTCATTTCATGCACGTTCATTAAATTGTTCTTTTCAGAAGTTGGCAGTGTGATCAAACACAAACGTGTTTGTGCTTCTAGTCCTCACACCCAAGTCACATCCAGGTCACCAGTGTTACAGTAAGTGCACACATGAGAACATTTTAATCACAATGACTTTATTATCATGGGCTGAGGGGAATTCTATTCTTCTACTGTGCAGCTGAGATAAAGTAGTAGGCATTATTCACAGCAGACAGTTTGACTTGTCATAAAGGGAGAAGCACAGGTGTTGTTAATTACATGAATGCTGGTTCCGTTGTATTTAAGTGTCTCAGTCAGTCCTGACAGTAAGCCATCACTCATTTTATTATTTTCACCTGTGCTTTTCCTGCTCTTACATGTCCAAATGTCTGCTGTGAAAAAGACATATAGCTTGGCCAGTGCATTAGTCGGCATTGTACACAATACAAAAATATGCAACGTATATGTCCGTAAAACAAACTGCTATAAAATTATATTATTACTATTATTACATTAATATTTTTTACCACTTTTACTGACTTAAAAAACTTCAATCCAAAAAGTTGGTCAAATATATTTTCACAATTTTAAATTTTAAAAACTACAATTTTGAAGCCAGTGCTCTACATTAAAAGTCTGATATAATAGAATTATTTGATCCTACAATGACGATAGGACCAAAAAATGGGATTTTAATGGGTTTCTACGAGGGTCTGAGTTTGTTTATATTGGCTACAGTTTATTATAGGCTTATTATAGGAGCTATGGCTGCACTTCCAAAATTCGATAAAACTCACATCCAGATTTATGCCAACTGCAGTAACACAGCCACAATTATCGAAAAAATAAAAAGCCAAAGATGTGCCTAGTGATACACAAGGGTTTAAAATCTGAGTGACTTATTGACAGTAGAGTCACAGTTTAAATAGCTGTCCTCATTAATGAGAGCACGCTACAGCATGTGCACATAGCACTGGCACACACAGATTTTTGGCTTCACACAATGTACCAGATACAAACCTGAAAGTCTGGATTCTGCGGTGTTATTAATCTTGCTCAGTAACCTGATCTGAGTGAAACCTCTGCCTGCTGCAGGCCTCTTAGGTGCCTTTAACCCTTGTAAGGTGTTCATATTTTTGTTACGCAGCCAGTGTTCCCAGGTCTGGTGAATCCAGCACATTATTAGGCTTTTAAATCAATACAGCCATAACAATTTATGTAAAAATACTTAACAGACGTTTACTTTAGCTCAATTACCAATGATATATACATCATTTATGGTTCATATTTGCCATTTACTCGTGAGATCCCATTTATGATCATATGATGAGAAAACAAGGAAATTCAATTATATAAAAAAAAAGAAATACTTTATCATTATTGGTGCTTATTTCTTACAACTTAATCAGGACAGGTTAAAGTGCTTGAAATGTAACAATTATGTAACTGTGTGGGAATAGCAGGTGCAGAAAGACAACATTCCCGCGCACCTACGCACACTGATGAAATGTTTTTGGGTCTACTACTGCACTGTGGAAGCACAGACTCCTTCAGCTCAGCTCTGTCAATATGTGGCCTCTAACAAGGAAATGTGTGAGAAGCAAAGTGTTAGACATCTCCAGGAGCAGGGAAGTACACAGACTAAGAGTTGTATTTGTATTCAGTTCAGTACAGCCAACCATTTTTCACATTCTGTTACAAAAAGGGTGCACTGTCCTCTACTGCACAATAATCATCACATATTCAAACAGAATTAGTTAAACTAAATACTGCTGTTAAACAGCGGACATTCCATCTTGCTCATAATATGACATATTTTAAATGTAATCAATCAGTTCAATGACTCCCGAGCAGAAAAAAAAAGTGTTTGTTTCTCTGAAAAAGACTTATTACTGGTTTACTGCGGTTTTGTACTCAACATTTTAAGCAGTGCACACCAATTATGAGTTACTCAACAGGGCTGGGCTTTTATTAGGTAGAGCTGGGTTATTGTTGATACTTTTCTTTGACGAATATGGTTTTTTATTTTTACTATAAAAAAAAAAAAAAAAACTTTCAACGCAATCGTTTTTCCCTTTTGTGTCAAAGCAGCCATGCAAAAGCCTGACAAAAATACAATATAAAATGATCAAAAAGCATGCGTTTAAATCCACATACATCTGATCAAAGATTAGGTTAACGACTACAACCAGGAACCTGAAATAAACTCTGTGCTGTCTGCTGCCACTGTCTGTACTCAGCCAAATATCTGTTTTAAAGGAAGAAGCTCCAGAGTGTTTGTGTAGTTCACACAACTCCAACAGTGACACGTCTTCTCTCTGCAGTTTCAGGGGCCACATTCTCCAGTTCCTCTTTCATTCACATCATATCAATACACTCAGGTTATAAACTTAAAGGTATAGTGGAGGATTTTCTTTTTCCGGGTAGATCATCAAGACTATTGGTCCTACTAGTTGTCAATCATTCTGATGATATGCTTACGTAAGGCCGTCGTATGTGCCCGACCGCTGCCTCCCCCTCTCTCACGGCCGCCTTCTCCCCACTATCGGCTGGTGCTGGCTCTTGCGCCCCCGCCGCGACCTCGTCTCTCTTGGCCTCTAGGCGCACCCCCCCCTCCTGGATCTTGGTCGGGATGAACAGGGCACGGGCTCGTAGTCAAGATCAGATCCCACAAGACTCTCTTCTTGAAAGCTCTAAACAACAACTTAGATGCTAGACAATAGCTTGTTTATTGGCCTGTAGCATGCTAAAGTTAGCTATAGAACTAGGCTCGTGCATGCTCTCTTGTGCACACGTTTAATAGGCGTTCCCTCTCGAGAGCAGGTAGAGTGTTGCGCATGTGCATTTTTTCAAAAAGTGGAGAGGGCGGTTTTTTTCTAAAATTCGGGAAAATCCTCCACTATACCTTTAATGTTTTTGAACCAGGACCTTCAGTATTCAGATCAAGTAGCTCATGAAAAATAAGGCAGGTCAGATTAAGTAGTCTACATCTGTATTACAGTGCATCAGATACATATTTGATCAACATTTGATACCTATTTTTGAAAGTTGTCAATATCCAGCAAGGTGAAAACTGAACCAAAAACTGTAAAATTGTCTTTAAGATGTGGTTTTACAGTATGTGGTATGAAAAATAAAGTAAAAAAAACGGAACCCACTTTAGGAACCACTGCCATAGACAAATAACCACAATGCATCTGCTACACGTTGGTCATTGTTGTGGCAGTTCCTTCTGACCAATAAAGGACAGTAGAAGTCAGAGTGTAATGTCTCTTTCATTGATGCACACAGCTTCCTGTAGTGATGGCACACAGCTTCCTGTAGTGATGCATCACAGGTCGATGGTTCCTCTCACTTTAAACTTCTTGGCAGAGCGTTCACTGGCTCGCTGCTCAAACTTGCTTCCATAGATGTTGGAGACGAAGCCGTTGATCTCCACTGCAAACACGCTGTTCCTCTTAGGGATCACTGTCCCACAACACGTGGAGGGAAAGAAAAGAACAGAGGAATTAATGTGTTGACCTCATAATGTATGGATCATCATCACTGTCATCAAACCAGAGCTCAGACACTCGCAAAGTTTCCATCCATCGAATTCTAATTACTATTTGGCAAAAAAAAAAAAAAAACTTGTGCGAATAAAGCTCTGCAGTTTTGTTGAAGTCACAGTGAGTCACGGAAATGCCGGTAAAGCGGTTTCAAGTGTGGTTACAGTTTTCAAAACTTCACGCAGACAGCGTTTGCTGAAACTGACCCTATGTTCCAGTAACTATCGGAACTACATGAAGCAGGTAATTTAAAAAAAAAAATCAATATCACTTAATTCGCATAAAAACGTGTGGATGGAAACATTGCTATTGACCAACACTGGAAGCTTTCAGCAGCATTAGTCTGGCATTGCACCTCCACAGCGCTGTGGAGTAAGGTCTGGCTACAAAAAACGCTCTGGGTTGTTTGCATTTCTTTCAACCAACCACAATCGTCTTGGGCAGCGTTAAGCTCCGGATGCATCAACGGTGGCTCTGCTAAAAAAGTCTTGGGAAGGAACTTGTTTAGGTGGAACATTTACACCCCGCAAAAGAAAACGCCACATACAACGGTTCACAAAAATACAGTAACATTAGCAATTAAAGTCTCGCCGTGTGGAATGCATTTGTTTTTGAGGTTAGCAGTAACACCTTTTCCTGCACAAGTCAAAATGTCTTCTTTAAAAAAAGGTCTACTGGGTTCGACTGGTATGCCTTCCTTTACAAAAAGTTCAATAAGGTAAGGTAACCCAATTACCTGACCCACCTATTAACCAACAAGCCTAAAGGTGAGTTTTAGTGAGTGAGACACATCCAGCCATCTCACCTTTCAGTTTGTTTTCTTTGGTGATGATTTTAAAGACGTGTTTGAACTCTTGGACCAGAATCCCTGTAGTTCCTACATATGATGGGCACTTAGATCGGACCACTGTGAGAGAAAAAGGAACAAACCATTAGTAGTAGCTAAGCAGTCAGCAGTCGTCACACTCCCCTCACATCACACAGCAGAGTGTTGCGTCTACAAACAGGTACCTGTAGGGTTTCACAAAAAGCACAGGGGCCACCGAACATGATAGGATACACCATTCAGTAGGTCACAAGAAAATAAAATGTAATTTCCCCTTGCGGGATCAACAAAGAATGTCTTAGTCTTAATATCACATTAACACTGTACATTTGAGTTGTTTGAATGCCAGTATTGGAAAAGCCTCGGATACCGCCTAAAATGCTGATATCGGTGAGTACACAATGCGAAGCACCGATTCCCATACCACATCATTTAGCCACAAACAAAACTGATAAAACGGCTGTTTGCTAACGTAAGCTCTCTGCTTGCAGACCAACCGCAAATTCTTCTTTGCTGCTCTAAGTGTAGCCTACAGAGCAAGTTGTGCTTGTGAACAAAGAGCCTCCATTAGCTGTGTGTCACAGCCACGGCTGCAGCTCCAGCTGCTGACCGTGATGGTGAGCGGCCAAATCGGCAGACAAACTACAAACAACTAACTTCTGTTGTTTTAACGACACCTTCACGCACCTGACCCTTTCCCAGAATCTGTATCTATAGTGATACTGAATAAAGTGATTGTGATGTTCATTTTAGAGAAAACTAGACATGTACCTGTGATGATGGCACCGTGGAAGTCTGCCTTCAGGAGCTTTTGTTGCACTAACTGTGGACTGCTGTAAACACACAACATAACATGAGACTGAGTGTACAGTGAAAGTAACAAAAACTTCTGAAGTTTCATTAAATGAGCACTTGTTGAGGAGTGCCAGGATCACATCTGTGTGGAGCTCCAAACTGACTGACCTCGTTGGTTTCAAACCACCGCACAGGTCAATGACGTACTGTCTCCAGAGTTCATGCAGAGGCAGGAAAAGCTCGTATCTACAATGACAATAATAAAGACGGTGAGTACGATTACATGCACACTATTATTCCAATATTATTCCGAATATGACAACATTCCATATTTGATAGAGGTCATGTAAGCAGCATATTCTGTTCTGGATATTCTGAATAAGGTCCTTTTTTGACTTGAGCATTTTCCGATTAAGACATGTTTGATATGCTGGTATTATTCGGGTTTTTTAAGCATTCTTTGGACATGTATACAGCACATTGGGAATATGCGTCTCAATCTGGGTTTCCACCGCAGTTTACAGCCTGTTTTCGGCTTGTGGTCTGCCCTGTGCGTTGCTATGGTTGCTGTCAGGAGAAACACAGCTACTTTTGGACATTATGAAAGACTTGGATATCAACAGGTTTTTAAAAAATGAGCAAACATCGCTATGCTGACCTTTTCTAGAAGCTGGTTGAAGGAATGAAAGAGGGACGCTGTGTGCATACGGTCCAAAAAGTCCACCACCGCTGGAAATCCTATTTAGCACGGCTACATGTAAACAGGAATATTAGTGGACTATTCACTTTAATTAGCCATTTAAACAGCTTAGAGGAATATTGTCTTTTTTGAAATAAAGGCCAAATCCGGAATATTATGTGCATGTAAACGTGTATCACTATCAATCTTGACTATATTTTTGATGCCGCCATGTACATCATTGTTCCAGACACATTTCTTTCCATATGAAGATCCTTCAGATTGCTTCTCACTGGGAAATATATCGATATTCTATCGATATTGTGATATGAGACTAGATATCGTCTTAGATTTTCGATATGGTGAAATCGTAATATATATTAAGTGTTTCCTAGTTTTGAAGGCTGCATTAGAGTAAAGTGATGTAATTTTCTGAACTCAACAGACTGTTCTAGCTGTTCTATTATTTGCCTTTACACACTTACACAGAATCAATATTTCTGATCATTATTTATCAAAAATCTCATTGTGTAAATAATATTTTGTTAAAGCACCAATTCTCACTCCTACAATATTGTCGCAATCTCGACATCAAGGTATTTGGTCAAGAATATTGTGATATTTGATTTTCTCCATATCGCCCAGCCCTACTCCTCACCTACCTCTGGTGCTCGGGCTTGATCTGGAAGATCTTCAATTGCCTCTTCTGCCGAGCGTTCAGCCCCTTGGCTTTCTTGCTGTTCCTCTTGGACTTGTCCTTCTTGGGCCTGGTGTAGCCCAGGATCAACGCCTTGCGCTTCAAGAGCTCCTTCACATCATGGTGTCTGTGCTGTTGAATGCTGCTCTTCAGGAAGGCCTGGGCGAAGGCCTGGGCTTTAGTCCTGGTCAGAGACTGGAAAGGAAGGATGTCAAGGAGATGTTAAATGTGTTGTTTTTCCTCTACAGCTTTGAAATCATACTTTGTTTTTCTTCAAAAATCAGAATAAAGTTTGATTTCAAAGCTGTAGAGGATGTTCCTCTACAGCTTTGAAATAAGCTGTCTAATGGGATTGTTGAGTGGAAACATCTATATAATCTGTGTATCATCCTTTATTTTCATACTGAATTAGGAAATTCAAAATCAGAAAATTAAGAATTTGTTATTTCGTTAATCGAACATAAAAAAATAATTCGGGACAAAATTTGATTTTGATATTTAATGAGTCTGATCTGTGTGACCAGGAAGTTGCTGACTTATTTGTGTCTTGCACTTGATTAACTTGCAGTAGATACACTTGGATGATGGTGCTACCTGATTTAATGCAATTTATAATAATAATTTGTAATATATTGTCATAGTTAAAAGGTAGGGCGCAGTGCACAGGGCGAGATAAAGTGCAGTGCAGGTATACGTCATCATTGCTTCTGGTTTTAGTTGCGGCTTGAAAGATCAGCAGTAATGAGGTCAAAGTTGAAATAATATGAGCTTTAAGCGCAGCGCTCGGAATTGCTGCCGAGCGCTGCGCTTCGCCAAGGGTAGCGCTTCCTCTGTCTTCAGCGCCCTCCGCGCAAAGCCAGTGCAGAACGGTTTCCCCCTAATTTTTACGTCCTTTTTCGAAGCGACAGAGGAAAAATATTTCAGTCGCCGCATTAGATGGAACCGAAATGAGGAACCAAAATTTGCGTTCTAATCCGGTCTGATTCCTACCGGTTGCGTAGGAACCGGGTTTGGGTACCCAACCCTAGTTGGTGGCTTTATGTGTGCGGGGGGCGGCAGAGAGACGTCGCCTCTGCAACATGCTTTGCAACTTAATCAGTTAACATGGATAGCAACGCCGATAAAGAGGTTGCAACTGCGATTACTTTTCAAACACGGAATGCAGACATCGCTCGCTGCAGTTGTAAGCTCGCTGCAACATAATATGACGAGCAGAGAGCAGCCGCTCTGAGACACGCTGTATCATGTGCTTCAGTAAAGACAGAAAGAAAACAAATTCAAACTAAATGTAGCGAAGTTCAGGGGAGCTACTGGCGGCTGCATCTGCAAAAAACGGCAAGTATGAAAATACCCCAAGGTTAGGTGAGGTTATTTGCACACGTGCTCCTAAATACATTTTACAGTTAAAACATCTATTTTTAGTCGCAAAAGCGAGTGAAACGGTCGCACTGTCGAGCCCTGTACCGGTATCGATACAGGCCACTTACGTGGGCTACGTTGAAAGCTCTGCGTGGAGCCTCCGCAGAACCATAAAACAGGCTTTAGACAGCCAATCAGCAGCATTATAAGATCATGGTAGAAGCATGCTGCATGCTAATTGGCTCACTGATGCTAATGAGATTTACTCCTTAGGTATTCAATTCGATTGTTCGATACTAAGGAGGCATTTTGGTCAGTGCCTAAAAAGTATTGAATTCCCTTACTCTCGTTACTATAATAATTTACTCAATAAAGGAAGGCATCAAATCGTCATAATTGAGAAGGTGAAACCTGTCTTTTTCCCCCAGAAAAATGAGAAGAACAATAAACTGATTATCAAAAAAAGTTGCAAATTATTAACAAATTGAATAATCGCTACATAAAAAAAAAAAGTTTCAGCACTGGATCTCACGTCACTGTCTTCTTTGCAGGAGAGTGTTTGCACAACATGTCAGAATACAAAGTTTATAGTGACACTATCTGCTCACCTCCACACCCAGATCCTTCACCAGATCCTTGGGAATCTTGGCTCGAAGAAGCGCTTCTGTTGAACAGGACAAACAAAACTAGTGTTACACACAAGACCTTAGTAACCAGACCAGGATGCAGAAGGTGTTGCTGGGCCAACGTAGACCCCGGCAGCCAGCCTCAGAGACACATGAAAAGTTCTAGCTTCATCAAAAATGTCTGTCTTGTTGCTACCAACAATGCTATTACTGCCTCCAAGCAAAAAGTAAAGTTTGGCTGAAACTAACTAAAATTTTCATTATCGATTACAAAATGTCTATTATTTTTTTCCTATCAATTGATAAACCATGGAGTCGCGGGTTCAAGCTATATTATACTACAGCATAACAAGGAGAGAAACTGCACATTTACGAAGCAGCGGGCTGACGCTGTTCGGCATGTGTGCTTAATAAATGACTTACAATAAGTTATCAAAAACAGGGCTGGGTTAAAATAATCAATTCTCCAATTAAAATCCAATTTTTATTTGAGTGATCGGATATTGAAATCCATCTTTTAATACATGCCTTGTCACCATGGATGTAATAACCCACTACAAACTTTTTGGGAGTCAGTTCTTAATGTAAACATTATTATAAAAAAAGATTATAAAAAAAAATAGCTGAGGGTTGTTTCTTTGCTTGTACAATTTACAGCATAAGTTCACTGATAATCTCTTTAATATCCAAGCTTAATTGGTTAACTTTCCCTACCCTAATTAACATTGAATCAAAAATGTAAATTGAATTGAGAAATCATAGGCGATACCCAGCACTAATCAAAATTGTTGTCAATTAAAGTCAGTATAATCATATAAAATTCCCCTATTGGTGTGCTATCCAACTGCTTCGGGGAGGTGTGTGGGGGTGTCTTGTGACAGTTAATAGCACATTATCAGATTGTCATTTACAATCATTTTTCTGTACATGCAAAACCTCTTCAGGAAAAGCCATTGGATCTGAGGAGTTGAGTTAAAAAAATAACTATTTTGAATATTTTTTTGGACTGGAAAGCTATATGAAAAAAGTAATACATCTGGTTTTCCAGAGTGCGTGAGAACTGTGATAATGAAGCCAACAAAGCTGCCAAAGGGGAAATCTTTAGCTGGACTATCATGTAATCTGTTGACTTTGGGGTCAGATTTCCATGTTTTAGAATAAGCCATGAGAATGACCTGAATACCTAAATGTCAAAATATCAGGTGTCAGGGGGGTTGACGATGGAAACTTTTTGTGCTGACTGACAACAAGGGCCGTTCAAGAAAATCCAGTTTTTGTTTTTGAAGGAAGGAAGTTTTCTGTGACAACGATGAATGAGCCTTCGCAAAAGCAGACTGAAGAGAAGACGACAGATCTTTTTTTATAGAGTAGACAGACGTGTCTGACTAGCTTCTGTCTGTACACACACAGTCAGAGAGTTCAGAGTCAGTTCTACTACTCCACTGATAACAGCAACAAATATCAGGCAAAAACAATTCAACCCACGTGTAGGGCTGGGCAATATATCAATTTATGAGGCTAGATATTGTCCATTACACACCAGACTGTTCTAGCTGTTCTATCATTTCCCTTTACCCACTTAGTCATTATATCCACATTACTGATGACTATTTATCAAAAATCTCATTGTGTAAATATTTTTGGTGAAAGCACCAATGGTCAACCCAACAATATCGCAGAAATATCGATCTCAATGTAAAGGTAAAAAAAACATTGTGTTATCTTTGTCATTTGGATTTGTCAAAGCCGTAAAAAGCACAGGTGGAAACAATACCATTAAGAGTTCCAGAGAGCCAGCATGCTGGAATTGGCACATGGAATACAGCAAAATCCATATATCATTAATTATACCCGTCTACTTGAAAAGCAATTATCAAATAATTATCCATATTATATCCATTAATTATAGTTAAAAGTACTCACTACCAGGGTCCAAAATTAGCACCATCTACTAGCCAAATGCTGGTAAAATATACAAATGGCTGGTAGATTTGCTTCACTCACCAGCCAAAAAACAATGGTGATCTATTGAATGGCTGGTAAAATTTGAATATTCACTAGCCATTTGGCCGGTGGACGAAAAAGTTAATTTTGGATCCTGCTCACTACTATTTGAGCCTTCCACTTTTTTATCTAGTAGTACATTTTGATATCACATCACATTCAGGTGTTATAAAAAATGTAAATGAGGTGCTTTCGGCAACTCTTTTACCTGTATTGCAGGGTTTGTCATGATTATATTGCAACGTTACGTCGCTAACGTCATTGTATATTAACGTTATTGCTCTTTTACCAGCAGTCAAGTATGAATGTTATACAGCTAGCCTTTGTTAACTAACATTTCTGTAGTAATATTTTGAATGCAGTCTTTTAATTATACGTTTCTCAACTTTTATTTTCGGAGTACTTCTTCCTAACTGTTAGGACCTAACAGCATCCCTCCACAGATATTATAAAGGTACAGAGGCGGATAGTATCAGCCTGCCAGCAGAGTCAACGTAACGTAGATATTGTTGGATATGAAACGAGGTTTTATCAAGAGGTTGAGGAATGTCGCGTTTATGGGTCAACATCTAGCTACGGTCAACACTCATTAACTCCTAAAACTGCAACTTTACTTCCCTCGTGGAAACTTAAACTCACCGCTCACTGGCATGTTTTCGTAGAATTTAACAGCGGAAAAACTGCTCAATACTATTAGCTAACTATATATCTAATAAGACAGTTGGGAAGCAGACATCAAAACAACACAAGCTCCCATCCTTTCCCCTTTCCCTTCTTCTTCTTCTTCCGGTGCTTGTGAAGAGTTTCCGGCAGCGATATTTTTTTCCTACAATGGCCCGCCCTTCAATAGCATTCACACACTGCTATTGGCCAGGCGTCCATGCTTACGCAAGGTAACGTAACCCGATTTGTACAGGTTCTGTCCCCTGACCAATCGGCTATCCTAACCTTAACCACTCGAGGTCAATGCCTAACCCCAACCAATCGAGCTGCTATTGAAGGGCGGGTCTTGGCGTGGCCATAGTAAGGAAAAAAACGGGGCTTTCGGCAGAATGTCCGCTGCGTGGCGTAATGTCGCCCTCTACAGTCAACACTGTGTCATCACACGCACAAAAAGGATTACAACAATATATTTTATAGAGCCTAATTATATTTCTTCATTGCCTATCATTGACCCTCCCCTCCCCACCATCATTTGCTGCATGCAACAGGAAGGGGGTGACCATATATATAGAACAGTATCTATGGGGGTGACTGGATGAATTGAAGTAAAGTGCTTCTCTTGATAGAAATAAATACAATCACAATGTAAGTCTTTGCAAAATATTTATTTAAAATCTGTTCGTAGACATTTTTATACACAGTTATAATAAAACAGTTCACAAAACGCAGAATGAAATACAAGCTGAGAAAATTGCATTCCAACTTCCTTGTACATCCAAACCTTTCAATAAAAATCTTTTCCCTGTTCTACAAATAAACCACATCTGAACTTTATTTATATAAATACCAAGGCACACTTTGGCTATGAATAAAATCTAGAAATCTTACATTACCATCCCTCTATGTAGCCTCACCAGCACCACAAATACTCCCGGAATATATGCCCCTTTCACACATGCATGTCTCTGTTCTGAAAATTAGAGATCTTGGTGTCTCAGGCGTGAGTATAATATATGAACAGATACACAAAGCTGCATATTCTCAGTCCCACAGTGTATATATGCAGCACATGGATGGTTATAAAAAATAAACTTAGCAGGTTGTCTCAAAAACCTAAGATAATAATAATAATAATAATAATAATAATAATAATAATAATAACTTTTATTTATATAGCGCCTTTCATGAAACCCAAGGACACTTTACAGAAATACTGTGGCTATACTAAGGGAGGTTGTAGGCTGTGTTAAACAAGTGTTGTTTCAGGATTTATTTTTTAAATGTCCAGGGATTTAGCATTTTGGATATCTGCAGGGAGGGTGTTCCAGAGGGATGGGGCTGCAACACTAAAGGCGCTGTCTCCGAAGGTACAGAGTCTGGTGTGGGGAATAGAGAGCAGGCCAGCGTCTGAGGACCGCAGGTTTCAGGGTGGGGTGTATGGATGGAGGAGGTCGGAGAGTAAGAGTTTAATTTCAAATTATCATTTCATTATTTAAAATTGTGTGTGTGTGTGTGTGTGTGTGTGTGTGTGCGTGTGTGTGTGTGGTAAGTTAGGCCAGTGGCTACCAACCATTTTGGTCTGAGGTCCCCGCACAGCCCTATCAGATGAACTCACGTACCCCGTTATCAATTCCCAATGTATCAATTCCCAATGTATGTTCCAAATGTATATATATAAGGTAGTCACTAAGATAGCCACACACAAATATAGAATTCACTGTGCCGCATGTATGTGTAACATTAAAAGACGATTTATAAAATCATGCCAACAATTAATATTTTAATAGCTTAATATTCTATGCAAAAAATGTATAAAGGGCCTACACGTTATTGTAGGCCCAGTTTAATATGAAACTTCATTTTATACAATATAAGTAGTAGGGGGTCCCTGCTCTGGGGGTCCTGTTTCTCTTTCAGTTAAGGGGTCCTTGACTTAAAAAACGTTGAAGACCCCTGCTTTAAACCAATCACAATCATCTTGGGTGGTGCTAAGCGCCAGATAGAGCAACCTTGCCCCTGTTTTGGGGGAACATGTGTAACGTTCAAAGGGTGTTTTCGTCGTGCAACAGAAAACTCAGATTGGACAGATAGTCTAGCTAGCTGTCTGGATTTACCCTGCAGAGATCTGAGGAGCAGTTAACCATAGTCCTCAGAAATCCACCGGAGTTTAGAATGCCAACACAAAGAAAGAGGAAGGTGACGGACATCCGGCCTAAAAAAGCAAAACACACCGGCACCGGAGCAATCCCAGAAGTGAAACGTCGTTGATATACAGTAGACTACTGAATGAATGTTTTAACTGTTTGTCTATTAGTTTTAGCTAATCATTTGAACTGTTGAGTCATCTATTTCGAAGATGTATTAATTACTTTTAGCAAACATTCTGTGCTGGCTTGCTAACTAGTTTTGGCCAGGTGTTACAGCTGACTTAATGTTAATATGTGGATATATTATTTTTAATCAAATCATATTTTCTATCATATCATATATATTTTTTTCAAATTAGTTGAGCTACTCTTCAATTTTCCATGCACCCCATGACAACAGCAGAAGTAACCGCTGGGGTACAAGTATTATATATACTATATTATATAGCTAAAATAAAAGTATTTTATACTATAGCGCTGTAACGTGAACAGTCTATAGTGCCATAGAACGATAAAATCCGAGCGGCAGTTGCTGGTTGTATTTAGCTGCTATACAATTTAGGCACCAAAACGACAAGTTAAGTTTAGGAAAAAGATTGTGGTTAAAACAGGAACGAGCGTTTCCTGGGTGCAAGTATTTTGTCCCCCCCCCTCCGAAGTGATTTCCTCTCTCCGGCTTGAAAGCGTTGTGTTTTATGTTGACACCATGTTGTGCTATTTCATTTGGAGATTATTTTCCATTGGCTATTTATGTTCATAAATACGTGTTTTGGAATAGCTGGCCAAATGGCTCTATAGCCATGGTATTGAAAGGGGGATTTAATTCATGCATGTTTTTGTTTTTTTGTGCATGATCAAAAAACAACATCCTCTGCTTTCTTCACAAATCACACCCTAGGTATAAGTCATTTTGCCAGGTTATCAGGACTTCTAAAACTTCCAAATAGTTAAAAACTAGTGACTCCCACAGACTCTCCTACTTCCTCCAGGAATCTTGCACAACAGGTTTGTGTTTCCCCCCAAATAATGTGAACACAGCTTGGTGCTTTCAGACCAGCACCACGGTCGACAGCAGCTGTGCCCTGCAGGAAGGGCGCGTTCAAACCAACGATAAAGCGACAGCGATCCGGCGATTTTCAGCAGGGTTGTGCGGCGGGGGGAGTTTCACTTAAACGGCCCATTTGTGTGACATCCTGTTGTGTTCTTTAATCCCCCCAATGTAGCACAAGTAGACTTTATATTTCACAATTATTGTTTGTATCGTTTGTAGATCTCGACAATTCCAAGCGCACTTCAAGGCAGCTTCACTGCCCAGAGAAAGAGAGAAAGAAAAGAAACAGAGGGACTGAGGAAACAGTCAGCTGTTCCACAAACTCTCGGGCAGTTCAGAACTTGTGTTTGGTGTTCTTCGGCTTTCTTGTGGCAGCAATAGAGGCAGTGATGTTTCCTGTTTCCTGTACAGGGCTCCGGCTACATGATCGGCTACTGCAGGGTGAAGTGGGGTTGCGGTTTTAGCAGGGCGGCAGCGCCATGAAAAGGGGCAACTGCTGTTTACATGTGCACAGTTATTTTACTTCTTTACTTCTACTTTTCTGTGACACTATATGTACATTCCTGCAGTGCAGAGGAGAAAGGACACCAACCCATCTAGGATGGTCCGTCAAAGAGACAACTTAAATGTGTTCCACGTAGCAGATCACATTGGGAAAATGTTGTAGGTTCCCCGTGTGAAAGCGGCATAAGTCACTGGGAGCAAGATCAGATTTCTTAAAAAGCTGGTGAAGCTATTTAACTTTTGAGTTTCCACGTAGTTTTTTTTATGGTTTTAGTGGTGGGACGACTGCATCCGGTGAAAGATCAAATTAGCTAATTCTTTGTAAACAAGCACAATAAAGGTTATTCTCATTTTACAGCAGCAGTACATATACATATACACACATATACATACATTCTTTGTTAACCTATATACACAAGTGTGATGGGACTATATACTTGGGCATTTATGGTTTGGCAACTGCAATGCAACATGACGTCTGCCTCCACAGAGACTCTCTCAGGTAGAAACCTGTGTACAGCTTGCAGTGGTTCATGAACAACATGGCAAATCATAAGAACATGTGCTTCCTACTTGTTTCAGTAGTAATCCAAAATTAAAATACACTAGTATTAGAATGATAGTGATAATAGTGATGGTGACCCTTTCAGTGCTTCTACCACACAATAGACTCATTTAGCAACAATAAATGATACTGTGTGTGTGTGTGTGTGTGTGTGTGTGTGTGTGTGTGTGTGTGTGTGTGTGTGTGTGTGTGTGTGTGTGTCACCAGTGTAGGTGTAAGTGGGGGTGTTGGTGTAGTTGACATAGCAATTCCTCTTCAGTTGGCTCCTTGATCTGCTCTCTGCAGAGAACAGAGGAATGATTGGACACAGAGTTAGCTATAGCTTGAGAGCTACATATGTGAGTTATATGACTTAACCCAAAAATAGTGTCAACCTACCTAAACATGAGCTGAACAGAGGTGTCATATTGGATCCTCTCCACATCTGTAACGGAGCAGCTGTGACTACGGTCCCACTTATAGATGAAGTTCTGTTAGCAAAACAAAGGAACGTATTTGTGCAGTTTGCAAATTTATAGTAGTTTATATTAAAAGATAAGATTATTCAAGTGTTACACAAACCAACAATCCCTTTCTTAGCCAGGCCTATCTCCACAGCGCTGTGGAGTAAGGTCTGGCTGCACCACAGATACATTCTGGGATAGGAGAAATAAACTGTGGGTCGTTTGCATTTCCTTAAACCAATCACAATCGTCTTGGGCGGCATAAAGCTCCAAACCCAACAAGTTCTCACTCCTTGCGCAATGTCTCTCAGCGTCAGATACGACGCAAAAAGCACCCTTCAGTGTGTGTGTAGAACACAGCGAGCAGAGCAGCAGCTACACGGCGCTTGAAGATGACGTAGTATTAAGAGCGACAATGGTAGCGAGTCAGGACTTTCACCCAGGAGACCGGGGTTCGTGTCCCGTTCTTGTCCCGCGTGTCACAGACGTTCATTTTATAACCCCACCCACAATCTTTTCCTAAACCCAACTGTCCCGTTCTTCTTTTCCTTAACCCAACTTTTTCGTTCTTGTCCCGCTTGTCATATAAACGTACCTTTTATAAGCCCACCCACAGTCTTTTCCTTAACCTAACTGCGTCAAAAGTGACGTCAATAATCCTGACCCAGCGCGTTTAGATAAAGTGTGTTTAGATATGATGCTAAAGGAGCCTTTTAGCGTCAATAACAACGCTAAAGGCACCTGACCAAGCGTCCGTATTTAACACTGTAGAAGTGAGAATGTGTTGAAGCTCTAGACGCAGCGATGGTGGCTCTGCAAAAATAGTCTCGGGAAGGAACTTGTTTTGGTGGTATATCTGCACTCCGCAAAAGAAAATGCCACATACAATATTAAATGAAGTTAACTGTTCACACAATACAGTAACGTGAGCTATTTAAATTAGCTGGATACATGGTTAAACCTCATTTACCGTGTGTACTTCGTTCACAGCAATCCCACCAATCGGTTCCAAAACGTCCCAGTTAGAGAGGAAACGCCGTAAACATATTCTTTGTAAATCTTTACAATCATTCCCCGAAAGAACCAAGCAGACCTGCCTTAATGCACGATCCAAATGTTCTTCAAAACTTGCCATTTCCAGCATGTAGCTCGCTAACTCAAAGGTTGTTACTGTTTCCCGAAGAGAACGGAGTTGGTGAATGGCTGCTCGATTATCGAAAAAAATATAATCACAATTATTTCGGTCAATATTGAAATCACGATAATTTAACACGATTACTTGATTTCTGGAGAGATGTTGCAATTATTGAACTTAAAAAACAGTGGAAAAAGTTAAATAAATCAACAGTAAAAAACACCTACAACTGTGGAATTTGCCTTAATACTTTTCCTATTTAAACTTTAGAAAATAAAGAGTTTACTTGCAAAACGTAATGAGCTAAATAATTGTTTTTCTCGATTATTCTGTTTTTGTGATCATTGGGAGTAGAAATCATAATCACGATTAAATTCTGATTAATTGCACAGCCCTAATGTCTCATGTAGTCTGCTCCCTTACAGTTTGGTCCACATAAAGCCCTAAAAAAGTCAGCAAAAAAGTTCCTCAGCCATCATAGAAAAAAGTGACAAAAAGGTTGAAAAAAAAAAAGCACAACAACGTAAATGTAAAAAAATTGAACAAAAACGACAAAAAAGCAACACAACATTGAAAAAGCAAGAAAAATGTTTTATTGTAAACCTAAATTTCAAAATCAGCGAGGGGCTGGATTTGGCCCGTGGGCTCTGAGTTTGACAAGTGGTCGTACGTTACTAAAATGCATTAAAAAAAGAAGTTATGTTTCCATGGTAACTTGCAGTTTAATATACCTTGTGAACTGACGTAGAACAACATCTAAACTGCTGACATGTTAAGTCTTTTTCTGTAACCATGTTATGAATGAATGTGTCCGTCTGTGTTGTCCGAGTGAACTGACCTCTAAGATGAGCGCCACAAACAGGTTGACCCACATGACGGAGGAGGTGAGCCACCAACACACAAAGTAGATCTTCGACCACCTGGGAAAAACAAAACCCGTTCATCAACAACATCTGCCGAATTAGCTGCTGCGACCGTCAAATGTTTCCTTTCTTACTCAGTGGTGTATCTGCTGTATGCATCCATGAAGGCCTGCCAGTTGTTGACTACCATGACATCATACAGCAGAATGAGGGATGCCTGACAGAGGGAGGGAAAGATACGCCTTTTTACTGTTCTGCACTTTTTAGTCTGAGTATGTCCCAGCATTCTTCAACAGCACACAAATATTAAATCACAGCCCCTAAATCATCACAAAAGTACATCATAATTCAGTCCCTCCAGAAAAACGTGATTATGCGATCGCAGAATTCAATGCATAATCAGCCAAAGTCCGCATATTTATGCGGGGGCCGCATTTTTTAAAATACGCCGCACTTTCGCCGCATAAATTGCCGATTTCCGCGCAAAATATGCGGGGCTTGCATGATTTCATAATCCCCACATTTTCGTTGCAAAAAAGTCACATATATGATATATCTCAGCAGAAAGTTGAAAAATGTTGCGTTTACTTTACACAAGAGCAGCCATTTTCCCCTGTTGCCATGGGAATGTTATGAAGTGACGTAATTTCACCTAGTGAGAACACAGTGTTGGGGAATCACTTTTTTTTCTCTTTTTCATCAAACCGCAGTTTTTGCAAGTTCCCGCAAGTTCCCGCAATTTTTGCAAGTTCCCGCATTTTCATCACATAAAATTGCATAAATATCCCGCATATTCCATAGCATTTTTTAAGAAAACGTGCCGCATAATCAAGGATTTTTGCCCGCAACAATCACAAAAAAACTCCGCGTTTTTCTGGAGGGACTGATAATTGTCATTATCATCAAATGTCAAGCTAACAAATGTCAATAATTACTTTCAAAAGTGTGACATTGTTTCTGAAACTGTGTAATGTTCCATCTGATGATCATAAATGACCTGTAACAGCAAACGAGACTAACAGTGAAAAGGACGCTGGTGTTATATAGTTTTTATTAATGCCGCAAAGTCACAAAATGATTTACGGCAGGTAGACGGCGCTAGAGAGCACACAACCTGATGGGTCACAGATTTCTGTGTAACACCGGAAAAGCCTGTGTTTGTGTATCCAGTCAGATAAAAGGTAGCAGGAGATTTCTTTATATAGGCCTAATTGTATTTTAATTTTATTTAAGACGTTATCTGCTGTAGTTATGGCTGATACTGGGGCAGGGTCATCACAGAAAAGAAGAAAATTAAACAAAGTACAACGGGCGAAACCGAGTCAATAACGATCGGGCTTTCAACAGATGGAGACAATTACGGGATTGTAAATGATTCAAAAACGACCCCGAATTGGCCTGTGGTTGTACATTTTAGGTGAGAGGCTGTAGAAAAGGGTGGAGAAGTGTGAAACACAAATACCTGAAATCAAAAGAAACAATGAAGATGTGACTGGACTGTTACTCACAGCAAAGTCATCAAAGTTATTTGGCCAGTAGCCCAGCTGCTCATAGGTGCCACACTCCATGCTGGAGGAGATGTTTCCCATGGAGGAATTGGAGGGCACACTGGGAGACAGACACACACACACACACACACACACACACACACACACACACACACACACACACACACACACACACACACACACACACACACACACACACACACACACACACACAGACTATCAATACACAATCAGGGATTTAGGGTTCTGAAAATGATTTAGTGTTTCTGCTTCATGTTATGAGCCGCGTTGTGTTTGGACTGGATCATGTGTTCTTCCTGCCGATTACATCATACCTCATATCTGGAGGAGGTTTAATGGCTCCTTCAAACAGCCAGATCCCAAAAACAGCAAACACATAGTACACCACCTGCACACAGAGTATCAAACAGGACAGAAAACGTTTTTTAATTTGGATTTTTTTCTGCCTGAGCTCCATTGCTCAAATGGATTGCTCAAACAATGGAGTCCTATCACAGACACATTTTGTATAATTACAAAATGTGTCTGTGATGTCTGTGATAGGACTCCATTGTTTGGGCCACATACCCCTTATTTGATCTGTCTGTGACTGAAAGAAAAGCTTGCTTTTTTATAGCAAACAGTATGCATAAATCAGCTGTCTGACTGAAGTAGAGTATGCTGAAGTCACTCACCATCAGTATCCCTGCGAAGGCTCGGAGGTTTTTCACCAGGTCCAACAGAGTACTTGCGACCAAAGCCATGAGCTGGACGACAAGATGAAAACGTATGAGAGGTTTGTGATGACGCTGCAGTTTCTGTCCATGAACATCTGTGTTGTGTGCCAGTTATCATGGCTATACACAACAGTGTTTCACATAACCTTGTTGTTGGGCGAAAACCTTGTATGTCCAAAAACAGTTGCTTTTCAGGCAATGATTAAAAAAAATGCTAATTTGAAAACATTTCATTGAGCTATTTATTTTACAAATATTTTAACAGTGACAAGGCAATTTCATCTGACTTTGACAAAGGTAATTGTCAAAGTCAGATGAAATTGCCTTGTCACTGTTTAAATATTTATAAAAAAGCCACAGACAGATGTAAAGGGTGACCAATAGCATTGGTTTATGAAAAAATTGAAATATGAAAAATATGGAGGTACAAGGTTTCTGCCCGATACATCACGTGATTTATCACGACACGATATTATATCGATTCTTTGGACAACGAGACAATATGTAATGATATTTACAGTCTACCACAATACAATTTCAATTTGATTCAATTCAGCGACCTGTAATCGATACGAGACGATACATGAGCCCATTCAACACATCAGTTACATTTATTTATATTTTTACAAAAAGAAATTAATATATGACTTGGCAATTTAATTACTGAGATCAAAGACATTTAAATTAAAAACAAACTACTCTTTTTATTAAAAAGAATAAATATGAAGTGGGAATTAAAATGAAAGGCGCATCTTAAAGATGATATGTATCAATATTTTCGCTTGGTAAGGATAATATTGGATCGTTGAGGATTGAATCGATATATCGATTCAGATCGATGCATCGGTGCCCCCCTACTGCCCGATAGCAACGATGTAGTGTTTAACTGGATATCCTTTTGCTTTTATTACAGTTATGTCTTGGCTAAGCTTGCAATAGAAATTATTAAATTTTTTTATAACACATTTGGCTGCTCCGAAAAGCCACAAACTGGTATGTGAGCGCTCCTGGGACAGATTTTATTTAAAGAAGTTGTAGTTTTTGTTTGCCTGCTGTGTACCTTGATATCTGGGATGATGCGCAGGAAGCGGAACACAATCAACATGTTGATCAACCGAAGCATCTCCCACAGAGACATCACGCCATGAGAAGCTGGGTCCCTGTTGGAAACACACACACACACACACACACACACACACACACACACACACACACACACACACACACACACACACACACACACACACACACACACACACACACACACACACACACACACACACACAGGACAAGACATTCTGCAGGTTATTTAACATTTAGCTTACTGATTTAAAAAAACACATGTCAACAATTCTTTGAGATTTTCTTGGCATGCAGCTAGAAAATATATCACTGTGTGTACAGTTAGAAATAATTTGGATTAATTCCTGAATCCAAACAAGAAATGGCAACTGCACAGTTAAAGGTGAGGTTGCAGTGTTGGAACTAGAGATGCAACGATAAATCGATTAATCGATTAGTTGTCAACTATTAAATTAATTGCCAACTATTTTGATAATTGATTAATCGGTTTGAGTCATCTTTTTTATTAAAAAGCTTAATGTAAATGTAAATATTTTCTAGTGTCTTCTCTCCTCTGTGACAGTAAACTGAATATCTTTGAGTTTTGGACAAAACAAGACATTTGAGGACGTCATCTTGGGCTTTGGGAAACACTGATCCACATTTTTCACCATGTTTTGACATTTTTATAGATCAAACAACTAATCAATTAATCGAGAAAATAATCTACGGATTAATCGACTATGAAAATAATCGTTAGCTGCAGCCCTAGTTGTCAGTAAGTCTGGTTAAACAGATAAAGAGTGTGTCTTTGTATTTCACTTTAATTTATCTTTGAAATCTGGACGACGTTTGATCGAAAGATGTGTAATTGCTGTCTGTTTCTAATGCTCACGTAGCCATGGGAAAGAAAAAAAGATTTGTGCTCCAGCCTCTGGGAACTGAATTTAATATTTGCAGACTCTGATGCTATTTGTCTATGTTGTTAGCTGTTCATTTTGTCTTAGATTTTGTCTCACGTGTGGATTTCTCTTTGTATATGTGTTTTTTATTTTGTCTGTTTTGTCTGTCTGTCTTGGACAGGTCTCCCTTCTCTAAGGTGATCACCTTGTTAAATAAAAGGTTACATTTGAAACGTAGAACTTGAGTTTATTTTGATATATTCGTAAATGACGTAAATGACGTAAATAACGTATTCACGTAAATGTGAATCATGATTGCAGAATATAAAAGCAATCCTCACATGAGAGGCACTGAAGTTAAATAGAGCTGCAAAGATTAATCCATTAATCAATTAGTTGTTACAATTAAATTAATCTCCAACTATTTTGATAATCAATACATTTCGGTTGTTTTTATTTAAAAAAAGAGTAAACATTTCTGTGATTCCAGCTTGTTAAATGTGAATAACTTGTAGTTTCTTCTCTCCTTTGTGACAGTAACCTGAATATCTTTGAGTTGTGGACAAAAAAAAGTCATCTTGGGCTTTGGGAAACACTGAAACTAAAAAGTATTTCATAGACCAAGCAACTAATTCAGATTTAATTCTGATTAATCGGCCATGAAAATAATCACCTAAAGTTGAATATACAAAATCAATTAAAAGTAAACACAAACGTACCAGTGAGAATACGGAAGCCTGTAGGTGATATATATAGTGAGTTGTAGGACCTGACAGAGAAACAAACACATACGATCAGTGATGAATACCAAAAGTGATGATAATAGCAACAGATCAAATGTTCATGAGGCATTTCACTTAATTAAACCTGCAAAAAAATAAACTGTTGCTTTTGGCCACCTGGGGGCAGCAGAAACAAGTTGTGAACACAACATTGACATCCCATCATCTTTTAACCCTTGCGTTGTCCTCGGGTCAAAATTGACCCTTTCTTTTATATCAGAAATATGGGTTTCTTTTAACCAAAAATAACATGGATGTATGGATGTTCTTTGCAGGTAAAATTAATGATGACTTTCATTTCATTAAATGTTAGGTGTTTTATTCAATTTTATAGCACTTGAATTCGTTTTTTTTTAAATGGTTTCGAAACAGTATCCTGACTAAACTAGACATTCTCTGATCTTAACTAACTAAAATAATTCATAACATCTGCTTTTTTTAACTCAAACATTAGGTATAACATCATATAAACTAGGTTTATTGACCATGAATTAAAAAAAGTGACAAAAACGTTTAAAAAAGCAACAAAAAAGGTTAATTTTCTATTTTGACCTGGAAGGATAACTAGTTCATGGTCGACACAATGGTTTACGTTGATATGGTGACAATTGCTTATTTACACATCCAGCAATTACTAAGCAATGTCAACATTCATGAGGAGTGGTGTGTGTGTCCAACAGGTAGGGCTATACGACATGAGGAAAATATCATACGATATATGATAACGACATTACCTGCGATAAATAAACAGATAATAAAGTGTACTCAGTTCGGCTGCTTTCAATATTCTGCTAAAATACAACAAACAGTTTGTTGAATTTAAAACAAATGAAAGGAAATCATTTCCAGCATTCTTTCTTTGAAAAAATTGAACATTGAATTAAATGTAAAAGGTACCGCTTAAAAATGAACGAAAGTCACATTTTATAGTGCAGTTTTCTGCTGTTATTTTCTTTTAACTAACACAAAAATATTTAGTGATTTGTCACAGCTTTTTGCGATGCCTTTACTGCGACAGTTGATATCGCGATGAGGATTTTAAAAAAACAACAACGATATATTGCGCAGCATCCGGCAGAATATCCGGCGGCACCGGAACAATTACGGAAATTAATCGTTGTCGATATAGACTATAAATACGTCAGAAAGTGAGCGGGGAGAGCAGGGTTACCAGCAGCAGGATGGTGAGGAAGCCGTCAAAGATGTTGTTCCTGTAGGACAGGTATCCTCTCCAGCCAAACGCAAAGATCTTCACGCACATTTCAAACAGGTAGTACAGGATGAAGCACAGGTTGATGATCTGACAGTGGGACAGTGGAAGAGTGAAGTCAGTTCATCAAGTAGGTTATGTTCACATGTTCAACCACCCTGCAATGATTTGACTCATTTAAAGACATATTTTCTTCTAAAGTCATTAAAAGAACACTTTTGTTATAAGTTCCAACAATGCAAGTGGTGTAAATCCTTAATATTGTAAAATCAACACAACTAATTATACTACAAATTCAAAACATCAACATTGAAAAACAAGTATAAGGAAACTTTATGGAAGCCTACAGGGGACATTATTGAAATGATAATGGAAATGTGAAAATAAAATGAAATAGCATTATAATTTTTCACAAATGTATGTGTAAAAATGCAATAACTAAATTTTCATTTTCATTTGACATACTTGTATGGGCATACATTAAAATGCTAATCAGGATTCAACATAGTCACAGTCAATTTCAGGCATACATTTTTTACTAAAAAGTGTTGGTTAAGGTAGTGGTTCCCAAAGTGGGGGCCGGGGACCCCAGGGGTCCTTGAGGGAGTTCCAGGGGGTCCCCAGTAAAAAGTGTAATAATTATTTTCACTAAGATTTTCACTATAATTCCATCCTTAAGTAGCACAATAACAGAATATATGACTATTTTGGTCATGGGTTTCATACATTTTATGTCATAAAGAACCTAAAAAGCAAAATTCCTATCAGATGGGGGCCTCTGGGAAGAAAAACTATCATAGTCTAATAGTCTACTTTGTGTCAGTTTAGGGGGGCTTGACATGCAAAAGTTTGGAAACAACTGGGTTAAGGGCTCATTTTGATGGTGGTGCTACAAGAAAGGACAGGGAGTCACCAAAAATGATGAAGAACCTCCCTCTATGGACCATGAACCTCTGTAACACATTATATGACTGTTATGTATTCACCTCCATGACAAAGTTATCTCTCTCTGCTGTGGACCTTTCGGAATTCAACACCAGGAAGGTCTGAAACACAACACATAAAAGTTATACAGCCATAGCTTAGTCAGTATGCATATATATATATATATATATATATATATATATATATATATATATATATATATATATATATATATATATATATATTTGGGTGTGTGTGTGTGTGTGTGTGTAACTTACACATATGCAAATGACATTGGCCAGTGCCACTGCGTTGCCAAGTATTGTGAGATAGTAGTGGCTGAAGATCACCTGGCATCTCTGCAGAACTGGAGAGTTGTACTGGGGCAAGGGAGGGTGCTGGGAGGAACACACACACACACACACACACACACACACACACACACACACACACACACACACACACACACACACACACACACACACACACACACACACACACACACACACACACACACACAGAGTAAGAAACATGAAACAGATGTCAAAGTGAAGAATCTTTGAAGCAGCACAGCTCTACCTCTTTAATTTGATCTTTATCCAGAGCATTGAATATCTTGGTGAACTGCTCTCGATCCATGTAGCCCACATCTGCATACTGCTGCGCCTCCTGAACGCCACATGGCATCAAAGAAAACAGTCAAGGTGAAGAACATCTGAATGTGTTCTGACCCACTCAAAACCTTAGTTTATGGTAAGATTTATGTATTGTTATGCTATATATATATATATATATATATATATATATATATATATATATATATATATATATATATATATATATATGTATGTGTGTGTGTGTGTGTGTGTGTGTGTGTGTGTGTGTGTGTGTGAAGTCTGAACATATGGAATGAAAGTCTGAATATATTGAATGAAATGAAGTGAATCCAATGAAATTAAGAGATTCCACAGATGCCGTGTTCACAAGAATTAGGCAGACAACCCGAAAACATAATGCCTCCGGCCGCGGCTGTCACCGGCACGGAGGTATAACAAAGATACTCAGAAGACACATGGAGTGTGGAGTGTGAAGAAGAAAACAGATCAGGATATTCCCCACAGCTTGTGCTGGTATGTAATATTAGTATCCTCTCACATCTATAATTAAAATAATCATAATTTGCATTGTATTTCGGTGATTGAGGGAGGGTCTTTGACTGGTTGTGTGTGTGTGTGTGTGTTCGGACCGTAGTGATGGCTGCTCTGTAGTAGCTCTTCATCTGGACCCTGGACATCACCTTCAGCACCACATCAACCTGCACATGCTCCCTGACAGAGAAAACAACTCAACTGTCTCCAACTGTCCATTTTATATTTCGTGGGAGAATATTCTAAAAGAGCCTGTTTACTGTAAACTTTGCTGGCCCTCCTGCTCCTCTGGAAGAATCAAACAATACAGCTTTTTGAACTGAAATGATGCGTGTGTGTCTCTTACTCAACAGCCCGCTGGGATCCCTGGCAGCTGAGGACTTGGAAAGCAGTTCGGATCCCCAGTCGTCTCCTGATGATGGACGTTTGGACCGACATCTGGACCAAGACATGAACAGAAAAAGTCTCTGACTGTACACTTCTTACTTGTCTTCAGTGTTCACGGGCCACATACCCCTTATTTGACCTCAAGTGGGCCAGACCAGTAAACCACCCCAGAAAGATCAGAAACTTTATCTGCCACAGAGTTTCTTGTCAGCTTGATGTTGGCAAACGCAAGTTTTTCTGCTACGACAGCGTTCTAAGGCCATTGTAGGAAATAAATAATGTTATGGACCCGGGAGAGAGGGGTAATATTCTGAGAAAAACTTAAAGTCATACATTTACGGAAATAGGACTAGGATATTCTCTGAGATTAAAGTGGTAATTACTTCTCTGCTATTTTCACACTTTGCAAAGTCATCCAAAGCAATTGGACCCTTGGGCGGACCAGTTCTGGCCCATGGACCGTATGTTTGACACCCCTTTGTTAAGGGCTGTTAAGATTTTGAAGATAGTAAGTAAGCTAATTAAGATAAGAGTTTAAAGCTATATTGCGTAGTCTCTGTCTCCCCCATGAGGAATTCTAAGTAATGACAACAAAACTGTTGCCGCGTCCACATGATACAAGCCTTCCGTGATCACGCACAGCCCCCCCCCCCCCCCCCCCCCACACACACACACATCCTCCACGCAGTTGCTAGTAGCCAAGGAGGACACGGAGGATTTAAAAAAAACATGAACTCCTCAGAAGAGGTTATTATCTGGTACTTTGTATGTCCTCTTCGTCTTAAAGCTGAACGCTGCTGTTCTTTCTCAGCGGTGACGTAAAACTCATCACTTGAGCTTCTGCGCGCGAAAGTCGCCGGACTACACCATTTAGTAAACATAGCCATACTGAGAAATATAGACAGTTTTGTGGAGCTGTTCGGCTGAATTAGCTTTCTACCAACTCAATGACTTAACTGTAACAGACGTTCTTTAATATAAAATAGTTGTGCACTATAGCTTTAAAAGCATCCCAATAGACATCATTGAATGTATTGATTGCTGATCATGCACACTGTCCATTTACCAGCCAAATGGACTGGTTTAAATATTGTAGTTATAATAATAACCTATTCTCATGACTTTCAACATAGTTTTCATTCCATTTTTCCATTTACTGGGTTTTAGTTCATAAATGATCTGCTTATTCATTTCTTTCTGAGAGTGAGATGAGAAGATGGATATCAATCACATGTACGTCTGTGACATACTGAGCAACAGCCAGGACGCGGTTAGCCTATCTTAGCATAGCCCCTCTAAAGCTTACTAATGAACATATTAGTTTATATTAGAATGTATGTATTCCAGTTGTTTAACTTCTACATGAACAGAAATGCAAAACTCCATAGCCCCATACAGACATGAGATTGATACACCTGGCAGGGTATAAAAACTTCTTTTAGGGCAATGTGTAGATGCTGCTGTTGAACTGAGGCAAATCAGACATTTCAGTTTGTAGGAAAGTACTGATATTTCTTATGGAATTGTTTTGATTATTATGATAACTGGCCTCTCTGATAAATGGTCTGTGTTTGACTGTTCAATGTCCCATGCTTATTGCTGGCAATTCTTATCCATGTTCTCATCCTTGCATACGAATATAGAGCAGTTTTGATGGTGTCTCATGTTATAATGCTTCATGACATGTTTTATCTGTTACATAGTGAATACTGAACTTTAGCTAAACTGTTAAGAAAAATCGCAAATTGAATCGTAATCGCAATATCTGGCAGAAAAATCGCAGATTAGATTTTTTCCCCAAATCCTTCAGCCGTAGTACATTGTCAAAATATAATCCAGTTAGACTCCTGATATATTCCAGCAGATGGCAGTCACAGCTCAGCAACTCGTTCCACTCTCTCTATGGTGAACCTACATATTAGTAAACTGCAAGTATACTGAAGTAGAAGCAATGTAGTTACTTTACATTTTTGTTGACCATTTTCAAACGCATTTTTCCTACCCTTCAGGGCAGCCGTTGGTTTCCTTTCAAACGTGCTATAGTTGTTAAATTCAAAGTAAACATCAAGTAATAATTACATTAATTTATCTTATTGTTATCTTTGCTTGGTGATGCAAAACTAGAATGAAACTTTGACCACAATGTGATGCAGACTTGATGTTCACTGTGATATATAACCCGATTCAAGAGCGCGCTGAAAGATTGCTTTACATTGTACAGAAATAAATAGAAACCAATCTATGCCTGGAAAATCTATAAAAAACACAACACAGCAACACTGACTGCAAAAGATTTAGCTGTAATGTAAAACATTGCAAAACCATTGGTATGGTCCTCCGAAACTTTTCTTTTTAGCCCGTCCCAGTCCATCAAGAGGCTTTGCCTGCAGCCAGGCCGCCACTGTAAATACCAACCTGTTCTAAATGACTTGCCTGGTTAAATAAAGGTTAAATAAAGTT
Organism: Gymnocephalus cernua; assembly: GCA_023631565.1. Lineage (NCBI taxonomy): Eukaryota > Metazoa > Chordata > Actinopteri > Perciformes > Percidae > Gymnocephalus > Gymnocephalus cernua. The sequence continues at coordinate 35,124,465 of CM042426.1, read as the reverse complement.
CCCGTGAAGTAAAAGCATACAAATATATACATGTTTTTTTGTATTCACCAATGACTTCATTCCAGATGAAAACAGATGAATGAGCTTTAACTTTAAGATGACCTCAAATACACATTTAGTTTTGTTTTACATCCATTCTTAACCCTTGTGCCTCACTAGGGACATGTTTGGCTTTTTCATTTTCGATCATTTTTGCTGTGCATATGGCAGACATTTTGGCAAGGGTTCGAGGTTTTTTTTCTCGAACTTTGGAAGTTCAGCTTCAGCTCCTATCATATGATAAACTGTGTAGTCAAAAGACAGACACTCAGACCCTTACAGTTTTTCTCAGTCGCTTTGGTACATTTCTCGAATCATCCTCGACATTTGCAAAACAGAAAGTGCATTTCTCAAAACAATTCGTACAAACAGCCAAACCCCATGGATTACCTGCAGAAGCCAGTCTCTTGCTCAAAATCCTTAGTTCATCTCTCAAAAGTAAATATCTGTGTCAATGAACATGTCAGTGACATCAGAATGACAAGTCCTTGTGTCATTGTGTATGGATACGACAGCCAGATTACTTAGTCATGTTGTCAGTATAACAGTGTACTCTGGAGGGATGTTGTGACGTAAACTATGGCTAAAGTTGTGATGACCATTATTGTAAATTGCAGGTTACACCTTAGTGTATATACTGTATATACTGTATACATATATACAGTATTAGTGTATGTGGCAGTTTGATTGCAAGAGACTGGACAAGATTCACATTTACACTTTTACTGTTTGTACTGTAATTTGTTGACAGACCGTGTCATTGGGACACAGAAAGGAAAAGACAGCACTGCATAGCACAAATCTAAAAACTAAAAAACAATTGAACATGAAATGTGAACATAGGACAATCTCCTTAGGACAAACTGTACATGCAGTGCTGTAGGAATTCCAGTACAGTCTTCCTACACCTCCTGACCTTCCTGTCTGTTGGGCCACAAATTCTCATCCACATCACAACGAATATCTTCTCTTATGATGCAGCGTGGAAAGTAGCTTATGCTATGAACTAATGCCTAAATGTTGTGGGGGCTGAGACTATTCAATAGAGACCCATTAAAATACATTATGATCAACATGACATAAGCAATTGATAATGTAGGAAACAGCAGATAATTGGACATAATCATTTGCATGGATGTACCAGAGCATTTGCAACTTGTTCAAAGAAATGAGAAAATGCTTTTTTGATGTGTACAAGTGACACAATGATGTGAAGACTGAACATGTAGTTTAGAGAATTTCAATTCTGATCTGAGAAATGTACCAAAGCAACTGAGAAAAACTCTAAGGACAAAATGTCCACATTGAAACCACAATTTTTGATCCCACAGGCCATAAACTCATATTCTTTTATATCAGGCTTTAGATCTAGAGCCCAGGCTTCAAAATTGTAGTTTGTGAATGTTTTTTCTTACATTAGGTTAAGCAAAGATTAATGACTCAATGTTGGGCGTATGCTCTGGCATGTGAAATGACAGACCGATGTCAGACCTTCTGCTGCCGAGGCTTGTTTTTTCCCGTGGACACACCTGCTTTTCCAGCTGGGAATAATTAAGTAACAGCAGTCATGATTTGTTTAGTAAATAAAAAACCCTCTCACATGACTGGCCCACATTAATGATGTCTGACGCATATGATCAGAACAGTCAGACAGACAGACAGACAGACAGTAAGACAGACAGGCAGTAAGACAGACAGACAGACAGGCAGACAGACAGACAGACAGACAGGCAGGCAGACAGACAGACAGGCAGGCAGGCAGACAGACAGACAGACAGACAGACAGACAGACAGTAAGACAGACAGGCAGTAAGACAGACAGACAGACAGGCAGACAGACAGACAGACAGACAGGCAGGCAGACAGACAGACAGACAGGCCGACAGACAGACAGACAGGCCGACAGACAGACAGACAGACAGACAGACAGACAGACATACAGACAGACAGACAGACAGTAAGACAGACAGACAGACAGACAGACAGACAGACAGACAGATTTACAGACAGTAAGACAGGCAGACAGACAGCTTCCAGATTTCAACAAGTTAAATTTATGACTTTTTAAGACCCTGCAGTAACCCTGAAGATAACTCCCAGGGTGATGAAATGCTCCTCAGCAGCATGATGTCATACTGTGTGTGTGACTCACCAGTAAATATCCTCTGAACTGGTTATAGATGATAGCTGTCAGTAAGTTCATCAAACAGTAGGTTCCTGCCAGCAAGGAAAACAAATTCCTTCTAAAACACATTTATTTAAAACACTTCATTCAACACGTTATTTTAACCCATTTATTTTGCTTTAACTAGTGATGGAGTACTCGTGTCCCTTTTTTTTGGACTCGTGATTTGACTTGGACTCGAGCATTTATGAAATAGAACTTGGAAGTTGGATGAAGTTTCTGACTACATTAAGTGAAGCTGAAGTGAAGTTAAGCCTGAATCTTGTTTTGTTTTCTCTTGTTTTGTTTTGTTTAGTTTTGTTTGTGCAATCTACCTCCCCTGTAAAGCGACTTTGAGTCTATAAAAAGCGCTATATAAATTAAATGTATTATTATTATTATTAAGTGTATTGTAGGCAGCGATTGGGTAGTCAAGTCCTAGACTCAGACTCACGTCGCTATTCTCTGGAAAAGTAATGGAGGTGACTCGACTCAGACTTGACTCGGACCCTTCTTTGGTGTCTCAGACTTGGACTCGAGGATTTATGAAATTGGACTGGAGCATTCATGAAATAGGACTTGGAAGTTGGATGAGTTTCTGACTACTTTTATGTTCAATAGGCAGTGATGGAGTACTCAGGTCTGGACTCGGACTCAAGTTGCTATTATCTGGACTCGTCGACTCAGCGATTAGACTCTGATACGACTTGGACTCTTCTTTGGTGACTAGGGCTTGGACTCGGACTTGAACACTGGGGACTCGAGACTTGACTCGGAATCGACAGTTGGTGACTCGACTACAACACTGGCTTCAACAGCAACACAAAAATTTACTATCATTTTAAGTCACTTAAACTGACACATGCAATGATCTAGTATCACTTACCAATCACACTGAAGGTGACAAAGAAGATGGAGTAGCCTCTGTTTAGGGAGTAGGCAGGGATCATCACTGTGACAGGACACAAGAAATATTAAAAAGAGTTTCATCACAAAAACAATTAACGGTAATCAGCCAACATGGCTTGTTTATCACGGCTTGTTTATCACACCATCTGGGTTGTTGGCAGTGGTGAGCAGCACCAGCAGAGAGGTGAGGGAATTAGGCAGGGATCTGAAATGTAGCTTCCACTCCTCGTTCTTCTCTGGATCCTGAACACAAACACAGCGGGAGAGTGATGAACAGAGGGGAGAGATATTATATTGTTCTCTCTACACTGGCTGAGTACTGAAAAAATTCAAACATTTGGTTTCAGCCTCTCAGATATAAAGACGTGTTTAAAATACCATCAGATGACTTGTGGAAGGCATTTATCATTAGTTTTGATATCTCGTAGAAAGTAGGCTTCTTGATTAATTGACATATTAAAGGTCCGATATCATGCTCATTTTCAGGTTCATACTTGTATTTTGGGTTTTTACTAGAACATGTTAACATGCTTTAATGTTCAAAAAACATTACATTTTTCTCATATTGTCTTTCTGAATATACCTGTATTCACCCTCTGTCTGAAACGTTCCGTTTTAGCACCTGTCTCTTTAAGCCCTCCTCCTAAAAAAGTCCAGTGTGCTCTGATTGGTCAGCATTTCCGGGTCTTTCACACCTGCGCTCTCTGAGTCTCTGCACCGTCACTGCAGCCGGGGAATGACTGTAATGGCACTGTAGCGGCACTTTCTATTTATAGTACAGTTGTGACATCACAACCGTACAGAAGTCCTGACGACTCATTTAAAGACAGTTTCTGAATACGGGCTACTTTAACAGTATTTATATGGCAAATCAACCTGCTTTATATTTAAAAAAGACATGGAAATATCACTTTTTACAATATGGGACCAATAATATATAAATTAACCAAAAGAGTAATTACTTCTTCAGTTAGATATATTACAAAGGCAGATAACGTGTCTTTTATCATGTCACCTCTGGGCTAGCTGTTGTATTAGCCTCTGTAATTCACTACAGTCTCACATTAAAGCTTTGATCTTTCTATAAAAGTAAAACATGTTTCAAAGTAAATATATGAGTATCTACTACAGCACTGATATTAGAATTCAAACCACTAACAATGTCAAACAAATATGACCCTTAAAGGTATAATATGCAGTGCTTTCCTCAAGAAAAAAAATGTATAGACTAAAACAAAAGTAATCCCTCTCAATCATCACTTACACATGCCTTGTGTCTTTTATTTTTTTATTTTGTTGTATGCAGGACGTTTCTTGGTGGTAACATAAAGCCTTTGGGCGCCGCGTGGGGACTTTTTTAAATTTTTTATTTACCATCCCTGTCTAGACAAACACAATGAACCACATGACATACTGAGTAAGGTTGTGTTTCAGGGTCAGGTCATTACAAATGTTGGTGGGATTTTGGTGGAGGTTTTCTTACTTAGAATGTCTTGGAAATTGTTTGGGCCTCAAGTATATTTAAGTGGCTTTATATACTCACTTTCCTCCTTCCAGACCTGAGGCCTCCACCATCTAGTGAGGTAAAGCTTTGCTCTGGTTTACACATATTTTATATCCTATCCATCCAACGTTTCCTGGGTCAGTTTAAGACATTATTGTTTTCAAATGTACGTCTCTATTTTTGCTACTCTATTTTCAATGACAGGCTAGTGGCCTCTTTTACAATGACCCTTGAAACACACACACACACACACACACACACACACACACACACACACACACACACACACACACACACACACACACACACACACCTGAACCCACCTCACTTTTAGCAAACAGCAGCATGCCAATCATAGTGAAGAGGCAGAGGTGGAGCGCCAGTAGCAGGATGACACTGCATACACAGGGGAACACACACACAGGAGTCAGTGAATAATCTTAATCTTTCTCTATTTCTCAAAGATACAGTCAATGAAAACATAAGACTTTCTTGAAAAACGTATTACAGGTTACAGGTTTATGCAATGGCCATCAGTTTAAATGTCAACTTCATTTCTGAAAAATCCTTTCTTTAGTTCAGTATGGCTGATGGCTCTAAATTCTACAATACCCATGAGCCTCAGCAACTTTGCCTAAAGAAAAGAAGCCAGCCAGCACAACACAACAATTTGAGGATGTGTGTGGCTGCAGTTGGGAACTAAACCCCACCACAGATTCTGAAATGATCCAAAACTGACCCAGAATCTGAAAGTGAACTGATCCAAACTACAGGGTGTTTTATCAAGCTCTGTGATTTAGAGCTGCAAAGATTAATCAACTAGTTGTCAACTATTAAATTAATCTCCAACTATTTTGATAATCGATTAATCGAGTCATTTTGTATGAAAAATTCTAAATCTAAATCTAAATTCTGTGATGTCAGCTTCTTAAATGTGAATATTTTCTAGTTTCTTCACTCCTCAGTGACAGTAAACTGAATATCTTTGAGTTGTGGACAAAACAAGACATTGGAGGATGTCATCTTTGGCTTTGGGAAACACTGATCCACATTTTTCACCATTTTTTAACATTTTAGAGACCAAACAACTAATCCAGGAAATAATCGACAGATTAATCAACAATGAAAATAATCGTTAGTTGCAGCCCCAGTGTAATTGTATGATTACTACTGGAATGCTCCTTGGAAGTCGTAGTTGAGTTGCTCATCTTTTGTGGTGATTCAACTGGGAGAGTTTATGTCCATCTGTGTCTTGGAAGTGCTCCAAATGTCACTCACCAAACATTGTCTTTGATATTGGTGTCGGTAATAACTGTAACACATCTATAGTATCAATCATACCTTGCAAACAATCCTGCTTATTGTTCAACTTAATGAAATTCAATACAGTTTTGGATCTGGGATGCGCTATTGGACACTGTTACCCAGTCAGAGAGTGTATAATACAGTGAGGTGGTGCAGTCAGAGTATATTATGATCCATCTGTAGCCACATTATAGGGAAGCAGCAACCCCCTGGCAGAAGTGAGAGTGCTCTGGAGTCAGTGGTGGCCGTGTTATTTGTTTTTTAAAGATTATATGTTTGGCTTGTATTGCCTTTATTTATAGGACAGATTAAGTCAGGAAAGTGGGAGAGAGAGGGGGATGACATGCAGCAAAGGGCCACAGGTCGGAAACCGAACCCGCGGCCACTGCAACAAAGACTGAGCCTCTGTACATGGGATGTACGATCAACCAGGTGAGCTACCCAGGCGCCCCACGTTTTTATTTGTTAAGTGGTGAAAAAAATAAGTGAAGATAAGTGAGCCAACTGCTGGTGCCACTGTAGTTTCAGTTTGTACAGTGAGTAAAGTGCATGGTGCTGAGCTCACCATTCGGCCCCCACTTCCTGCAGCTCATGATGGGAACCGATTACCAAGGCTGTCAAAATGAACGCAATAATAACAAGTTAACGCAAATTCCTTTTAACACCGCTCATTTATTTATTTTTTTTACGAGGAGACCCGCGGTATGCTGAAGGTGTTCCTGGAGAACGTGATCCATGATGCCGTCAGCTAACATCGAGCACGCCATGAGGAAAACTGTGAGCGCCATGGATGTGATGTCGACGCACCCTGTGCAGCTTCAGATGTTAAACCTGATCCTGAATCACCAATAAACGGCTCTTTTAAAGGTCCAGTGTGTAACGTGTTTAGTTGTTCATTCTCGAAATATGTGTTGCCCGTTCACATATTTTGTCCTTTTCATCAATATTTACCACCACCATCAATTCCAAGTATTGCTATTGGCTTGACATTTTACATTTGCGTTTGCATGAACTGGGGTAGATGCTCCATATTCATGCGCCATCTTGAAATACGTTAGCCGGTAAGGGACACACAGGACATACTGCTCCGCCTTTCACATTTTCGCTGTCACATGATAAACTCGCAGGTGATGCTAATGGGTATCGTCGCTTCCCGGCAAGTTTGAAGAAGGAAACATGAAGGACCACACGTATTCAAAATCCAAATTTCAGGAACAGGAAGACGTCTCCTTCTTCGCCCAGAAAAAGAAAAAGGATATTGAAAAGAGCAAAAGACCAGCGTCATCAGAAAAAAGCGTGAAGGCTACCGTAGCTGTAATACGTACTTTGAACTGCGTGGCGCGAGAGAGTTGATTGCGATATATGATCTCAACGCTACATGGGAGAAATCCCCACACATTGGACCTTTAACCCTTGTGTTGTCCTTCTGTTGACCATGCACTTGTTGTCCTCCCAGGTCAAAACTTGAAAATAAACACTTTTTTCAAAGTTTTTGTTCCTTTTTCGGCCCACATCTTAAGGTGTACCAGGACGTTTTCCATGCTTTCCCCCCCACTACCACCAGTATATACACCACTTACACCAACTTATTACCACAAGTTTTACAATATATATATATATAAATATATATATATATATATATATATATATATATATATATATACATACATATTTTTCATAATTCATGGTCAATAAACCGCATTCATATGATTTTGTACCTACATTTTTGAGTTAAAAAGCAGACATTCTCAAGTATTTTTTTTATTTTAATAGTTAAGATCAGAGGACGAGTTTCAGGATTCTAACATTTTTTATATTTATTCTCTTTACTTATATTTATTTATTGTTTGCTTATCTGTGTCTTCTACATTTTCTCTCATCGCTTGCTGCTGCAACAGTGTGAATTTCCCCATTGTGAGATAAATAAAAGATTTTTAATCTTGAATCTTAATTGAATGGGACCAACCATCTTATTTTTGGGCAATTTGGTCGAAAGAAACCCAGATTTCTGACACAGAAACTTCAAAAACGGGTGAAATTTGACCTGAGGACAACAGGAGGGTTAAGAGCCACACACTTCATCTGAAGAGAGACTTCCCGTTCTGAGTAACAGGCTTTATGACTTACACTTTTAACTAAATCAATGAACATTAAAAAGCAGCTCAAGACCTCAAACAAGAAAGAAACCTCCTTGAGCAGAAATGGATAAAGAAAAGGTTCTTTTAAATAGGAAGTTGAGTTTCAAAGCCCTCCACCAGACTAAAGTTATTCGCATGTACTGTCGATGTGAACTGAGTTACCGGCGGAATACGCCCCGTCTCAAATTACTTGAGAATTAAGTTTAAATAAAAATATCCCTTTTAAATTACATGTAGAACAGATTAAAAATTGTTATTAATTAGCAATTAATGATGGTGAACTATAGTCTGACTATCACCAGACCAAGCTCAATCTTGTAAGATTGAACATTAGTCTGGGGAGTCTGCTCTGTATTTTCTCTGCACAAGAGGCGTGATCAACAGGCATAGTTCAAATGACTCTGTACGCAATTGGATAGTCCTTCAACCAATCAGACCAACGATCCGGGTGACGTAGCAGTGACATCAACGGGTTGCTGTGCTTTGGTGGCCGCCATGTTGAATGTAAACAAAAAGCTGCTTGGCTTCTCTATCGTCATCGTGTTAAACCTGCCAATAGTGCACCAGATGGATAAGCCAGTTTGTGATTGGTTCCCGCAAATTTGTAACGGAAGCAGGAGAGATAAATGTACAGGTTTCCAGCCTGAGCTGCAGGGCAAAATCAAATCGCCGTCATATCGGGCGGGGTTTACCCAGTCTAGATGAACTATGGACAATCATGCGATTAATCATGATTAGATATTTTAATTGATTGATGGCCATGCTTATTACTAATTAATAATGTATCGGAATTACATTTTCAATTAGTGAGTAATGAGTAGCTGAAATAACTTGCCCAACACTGTTACTGAGCCAGTTTGCTGACAGTTTTATGTCTCATTTCTACAACTACACTGAGTTTTAGCATACACCATTAACCTGTAATTGTCACTTGTGGTCACAGTGACCAGAAAATAGGGGCGTTGAAATTTATCACTGCATCGATGCATCGTGATGTGGACGTGGACGATTCTGCATCGATGCAATGACAGACCATAATTGATTGTTGCCTACGGATGTTGCTTGATGATTTTCCGCTCGCTGCTTTTTTTGTTTTTGCCTTTGTCTGTTGTCTGCTGTGTTCAGACTCCGCTACATTCAGGAAGTCTTTTTTAAAAGCAGATGAAATAAAAAGGGGAGGTCATATGTATCTGACTGCTTGAATTTGTTGTGATGCATCGTGATATTGAATCGTATTGAATAGTTGACAGGATAATCGTAATCGAATTGAATCGCGAGACCAGTGAAGATTCTCACCCCTACCAGAAAACATAAGAAAGTATAATAATAAATAGCTTGAATTATGTTGCATAGAGTGACCATGAATGAGGAAGAGAAGATAAAGCAACAGATCTCAGCTAGCGCTGCCGGTGTTTAGGAGTATACCTGGCGATCTCTGGAAGAGTCCTCTTGATGCACTTGAGTGTCTTTTTCATCAGGGAAGAGTTCTGCAGGAGGAAGAACGGCCGGAGGAGTCGCCGTACTCGAAGTTTCTGATGAACAGAGAGGAGACAGGAATTGAAATTACTGGGCCCTTTTAACACAGAGTATGCCCTGTTGGGAGTTTTAGCATGGCAAGTTAAACTCCGGAGTGCAAACTCACAAGAACAGGAACATGCATTTCAGCAGAACTGTAAATCATTTTAACTACAAAGTCTGCCTTTACAGAGCTTTCAACTGTATTGACTATACGATGCAATCAACAGATATACCTTTCATCCTCCCTGAAATGTATATTTACAATATTCAAAATGCAATCTCATATACTACACTGCCAGTGTTCCTTTTCATTTATATATATAAATACACAGAGGCAGCACTGTTGTACAACCTTAAAGAAGTATTTCACCACTGGGAAGAGGGTCTTTTCATTAAACTGGGCTGTCTATGCAGTAGAAAGGAGCAATAATGTTTTAAAAAAAAGTAGAAAACCTACAGGCACCAGAATGCACTGCGCCTATTAAACGCTCCCGCTGGTGGGTGATGTAATGCAAGATTGTCGGTAACCTGAAATATGTTTCTGAAAACATTTCAGCCTCAACTTCAGTTGAGAAGTAACCAAATCTTAGTTTATATTCTGTCTGAGTTCGGTCTGAGTTTGACAAAGAGAGACGTCTCTCTTTGTCAAACTTCTCACCCCTCGGTGGCTGTTTCTCTGGAGCTGCTTATATACTCTTTGTGTCTGTATGCGGAAGGATAGTCCGTAGTTCAAGCAACAGCCCTGGGGCCGGCAGCAAACCTTCAAGTGACGCATTTGTGTCAAACGTGTCAGCTGGACCTTTCTCTGCTGGCCTGTGAGTAGGGAGACCGTTGGTTGTTGGATGAATATCAACAACGTACCCCTTTAATTCATTTAAAGAGATAAATGAATTTACCTTCGGACAAACTAATTTGGCATTAACAAATATTAGATTTTGACCCTGAGGCCTATGTTTATCTTACAAAAGTTATTATATATTCTGTTTCAAACATCAAAGCCACCAGTGAAGTACCAAAGAGCTTGCTGAGATAAGACTGTCTCCAGGTCTTGTCTAGATAGTGGGTCCTCATATCTCCAAAGAGGCATTATTTTTTAATAAATTGTCAAGATATTAAAAAATATAAACAGCTATTTTCTTAATTTAGTCTGTAGGACAGAAATGGTAAAAGCTGTGAGCCTGGCTCACAATTCTCCGCCATCACTGCTGGTTGATGTGAAATGCAGCTACCGAAGCATCCTTTTTGGCTAACTTTGAATTGGGCCATGACTGGTTATAAGCGTGGCCTACAGTCTGGTTTCTCCATTCGGTATGACAAACCCATTCTATTACTGAATGTTGGGTTGCTGGTGTCATGGTTGTGGTTTTCTGTTGTTATATTTTCTGTTTTATCTTGTTAACTCATGCCCTGTGTTTTATTGCTTCCTGTTTCCTTGTTATTCGTTCTGTTTGTTGGTTGTTTCCTATATTCTTCTTGTATGTTTGCTTGGTTTATTTCCTGTTTTGTTTTGTAGTGTTTAGTTTCATGTGTCTTGGTGCAGCTTTGTTTCCTGTTTGAGTCTGATTGGTCCCTAATATATTTCACCTGTTTGCTTTGGAAACATCGCTAAACTTGCACTTTCCCATAGCTGGGGTCTCAAAAGGGTCTCACTCAGCCTTCGGCACTCAGCTGCAATATAAGTTGCATGTTGGTTTGTAGTAGTAGATTATATTAGGAGTAGCAAAGAACGAACTACAACACCACAGCATAAAAAAAAATACATTATAAAGCGCTGCGGGAGCATTTCAATGAGAACATTTGGACCTGTTTAAAATTATTTTAGATCTAGAACACAATTCTTTAGCAAATTTAAGACTTTTTAAGGCCTAAAATGTTGATGACTTTTTAAGACATTTAAAGACCCTGCGGAAACCCTGTTTAAGAATCACGTAAGCCTTGCTTTTTCTGTTATAATAAATTCTACACCTGCATCTACTTCTCGTTGAGTCGTGCATTTTGGGAACAGCACTCCTTTAACTCTCTCAGCACATGGCCAGCCTAGTCAGCTGGTAATCATGGTACACTGCACTCCTCTAAGCACAACATGCTAAGAGAAGCATGACGGAGGACAGGCTCACCTCATCACACACCATGCTGACAGACAGCACCCAGTCGATGGTGGAGAATGAAATGACTGCCGTGTAGCCAATTAGCCATTTGTTCTTTCTGAGTTCCTCCCAGCCAATCAAGTAGCTCTGAGGACAAAACAGATGGAGTGAAGCAGTGGTTCAAACGGACAATTGTGAAGGTAATAGCTATCAAAAGCAGCAAGATTATATGGAAACATCACGTGGCAAAATCCATGTTGGAACCTTTGCTCAAGGAGACAGCTGCCGATGTCCTGGGAGCAACTCTTTTCCACCCTGAATGTGCTTACCTTAACGGCAAGATCAAGAGAAAAGATGACGAGGCAGACCATCTCGATGCTTTCGGTGAAGCCGCAGGGAGGCTCCCAGGGTGGAGAGCGATGCCGGGGGTCCGAGGAGATGGACAAGGAGGACGGGCGCTCCACAAATGCCAGCAACAACACCACCGCAATGGTTAGGCCCAAGCCCCTGGTGCAGGGAAGGAGGGGTAGTGGACAGACAAATAGAGTGGGAGAGAGTGGGGGATGAAAAAAATGGAAAGATCATTACTCCATCTCAGTGGGTTAATGAGGCTTACCAGCTGGTGCTTTCTAAAGTTTCACTATCAGAATTTGATCCAACATATATAAGTCTAGAACAGCTGCACAATTAAATCATTTAATCACCATTTAAATTAGCGGAGCACTAAAGCGGAAGTAGCCGGCTCGGCCGGCGGAGGTTTCTGGTCCACATAGTGAGGAAGCAGTGCTGATCATCCGGGTCATTTTTGGCTCCTTGATGGCTTCATGCGCCACTGAGCAACTTTTATAGGAACGAAAAGGGCTCCACCGCGCACACTGTATCCAGTTTTTATAATACATCCATGGGGTAAAACGCTAGCCTGCCTCTGTCCACAGGTAACAAATTTGACCTACCAACACCTCTAATGCCAATTTCTATACCTGAGTGTAAAAGCTAATTTGTATCTTTCTAAGGATTTTTGGCCAGTGGAGTGGATGTTTTTCCTTCTTTTAGTGTATTATATAGTTTTTGTGTATGTAATATAAAGTACAAAAAAAACACATTTCACTCCAAATGGAGCTTTCTCTCCCATAGACAGCACTTTTTCTCAACTGCCTGAAAGGCCACATTCCTGTTTATTTGTGATGTCACAGATTGAGAAAACCAGCCCAGTTTTTCATCTGTGCTGCCCAAAGGTTCTGCCTGAGCAAGCACAGCCCGTCCAGTGGCTAGTTTGAATTTGGTTGACCAATCACAACAAAGTGGACCAGCTGACCAATCAGAGCAGACTGGGCTTTTCGGGAGGTTGGGCCAAGAGCTCAGACAGAGTGTTTCAGTCAGGGGAGCTGCAGCTATGGGCAGTATGAAACACATAATATGTTTTTTGAACATCAAAGCATGTAAACATATTCTAGTAGTCCCCAAGAGTACAAATATGATGATGAAAAGTAGTATAATAGTGGCTCTTTAAAAAAAAAGAAAAAGCTGGTAAGTAATCCCTGACTTCCGTTTTCCCAGAATGTTTTTACTTGTTAAAGCAGGAAATGCACAAGTGTTACTAATAACATTACCAATGGCTCTGTTCTATTCTGTTGCAATTAAATGGAATTCAAATTGTCTGTGAAAAGGGACTATTGTAAACTATTTCTGTCCCTGCAGATATGTGGCCATAAAACTTGCAAACATCAACTCATATACAGTTTTATTAACAGATGACCTGGCCTGAGCAGGTGAGAACTTACCACTGGCATATCCTAGAGTAGTACCATCGATACAGGCAGAGAGAGCGGGCATCCACCCGGTGGTTGATGGACCGAAACTATAAGTAAGCACAAAAAGGGAAGGGAAAAGGGAAGACTTTTTGCTAATCTTTGGTCTGAGGGAAGTGTCTGACTTTTGCAGTGTTCCTTAGTTTAAAAAAAACAAAAACAGAACTGAAGCATACATTTCACATAAAGCTCAAAATTTCGGGTTGTGATCAAAGTTCAACAACCTTATTAGGTATGTTTTCATAAACTATAACCTATGGTAGATATTGTTATCCAAGACATCTTAAAGTAAGGTGAATTCATGAAGGAGAATGAGCATGAAGAACACAACAAAGAAAAGAACTTCCTAAGGTCCAGCTCTACCCACAATATGATACTGGTTTGTTAATGCCTTTGCATGTTCTTTCCCCTTTTCTTATTATTTAGCAAAAGAGAAATAAGTAAGAAAGTCATTGTTCTTACCTGTATGGCATCCTCGATGAATACAACAGCTTGTTGGATGTAGAGGTCCTCATCATCTGTGGACCGTGAGAGTGTGAGTAGGACCATCTGAACACTTCCGGAAGTACAATTAACCTAATTGTAACATACAGTATGTCATCTGTGCTATGAGCACTGTGATCTTCACTGTCCCGAATCCCAATGTGTTCCTTTACTCAGTAAATAACTTAACATGGTTTCCGGTTACAGAGCAGTGTTCTCTGACTAAACAGACAACAGAAACTGTTGAGATATTGTTGTCTATAGAACTGGTTGGACTGGGAGCTGAGGTGGAAGTTAGTTATTTCCATAGACTGTAAAAATAATGGACATAGCTTCCAGGTCTGAAAAGTGAAGCCAATGTTGAAGTGCCTTAAACCTGCATTCTATCTCATTTCCAGCATTGGGCGACACCACTGGCTCCAAAAAGAAGTCTAAGAGAAAATGAGCCTACTTCTCACTTGATTTATTACCTCAGTAAACATTTTCATAATGAGTTTATGGCCTCAATCGCTAGTTTCAAGTTTTCTTCAATACAGCATGATGTTCATATAGTATATTATGGTCCCAACTGACAATCAAGCAGGCAATGCTTTAGGGGCGTGGCTACACACTTACCTGTCAATCAGGACAGAGGCTTAGCTAACCATGGCACTGTGTACATTAAAATAGACCTGAACTTGTTTTTGGGGTGTTTTTGACTTTGACTGTGTGTTTTCACTTCATCAGTTAACTGGAACATTTTGGTGGTCTAATATGTCTTGTTCAGTGTTCTGCCAAACAAGCTTGCTAGCAATCTCTAGCATTAGCTGATAACTTAAGGAAGAGTTTGCAGATTTTCTGTACTGCCGTATATACAGATGAAAGGCGGCAGTAGTTTACCTACCAGTATATCTCCGCTGGATGACTCGCTTCATTAAGGGTTAATATTCGGATACTTTCCCTAGCGTTTAGCGTTTAGCTTAGCACAGTGCCATTGCAAACATAAACAAGACATCCTCCACAGCTACAACCCTGTTTCAAAAAACCAAGACGGCAAATGCAAAATTGACAAAGTCAGTGCACAAACCAATAGGTGACGTCACTGAAGCTATGTCCACTATTTTTTACAGTCTATGGTTCTTTCTTGACAGGTTGGATTGGGAGCTGAGGTGAAAGTTATTTTTTTCTTGAGGCACAATTGGGATATAAAGAACAGGAACTGGGATATAGCTGAGGGCTGTGGTACAAAATACAAACAGTATATGAAATGCAGTTAAATAAAATAGAGTAGCATTGAATAGATCAGAACAGAATAGGGTAGAAGCTGTCAGAGACTCAGGGCTATACAGCTGTCATGTGATTATGTTTAATGAGTGTAACTTTTCCATCCAGCAGTTACGTAGAGACAGACATGATGACTCAGTGCTGGCTGCACTAGCATATTCACACACACGCACGCACGCACGCACGCACGCACGCACGCACGCAAACACACACACACACACACACACACACACACACACACACACACACACACACACACACACATACACACACATACATTTGGTCCCACTGATTCAACCCTTCACAGCAGGATGTGTCATGGTGGTGGGTGCCACTGACAGGACACACTGCTGACACACACACACACACACACACACACACACACACACACACACACACACACACACACACACACACACACACACACACACACACACACCGCAGAGGATAAACAGGTGTGAGCTGCACTTCTAACTCACACATGTTGCAGCAGCCGTTGAGAAACAGAATCTGTCAGAGAAAATGCTGCACTGAATGACTTTCAACACCACTGAAATTAATTATGCAAGAAACAATATTACAATTAATCCTTACAACATTAATGTTATCTATTAACATTTTTTCATGTATGAATTTAAGTGGCCAACCATGTAGTATGACTTTAAATAAGACAGAAATAGCTCAAAAAGATTTAAGTTTATGGAGTAACTTTAAACTAAATTTAAAGTTAAAAATGTATATAATATATAAATATTAAAGGGTCATTTTAGTATTTCTTTTTTAACCTTGAGTCTATTTTCTTCCATGCTTTGGTGCCTAAGTGACTAATTTGAACAAAGGTCTTTGAAATTGGTCCAGTATTGAGCGAGAACTCTGTAACTGGGCTGCAATGTAATCCTATTAGGCAAATGTGTAACCAGAAACAGCTCTGAAATCGCCATCACCAAAGTCACCCGACTCTATTTAAATAAACAGTACTTGTAGTGTGTATAGAGCCAGCATATTCCACATGTAAATTAGTGAATTAAGAGTTTATTTTAACCAAAACAAGAGAGTGTTGGATGAACCAAGACGGCTTTTAATAGTTTTATTTTGTTTCTGAGGACTGAGGTTCTGAAACATATGCTTTTGTAAGCATATTTTCACACCTGGTCTGTTTTGGCCCTCTAAAAGAACTCAGACCTATTAGTAGAATAATATGATTGTGATATGATATGATTTTGTCCCAATTTGATTCTTTTACGATACCTGAGTGCTGATTCAAATTGTATTGTGATTTTCATTTATTGCGATACTAGAAGAATTGCGATTCAATAGTATCGAGTATTGTGACTTTCTTTTCCTTCTTTAACAAAATCAAAAGTTGAATAATACACTTCTAGAGACAATATATCATGAAACATTTCTAGAAACTAATTGTTTTCTAAGAAGAATGCACATCACAGTCTGACATTTATTTCATTTGTAAAGAAGTACATAACAGGGATTTTCTGCTTTTGCTCTGTTTTGCTGGAAACAGATATGATGTAGTCACCGTCAGCGGTTCCGACACCAGAAAGAGGATACAAGAGGCCAGTGAAGCCCGTCTACAAACCAATCAATGACAAGTATCGGGAGATGCCGCTCATATATGTGATGGCGACAGAACGTAGATATATCATGTAGAGTTCTTTAGTGCGCTTGCATAACTGCAGTGTGAAACCACAACTAACCGGATCAAATGAATACAATGTAACAAAAACATGAACCTTGGTCCGGACCTTGGTTCGGGCTTTCAGGTGTGAAAAGGCCCTGCTGTCCTTTGCTGCATGTCATTTCTTCTCTCTCCCCTTTCACATCTTCAGCTGTCTGTCCTGCATAATGAAGGCCTAAAATGCCCCAAAAAAGGACTACGTGTGAAAACACACTTCAATTATACCAACCTGTGCTCATACTGAGGTTACCAGATTTGCACATTGTCAAAAAAATAAATTAAAAAAGGTTTGCACATTGTCATAGCACTAAACAAATGGGGACTCTGGGGTGTATTTGTAGATCACAAGCTAAAAGGATGCAACATTAAAATAAGATGGTCTTGTAGTTGTTGCTGTGTGTGTTTTTCACTTTTGATGGAGCTATGGTAGTAGTTTCCCTCTTTTTCCAGTCTTTGTGCTAAGCTAGGCTAAAAACATCACAGGTCTATCTCTATACTGGGCACACAGACATGAAACCCATCTTTTCCTCTGACTCTGTGTCAGACAGGGAAACGAGGATTTCCCCAAACATCGCTTTTTGTTCCTTCCATTTTCAAACTTCATACGTTCTTGTAATTGTTGCCTACTATCAGCATATAGACCCATCCCTATGAAAGTCCTCTAATAACACGTCGTGAAGCTGATGTGGCATTAGAATTCTATAAAACCTTAGTGGATCCGAACATAAAGTGCCTGACAGTGAGTGAAACCGTTCATCTGAGTCACAGGACACATCACTGCTGCTTTAACTCGATTAGCTTTAAAGAGCCTTACAAAGTGGAATACTCACTTCATTTATTACTCAGTTTACTGAGTGCCAGCTGGTGCTAGGCCCTGGGTGGGGTTGACCTGCCATGCTGATAGGAAATATTTTCTGAATAACTTTAGTTTGTTAATTAATAGGCTACTGTACTTATAGGCCTACTTTTATTTGAGTAAAGTCTTGAATATGCCTATAGCACTTTTGCATTGTTGTGCTTGTACTAAAGCAGGGCTCTTCAACAGGGGGTCCAGGACCCTTAGGGGGTCCTCAGAGTCAAATTACAGACCCATTAGCATTCTATCAGTAATATCCAAGGTGACAGAAAAATGGGTAGCAGAACAGCTCAAAAACCATCTAAATTTGGGCCACACTCCTTTACACCCAATGCAATTTGGATTTCGCACAAACCACTCTACAGAGACAGCAAACTGTTTCCTCCTTGAAAACATCAAGTCAAAATTAGATGAGGGTGGTATAGTCGGTGCAGTGTTTTTGGACCTCAAGAAGGCTTTCACACTGTGAATCACCAGATACTATTATCAAAATTATCCTTTTTTAATTTCTCAGATGAGGCCATGAAATGGATGGAATCATATTTAACTTATAGGAAACAGAGCGTACATATTGGTAATTCTTATTCTCCTTACCTCGATTAGTGTACCCCAGGGGTCAGTATTGGGCCCTATCTTGTTTAGCTTGTACATTAATGACTTGCCTACTGTTTGTCAATCTGTTAATATACACATGTATGCAGATAATTACGGTTATTTATTTGCATACCAAGACCAAACAACAGGCTGCAACTAAATTAACCGAAGCACTGGTGCATGTTTCTACCTGGCTAAAAATGTCAGATCTTAACATTAACAAAACAGTCTGTATGTTCTTTTCCACAAATGTACAACAGGCTGATGTTTTTATAGAAGGAGAAAAAAGCATGGTAGTGTCCGATTTTAAATATCTTGGTATTATTCTAGACTCTAATTTGACTTTTAAAAAGCATGTTAAAAAAGTGGCTAATACCATCAGATATAATATGGCTAACTTCAGACACATTAGGCCATATTTAACAACAGCGGCAGCCAAACTATTTATGCATGCAATGATTTTTTCACACATATACTGTGTCACAAGCTGGTCCCAAGCAAACATCACAACTCTTAAACCAATAGAAACCCTTTATAAGCAAACTTTAAAAATATTAGATCGAAAACATATCAGTCACCACTACTGCAATATTATTACTAAATACAAATTATACAATTTTAACAGTTTCTTACATTATCGAGATGCCTGCCTCATTTTTTAAATTTTACATGGGCTTGCACCTCCATCACTGGGTGAATTTATACAACAGAAGAACAGCAGTGGTAGGGCAACTAGGGCAGCTACCAGGGGAGACTGTGTTGTACAGTATAGGCAAAGTAAGTTTAGCCAAACAGTCTTCTCCGTACGGGCCTCAAATTATTGGAACTGCCTCCCTACTGAACTCAGAGAGAGCACCAGCTACTTATCATTTAAATTTAAACTCAAGAAACACTCAAAACTGCAATCATCAATAGTAGGTACTGCCCATCTTTCTATTGTACTTATTATTATCTATCTAGTTTTTTAATTCGTCTTGTATTTTTCATGTATTTTATTTGTGTACCATGATGTTGTGTTGACCTGCCAAGGGACTACCTTTTATATACTGTCTATGGGGACTACAGATGAAAAATAGCTTCTTAGCTAACTCTGGTGCATTTACATTTTGAGTGTAAACAAAAAATGTTAATTAATGTGCATTGTCCCTTTTAAATAAAGATTTGATAATGCAGGTGGGGGTGGGGGGCATTTTTGAAAGTTTTTCCAAAAATGAAAAAGTCTTAACATGAATCCAACATAATTTTAGCAAATATAAATCCCCACTGCTTACTGGCCTATATGTATGGTATTGTCACTATAAGGTAGCCATCCACATTAATCATAAGGAGTCACTGTGCCACATGTATGTTCAACATTAAAACATGATTTATAAAATCATGCCGACAATTATTAGGCTATTTAATAGCTTATTATTCTACGCAAAAAAAGCTATGTATAAAGGCTTCAGGACGTCCTGCAGGTTATTGTAGGCCCAGTTTAATATGCAACTGAATTTATACAATATATGTAGTAGGGGGTCCCTGATCTGTCTCTCTGGCTTAAAAAACGTTGAAGACCCCTGTACTAAAGGATCTGAATATTACCACCAGTGGTGGAATGTAACTAAGTACATTTAATCAAGTACTATACTTATAAGTACATATTTGAGGTACTTGTACTTTACTTGAGTCTTTTCTTTTCATGCCACTTTCTACTTCTACTCCGCTACATTTCAGAGAGAAATACTTTTTACTCCACTACATTCATCTGACAGCTTTAGTTACTAGTTAGTTAATTACAAATTTAGAGTTTTGCACACAAAACACATATTATGAATTAAACTACCCAACCATATAACGGCCTGTAAATCCAGCTGAAATGATTATACCATTAAACACTTAGTTGACTGACAGTTTAACTGTTTGGATGTATTCTAGTTTATAAAATGTGAGGATTTTTCTGCATTAAGTACTTTTATTTTTAATACTTTAAGTAGGCTACATGTTCCTGATTATACTTAGGCCTACATACTTTTACGTAAGCAACATTTTCAATGCAGGACCTTTACTTGCAACAGTGTGTACCAGTGGTGCACATTAGTAGGCTACTTAAATAAAAGTAGCCTTTTATTTATAAATGATCTGTAAACTTTCTCCACTAGGCCTACTGTATTTGAGTACAGTTTTGAACATGGGACTTTTCATGTACGAGGACTTTTACTATTGTATTGCTATATAAAGATCAGAATAATCTTCCACTGGTTTTTGAACCGAATAACAAACAGAGGAAAGGCCACCGACCTGAGTGTGCTAATACCTTTTATATACTGTCTATGGCTAATACACTTCCACTCACCTGTGTCCCCGCCGACCCTGCACAAGTGCCCGGCTACAGTGTACGACATCCGTCTCCCGCCCGGGGCCCCACGGTCCTCTGCGCCCGGCGAGGAGCCATAGTCCCCGGACACTCCGTTCACACTCCCGATCAGCAGACTGTCCGTTTCCATTCAGGAAATCAACTAGTTCTGTGGAAGTTCTTGTTTCCGCTCCTCCGCTGGGAAAGTGAAAGTAGAAGTGTGGTAGGAGACGGAGTGAAATCTGCTCTGGTGAAGCTGAGTTAGTCCGTCTGTTGAGCCAGTGACAAGTCAAAATGACAGTCAGCTTCAAACAGCATAGCGAGCTGAGGACAGAGGAATGTGCTTTTAGGAAGTCGCTCTCTGCTCGGCTCGGCTCTGTTCTGCTCCACCCTCCTGTTTTGTCCTCAAGTATCACTTTACACTGACTTTAAAAATACAAACTCCACCTACAGCACAGTGCACGTGCTGCAGTCTACAGCGGTACAGAGGAGCGGGAAGATAGGCTCTCTGATAGTGATGACATGAGAAGAACCTTCAATATTCCGGGGAGGAAATTAAGTGGCTTGTTGCAGAAGCAAGCAGTAGGTAGTTAGAAAACGTAAAAAAAAAACAATACTGTAGAAAATGTATGTCCATATATCCTTACAGAAACAAAGTTTAACCCAGCTCCGTAAGCATGGTCGCTTCAACGGGCCCGGGGCTGTTCTTGTGTCGGAGCTGCTGCCCAGCTGTCAGGTAGGGAATATGGAAGCCCATTTCCGACAGAAAAAGAAAAAAAAATGAAATGTTTGGAATGATTAAAAACAATAAAAACACTGACTGTAAGTCAAAATAATGACATATTTACTTAAAGTTGACTTTTTAAGTCATAAGTAGGCTATTGCATGTCAGAATGATGACACTCCAAGGGTGTTTTCACACCCAGTTGGTTTGCTCTGGTCCAAATCAGTTAATGAGTTTGTAAACTTGAAGCAATTTCCCCTTTGTTTAGTTTCGTTTCACACCTGGAAAAAAATCCAAGCGAACCTTAATACCTCATTAGTAGGCTAATTGCGTGATTTGTAATGACTTATTACAAACCACACTAGAACGTTCAGTCCTCTTATTGGTCAGATGTGTCTGAGGCAAGGGTAAGACAGTAAATACAGGAAGAAGGTCCTGTGTTCTGGACTAGTGCAAATTTCTTGCATCTCCATGGTTAAACCAGCTCATTTCATTTAAATAATAGGCCTAGCCTTAAACATTGTTTCGTGAGCGACGTTACTATGTCTGTTTTGGTCACTGAGACTTCGCTCTGCTCTGACGGTGTCTGTCTCCAACTTTAAGCGGCGGCTGGTTTGACCACGGAGATGTGAGTGCTGCAGTCTATTTCTGTGAGAGAAACACCGCAAGCTGCTACAGTTTGGCTGCTCTGCTGCATCGCAGATTGCAAAGCACACCTGACTACAGGAGACATTAGCTCAGACTCAGGAGTACACAGTTGGGTCGGTTCGAGGTGGGATCATGATCTCACCACAAACAATCTGCTCCAGAGTTCGTTTGAACGCGTACAGATGCTTGTTTGGTCCTTTTGGTGCTTTTTGGCCTGCAGCCGCATTGCCAAAATGAACCACACCAAGGAGGGAAACATACTCTGGTGCTTAATGAGGCAGGTGTGAAAGCTCCGAGTCAGGCAGTGTTAGGCCAAGATTACGAGATCAAGTCAAAATTTTGAGTATGTATTTCAAGTATGTCAAACCTTTCATCGTTTGTAATTTTGATTTTCGTAATTCTCATTGTTTAGAGTCACAATTTTGACTAATGTCATCATTTTGAATTTAAAAATGTTAAAAATAGAGCTACAGCCAATGACTATGAATCATTGATTAATCTGACAACGATTGTTTGAAATCAATTCACTGTTTGGTCTAGAAATTGGCAGACAATCATGAAACGTGCACACCACACATTCCAAAAAGTTTAAAATGCTGATTTGATCTGACAAACAGTCCAAATCCAAAAATATTACATTGACAGGTATGTAAAAAAGTATGGAGCTGCAGTGCTACAAGAGGCCCTGGCAGATAACACATTGAATGCAATGTAAGAAAAAAAACACCTATATGTAGATAGTGGGAGATATACAAACACAGTACTAAGGATGAAACATATTAATTAGGCCTCTACTGTACGTCGCAGGACACACTCTGTCAGCTGACAACTGGTCTATATCCTCAACGTTCCACATCCAGGATTGCTCCGTTGTTAATTCCGCCGGATTTCACTCATTTAGGCCGGATATCCATTGCCTTGGTCTTCCTTTGTGTTGGCGTTCTAAACTCCGGTGGATTTATGAGGACTGTTAACTGCCATGAAGGATTAACTGGTTAACTGGTGTTAACAGAGATCAGAGGAGCAGCTCCTCAGATCTCTGCAGGGTAAATCCAGACAGCTAGCTAGACTACCTGTCCAATCTGAGTTTTCTGTTGCACGACTAAAACTACTTTTGAATGTATACATGTTCCACCAAAACAAGTTCCTTCCCGAGGCTTTTTTGCAGCTTAGCGTCGCCAATAAACCAGAGCACGTTTTTCTCCCATCCCGGAATGCTGTGGGGACTAGCCAGACCCTCCTCCACAGCACTGTGGTGGAGGAAGGTCTGGCAAAGCGATTCTAGCTGACAACCAATTCAACTAGCACATTCTTTTTTCTCCACACTGTTTGCTGCTGTCTGTTTTTTTTGTCATAAAACTTTCAGCATGTAGAAACAACACGTTAAAACCAATTTTGGTCCGCTGTGCTCTGGAGATAGGCCTGGCAATGCAGGACTAAAACCAATTTAACGTCTTTTAGAGTCACTTTATTTCCCTCAAGCTATGCCAACCCTTCCCATACACGGTGTCTCACCAACTACAATGTATTCTCATCAACGGGTTCGTATATCATACCAAAACAGTAAGTACAGCCTCACAGAGCCTCACCGCGGGCATGGCTGAAGACTCTTCGGGCTTGTTATAGGCCTGCCCTAAACAAAAAAGATATACCGTACTATCTTCAATCCTATGTATGTTTTACACCTAAATAGTTTGAGGCACCAACTGTTATATAGTCTACCTCAAAGGACATACAGTACATTGCTGGGATAAAGGCTGACATCTGGCACGTATCGGGGCTTAGTGCCGCCCAGGACGAGTCTGATTGGTTTACAGAAAAAATAGACTTTTTTCTCCTATCCCAGAATAGATAGGTGGTGCAGCCAGACCATACTCCGTCGCTGACACAGCGCTGTGGAGATTGTATCATAGTGAACCATAATGTAAATAGCTTTTTTGTGTAGTTATACAGTACCTAAAAAAAGTGTTGTAAGGTAAAAGAAGAATTTATTAGGGTAAAACAATTGCTTTACATGCATAATACAGACTATGTGTACAACCATGGTTTTGACAGGCATATTTCTAATAACACATGTAGAAACTAAACATTTCCATATTTTTCTGAAATACAATTCTGTGGACATTCTGAAGCAAATTCAAGATAGTATTGTTTGTAGATTTTTTTCTTAAAGGCATAAGGCTAAGGTTGCATAAATGACTGCATTTGTGTCACCAATGTGACGAGGACTGAGGTAGAAAGAGTGGTGGAAGAAGTATTCAGATCCTTTACTGCAGTAAAAGTACTTATGCCACACTGTGAAGATCTCCACTACAAGTAAAGGTCCTGCATTCAAACCCTTGCTTAAGTGAAAGTAAAAGTATCTTTAGCAAAATGTACTTGAAAGTATGAAAGGTAAAGGTCCTTAACATGCAGTAAAAGTTTCCCTGTCAGTGTTTTCTTATTCTATCTGATGTTTCTGGATTAATATTCCTGCTGCATTAATGTGTGTGTTGCATTTTACTGTTGTGGATGTTTGGGGTTGCTTTATAATTTGACGTGCTTTATACACGGTTGGGTAGTTTCATCTACAGCAGTGCATCATATGCTATAACATCATATGTTTGTAGTGTCGATGTCCTGTGAGAACCACGTCTTTTAAAAAAAGTCTTCAAACTTTTCATGGTGTCAGAAAAAACAGCACATAAGGAAACACTTAATCCTTCATCTGACTTTTCCCAAACATTCAACATCGACACATCTGGTGATACATGGTCTTCACTGGACAGGAAGGGGAGGAAAAACTGAAAAGTAACTAAAGCCGTCAGACAAATGTAGCGGAGTAAAAGAATAAAGTAGCAAAAAATACTCCAGAAAAGTATAAGTACCTCAAATTTGTACTTAAGTAAATGTACTTAGTTACAGTCCACCACTGGGTAGAACAAATGTTCTATATAGTCCCAGAAAAGTGATTCTGTCCCCTGCTTGGCCCTGTGCTTGCAAACACAGTACAAAGTATTTGGCTTGACTGAAAGCTACACAAAATCACCAAATAATATATGATCTTTTTGATCTCACAGCTGGGATGGAAAATCACTGGACACTGAAGACCTCGGGTTCTTATTGCTGTGGGGTGTTTGCTGTCTCTTGGGACACCTGTGGGAAAGGAAAAGAAACATGGAAACAACATTATAAAGATGTTTACTCTGCCAACGATAAAAACAGAGATGGTCTAATAGCATTTTTGCTCCCAGATACCGATTCCGATACCTGAACTTGCATATCGGCCGATACCGAGTAACAATCCGATACCAGTGTATCATATATTTGATTATGTTTTAACAGCTGTATATTACTATCCCTGTATGGATGTGATATGATCGATGATGATTTGCCTTTGTGAATGAATGCTACATAACCTTCTTTTTTTTCCAGTTTGACAGTCAGTCATAGCGGAAAAAGAACATAAATAAACTTTACATACTTTTAAAGTAGATTTTCTTCTGGGCTAAATTACGTGGTATCGGATCTGTGCTTGAACTCAAACAGTTTTTTTCCGTTACAGATACTAGCATTTTAGGCGGTATCGGAGGCTTTTCCGATACTGGTATCGGTATCGGAACAACTCTAGATGAAAGCCAAGCTCTACCAAACACTATAGACAACTATCTTCATTCACAGTTCATTGCTGTACAGTATGTCTACATTATTGTCCTTTCCTCTTGTTGTACTTTGCTGTTTAAGCTCACATTCTAACATGCAAATGAAGTGAAAGGGCAGTTGCTGCCCTATTGCTACCTGGTCGATGCACCTGAACTGCCAGGTCCAGCGAGTGTTATAGAGGAAAGGTCGGAGGTCAAAGCGGTTGTCATCGGGGCTGTAGCTCTCGGCGTGGTAGGACGGCGTCACCGTGGTCATCTTGTGGCGGTTCATGGAGTACATGCGGAAGAAGTGCTTCACCTTCTGGGCAACCTAAAGAAAGACGACGATACAATGGTAATTTTAGGTAAAGGTCTCGCTAACAGCTGCTAAATCATAGACTGTGAAAAAAAATGGACGAAGCTTCCATGTCTGAAAAGTGAAACCAATGTGGAAGCTCCTTAAAGCTGCATTCTATCTCATTTCCAGCAGGCGGCGACTCCACTGGTTGCGAAAAAAAAAGTGTCCGTTTCTATAGAAGTCTATGGGGAAATGAGCCTCCTTCTCACTTGATTTATTACCTCAGTAAACATTTTCATAATGACTTTATGGTCTCAATCGCTATTTTCAAGTCTTCTTCAACACAGCATGACGTTTGTTAACATTTTGTAAATTATGGTCCCATTCATTTTAAGGGGCGTGGCTTCACGTCGACCTGTCAAATCAGGACAGAAGCTTAGCAATGCTAACCATGGCACTGTGGACATTAAAATAGACCTGAACTTGTTTATGGCTGTTTATGTCTATGTTTTCGTCTTAAACTTTGACCCTCTTACTGTGTGTTTTCACGCCATCAAAGTAAGTTGGAACATTTAGGTTGCCTAAATATTTGTTGTTCAGCGTTCTGCTAATCAAGCTAGCCAGCCTCCTCTAGTGTTAGCTGGTAACTTAAGGTAGAGTTAGCTGATTTTCTGTACTGATGTACATGAAAATGAATGGCGGCAGTATCTGGATGTCTGCGTATATCTGCCAGTAAATCTCCACTAGATGACTCACTTCAGAATGGCTGAAAATCTGCAACTTTCCCTCTTTAGCGTTTAGCTTAGCACAGCGCCATTGCAACCATAAACAAGACGGGCTTGGCCGCGTCATCCTGCCCAGCTCCACCCTCTCGTCAAAAAACGTAACGTCCTGTTTCAAAAAACCAAGATGGCGAAGGCAAAATTGCCAAACGCGAGGCTTGAAATCGGCAGTCCACAAACCAATAGGTGACTGATGCTACGTCCATTATTTTTACAGTCTATGTGCTAAATGCACAATATTTATTATCAGTGTTTAACAGACACATTTTCAAAGAGTGGCTGAAATCTTTCAATCAACTGTTAAGCACATCAAATGATCACTTAAAGCTCCTCATCTGGAAAGCCCTGAAACCTTCAGGCTTTAGAGCTGTTACTGTCACTGTGAAACGTTGACGTTAGCTCAAGCAGCTAAAGTGCAGAGCTGTTAGCGGTATTACTATGTCAAACATTCAGACAAAACTTCGTTTGGTTTAGTTTTACTCTGCCATTTAACAATATAGACATTAGGGCTGCACGATATAAGGAGAATGTACGATAATGTTGAATATCGCAATAACGATATTTCTTGCAAGAAGATTTTAGAGTGTACTCAGTTCTGCACTTCTGCTTTCAGTGTTCTGCTAAAATAAACAAGTTGCTTGTTGAATTTAAAACAAACAAAAGGAAATAATTTCCAACATTCTTTTATTGAACAAATTGAACATTAAAAGAAGGCACCACTTATAAAAAGAATGACAGTTACATTTTAAAGTGCCGTTTTTTACGGATATTTTCTGATGATAAAAAAAGGATATCTTGTGCAGCCCTAATAGACATAACAAACTTGTTTTCCAATATTAACAGAACAGATCCACTATGTAGCCATTATCAATCAATATTGTTTCAAAGCCACTTACAGATACAGTATCCCACACTGGGAAGGAGTTAACTGACCTCTGTGGGTGAGAGCGCATCCTTCCACATGTGAATGAGTTTACAGAACATACTGAAGGGGCCGCACTTGGAGATCTTCCTCAGTCGTCCAATCACAGATAACTCAGAGTAGGTCATCCCCATGTCTGCCTGAGGACGGACGTGTCAGGTGGTTAGACAAAGACGGATGAAATTAAGAAAAGGAGGATGAGAAATAAAGCAAATGCCAGCTCATGATCCCACGTGCAGTCTGACATACATAACTAGGTGTTCCCTACCATTATAAGACTTAGGTGCAGCACCCAAGCCATTTTAGGCAGCACCTAAGCCGAATAAAATCAATGTGAGCATCAAACCTAACTAGATGTTAGATACTCAGATCTAATTATAGTTGGACTTCTTTAGCAAGTTTTGTCTTTAAAGCGTAACTCTCGCCAAAATGCAACCTAGGGTATTTTTGTGAATGTACGTGAGTCAAACTTTAGTTTAAAAGCATATTTAGGACCGAATCGCCACTTTTAAGATTCACCGTATTGTCGTTTTTGGGTCAAATGGCCTTTTGAATGGGAGAGCTAGGGGCACTCTCTTGCTAGCCTCAAAATAGCTCGACACAACATGAGACTTTGCTTCAAGTATCACCAGGGGCTCTACACCTTAACACAAGCATTGACAACAATCTTTGTGTACACAGATTTACTAAAAAGAAAGTTTTTGAACAACTCACCGCAGCTGTTGCTGTCTCCGGCCGCAGCCATTTTATCAGTCAAAACAAGTAGATTTCCCAATGTGAATGAACGGACTCCATAGGAGGAAATGTCATTCTTATATGAGGCTCCTTTTTCAACTACAAGGTCAATGTTGTTTTTTATGAACGATAAAACAAAAAATCATCCACGCATTTATATGGAACTAAGCTTTAGGAGCTTTCCATCTTTACTCTCCTCCCTGTTACGTCGCATTCAGAAATTGACTCGTTTTGACTGGCAAAGATGGCTGCAAGCGAAAACCACAACAGCTGCGGTGAGTTGTTCAAAAACTCTCTTTTTAGTAAATCTGTGTACACAAAGAATGTTGTCAATGCTTGCGTTCATGTGTAGACCAACAATGTTGAGCTCTATAAAGAGCAGGACAGCTAACATTAGCCTAATCTCTGATATAGTAGCAAATCGGTCAGCATTAGCACAGTCCTGAACAAAAAACAACACTAGGCCACTACTGCAGGAACACCGGGCATTCAGAGCCACCTGAGTACTTTGCAACTATGAGTGTAAAAATATTACTGGTTCATATCGTAACAACACTAATATTATTTTGGTGCCCCCCTGCCGGGGGCCCCCCTGCCAGGACTTGTACACTGATAGGACCAGGAAGCGGGCAGAGAACATCATCAAAGACCCCACACATCCTGCACACACTCTCTTTAACCTCCTCTCCTCTGGCAGGCGCTACAGATCACTGCGCACAAAAACAACCAGACATAAGAACAGCTTCTTTCCCACTGCCATCACTCTACTGTGGGGTCATCCCCACTTTGGCCACTCACCCACTTCCCTACACATTACTAGGGTTGGGTATCATTTGGGTTTTTTCCAATACCGGTGCTAAATCAATACTTTTAAAACAGTCCCGGTGCCTAAATGGTGCCTGAACCGAAAAATATATATATTTATAATGTATACAATATAAAATATAAAAAAAGAGCACAAAACGACAGCGACATTAAAGAACTGCTTGTTTATTGGTAAGGCCATATGGTCAAAATTAAATGATTGATTAATAACGTAATAAAAATAACTTATAACAATGACTTATTTCACCAGTAAAAACAAGCACCAGATGGGAAAAGGGTATTTTACAATAACCCAAAATGCACCACAAGGCTGCCGAGTTTCAAGTAAACGCACCTGTGTTGTTTTTCCGACAACTGCAATTGAAGTCAGACTGTTACGTCTCGGTGTTGGAATCCTAGACAGGGAAACACTTTACACAGCATTTTAACCATTGTGTTTAATGCAGCTACTAGCTAACGGTAACGTAGCATCCCGTGCAGCGATGCTTCTGAAAAAAAAAAAAAGGCACCGAAATGAGGAACCAACATTTTCGTTCTTATTCGGTCTCGTTACTACCGTTTACGTCTGAAATATTGGCACTGCGTTTCGGTATCCAACCCTACACATTACATACTTATCATTCCAATATGCATCTTGCACACTACTTTGCACTATTACTTTTTGCACTCCACATCCCACTCCATGTGTACTTGTCTTGATGTTATGTCTTATTTGTATATTTGTATTTTTGTACATTATGTTGATATGTGCTGATATGTATATTGTTGTCTCTATTGTACAATATGTGTCTATATTACTATTTGTCTATGTATAGAGAGTTAACACCTACCAAAGTCAAATTCCTTGTGTATGTAAGTATACTTGGCCAATAAATCTGATTCTGATTAATAATCATACAATTTACATGTAAACAATGATTGATAAGCCGCCCTGGGTGATAGATGTCACAGAAGCAGCTCCTGTAATGTACCCACCTCTTCCAATATTACCCACACCCAAATGGTGCTTAAGTCTCACTGTTGCACTTAAAACAATACTTACAAACTGAATCAGAAAATGTGTAAAAACATTTTCTTTCTCCCAACTGGACTAATGTGCAATACGTTATTTAGTATGTGAAAAAAAAACGAATGGTAGCTCACCAGGCTAGCTGTAAGATGACTGTTTTTTTATTGCAATTTGGTTAAAGGAGACATACTGTACATTGCACATTTTCATTTTTCTGAATGGCCTGTTGAATCCCATGTTTTCTGGCAGCCCACAAGTTTGTTTTATTTTACAATGTGTTAGTTGGTAGGCACCCGAATGTTTGTGCACAAGCTTTCATGATATGTCCCCTTTTAAAAAGGTCTAACGATACATTTCCACTTCTTACCTCGTCTGTTTGCGACACCTGTCCGTCTGTCAGGGGCTCCAGTTCAGCTGTGGGTGGAGCGGACAGGATGCTGCAGAGGAAACCAAAACCACACAAGATGCTCCGTTTGCAGGTTCGAAGTATTTGACAAAGTTTTATGAAACAATGAGGGCTGCATGAAACCTAAACATACATAGATATATATATAAATGCAATATATAAATGTTTAAACGTGTACACGTATGTATCATTGTCAATTATTCAAAAGTAAAATAAACTCAAAAAAATGAAAGTATGGCCAAGACCATTAAAGGAGCAATCTCACGCTGCTGGTGTTTTTAACGCATTTCCCCATAAACCCTGGCGCTACTTTCCCTTCTACCTCTGAAGGTTTACTTTTTTGTGTTTAGTGAAGAAGGT
Organism: Gymnocephalus cernua; assembly: GCA_023631565.1. Lineage (NCBI taxonomy): Eukaryota > Metazoa > Chordata > Actinopteri > Perciformes > Percidae > Gymnocephalus > Gymnocephalus cernua. The sequence goes on along the minus strand of CM042426.1, from coordinate 35,093,440 downwards.
AAATACCTTTTAACCCTTCCACCTACTTGGTGTCTGCGTTTTCAATACAAACAGGAACATTAGCTAACAGCTGAGTCTCTGTGGGCTGAGCTTACCCTCTCAGAGCGGGGAGCTGGAACTGCTCCACACAGTAGAGCAGGAAGTTCTTCAGGTCCGCCTTGCTGATGCCTCCTATTGGGTTGATGTCAGCGCTGGAGCAGTCATACTTTGTGAAATACCCTGTCAGGCTAAGCAGGAGAAGTTGTTTAATGGGAGAAAAGTTTAGTAAAAGTGTACTCTGCATGTATATTTATGTTGAATTCTGATTGGTTGGTTTGCAGATGTGTCGTAGCAGCAGTCACATTGTAACAAGTTGCTCCTAAATCCAAGAATTTTGATGCAGGCTGTCTTTGGTCGCAAAAGCACTAAATCAACCGTTGGTAGCTGTGTCTCACAGTGGGATATCAGACCACCATTTTGGATAGCTGTGTACAAATTTTCCCACATTCTCTCATGGTTGTCACCTTTCGTCTCTGCCAGCCCAAAATCCCACAGTGTAAAGGGGCCTTTAGTCTCATGGAGGCTGTGTCACTTAACTATGGAGGTACTGTATATCTATTTCCTTATAAAAAAAAAACGGCAATCCCAGAATTGTTTTTTAAAATAAGAGATGAAATATCACAGACCTGCCTATGGTCTAGGGGTGTCACAACAGACTCAGCGTAGCATGGTAGCATGCAGCTTAAGAAATGGGCTAACGTTAGCTTACTGGTAGCCTGCAGTGGCACTGCAGAACTGAAAATCCTCCCGCTTCCCTGAAGTCACCATGTGGCAACATTTTGCCTTCCACGTTGAGTGAGTTATGGCAACAAACAATGAAAGTACCCATGGTGCATTCATATGCACCTTGTTAAACTAATGGTGCATTCAATTGCACCTTGTAAACCCCTACAAAAGTCAAACTGATGTTGTAAAGTTCCCTTCCGACATCTAGTGGCTCCTATTGTGGCATTGCCGTCGCTGTTGAAATAATGCTATAATAACATGTTAAATCAAAAATTTAATCAAATCGTGACCTTATAATCAAAAGTCAAATGGAATCGTGACACCCCTAATGCGGTCAGGATATAGCTGCAGTAATACCTCTCATCTACGTTGGCTGAGCCAAGCACCAGCAATCCACCGGGCTTCCCCCGCGCCCACAGACTCAGCTGGGCAAACAGGTAGGCCAGGACCATCCTGATCCGAGCCTGCACACGCACACACGCACACACACACACACACACACACACACACACACACACACACACACACACACACACACACACACACACGCAGTCACAGTCGTTACTGAAGCATCAGTGTGAAGACTGTGGTTAAACTGTCAGAACATGTTGACGTCAGACACCAAGAGTAAAAAGTGATGACCTGAGTCAGGAACAGACAGGAGTGGCAGAGAAACTGCCATGACGATAAAACCATCATGATGGTACCAACAGAGTGTGTGAGTGTCTAACCTGCACATTCTGCAGAGCCAGGTTTTCTCTGTGGCTTCCTCCATTGGCACGAAACTGAGGCCACCTTCCAGTAACCACTGAGAAGATACCCAGAATGCCTTTCACTGCCATATCTATGTTAATATTCATGTGTGTGCTGCAAACCAAGAGATACATGACAAAAGATGGATTTTCTTTATTCCAAAGCAACTCTAAGGACAGTAACAGATAATAATAAATACACATGTGTTCATCCACACAACTCTGAACTGAGCAAGGCAAAGAGATGTTTTACAATACTCATTTGCAGGGTGCGATTTGTGAAAAGCATTGATCACTCTGAGGTGGGGAACGAACAAGCGTTTCCCGGGTGAAAGTATTTTGTTTTCACTGCGAAGTGAACACCTCTCCCCGGCTTGAAAGCGCTGTGTTTTATGTTGACACCATGTTGTGCTATTTCATTTTGAGATTATTTTCCACTGAATACCGAAGTTCATAAATAAGTGTTTTGGCACGGCTGGCAGAGTGACATTATATCCATGGTACTGAAAGGGGGGATTTAATTTCTTGCATGTTTTGTTTCGTTGTGCATGATCAACCCCCCCCCCCTCTGCCTTTTTCACAAATCACACCCTGGATACAGCATATGGCATCTTCCAATCCCCTCAAACTAAAGCCCTTCAGGGGGAGTCCCGCCTACCTGCCAATCTGATTGGCCAGCTCTCTGGCCCTGCTGCATGTGTCCTCTGAGGAGTTCTCGCTGGCCATGTAGCAGGTGGTGAAGATGCGAGCACACAGCTCCCCTGGGTGCTGGGGATGGTAGGAGTCATCCCCTACAACCCTGCGAACATCCTCCAGCACCTGGCTGTCTGATAGATGGAGAGAGAGAGAGAGAGAGAGAGAGAGAGAGAGAGAGAGAGAGAAAAGAAGAGGGGGGAGGGGAAAGAACAGAAGACTTTTTGGAACATGTGTTTTGTTTTGAGTGACGATAGACAGGAAAGACGGGAAAAGTGAGGAGGACGGCACGCCGTGGTGGAGTGTAACTAAGTACATTTACTAAAGTACAAGTTTGAAGTACTTGTACTTTACCTTGGTCTTTTCTTTTCATGCCACTTTCTACTTCTTCTCCGCTACATTTCAGAGAGAAATATTGTACTTGTTATGCCACTACATTAATATGGCAGCTTTAAAATGTGTTACTTTACACATTAAGATTTCTGCACACAAAGCATGAAGTTTATGAAATCTGATGTTTATAATATATAAAGATATAGATATAAATGGCCTACAAGTCCAGCTGAAATGATTAGACCATTAAACACACAACTTGTTTCCACTTTCTAAAATGGGAGGATTTTTCTGCATTGAGTCCTTCTACTTTTAATACTTGAAGTACATTTTTGATACTTACATACTTTTACTTAAGTAACATTTTCAATGCAGGACTTTTACTTGTAACAGAGTATTTTTTACAGTGTGGTATTAGTACTTTTACTGAATTTAAGGATCTGAATACTTCTTCCACCACTGACTTGTATTGCCAACAAATCTCATGAAAAGATAAAACCCAGTGTATTAGCAAGTCGCTTAATACTTTCTGACTTCCCTAACCCGTCTGTGGCTCTCAGCACCAAGCCTAGACCTCACAAATATGTATTTATTTATGTTGTTTTAAATGTATATTTATTTATATTCCTGAAACAGCTGAGGCATGTACTACGAAGCAAGATCAACAAGCCCTGTATTTCTTTCAGTTCCCCGGCTTCACTAACCCTAACAACCGCGGTCCTGCATAACCTGTATTACGACGGTGGTTAACAACTAGTTCAGTCAACCCAGGGTTTCCCAATCTAGAGACGTGCACATTCACATAAAAGAGGCGGTGTTTGCACATCATGACCAATCGCAAACATCTACCAGAGCTGCATATTTTACATAAGAAGAGCAAACTATAATTCTACATAAATATGAAGAACACAGACATGGTTTACAAGCAAAAAGCAATCCAGTCGCTGCTTCCTAAAACAGGAAGAAAAAAAAAAGCCAACGCTGTGAATGCGTAAATTACAAGGCTTATCAATATAACTTCCCCGTCAGTCAGGCACAAGATCTGAGCATAATTACACTTGTCCTTTCCATAAACTGTCGTTGCTTTAGTCTATTATTTCAGTTGCAACCCTGGCAGTGGGAAGCGATCATGGGAGCAAATACTAAATATAAAAACATAATTCAAACCGATGGGAGCATTGGCAACACACGGCTCAAGAAGTTTACAAAGATACGTAATTCCCTCCACTGAAAATCTTTATCTTTCATAAAAATACCCATCAGGGAATGTTAACGGGGTTGTCGGTCTCTAAATGTTTTAACTTTTAAGAGCGCACCTCTCTCTCTCCGTGCGCCAAGCTTTTTCTTTTTTTTCTTCTTCTTTTTACTCACTGAACTCCACCCATTCAGTCAATGGATCTTCGAAGAACGGTGACGCCGTTATCAATGGAGTATTGATTGGTCAGTAGGCGGTGCTTAGACACCAGTTGACCTCTAATCTCCAACATAACCTGCTCCCGACCAGGTTAGGTGTTCAGCATGAGTTACCACAGCGATTGAACCCGATAACAAGTGATCCACCTTCGTGATACAAGAAATCCTGGGTTGAACCTGAAGTTAGCTTGCTAACGCCAAATCCTGCTTCGTAGTACAGGCCTCTGATCTTTATAGTTTTTAAACAAGGAGAAACAGTGCATTTGTTGGGGACTATTTCCAGCAGCGGATTAATCCACATTGGGTGTTCTAGTGAGTATTTGTTGCAGCAGGAAGGTGTATTGTGGGACTGAGTCAAAATATAGTACAGTGTGTGTGTTCATGGTGTTCATCACCATGAACACACACACTGTACTTTACAACATGTCAGCCAGAGCAACAGTGTGGCTCACTGATGTGTTTTTAATAGTTTTTGGACTTTTTAACAATGAAGCTCTATGACACAGAGTAAGAAGATATATCAGGCTTTGACACACACAACACTTGTCATTAGATACCATAGACTGTATATGAAGATAAACGCATCTCCACTGCCTCCCATTGTACAAAAGTGAAGCCAAAGTAGCGCCGCCATCTTGTCATTTTGGAGCCAGAGTGTGCGCAGTAGTGATCAGGCGGTGGAGCCACGGTACCAAAGTCCCGCCCATACACCCGCCAGACCAATCACGAGTCAATCACAGCTGCCAATCATGACGTTTCACCCTGTTTTTATAGCATCAAATAATTAATAAAAAACAAACTTATCAAAAAAATGAACACCTGAAATAACATCCGCGTGATCAGAACTACCTAAAATGACAGAAATCCTCTTATTTGACGTGTACTTTGATTCTGTTAGTTTGGCCCATCCGCTAACATGGAGGGGGCGGGGTTTATGACCTATACTGCAGCCAGCCAGCAGGGGGAGATCCAGCTGTTTTGGCTTCCCTTATACAGTCCATGCATCTACCCCTGGTAGATACATTCACTGTTGGTTTGGGTCAGCACATGAGATTTGTTGAGAATATGGAAAATATAGAATACAGTATCACCAGCCTCATCCTTTACAAGAACATGTGTCAACAGGTTCTATTGTCTGCATCTTAGAAATGTATGTAAATGTGTGTGCTTCCCTGTTGTATTATGTGCTTTAGCAATACTATGTGTCAATATGATCATGCTAATAAAGCCTCTTTGAATTTGAATGTGAACGTGTGTGTTTAAAGTCGAACTGAAAAGAAAGCAAACAGAATGCTACTCACTGCCGTCCTCTACGGCCTGGCAGAGCAGCGCACACATGGAGTGGACGATACAGGCGGTGGATGAGCTGTCCACACCTCCACTCAGAGGCAACAGGAAACCAGCCTGGGACACACACAGAAACCCATCACAAACACCAAACACTCACAATCTGCTAACCTAATAGCATAAGAATAATTTTCTTTTGGAGTAATGTTATTGCATTAGGGGCGTTGAAATTAATCATTGTAGACGTGGACGATTCTGCATCGATGCAGTGACAGACCATAATCGATTATTGCCTACTGGTGTTACTTGTTGATTTTCCGATTGCGGCTTTTTTTTGTTTTTGTCATTTGTCTGTTGTTCAGACTCCGCTACATTCAGGAAGTGTCTTTTTTAAAAGCAGATACAATAAAAAGGGGAGTTCATATATATCTGACTGCTTGAATTTGTGGATGAAAACCATGTGTAGCGATATATAATAATATTGAGGGGGTGACGCATTCTGATGCACGTGATATCGAATCAATTTGTGACACCAGTTCCCCCCGGCTATCAGAACTCTGAACGGACAAAAAGCCACAAGTTGAATGTTTTTAAATGTGCAATATTCCAAAAGAAATTGCAATTTTCTCAATGTTTTTAACTACTTCATTTATCCATTTATTTATTATTTATTTATTATTTATTTATTATCGCGTAGAATGAATTAATTAATGTGTTTTTTAAACTAGCGTAGCACGCCTGTAAGATTTGTACGTTGTACGTTTTTAATCTACACAGGTTATTGTGTGTTAATCTGCGTCTTCTACTTTTCCTTGTATCCCTTGCTGCATACATCAGTGTGAACTTCCCCATTGTGGGATTAATAAAGGATTTTGAATCGTGAATCTAGAATCCATTCCATTCTATATACATAAATTAAAAGTTAAAAAGTTGAAATAGAAAAATGAGACACACAATTAGACACAGCAGCAGCAGAGTGTGTGTTCCTCCTCACCTGTCCACTTCTCCTCAGGTAGTCCCACAGCCAGCAGGCCGGCCCTAGACTGAACAACACAGGAGACAACTGCTGCTCTCATTTCTGCATTGGCTTTCTTTCATTGGCCCTGTAACAACGCACAACACATGTAATACAGGGGTCTTCAACGTTTTTTTAAGCCAAGGACCCCAAACTGAAGAGAGATGGAGCAGGGACCCTCTAACACACATATTGTATAAAATAAAGTTCCATATTAAACTGGGCCAACAGTAATGGGAAGGGCGGCCTAAAGCCTTTATACCTTTTTTTGCACTGAATGCTATGCTATTAAAATAATAATTGTTGGCATGATGTTATAAATCATCTTTTAATGTTACACATACATGTGGCACAGTGAATCCTTACGATTAACTGCATTTGTGTATGGCTACCTTAGTGACTACCTTACCTACAGGCCAGTAGGGGTGGGAATCACCAGAGGCCTCACGATACGATATCATCACAATACTTATGTCACAATACGATATTATTGCGATTTTAAACATATTGCCATATTCTGCGATATACTGCAATTTATTAAATTTTTTTCCAAGTTAAAATTTTTCCCAATTTCAAATGATGTCCCCAAAAGGAAACTTTGTCAACATCTGTTTTATCTAAAAAGATACATTTCTCTGTTTGTTCATCTCACTTCAATGCTATTGCTGCAAAATGGGATTGTCAAGCAGACAAACTGACACATACATAATAATAGATTGATACTTGGCGTCTGTGTATCGATACAGTATTGCCACGGAAAATATCACAATACTATGCTGTATCGATTTTGATATAATTGACAATAATTTAGAGCCCCCCCCCCCCCCCCACCCTGTAATGACTGAGGACCCCCCTAGGGGTTGCAGACCCCCTGTTGAAGATCTCTGATGTAATAAAATGTTGAAATGTAATACATTTATACTTCATTATGTAATAACACCCGCATACGGAAGCCGAGAACGGCCATGGATTTTTTTTTTATGCACTGTTATCTCGTGATAACGACTTATTAATTTGTTATCTCGATATAACAAAGTTTGTTTTCTTGAGATTTTTTGTTTTTGTTTTCTCGAGATTTTTTGTTTTTATGGATTTATTATTTTTTTTTGCCTAAGACACCCTTCCATTTAACCCAGGGAATGGGGCTCCATAAGCGGATAGAAATCTGCCGTTTCTCCCTCCTCTTCTCCGGTCAAACACTTGGAAAAAAATCCCACTAAGACACCCTTCCATTTAACCCGAGGAAGGAGCTCCATGAGCAAAACAGCCTTTAATTTAACCTGGAGAAGAGGAGGGAGAACCGGCAGACCTCTATCCGCTCATGGAGCCCCATTCCCCGGGTTAAATGGAAGGGTGTCTTAGGCAACAACAAAAAAATCCACAAAAAAAAAATCTGGAGAAAAGAAAAGAAAAAATCTCGAGATAACAAACTTTGTTATATTGAGATAACAAATTAATAAGTCGTTATCACGAGATAACAGTGCATAAAAATAAAAAAAAATCCATGGCCATTCTCGGCTTCCGTACCCGCATTATGTAATTATCTGCCACATTTTGTAACACTGAACCCTGATCGCAATATGTAATAAATTTAGTGAAATGTATTGACCAGTGAAAGGACATACTAATCTACTGAACAAATAGCATATTTTAAAATTTGATTTTGAGTCACCATGATCCATGCTAGAATTCATTAAAAATAAACATGACAATGTTATAAAAAATTAATGAAGACATCCATTTTGGTTGGTTATTCCATAATGCATCGTATTACATTTTCGTGAAGAAAACGTGCAACCGCCGCATTATGTAATCATTATTTACAAAATGTGGTCAAAATGTATTACATATTGGGTTCAGGTTTTTAATCACAAAATGCAGCAGATTATTACATAACGAATAATAAAATGTTGACATTTTATTATATAATGCATTGTTATTACATGATGCATTGTTACAGGCCCTTTTCAGAAGCTAGTAGATGACACTGGTGTTTCTGTTAAGAAGAAATACATATTTTGTACCAAATGAAATGTAGGCTGGTACCTGATCTCTTCCTCTGGGGTATGAAAGCGCCATGTTATTGGCTGGTGGGTAGGGAGGAAGATATCATTCCCACTGGAGAAAGAGAAGTCCACTTTGACCCTGTGGCAAGGTTTAGGTTCACGCTCCTACAACAGAGAAGTATGAGAGGGAGAGGGAATGGAGAGACAAAGTGACACATATAAGTGAAAACATACAAACCATCAAACAGTGATCGGGAAATGGAGAAAGGTGTTTTCCGCTCTACAAATCTCTGTAGGATGACGGGTTAGGACACCTGTTCAATGAGGGAGATGCATGTGAGTCCATTGGAAATGTCTTGACAAGCCATAATTCACTTGTATGACCTAGAGATGCCAGAAAGTAAAGAATGAATGAATTTTAAACATGAGTGTGTGACAAATTGGGTGATGCACTCACCACTTGTCCCTTGTGCTTATGTACAAAGTTGGAAACTTAGACATAGTCATATTTTTAAATCTCCAGTTAGCTTTTAGCACTGACCTAATGAAGGGCCCTATGGAATCTGTCTTATAGCTTATTTTTATAATTTTCAATTTCGCAATTCCGTCGACGATTCTGTTGTCACAGAAACTACTGGGCTCTACATTAATGCTGCCATCACTCATTGACTGGCCACAGCCGGCCCTCATAGAAAAAAAGACAGTTAGCTTGTTGTGGGGGAAACCCTGTGGGTAATTGTGTTAAGTAATCGTGATTTCAATATTGACCAAAAAGAATCATGATTATGATTTTTTCCCCATAAACAAGCAGCTCTACCCAGAGTGCTAAGCAGCATGTCAAATTAAGCGTTAGGTTCCAAGCTATACCACTTCTATGTGGAATCTACTGTTGACCTGCTAACCCCTGTTCGTTTTAATAGATTTTTTTTGACTGTGTATTATGTTCAAAGTTTCTTAAATCATTTATTCAAACTTATGTGTTGGAGTTTGTAACATTCCAAAATGTTAATTTTGAGTGTGAGATTTTCATACTAACTGTAAATGCATATCGGTTCCAATATCTGTTATCGGTTTCATTAACTACTAATAATCGGTATCGACATCGACCCTGAAAAACCAGTATCAACCCGTATTACTGAGCATTCAATATTGTGATTCAGGACTTTTTTTTGTCTCAGGACGAGCACACTTGCTCACAGGTCTGTAACGAGAGAGAGAGGCACCTCGTCATGAGAGCATGATCCCTGAGCAACCTCTGTTCCAGTCTCATTAGCTGTAATATGTGACATACAAAAGTCAGGCCTGCTATTTTACCTCGGGGTCGATAAAGACATACAGTATTCACACTCAACTGTAAACCAGCCACACCTCACATTCTATTTCCACCAATAGTGGGCCCATAAATACAGCAAAAACCATAACTTTAGACTACTAAGATATTTCTCTTTGTACCTATATAAAGGTTGTTGTTCAGATGCAGTTGATTATCAATGGGACAAACAATCCCGCAGTTAACGAAGATACCTGTTTCTGATTGGAGGGCAAATATCCATTACTGTAACATGGTGCCCCAGGACACCTCAAACATACAGACGTTAACAGTCAGCAGTTCAACCACTATTCTAAATCAGCATGCAACCTCAAGTATGCTAAACAATAAGAAACCATAGCAGCAGTGTTTATGCTAAATGCTATATTTTAATGTAGTTAACTCTCACTGGTAAAACAAAAGCTAACCAAGGGTTGAACTGGTGGCCAAAGGTCTACAGCCACACAAGCAGGGCTCTGTGAGACTCAAGATGCTAAAGCTAGTAGCAGGTTCACCTTAGTTTAGACACAAAGTAGAGCTGAGGCTGATGGGAAAACTGTTAGTTTTGCAGATATTTTGTCACGAAGCAAAGTATTTGGCACATTGTATTAATTTTTCAATTTTGGAGCGTTGCCTTATCCAACTTGGCTCCGGCACCGCTCACACCATGAGTTGGAAGCATGCCTGAGCCCGTTTCTGTGTTACTGCAGCACAGTACATGCGCTCTCCCTCTCCATGCCGCCAGTGCCAGACCCAGGGTTTTTTCTGGCTCAGAATGGGCCTTTTTGGGGGGGGGGGGGGAACTACGCACGACAGTAAGCATGATCGGTCCGTGTACAGTAAAGGCAATGAGTCTATGTTACCCTATTACTTGACAGAAATCTATGTGTTTTCCTGCTCTTTCTGACAAATTGATAAACTAATGTATATGACGTTTGAGTAAATAAAACCCCAATTAACAAGACTGGTTAAAAAAATAATATTAATATTTAGATAAATCCCCGGGAGAGTCCGTTACAGCCCGACTCTGGAGATAAAACTGAGATTAGTTCTCATATTCAAGTTAATGTTCTGCTTGTTCAACGGTTGTTTGGTAAATTGCTCTTAAACACATTTTGAGAGGATTTGAATAGCTATTTATATTCTCAATTCTGTGCTGCAGATTTTCCTTTGGGGCTGGCTATAACCTCTTTGTGGGGGTGCCAAAAATTCCTCTATGCAGGAAAAACCCTGGGACCTATTGCTAGCGGAGCTCCGGGCATGAAGGGAGGGTGGGCGCCGTTCATCTGGTAAACACAAAGCCAGATGAACAGGAGTGAAATGTGAGCGATTTGAATAGAGGGGGGGTTAAATCTGAGTGGAGCGCAGAGCGATATAGAGCGGAGTGTCCGGGAGCAGCTTTGAGCGAGTAAACGGATAAAATGAACTGCTCCTTGAGCGAGGAGCAAAAAAAATCTCACCGTTCCACTTCTCACGCTCACATGCGCTGAAGCCATGACTCGGCAACTTGCACATTACAAAAGGTTGGAGGGGGGGGTGTTGTCTCACCATGTTTGGCTGGCACACTTCTCCTCTGTAGCTACGCACATCCTCCAGGTCAAGAGTGGCTGTAATCACCTCCTGCAAAACACGCACGCACGCACGCACGCACGCACGCACGCACGCACACACACACACACACACACACACACACACACACACACACACACACACACACACACACACACACACACACACACACACACACACACACACACACACACACACACACACACACAGATCAGTCTGGCTCTCTTGTGACTCAGCAATGCTGTCTGTCTGCTGTCTTACTGTATGTCCTGCCCTGCAACAGTTACCCAATAGACCTGTACACACAGGAAACACACACACACTTATGTCCACATATACAATAATGTCACTTCACAGCTACATGAAGACTCTTAGGGCATACTCACACTTAGGACCAGTTAAACTGTGCCCGAGCACATTTGACCCCAAAAAGTCTGCTGAGTTTGACCGGTGGGTTCGCTCCGTACTGTGCCCTGGTCCGCATAAAGAGGTGGGCCGGGGCGCTGTTCTGTTGGACTCGGGCACGGTACGCATCAGTGTGATCGCTAAACATGCCCGAGGACGGAACTGATGGGCACTGCATTAGCAATAAACCTGTCGTTGCGCCCCGAACAACTCAAAATAAGCCACAGAGTAATAAGCATTACAGTGACGGACTCCACTGTGCTGTATGAGAGCGATTCACTTCCTGTTTTCTTCAAAACAAAAAGTTGCATCGTAATGATGTCAGCGTGCTCTGGCCCGCAATGTAATGACATAGCGCAGGATTGGGGGAAGGGGGGTTAATCGTGCTTGGGCACGGTTCAAGGCAACTGGGCCAAGTGTGAGTACAACCTTATTTGCAGGTATGTTTTTTTGAGCCAGGTCTGGCTCTTTCCATGTCCGTACACACCACATCATTCAGTGAGAACTGTGCTCCCTGTGCCACGATGTCTCCGTTGATGACCACCATGGCGCACCCATCGTAGTACACGCGGTCCCCGTCACAGCCCCTCTGGTTGGCATACAGGTAGATACCTCCGCTCTGGAACAACACCAACAATACACTGAATGCAATGCTGATTTTAGTCAAGCTATTGTATGCTGAAAGCAGAAGGTGTGCTCAGAAGACAGGATGTTATGGTGGTACTATGTCCTGGTATTGGCGGAACAACACTGCCCTCTGGTGATCTCTGCATTGCATTGTCTGTGTCCTGGATGTGCAGATGGGTGACATATTCAAACAAAAACCTACATATTTAAAGTATCTTGGTAAGCTGCTGGTAGAGCTAAATGATTTCAGGAATATATGCAGTTGCTCATTTTTCAGATCAATATTGCAAATTGGATTTTCTTTTTTCAATATCTGTAAATAAAACTCTGGACCAGTATTTGTCTTCCACATAGTCTACCACAACAGTGGTTCCCACACAAGGACCCCTAAACTGACACAAAATAGCCCACAGACCCCCAATATTTTTTACCAGGGTCCTGCGTCACATAATATTTTTGCTTTTAGATTTTGTTTTATTACAGAAAGTGTATAAAACCCATGACTAAAATAGTCATACATTGGGCCCTATCTTGCACCCAGCGCAATTGACTTTGTACACCGACGCATGTGTCATTCCTATTTTGCACCCGACGCAAATCGGACTTTTCCCTACACGGACGCACGCTGGTAAATTAGGGAATGAACGTGCGCTCCCGGGGGGGGTTCAGCGAAAAGAGGAGGCGTGTTCAGGCACAAAAGTTCCCTGGTGCTATTTTGCAGTTTCAGAAAACACTTTAGACCAGGAAAAACCTAGTCTAAAGTCAGTGGCGCTGGTCTAAAGTCAGTGGCGCGTTATTCAGATGCTATTTTAGGGGCGCATGCTTGGCCATAATGTAGCGTGTGCACAATGCGCATACACTTTGCTTCTCTCATCTACACAGATGCAGCAGATCCCATTTTTGCAAACCATACATAATTACAAGGAGATTATTACTGAAAATGCGCTTCAGGTGTTTGGATAGGTCAGGAGCCACTTTACAGTACAGTCCTCAAAAAGTCGCAGCATTCTTTGTGGCTTGTTGTGTTTTACACATTCCATGAATCATGGATTTGTTGATGACATAAATTAGGAAATATTAGAGGACTTAAGGAGACGTGATGTTGAACTACGGCGGGATTGGACACTTGAGGGTCCGGGAGTGGCAATGCGCGATGTGCTCCTGGTGGAGCGGGTGGATGGAGATGGAGTGGGGGGGAGAAGGAAGCAGGTTGTGCATTTGGAGGCCCACGCTCCATGGCTGTAGCAATCCTCTCCAGACTTGAGGAGATGCGGCACTCATTTATCCCGCCGGTATAATAGCAACAGTGCCCGCAAAGCTACACAAAGCTACTTTCCCACAAAGCTACTTACGTTTTGCGTTTGATACTTGCGTTTCAGATCGTTAAAATAGGGCCCATTGTGTCATTGTGTTACTTATGGATGGCATTATAGTGAAAAAAATGATTCCCCTTTTTGCTGGGGACCCCCTGGAATTCCCCTCAAGGACCCCTGCTTTGGGAACCACTGTACTACGTCATGTGTTCCTACCAAGCACACGTTTGTGGACTCCTGGTTAAAGACTACCTTGGTGGTGGCTGACTTGATCAGGTTGACTCTTTGGTCCGCTTTGCGGAGCTCGTGGTGGCTGGCAGATGAATTAGTAAAGATTTCAACTCCATCCAGACCCATCTGAATATGGGGGCTGAGGAAAGAAAAAAAAAAAAGGTTCAGTCATCAGGAGTGAGGATTGTTTCAGACAGCACATTTCTGGAACAAACTCCCAGAGAACTGCAGGTTCCCTGCAACTCTCAGTTCTTTTTGTTGTTGTGATTAACAATTTTTAACTCTCAGTTCTTTTAAATCAAGGCTAAAGACTTTCCTGTTTGATGCTGCCTTTCTTTGAATAATTGTTAATTTTTTTATACTGCATGGCCACTTTTATTCTTGTATTTCATATCTGTTTTATTCTATTTTTAGCTGTTTTTATATTCTTACCTGTTTTGAACTGCTCTTTAATGTTTGATGTAAAGCACTTTGAATTGCCTTATGCTGAAATGTGCTATACAATACATGCCTTGCCTTGCTTTACACAGAAAACAACAACACCCATGCAATCCTTATACACAATCCTGTGTTGCTCTACCTTCTGGGGTTCCAGAGCTCCTCGCAAATCTCAGTGCCAATGCAGGTGTCCGTAGTGGACAGCACGCAGTCACCGAATGGGACAGTAACCTGATGGACACAAACAAACAGGGGAATAAAAACACTGAGCCTCTCTTTGCTAATGTTTCATGTGGAGAAACAAATAAATAGCTACTCTTAGCTAAACACAGATAATAATAGGGTGTTTTTACCTGCCCTGTTACCTCCTGGATCATTCTGGGCAGGAAATACTCCTCCACATTCCTTAAAGAAACAAGCAGTCAATATTATTTCCAAAATTGAAATAAAATCACAATAGTGGTAAACAAAATTGCATCAAAGTTTTGGCCTCCCCTAGTAGGGCTGAAAGCATTCATAATCTCAACTATTTTGGTCAATATTGAAATCAAGATTATTTAACATGATTACTTGTTGACTTTTGGAAAGGCGTTGCAATTATTGAAGTTAAAACACAGTGAAACAGTTAAACAAATCAACAGTGTGACTGCAACTGTGAAATTTCCCTTAATACTTTTGCCGTTTAAATCTTTTTTTTTCATTCAGAACACAAGACAAAATAAGAGATTACTTGCAAAACACAATGTGTCAAAAACTGTGTTCGTGATCATTAGGAGCCAAAATTGTAATTGCGATTAAGATTTTGAATAATTGCACAGCCCTGTCACCTAGCTTGGCTCAAACAATACAATCATGATGAAACTGTTTTAGCTTCTACAAAAGTGAAAAAATACACCTTTCAACAACTCATATATAAATGCATCTTGTGAATTGAACTGCTGGTATAGAAAATGAGACATTGTGGTTTTAGTAGCGGTTAGCATTAGATAATCCTGTCCTAATGGTGGTTGTTGCCAGGTTTGATCACTGTGCCAACTCTGACTTATAAAAATGAAGCTGACTGTTGAGGGCATTGGTGACTAGCCTGCTAGTTAATGAGCTACATCATGTAAATAACACAGCCTAGGAGTTGTATTGTTTTAACTCTTCAAACATTAATGTGCTATCAGTTTCCCCATGCTTTCAGTCGTTGTGCTAAGCTAATTTAAACCTACTTTTTCTCTGTACTGGACAACATTACAAGTAAGCGTATTTCCCTGATTAGAGTTGTTTTAAAGGTCCCATATTGTAAAAAGTTAGTTTTCCATTTTAATTTTTTTAATTATAGCATATAGAGTGAGGTGCTGTATAAATAATGTGAAAGTATCAAAACGCTCAATCCATAGAGAAATGCACACAGCCCGTATTCAGAGACTATGCCTTTAAACGAGCCGTCAGGACTTCCTGTACGGTTGTGATGTCAAAGTAAAGTAAAAATCCAATGCAATTTCTCCATTGACAATTTCAGTATAAGCCATAAAATCGTAACCGTCGACGTTCGACTTAAAACCAGAGCGGCATGACTAAGCTATTGTATATGCTCATATAGACGCCAAAGGTTTATGGGGCACTAACCTTGTTTTGAGGTAAATGTCTTTTATTCGTGATGTCTTGGATAAGTACTTCATTACCCACAATCCTAAACAATCTCACAGTGATGCCTAATTGGTGGAACTCATGCTGGTGAGGAGGGGAGGAGGGGGAGCTGCCTGCATGATCCGTCATGCACATGCGCAAGATGATTTTCCGAGGATCTATGACACTGCCCGATTCACGACCTGTTCCACACTTCGGCCGGCAAGCTAACGTTAGTTTAGCTAACAGCTAATAAGGCTAACCGTTAGCTAACAGCTTGATTCAGTCTAAAATAACGTTAACTCAAACGAAATACTGGGAAAGCAGACTGCAGCTGATGTAACAGCTGTTATATATTTTAACAGTTCTTTTCAGGTTTTATTCTGAGGGTCTTTTAAAATTATTACATGCTGTCTAAGCTAGCGGTTAGCCGAATTAGCTGTTAGCTAAACTAACGCTAGCTCCTTTATTCAGTAGTGCGTGGTGGTTTGTGGGATTGTAGTTCCTTTGCTTGATATTGAAAATATGTACACAGTCTTGTACCTTTGACCTTTTGGGGATTCTCTGTTCGATTTTTCACTCGAAATGACACGTATGCTTATGACTCACGTCGTAGCTGGTTAACCTAAGGCATGGTCTAAAACTCTTACTATATGGATTCTTCCAGACGTCAATGGGAAAAAAGAATGGGAAATTTACTTCCGGAACCCAAGGTCTCTCGGAGTGTGGGCGGGACTGTTGAGCTCTATAGTTAGAGAGTGCCACTACAGTGCCGTTACAGTCATTCCCCGGCTGCAGTGACAGTGCACAGACTCCGGGAGCGCACATGCAGAAGACCCGGGCACGCTGACCAATCAGAGCAGACTGGGCTTTTTCAGGAGGGGGGCTTAAAGAGACAGGCGCTAAAACAGAGCGTTTAAGACAGAGGGTGAATACAGGTATATTCGGACGGACAGTATGAGAAAAAGAATGTGTTTTTTTTTAACATTCAAGCATGTAAACATGTTCTTGTAGAAACCCAAAATACAAGTATGAACCTGGAAATGAGCATAATATGGGACCTTTAAAGGGCCACTTCAGTAATCACAAACTGACTCATCATGTGGAGCACCAGTCAAGTTTTAGCAGATAGTGTTACTAACTAAGGCCATGGGACTTTGCTGAAAATACACTTTTATGAAGATACACCTACACATCCCCACAGAGCAGGCAGCTATGGTGTATCCATTAGGGGTGTCAAGATTTTGATTTGAAAATCAACCAAAATCTAGCTTTTAATTTCAATTATCGAAATTGAAAGCAGTATCGTACAATTCTCCTAGTATTTCTTTTTTGCTCTCCATCCCCGCCTACTTGCACGTGTCCGAAGAAGAAAAAAACAACAACACACTGATGACACAGCGTAGCTTACCACCGGTAGCATTCAGCTATAGACATTGGGTAATGTTAGCTTCCTTGTAGCCTGCAGCTGCTCTTTTTGAGACACAATGGCCAGTGGCGGGCGGAGTCAGAGATGACGGAAAAACAACAGAACTGAAAAACCCTTCCACTACTCTGAAGACAGCGGTGTAGCAACATTTTGCATTTCACGTGAGTAAATTATTGGAAACAAACAACGGTAAAGCCTGTTGGCTCCAACTGGACTTCATGGTGCATTCAAGTGCCCCTCTGTAAACTCATAGTGCATTCATGCGCCACCTGTTATTGGGAGTGTGCTAAAAAAAAAATTTATTTTTTGAAACAATTTTAACTGCACCAAGGACTGAGCCTCTTTCACAAAAAAAAATGT
The DNA here is from genome assembly GCA_023631565.1 of Gymnocephalus cernua. Classification (NCBI taxonomy): domain Eukaryota; kingdom Metazoa; phylum Chordata; class Actinopteri; order Perciformes; family Percidae; genus Gymnocephalus; species Gymnocephalus cernua. The sequence continues at coordinate 35,075,881 of CM042426.1, read as the reverse complement.
TATATCGGAAAACATGAATCAAATTGTGACCTTAAAATGTAAAGACAAATTGAATTGTAGATTCAGCGAATTGTGGCACCCTAGGTATCCATAGGTCATGGAGGCTTATACATCCCACAGGTCAACAACGTGTTGTGTGTCCCTGCACATCAAGCTGATTGGTCAAACACCTCTGTTTTGCCCTGATTATACCCTAACAATTTAAGTATCTAAGTGTAATACTCATTGTAAATGAAAGCAATGCACATATGAAATAGTTCGCTAATATTCATCATGTATCAACAATTAGTGTTCTCCCAAATACGGAGAGACAGAGCGATATGAAGGGCTTCAAATATTAGTAGCAGAATTAGTAGCAGACTTCTGAGTGAGGACCAACCTTAACTGGTTCCACGGTGAGAACCAGCGCAGCTCTCGGTAGTTCCCGTGGTTGGCCATCACCATTTTAGGTCTGATCAGCAGAATCTTTCTACAGGATGGAGGACAAATGGTCAGCGATAAAATATATAGTGATAGATAGATAGATAGATAGATAGATAGATAGATAGATAGATAGATAGATAGATAGATAGATAGATAGATAGATAGATAGATAGATAGATAGATAGATAGATAGATAGATAGATATTTGTACAATTCACAGGTCACATTAGCAGTACACAAGCGAAAAACATTTAACAAAGAACAGTGCAAGCAATCCAAAGTTATATATATCCAGTTAAGTTATATAAATGTATAAAAGTAGGAAAACAACATGTCATGTATGAGACTGGACTGGTGTGCTGACGTACCTGTTGAGGAACAGGACCCGACAGTTGTAGCGCACATTATGATGCATGATGGGCCTGAGGGGAACACAATGTGTCACAAAAGGGGGACTTCCAAAGTGAGATTTCTGAGGTAAGAACAAACGTGTCTTGTCAGTTTAAATTCAGAAATGGGGGCTGCAAATGTGAAGAGTGTCCCAAGTTCTGAGCCGTCCTCTCAGCCAGGAAAATATTTAGAGTCACAGCAGTTTGCGGCACAACAATTGTTACCTGTCGTGATTCATGGCATACTTTCAAATGTTCAGCTATCGGCACACCTGCACAAAACACTGTGATACTCTTTGATCAGACAGGACTTCTAGACTGAATACTGCTTTTTGGACAGGTCTGATCTGAAAGGTGATACTCACATCCCCACGTCACAGATGATGTCCTGGGTGACAGTCGATTCTAGAAGCTTCCTCAGAACCTGGAAGCTGTGGAGCAACGTGTCTGACTCATAGAAATGGTCTGCACAGCCATAACCGCTGTTAAGAAAATGTAGTGAATTAGAAAAGAGATGTCAGCAAAGTAAAACTGAAACTCCAAACTCAGGTAGTGCTGGCACCATAGAAGTAAAATGGACAGAAAGGACATTTCTATTCAAATCAACGTAGCAGAATGGTCAGAGCAGCAGCCATTTTTATGTGTACCATTGCCATGGTAACATATTAACTTCTGTATATACCGAATTTCGAAAATTTGCAAAGATGAGGTTTTGCAGTAATGGACAAACAAGGAGTGGAATAACGTTACGAGGCAGAGAGCCAATCACTAAATGAGTCAAATTAACTTCATGCTTCATCCACACAAAGCAGATTGCTCTCGCCACATGATTGACAGCTTTATTTGGCTTGTTTTCTCCGTCATTTTGTTGTGTACCAATCAAAAGACCACGGCAAACAGTTCAATGGCGTTTCTATCCATTTTATTTCTATGGCTGGCACCTTACTAACCCTCTGCACTACAAGGCACTGAGTACATGTCATTGCTGTTAGTCCTGCAGTTCTAAAAATCACAGTTTGGACCAAGAGAATCATACTATGACATTTCAATATGTCAACATACTCATGTCAAGTGCAGGGTTCAACGGTAGATTTTTTTGTTGCCCGAAAAACAATTGTACTTGCTCAAACTCATTATTACTTGCCCCTGTACAAATAATTTTTTTAATTAGTGGTTATCAAATAACGACAAAAACTCTACTCTACTCTATATAACTAAATTGTTATATCTGATCTTTGTTTACAATGTATAAACGCATGTACATGGGTCTTAGATGAGTTCAAGTTTATACTGAAAGTGGAGGCTATTATTTAAAAAAACTAATTGCAATAATTAATTTACCGGAATACGGAAGAGGATTAGGGCCACATGTGAAAAAATTAATTTTTTGTTCTGAGATTAAAGTCAGAATTCTGACTTTATTCTCTGAATTCTGACTTTTTTCTCAGAATACTGACTTTAATCTCAGAATTCAGACTTTTTTTTTAAAGTCTACATTTTTTTTTAAAGTTTTGAAAAAAAGTCTTTAATCTCAGAATTCTCAGAAAGAAGTCAGAATTCCAATTTTAAACTCAGAACTCAATACATTTTTTCACATGTGGCCCTAATCCTCTTCCGTACCGGAGAGACAGGGATTTCTATCTGTAATTTGTTTGACCACATCCATTTTAGGTACCCTCATTACTACTGTGTCATAGAGTTTAAGTTGGAACATTTGTATTTTTTTGTTTCTAAACCTAAAATGCAAATGATACATGTTTTATGCAAACAAAAACCATATAGATACTTAAAGAGCACTTAAAAAAACTATATTAACAGTGTTTCTGTAAGTGCTTACAGAAACACTGTTAATGTAGTTTTTTTTAATTAAAAGACCTGAGAAATCATTGTGGAACTGTTATAACAATAATGTAATTTATGATAAGATGATGATCAGAAAAAAATCGAGCCATTGGCAACCCTTACTGTTGAACCCTGCAGTGTGAAACCAAATGAATTTTCCCAGCAGCATACCATATCTCTAGCTCCGGGCCCAGTCTGTATTTGGCTCCATGAGCTTTAGCAATCTCAATACCTGCAAAGAAACACACACACACACACACACACACACACACACACACACACACACACACACACTTCCATTTTACCATTTCCACAAAGTTAGGAGACTTGTGAGAGACCGATTAAAAAAAAGGTTACAATGGAAGCAGCAAAGGCAGAAATGTCTTATAGACGTGTCCAAGGTATGGGTAGATCAACATGACAAATGTCTGTGGCTTCAACTGCACAAATCACAAAAGTAACTGGTGGAAATGTTCATTAGCCTATCTCAGGAGGGAAACCTTCTGGTTAGTGGAATAAGATATCTGCTCTAATGATCCAGTCAGAGCCGGGATAATCCACAGCATTGTGCAGGAGGGTCTGGCTAGTCCACACAGTATTCCGGGAGAGGAGGAAAAACATGCTCTGGTTTATTGGCATTTCTTTAAACCAATCACAATTGTCTTGGGCGGCGCTAAGTGCCGCTGCAAAACAGCCACAGGAAGGAACTTGTTTTGGTGGAACATGTACGTTCAAACGTTGTTTTAGTCGTGCAACAGAAAACTCAGATTGGACAGATAGTCTGCAGTGGATTTACCCTGCAGAGATCTAAGGAGCAGTTAACCATAGTCCTCATAAATCCACCGGAGTTTAGAACGCCAACACAAAGAAAGAGGAAGGTGACGGACATCCAGCCGAAACGAGGGACATCCGGCGGAACCTCTGGCAGCACATGAACAATCCCGGAAATGAAACATCGTAGATATAGACTATATATGGTGCAAAGTACTTTCTTACAGAACCTGGTGAGGAAGGAATGCTTGTTTTAATGTAGCCTAATAAAGCTCATTCTGTTACTGTGTGCAGCCCCCCCACACAGTAACAATGAAAATAATCATTAGTCGCAGCCGCTGCAACTAATGATTATTGTCATTGTTGATTAATCTATCAATTACTTATTTCTTATTTGGTCTCTAAAATGTCAGAAATTGTGTTGAATGAATTGTGTGAACTGTTGTAGGGCTCTGTGATCAATACTTTGATGATCAGTTTGAGTTCCACTGTGGGACTGGGTGACAGATGTACAAACTGAAGACTTTGGATAGAAAATTATTATTATCATTATTTTTAAAGGAAAAAAAGCAAACGTGTCTCAATTCTCTGTTCGTGTTGCTGAGTGGTTAATCAATAATACTTATGAAACCCTGTATTGATGCAATGTGTTACCTGTTTACACTGCAGTCATCATTTTTACTAGTTTTGCAGTAATGTAACAACAGGCATATGTGAAGTGTCTGGTATGTTTTGAGAAACAGTGGGTTTTGCAACATGCTAACATTATCAGTGCTGGAAGAAGTATTCAGATCCTTTACTTAAGTAAAAGTAGTAATACCACACAGTAAAAATACTCCGTTACAAGTAAAGTAAAGTATAGAAGTATGATCAGGCAAATGTACTTAAAGGATCCAAACAGTTGTGTGTTTAATGGTCTAATCATTTCAGCTGGACTAGTTTCATTTATAATAAAACACCAGATTTTATAAACTACACGTGTTTTGTGTGCAAACATATTAATGTGTCACAGTCCTTGAGTAAATGTACTGTTACATTCCACTACTGGACAGTATTAATAGAACCAGAAACTAGAAACCTCACGTTACACCTCGCAGCAGTTACAGTCTATACGTGATATATAGCTATTATAGATGGAATAACTTCAAAGACACCGCTGTGCAGCAGTAATAACAGTCCGACTTACTCTTCAGTATTCTCTCCAGGTTGCCTTCAAAGTCCAAAGCCCACTGATTCAATGAGCACGTAGCCAGGGTCACTTTCCGTCCCATGTCCTCGGTAGTTGCTAAGTTACAGCACTGAGCAACTCACGTCGCGTGAACAAACCAATGCAAATTATATGGAATATAACGTTAAGCTAGCACAGGTATAGCTAGCTAAATACTGTAGCTATAGCTAGTTATCTAGCTATCTAACGTTAACTGGCTGTCTATGAAGTATGAAGTAGCCTATGTGGAGTTACCTCAACCTGATCTGGATAAGTACAGAACGCCTGTACTCCGCGGTACTACTCCGCCTCTACTTTTTCTTCTGATCCGTCATTTTGGCAATTTAGACGCTTCTGAGCACATTACTGCCCTCCACAGGATCATAGATACATTACTTCAAGGCTTGAAAATATTTTGTATCTACATGTGAAATTTGGATTAGTTTAAAGTCCCTTCATTCTCAGAATTCTGACTCAAATATAAATTCCACATGTGGCCCTGCAGCCCCCCTCCCCCTTTTGTAGATTAAATTTTTTTTCAGAATTCTGAGAATAAATGTGTGACTTTATTCTCAGAATTGTGACTTTAAACGTACAATATGTAGTTTTTGGCCGCTAGGGGCCTCTCAACCAAAACAATAACAAAAGACTACTTTGATGACGTCGGGAAGTAGCGTGGGATCATGCGATTTGTTGTCGTCGTCGATGTCAACCAGCTGATCTAGGCAGAAAACACTTAGGCTACTGACAAGGTAATGTATTGTTAAACTCAGAACTCTGATAAAATGTTCATATGTGACCCTAATCCTCTTCCATACTGCGGTTTAAGAACCACTGCATTATATAATTGATATTGTTAATTTTTTCATACTTGTTGAACTGTCAATATTTAGATTGCTGACTGTTTCAACCATTTGAATGTTTCACATCTAGCTTATCATTTGAACTGTTTAGTCAGTAGGCCTACTTTTAGCTAATAATTTTCAGCCGCTTATGCAATACTTTAACTCATTATAACTGACTAATTATTTCAACCATTCATTCATTACTTTTAGCTAACTGTCTGTTTAAAAGTTTTGTGCTCACCCCGCAGTAATTGGGAGTTTGTTCCGTATGTGTGGTGTATAAAAAGTGAAAGCTGCTTCTCATTGTTTAGTTCTGACTCTGGGGACAGAAAGCAGAGCTGTCCCAGACCACCTGACAGGTCTGGATGGTTGACAATCTACAAAGTCTGAATTTTCATTGTGGGGTTAGCTCTAGCCAGGTTAGCCATTGTTAGCAATACCAGTTGATAACAATGCATTACGCTGTTTTTTGTGCATACAAACAGCGTCCACAGAGGTTGGACAGGACTGTGTGTACGACTGATTTAGTGAGACACAAAAGGGACAGAAGTGCTAATAACTGTATATTACTACATCTTTCACTCCTGTTGATGCACAGAGCAGCCATGTTGGATTTTGAACTCGGGGTACTGTGAAGTTGTCTGACTTCCCAACTCGGAAATCCGAGTTCAGGGGGTGGGTTTCCGACTTTGACCTTGGAAATTCCAAACTCTGAGTACAAATGGAACACACTATAATTCTCTAATGCTCTGTCACTACAAGCAACATCTTTCATTCATTTATTCATTCATTCATTCATTTATTGTAAACTTACCAGCTTTTACATGAACATGATCAATACTGGGCCTTTAATGCCACCCCAAAATCATTGAATCGGTTGAAACATCATATAAACATAGACTTTCAACTTCATGTCAAATATTTTACATGTGACAATAGTTTAAAAAAAAAAGAAAAGGCAAAGCGTTAACAAAGTCACATTTCAAAGGATTGACATCACAATGGAGAGCTACGCTGTTAAGTAATGGACTTTATTTTTCTACAAAACATGCACTTGGTGAGGACAGTGTAAATGGCTGAAAATAACATTGTGTCATCTGTTACAAAGCTAAGGGCGGGTCATAGCCATGGTGAGAGCTGACACTGTCAGTGTGATAATCACAAACTAGTGACTATAACCGCCTGGAGGCGGAAAACTGTCTGCACTGGAAGTTTCCATCCTTTCCCCAGCCATCTCTATCATCACCTCTTCCACTTAGCACTTTGTTGTGTCACTAATATAACCAGAGGGGTGTTTTACAAAAGCAACATCACCAGTAAAGCCAGACTTAGCTCAGTCAATCAATTCTGGAGCTTTGGTTTTGGTTGGTCCACCACTTTGGTCCAGACTGAATATCAATATCTCAACAACTATTGGATGGATTGCCATTAAATTTATTTAAAAGTACTATTACTTTGATGAACTTTTACTTATGTACACATACAATTCCTGGTATAAAAATCTACTCAGGTAAAAGTTCAAAGTAGCTCATTTAAAATGTACTCAGAGTAAAAGTTACTTTTTAACATCGGGGGAGCCTTCAGTCTCCGGGTGAGCTGTTCAATATCTGCACGGCTTTTTACGTCACTAGCCGAAACGAGCTGGCTAACCACAACCGTTAGCATGCTAGCGCTAGCATGCTACCTCGTTCTCAATGGCAAAGCACTGCTACAACACACACAAGTTCACCATAATCTACAAAAGAAGTACTTACATGTGTGCCCTCGTTTAGAAAAAGTCTCCCGGCTAATCCTGCCTTGTAACTGACCAAAGTTGGAGAAACAACCTTTCTTTTACTGTCTATGGAGCTAACTGACATGATCTACGATCTGAGCTACTGCACATGTGCAGTGGAATCAAAGATAGTACAGAAGAAAAGATGCCTTACTCTCTAGCTAAAACAGAGACCTGAACAGAGACAGATGTGCAGTACAACAAAAATATGGTGTTTTTTGAAAATTAAACCATGTAAACCTATTCTCGTATGAACCTGAAAATGAGCATAATATGGGATCTTTAATTAAGGAGACTTGGCAAATAAAAAAAGCATGATTATACATGGCTTAAAAATGCCAAAATTAGCCAAAAGGCTATTTTTATCTGTAGTCCCCTAGCCTCGATTGCTAAAAAAAGACAGGTCACATTTGAACGTATTCACTAAAATACCTCAAAATCTACTGGATGGACTGGCACAAAATGTGGTACGGACATTCATAGTTCCCAGGTAATGTACCCTGCTAACTAGCAGGTTGATATTTGTGGTTCAGAGTGAAATGTCTTAAAGGTGCCCTGCCATATGTATTTCATTACTTTGTGGTAATGCCTGACGTTCTACCATGGACTCTGTAACATTTTTTTGTGGAAAAAGTGCCTTGGTTACCTTCTTTCAAGCCATTCTAGCGTGGTATAGAAAGCCTGCAGGAAGACTCAGCTCGATTTGTGCCAGTTCTCATTAATATTCAACAAGCTAAGCTGCTTGACTGTGATTGGCTAACAGCTAGCCAATGAGAGCCTGGCTATCAGCATCCTTAACCCAGCGCAACTGGGCGAGCTCATGATTAGTAATGAGCTCAGGCAACACCACATCAGACTGACCAGCTTTTGGAATTGGCCTGATTTCTCCGCTTATTTCTTTTCAGTGGCTAGAGCTGACAGAGGAGGGAGCAGTTCATTTTCACATTCACGACATAACACGAACACATATAGACCTAACATATTTCAAAAAATGTTTTGTGTGGCAGGGCAGCTTTATCAACTATTTGAGGGATTGCACTGAAATTTGGAAGAGATGTTTACGCTGTTATACATGTAGTCATCCTCTGACTTTTTAGCGCCACCTTCAGGTCAACATTTAAATGTGTCTAATACTTCGGTTTATGTCCAGATCAGTTGCAATTTGAGTTTAGTGCTGGTCAGCAAATGTTAGCATGCTAACATGCTAAACTAAGAAAGTAAAAATAGAAATCAATACTTGCCCAACATCAACAGGTTGCTATTGTTATCGTGAGCTTCATAGCATACTGACCATAGACTGTTATTTCTACAGTCTATGATACTGACATTAGCAAGTAGCTCAAAGCCCCGCTGTACTTAGTCTTAGACTCAATCCTTGTTTTGCTTTAGGCTATCCCAAGTATTTAAATGAAATTAAATGAAAGGTAATATGTTTAACTCACGTTTGTAGCTTTTTTTAAACTATTTTTTCTCTCATGCAAGTTAAAGAAATAAAACAGATATCCGAAACCCTGCTATCAAAAATACTGGAGACCGACCAGTGTGAAGGTATTAAAACTTTCAGCATACAAATGCTTATTATGTCACTTGTACAAACCAAGTACTATGGCATTATTCAACTGAACTGTTCTTCCTAATATTATCTCTTTTAAAATGTGATCACAGCTTTGTCTTTACATGTGTGTTTCCTTTATGGATGTGATCTGCGCTTAATGTTTCAGGTACGTGTTTCAAAATCAAAAACGAGCTGTTCTTAATTCCAGACCGATCCAGATTCGACTTAGCCGAGCTTTTGGTTTGGCTTAAACAGCTTAATCCTGGTTCAGTTTGTTGAGCTCATTCAAGACAGAACTTTTCACAATAAGATGCTTTTCTGAGCCTTCTTTATAAAAACACCTCTCTTCGGGATGCTACAGTTTCTTGACAAAACAACCAAAGAGAAACAGCAGCGTGGCATGTGATTGTGGTTGATCTAAGGCCAAAAATATCCATGCTGTGAGAGGGGACGCTGCAGAAGACAGGATGGTAAAGACGCTCTTGTTGTTCACTCAGGTGCATATTTATGTGTGAAGAGACACGCCGACAAAGTGCGGACCGGCTGTCATCTGCTTGTTCAACATTACATGGTACAAAAAAAGTGGTGTCTGCATTTTAAATGAAAACATGTTGCAATATTCCCTCATGTCACGCTCTTTCTCTCTCAGACGCACACCCACACACATTCCGTATGAAATAAATAGCAATATGTACAAAACTCAAGTTATACAGTATGCAAGTACACAAAACACAGCTACACATAGTACAGAACTTACATCATGTAAACAACCAACAAACATAGCCCTGTCATTTTAAAATGACTTCAAAATGACAAAAATAAAACAAACCATGAAAGGGAAGTCGTACAAGGCTTCCAGCGTTATAATCAAGCTATATCAGATCTAGACACAATCCAGACACAAGGCATTTCACGATGGTGTCAAGGTGGTCGGTGTGTTTACTACGCAAGAGGATAAGGGAATGTGAAAAATGTGTTTGAATTCTGAGTTTGAAAAGACAACTGTGATTGAGTTGTGTGAAAGTCAGAATTCTGACTTAAAAGTCTGAACCCCAAATTCATTTTTCACATTGGCCCTAATAGTCTTCCACAGTTCCTAGACATCACATTGCTGTGGTAAATTCTCCACTGTCATATTACCAGTCCTAAACCTTTATGAGAGAATCAAAAAGGCAGCAATCTGAGGAAATCTCCCATATGAGCCCACAGTTAAGAAACACATGATCCAACCTTTATTGTTCTGACCTGTCCTTCCTGGCATGCTAATCATCTTCCTCCCATCACTACCTCACCTCTAAAGTATAGACAAAATAAATAACCAGGTCATGACAAAGTGTAATAGAAGGCAAAGGCAGCAAAGTTAAGCTGAAAAACAACCGGATCTTCATTTCTGTCTTTCTCCTTTTGCAGCCTCCTTAAACAGCTTTGGGGTTAGCAGGGTAGGCAGGAGGGAATTTTAAGTTTACAATGTTAGATTGGAAATACATGACCCTAAGAATCATTCATGCTGGAAATGTTGGCAGATACAGATGTTTCACCCATACAAGGGTCAGATCTAGGTCTGTTTCAGTAACCTCCCTTAAAGCTTTAGTGCGTAACGTTTTGACGTCCGTTACATTCAAGCCATTGCCAAATGAGTTGCTACAAAGCTAATTAAGACTATCAGCTCCACACAACTCTCTCTGTGTATTTCTCAGTATGGCTACGTTCAGAAGATTGTGGCATCCGGTGACTTTTGCGTGCAGAAACTCAAGTGAAGATAATGACCTCTTCTGAAGAGTCCGTCATGTCGGAGGGCAGTTTTGTTGTCATTACTTAGAATTCCTCATGGGGGCGGCAGAAACTACGCACTATAGCTTTAACTATGATACACTTTGACAATAACAGAGTTGATCAATACTGCATTTATGGGAAGACTTTGACCTTTGAAGATGCTAATGCCTCCTTGTGAATGAATTTACATGTGAAGAGTTAATTTGCAAAAAACAGATACAAGCCATTCTTAAAATGAATAAACCAACACCCATTTCATTGATATTCCTTTGAGTGCACAATAAAAAAAATTCATGGTTTATGGAAATTAAAAATGATAGAGATAGCCATTTTTGCAAATTAACCCATCATTTTGGGAATTTTATAATTGTAATCTTGTACTCACTAAAACCATTAATGAGATTTCGAAACATCGCAACAGTGCAAAAAAACAACAACCTTGCATTTAGATGATCAGACACGTTAACAAGCCAACACTTTAACCAGATTAAAGCAAGGCCAGCTGAATTGTTTACTTATAATTCCTGATTCTCCAGGAACACTATAGTTCTACTATAGTAGAGTTCTGCTTGGGCCTAAAACTGAGACCAGAACCCAGCTCTTACCAGTGTCTCTCACACCTGACCTGGATGAACCCTTCTGCTATCAAACTTGAGACCCAAACCCAACCCGAGAGCCAAAGCTACATTTTTGCTTTATTTCATTCATTGCTGACTGTTAGTTCTCCATGCTAATGGATGTCTCTAAGGGTCTCCCCACTGGGCAATGTGTCTTAAAAAACACATGACACACTTGAAAGCAGATAACTGTCAGAGAGAGAGAGAGAGAGAGAGAGAGAGAGAGAGAGAGAGAGAGAGAGAGAGAGAGAGAGAGAGAGAGAGAGAGAGAGAGAGAGAGAGAGAGAGAGAGAATATATAATAAATGTTTGAATACATTTCATATGACAATGACCCGAGCCAGCCCAGACCCAGGACCCAAGCTTTATGCAACTTAAGGCTCCAAACCGACCCAAAACCTGATACTCTGTCAGGACTGGACGGGTTCAGTTCACGTAGCAGAACTCTGAACTGCAAAATTATACACTTTAGATAATATTTTTACTGTGATTCGTCATTTTCTTTCTTCCCAAATAAGTTGGGCTAACCTTGTGGTTTGTCTGTCTGATCGTCTCACTGCTTGTGTTGTTCGGCTTGTCCACCTTCTCTTGAGCGATGTTGCTGTGTTCCTAGATCTCATTATTTAACATGTGAGTACAATGGTATGATTACTGAGCCAAGTTGTAGTAAACTAGAATTATCCCTTAAGACCATCTGTCCCCCCCAAAATAGTTTGACTGAGTGGAAGCAACAAAAAGATTTGGAATACTGTAGGCCATAATAGGAAGCTGAAGAAACCCTTACAGAACAGATTATGACACTAGCTGCTGATTACATTACTGTCATAATAGCAGGACTGCTCTAGTCACACCATAGGGTACTTGAGTGGTCCAAGTGCCCATTGGTCAGTCAAAGTGCCCCTGTGGTCGGGTTAAGAGCTCTTAAGGTTGGGCCAAATATTCCTGTCATATGCTCAAGTGCTCACATGTGACTTGGGGAAAGAAAACGTGATTTAACAACCATGATATGTCTTTAGCCCAATGGGATAATTCCACACTTGATGTCACATATCATGTAGGCAAAGTGAAGCACCTTGAGTGCCCCTGTAGGCAGCCCAAGTTCCTCCCTGTGCCCCTTCAGTGAGCCCTAACGCCCCTCTAGTTCTAGTTCCACTCTGACCTGAGGGCGGAAATTAACCCTAACCCTGTGGGAGAAAGAGATGCCTCTGTATCATTCCCACACCTGACTTAAAAAGTCTGTGAATGCCAATGTTTGAACATGTTTTCCTATCATTCTCCTGTGTTTCAGTAGAGAGTTTCCCATTTCAGTGTTTAGGGTTTCTAGTTAGAAATAAATTATTTGGAAAACAGTAATATCTGGCATTGAAAGTGTAAAGACACTGAGGGCCAGATGTACGTACATTTGCGAACGTAGCGTTATCAGCGCCATGGCTCACCCGCAGATAGCGAACGCAATGATAAAATAGTTTACGCCATATTTACAAAAACCTGCAGGTCATCCGTAATTAGCGCCTTTCTCCGCCCACTATACCGTAAACTGTAAGTACTGGTGCTATGATACGGCTGAGTGCAGACTGCGATATTCCCACTGCTGATGCTATGACTGTTTGAAATTATCCTGATGCCAATATTTGTAATGTAGCGAGGAGTTTAACAACTGCTGGAATGTGAACTCTGAGTCGGAGATTCGATGTCATCTTTGATTTCTTCCAGTAACTGTAATCTTGCATGGCTGCTTAATCTGTGATCCTTGTGGCAAAACTCCTTTCAGCTCGTCTCCTTGGCCTATGTCTTCGTCTTGCTCGGATTACTGCTGTCATTTCACCAGGAGGCATATGTGAGGAAACCCGCTTCCAGGTTTACACCTGCTTTTAAGAGGCGGAGAATTTTCACCGCAAAATAGAGGCGCGCTATCACTGGCGGTTTTTGTACATACCGCGGAATACATAATTAGGCGCACTTTACGCTTCCCCTCCCATCTCTTTACGGTAAACTCCCACTTTCCCCGCGACCCTCCCATGAATAAATATGCATGACACGAAAAACGCAATTTGCCCTTTTCAGCTCCCACGACATGCAGTTTGCGCTTTTACATCATTGTGGCCTGTTTGTACATACCTCGCCATGATTTTACGCGCACGTTGCGACACAAATACGCCTGAAGTGGGCGCAAAAGCGTTAGTACATCTGGCCCTGAATATCCATTATTGGCAGGTTCAATCTAAACGCATTATCAACCTCTACACTGTAAGTCCCTATTCCACTTCTAAGCCATGAATAATCTAAGGAAATAACAGGGTTGTGCAAATATAGCTCAATAGAAGCATGAGGCTACTAGGAGGTGCAATAGGATACATCTCAGAGAAAGTCTGAAGCTCTAAGGGTGAATATCCAGTTTAGTACAGGATCCAATCCATTAAAAAATGAATCCGATCATAGTTTCATTCCAAGGTTCAAAACCTCACCACAACAAACAGATCCAGAAACTGCAAAGTCACATCAGTTATCAGCAAAATCGAAGGCATCGATCCAGTCGCGGACATACAGTTATTAATCAAGTGTTCTTCGGACAAGTGTGTCAGCTGGCACTGGAACAGCGGGAACTTTCCACAAGGGAATCCTAGATGTCAGTGTATTTCCAATGATAGCACAATCCATGTGGTGCTATTAAGGCACCATGCAGTCCCGGTCCACACAGCATTCAATGTAACACACTAGGCCTTATTGACGTCATCGTATGGCAGCCATCTGGAAATTGTTTCACTCTTGGGGTGAGAAACTCAAGCTACAACATCAGATCCAGCATTAATAGATGCATAAATGCATAATCCTACTGTATACACACCATAAAAAACAGAGGAAGTTTGACCAAAAAATTGGCATTTCACAGATTCCTCACTAAAACTCTACCAAATATATCCCGGTAGCTTGGTAACAAGATAGGTTTTATCTATAAAGGCTTTAATAGGCCTTAAAGAACTAGGTTTTATGATGTGTCGTCAAACACATTGCAAAAGTGTTTGTACCGGTTCCATTTGGCCACATTCGGAGGTCGGGTGAAAAGCCTGTCTTGAAGTCTTGACGCAGTGAATCATAAAAAATATGATATCTACACACATTTTTGGACAGTTTATCCTCAAAGGCATTCATGGAATTTCCCCTTGGGGATCAATAATATCTATCTATCTATCTATCTATCTATCTATCTATCTATCTATCTATCTAGGTTTCATTCATGAAAACTGACAAAAATATTTAGTCATAAATGCAGTCCAACCTGATAGGGACTGCAGATGAAAATTAGCCTGTATGACTAAATCTGCCACATTTACATGTTGGACTGTACTTGTTGATTGAGGTGCGTTGTCCCTTTTAAATAAAGAAATCTAAAAATTCATCAGTTTTCATGTCTTCCTCAAATCAGAGAAATTATGTGTCACATAAGGGAGAGCGGCAAGGCTGGGTCAATTTCAATAATAATAAATATAGATCCCAGTGCTAATTTTGACACTAATCAAGGCTTTTCACCCTGCCTTCGAGAGTGTCCATTCGGAACAGGTGGAAACACTTTGACTTGGTTGGACAACACATAATACATCCTAGGTGGTTTAAAGCATACTGAGAGCCGTATATGCCAATCTGCCAGAGTTTCTTATCCTGAGTGTGGAAAAACGTCAAATATCCCCCGTCTACTGTGGAATTGTAGGAGCTGCAGTCATGTAAGGAAGGCCAATCTCCTTGCAGTCTTTCAGTGTAATTAGTTTTCACTTCCTGCTTTCTGCTTTCAGCATGGTCTTTTGGCCAGTGTTAGTCCCGCCTACAACATCTCCTGTGAGGTGTAACGTTGGGCTGTAAAACTAATATAAGGAGAGACAGTGTGATTTAGTGTGTGTGAATTGTGTGTGTGTGCCTGCATGCATGTTAGCATGCGTGTGTTTGTGTCTTTTTCCAAGTCCACATCTTCTTCTGTGTTTGCGTTTGTGTGTGTGTGTGTGTGTGTGTGTGTGTGTGTGTGTGTGTGTGTGTGTGTCACTGTCCAGGGTAGGTGGGGTAGTGTGTCGGGGAGTATGTGGGTATGTGCGGCTGGGATTGTGCATGTGTGTTTGCCAGGGGCAGCGTGGCATGGCGGTCCGGCGGCAGGCGGGTGGACAGCAGGTCGTCCTCTGCAGCATCACCTACAGACAGAGCAGGAACACAGCTGTTACTGTAGCACAAACAACATACAATGTTATTAGAAGTGCTGCTAGGTGTGTTTTTTCACTTTGGATAGAACCACTCTTTATGCTAAGCTGGGCCTGACTCCAGCTATGTACGTCTTGGGAAACTTCTGCATTTTTCAACCTGGACCCTATTTTCCCATGCTTTGTGCCTAATGGGCACAACAAGTCCATTGGGCAAGAGTGCAGTCAATCTGACAATTTTATTGTAATTGTAAAGATTTACAAAGAATATGTTTACGGCATTTCCTCTCTAACTGGGACGTTTTGGGACCGTATGGTGTGTTGTGTGAACAGTTAACTTAATTTAATATTGCATGTGGCGTTTTCTTTTGCGGGTTGCAAATGTTCCACCAAAACAAGTTCCTTCCCTATTTTGCAGAGCCACCATCGCTGTGTCGGAGCTTAGCGCCGCTCAAGACGATTGTGATTGGGCCCAGAATGTATGTGTGGTGTAATGTGTTATGATGAATCGTGAACAGGTTTAAGGAACTTAAGGGATAACATTTAACTGGAATCGTACCTTGTACAATTTCATGTGACAAATGTAAATTGATTGATTGTATTGAGCGAGAGCCCTGCAGCTGCAAAAAACGGGCTGCAATGTAATCCTATCGGGAAATGATGCACAATTTACATTGAGTAAAAGTGCTGTTTTTGCCACTGACATTGTTGTCCCAATTAGTCACTTAAATACGGAAGCCGAGAATGGCCATTGATTATTTTTTCATGCACTGTTATCTTGTGATAATGACTTAATTAATTTTAATTTGTTATCTCGATATAACAAAGTTTGTTTTCTCAAGATTATTTTTTGTTTTCTCTAGATGTTTTTTTTTATGGATTTTTTTTTGCCTAAGACACCGTTCCATTTAAACCGGGGAATAGGGCTCCATAAGCGGATAGAAATCTGCCGTTTCTCCCTCCTCTTCTCTGGGTTAAATTGAAGGCTGTTTTAGTGGGATTTTTCCCGAGTATTTGACCGGAGAAGAGGAGGGAGAAACGGCAGATTTCTATCCGCTTATGGAGCCCCATTCCCCGGTTTAAATGGAAGGGTGTCTTAGGCAACAAAAAAATCCATAAAAAAAAAACTTCTCAAGAAAACAAAAAAAATATCTTGAGAAAACAAACTTTGTTATATCGAGATAACGAATGAATAAGTCGTTATCACAAGATAACAGTGCATTAAAAAAAATCCATCAAAAAAAAAAACATCTTGAGAAAACAAAAAAAAACAGAAAACAAAAAAAAATCTCGGGAAAACAAACTTTGTTATATCTAGATAACGAATTAATAAGTCGTTATCACGAGATAGTGCATAAAAAAGAAAGAAATCCATGGCCGTTCTCGGCTTCCGTACTTAAAGCTACATTGTGTTCATTGTGTTTCTCCCATCTAGCGGTGAAATTGTATATGACAACCAACTGACTATTACTTTCTAGCCCCTCCCATTCTGAGCACGTTGTAACTCCTACGGTGACCGTATACCAAGATTAACATGGCTTCCAGTACAAGTATCAGTGCTATCGTTATTCTGTATATTGTACGAGATTAATAGTATAAGGCAATATTTACAGCGTAGGCTACATATTTTTCTCTGTGAGCAGAGTCAGAGATCAGTTGATGCAACGGAGGTGCGAGGGAGAAGGTCAGACTCAGAAGGAAAAAAGGGATCGTGTTGCTCTGCTATGTGTTGTTCATTCATTCACTGGACCATCCCTTCCCCCCCTTGATTTGTCAGATACTACGCATACGAGAATACTTTGATTAGTTATCTAAGTCCCATAGTTAGTGGTAAGTAATTGCACATGAATGAGCACATATTTGTGAAAGAACAAAGGTTTTTTTTGCTAAGAATCAACTCAAAACATTACACAATGGAGCTTTAAGCACAAAAACATGGGAAAATAGGGTCCAGGTTGAAAAATACCAAGGTTTGCCCTTAACACTCTGGTGTGTATAACTTCTACTTCCGCCATGTTGGTGCCAGCAGGTTTGTTTGGAGCCAGGAAATCCGGAACAGGCACAATAAAAATGGACTGAGAAATTAGATGGCATACTTTTGCACTATACATATAGAGTCGTATAAAATATAATGCCATAAGGAAAAGAGTAGATAGAAATTGCCCGAAGGCCTGTGTGGGGCTTTCCAGTACCAGGATCCATGCCGGTCTGGTTTCCAGTGATGTGGTGCCAGTAGACGGATCGGGGCAGGATGGCGGTTGGGGTGCAGGGGTAGGAGCCAGGCTCTGAACCCATAGACATCAACTGGGAGTCATAAACATAAACACAACACACATCAGGAATTAAAAAAAAAGAGCACTGTAGATTTCAATTCAAGTACCGAGTACCACAATTAACAATGTCTACAGAGATTTTAGTGAATTTCTACCACTGAACTACTGCATTATCACAGGAAACTTTAAGGGGAACACCACCTAAATTAAGAATTACAATTTGTTATTTCCATGGCCTGGGAAAGTTTAATCAATATATTTGTGAACATAAGCTGGATGTACGGATGTTGGCATAGGCGTAGACCTTCAGGGGGGATGCAGGGGATATGTCCCCCTCAATATTCAGAAGTGGGAGATTTGTCCCCCCTCAAAAAAATATGAAAGACAACCCAATCCCTAAAAAGAGGTAACAAATATCCGTTCAGGTAGCCTCGAAACATGTATATATCCTTCTCAGGTCTGCTTTTTATGTTTGCGTTTCTCCAAAAGTTGAATCTGTCTGAACTTTATTACAGCAAAAAAAAAAAAAAAATCGAATCCCACAATTGAAAATTGAATACCTACCCAACAAATGAATATCTGTATAGTCAGATATTCGGATCCAGTCCTACTTCTTACCAGTAAATATATGTTTTTTCCACCATTTCAGACACAGTATACTGTATGAAGTGTTTGACGCTCATAAGGGTTTGGGGGAGGACCCACAGACAGAACCCCCGGTTATAATGTGTCCCCCCCCCCCCCAAATGTTGAAACTAAACCTACGCCCTTGGATGTACGCCACGCTCTCACCCTGCTGTTTTTCTCCATCTCCAGCAGGACCTTCTTGTGCTGCTCGGCGATAGCCAGCGTGGAGGAGTGAACCCTCTGGTAGATCTGCTCTCCCTCTCTGGTCTGGAAGGTGTAGAGGCCTTCACCGCTGTCACACATCCTGCACATAACAGCAACTCAGTGTACAAAACAGCACGGGCTGGCATAATGCCCAGTACAGTATAATGGAGAATGTTACAGTACTTACATACATACTTTAATAAGATCGTACTCTTACTACACCTAATACAAATGAATCAATGTGGGATTTCAGGAAGTGAACATAATCGTCCTCTGATCTAAATGCTGTTTCATTCTGACAAAAACAGTTTTAAAGCCGTTCCACCCCGTGTCCCAACCAAAATTTCCGATGCAAATAGTATTTAGTTCACTTGACTGGAATTCATTTGGTCCAGACCAGAGAAAAACATGATACATTGTATCCTTCTGGCCTAGTCTACTCATACATGGGTATTTTTGAAAACATATCTGTTTTTCTCTACCTCATTCTCAAGAAAATCCTGTCCACACAAACACTATTTAAAAAAGAAAAAACTCAGTCCAAATGAGACGGTGAAAACACAACAGTCTGAAACGCTGTGAAGAGCATGAGAAACCAACAGGTGGCGATATAACCCTAACCCTAAAGCCATGTTGGCCAATCAGAAGCCTGAAAACAAGATATTACCGGAAGGTTACCTGGCTGGCTCTGCATCATTCTGACACCTCTGTTACTAAATATAGTGGAAGAGTCAGTAACTGTACATGTATGTGAAAACATGTGAAACGTTCTGTTAGCGGTTCAAACCAGCACTATTTTATATTTGGTCGCATTCACCAATCCACGAAATATCGCCCTTATTTGTGACACCTCACAAGGGAGATAATGATGGACACGTGACATTAAAAGGCAGAGTTTCTGAATGTCATAACCCTGGAAGGAGTTTTCCTTTTCAGTGACCTAAAACACAGTTTGTGTGGACCAAAGGCCAAAAAGCAGAGAAGAAGCTAAGTTTTAAAAAAATCCCCTTGTACAGTACGTGTGGACTAGGCCTTAGCTATAATCATAGTTAAAGCTTTAGTGCGCAACTTTTTGACATTATTGAACGTCCGTTACATTCAAGCCATTGCCAAATGAGTTGATACAAAGCTAATTAAGCTGATGAGCTCCACAAAACTCTCTGTACTCGCTGTATTTCTCAGTATGGATATTTTTACTAAATGGTGTCATCCGGCGACTTTCGCACGCAGAAACTCGAGTGAAGATAATCACCTCTACTGAAGAGTTCATCGTGTTTTTTTAATCCTCCATGTCCTCCTTGGCTACAAGCAACAGCATGGAGGAAGGGTGGGGGGTGTACGATCACGGAAGGAGTGTTGAGCTTCTACTTGGTGTATTTTAACAATTAAAACATGAGTCAAATGTAGAGAGCACACAGTAACTATACTTGAGATATAATAAAGCATTTTATAACTATAGAGCTTTTTTCCAACACTAAAAGACACTTTCACACACTACAAATACACACGCACTTACTGTACTACAGTAAAATATGTCTTCTTTTTGTCCTATTTCTACATGCTTGTCATTATGAGCTCAACTAATAATAATCATATTAATAATCACTGAGAGCTCTTTGTGACACCAGATGACATAAATACACACGCCAATCAATTTGATTTCCCCATGTGGGAGCATGAGGTGGTGACGATGCAGGATGGCATCACCAAAACTGTCCAATGATTGAGTTACCTGTCAGCCATATGATTTATGATTTAAACTCCTGGCTTGTTTGCAAAGCCCACAATTCATATTCCACTTGATCCAACTTGTTTGCACACAGCCTGTAACATGTTAATGACCAAAAAGAACAAGTGCACCTCTGCACACACTCAGTGCCCTTTCACACATGGCCTCACACTTTAGTGGTTGGGATTGGCATTGAGTCCTAAGGCTCTCTGATCATCAATTCCCAAGCCATTATTAGTAAACTAACTAGTGTATCCATATTGTGATGCTAGTAATACATGTTAGCAATGTTGTTAGGAAAATAAATTGCTGTAAACTAGCTGTAAATTAATACATTACAAACGAGACGGTCTTTGGAGTGACGCAGTGCAACATGCCCACAGACAGAGGGCTCTCTTGCCACACACACACACACACACACACACACACACACACACACACACACACACACACACACACACACACACACACACACACACACGTATCTGCATGCACCTAATCATAGCTCGTCAGGTTTTATCAAAGAGGAAGAGATAAGGAGGTCTGACCCTGCATTGATTCATTGTCTAATCTATTCAATCAATCGAGAGAGAGAGAGAGAGAAAGAGAGAGAGAGAGAGAGAGAGAGAGAGAGAGAGAGAGAGAAAAAGAGAGAGAGAGAGAGAGAGTAATGAGAGTTGTAATAAATGTTTGAATGCTTCATCTGAAATACACACTTCTATAACAAAGGATGTGTTGTCCCTGTATGTGTGTGGCAACCTATGATGCATGTCAGTATTTCTCAAATGACGGTACTAGTACTTTGGTGTATTGCAGGGGGTACCTAAGTTTTTTCTACCCAAAATGTTTTGCGCTGTTCAGAGGGTACTTGGCAAAAAAAAAGGGGGATTCAAAAGGGGGGGGGGGGGTCAAAGCAGGTAGATTATTGAAAAATCTTGCATTAATCTGGGGACAGTCAGCGATCAAACATCCCCCCACCCTCCCTCCCTCCCTCCCGCCATCCCACTCCTGGACTCACCGGCCGGCTTCGAAGGTGAAGCGGGTGGCGTCCCGTCCGTACCGCCGCAGGGAGCAGAGTGGCCAGGTGACCAGCTTGGTGCGAGGGTTGTGAATGTCCCACAGGTAAATGTTCTCGTGGGTGATCTGCATCATGCACTCCCCATAGATGTCCAGGTTGGGACAGGGGAGGAGGAACACGTTGAAACGCTCTGAGGAGACCGAGGGATGACAGGAACAACGTCAGGGACTTATTGACAGTGCAGTTTGAGTTGCTTCAGGGATTTCACCAGCATTGAGAGTGAACAGAGAGCAGGTGTCCTGCCCCACAGATCAGCTCTGTTCTGGCTAGAGATGTTTCCGATACCGTTCCCAGTATCCAGTATCCAGTATCCGATACCGCCTAAAATGATTAAGTACTGGAGTTTGTGCACCGATCCGATACCACGTAATTTAGCCCTGAGGAAAATCTACTTTAAAAGTTGTTTATTTATGTTCTTTTTCCGTTACGACTGACTGTCAAACTGGATAATAAAACAAAGTGCTATGGCATTCATTGTTTGTTTTTTTCCTGTCCATATTCTAAGTTAGATAGTATCTAAGACCAGAGCTGTTTTTTAAGGCACAGCAAGGCACGATTATTTGTATTGTAAATCACATTTCAACAACAAGGCCAAAATATAAAAAAACTAAATATAATTTAACCCTCCTGTTATCCTCAAATGTACTAACATCTTTCATCCTTGGGGTCAATTTGAAACAGCAATTTAAACCTCTTCTGTCGTATTACAGCAGTCCTCGACAAGTTTCAAGTCCTCATTTTCGTAACTTCAGTCTGACTTGAGTCCAAGTCCCAAGACTATAGCTCTGTCTACTGTAGTGGACCTTGTGAAGACCTTGTTGCAGTATTCCAACAGCTAAAAGATTTCTTTGTTAACATCAAATTCAGCAGCCATGTGTCTCTGACAGAGTTCCTGGAGCTCATAGGAGGCTCATAGGATAAAATGTTGAATGCTAACAAAAATTTGAATGCCAACAAAAAATTCCAGAAATTGTTTAAAGGTGTATTTTGGGTTTCTACTAGACTAACTTGACATGCTTTATTGTTGAAAAAACTCTTTATTTTTTCTCATATTGTCTGTCTGAATAAACCTGTATTCCCCCTCTGTCTGAAACGTTTTTCGTTTTAGCACCTGTCTCTTTAAGCCCCCTTCCTGAAAAATCCCAGTCTGCTCTGATTGGTCAGCGTTTCCGGGTCTTCCACATCTGCACTCTAGGCGTCTCTACACCATCATTGCAGCCGGGGAATGACTGTAAAGGCACTAAAGCAGCACATTCTACCTAATATAGTATAGTTGTGACATCACAACCGTACAGAAGTCCTGTCGTTTAAAGACAGTTTCTGAATACGGGCTGTGTGCATTTCTCTGTGGACTGAGCGTTTCAACACTTTAACAGTAATTATATAGCACCTCAACTCGCTTTATAATCAAAAAAGACATGGAAATCTCAGTTTTTACAATATGGGACCTTTAAAGCAAGTCAAATTATTATTTCAAAAGTTGCATTAAGAATGCATCATCATTTCGAATTTTTTTCATGGAATGTCCAATCACACTGTGGTTCACTGCTAGCTCCATTTGACCAAGCGAGGATGTAGACAGACATATCTCTCCTCTGTTACACATGTTGCTTCGTTTCACCTGTCACATTGAGCTTCAGGAGCAGCAATAAGGATGTGACCTCTCACTGACTTCCCACCCCCACCAACACTATCAGTTGTGTTTGAAGGAGAGCCAATCTGAGCCGGAGGCCCTAAACTGAACCCCAGATCTGCCATGGTGGCAGTCGAACCTTAAACTTCCCGTTGAGATGGAAACTTTTGCTGCGCATGTGTGATTTTGTGTATTTGTGTGGGAATGACCTGTGTGTTCACACTGCACTCCAGCAGCCAGGAGATCCGGCTCTCCCATACTGATGTCATTGAGCCGTGTGCCCAGGCACTCAATGGACAGTGTCTTAAACCAGTCCTCTGCCTCCAGCTCTGGAGAGAGAGAGAGAGAGAGAGAGAGAGAGAGAGAGAGAGAGAGAGAGAGAGAGAGAGAGAGAGAGAGAGAGAGAGAGAGCACAAATACAAACCAATTAGACAAATCTTCTTCCCCAAATTCAAAAGTCAGTGTAAAGCAATCAAGACACTTTTCAGACAGGGACAAACTGAAATGTGTTTTAGGCGAGAATTCAAACTGCTGCATCTTAGCAGCTAATTATCTCGCCTCCGGCCACAAGAGATCATCAAGAGATTACCACGGAAACACCACACAGGAGTAAACACCCGCTTCTAACAACTAAACACCCACCTAGATCAATAGCTTCCTGTAAATATGTAAAGATGTCAGAGTTATAGCAATGTGGTAAGTTGGGTAAGGATTTTGCCAATACAGCTCTTTAAAGGTCCAATGTGTAGGAATTTCTCCCATCTAGCGTTGAGATCATATATCGCAATCAACTCTCTCTCAAAGTATGTATTACAGCTACGGTAGCCTTCACGCTTCAAAAAGCTGGTCTTTTGCTCTTTTCAATATCCTTTTTCTTTTTCTGGGTGAAGAAGAAGACTCCTGTTCCTGAAATTTGGATTTTGAATACGTGTGGTCCCTCCATGTTTCCTTCTTCAAACCTGCCGGGGCCGGGAAGCAACGATACCCATTAGCAGCATTAGCAACACCAGCGAGTTTATCATGTGACAGCGAAAACGCGAAAGGCGGAGCAGTATGTCCTGTATGTCCCTTACCAGCCAACGTATTTCAAGATGATGCATGCATATGGAGCGTCTAACCCAGGTCATGCAAATGCAAATGTAACGTTTCACGCCAAAAGGAATACTTGGAATTGATGGTGGTGGTAAATATTCGTGAAAAAGAACAAGTTTGTGGGCAACACAGATTTTGATAATGAACAACTAAACACGTTATACACTGGACCTTTAAATTGATATTGAGAGCGTGAGAGAGAAACTTTCTTTGACTATTGAAACTTTCATGCCAGTAAAGCCCCTTTGAATTGAATTGATAGAGAGAGAGAGACGGAGAGAGAAAGAGAGAGAGATGTATAGACAGATGACATCTACTAGAAGTGGGAGATAAGGGACAAGTCCTGACAATATGGAGCTGTCCCTCTGTTTGTGTGTTAATACGTTACCTGATTCACAGGTGAAGGTGCGTGACGTGTCGTCTGTAAACACAATGGCCACCGCCTGTCGTTTGGTATCTCGGGGCAGCCGTGTGATATTCTTGACGTTGCTAATCTCTGTCACCTAGGTAACGGATTGACGGTAAAATGGTTAACAAAGTGGAAATCGGGGCAGATTATTTCACTTGTTACGGTTTGATTACAGGGATGACACCTCAGTAAAACCCATCATGTTTAGGCTGAACTGGTGACTTGAACAGAGGTCGAGAGGATTTTTGGTCACCTTTCTCCTGAACATAACCCAAAATATACAGCTGTTTTTCAAACCATCACATTCATCACCATGTCTTGAGGTGGAAAATGGTATTGTTGGTATACGTTGAAAATGTAAGGGGGGAAAACAAGATGAAAAATAGAACAAAGTCACTTGACAACTTCCCTTTAACTCCACTGGTGTAAAAGTGGTAGGTCAAGTGAGGGAGAGCTGATGATGATGAAGAATGAAAGATGAGTGACTTCTGAGAGAGAGAGAGAGAGAGAGAGAGAGAGAGAGAGAGAGAGAGAGAGAGAGAGAGAGTGAGTGTAGTAAAAGAGAAGAAGAAAGGATGTTGATTCTCGCTGAGCTCAGAAGTAAAAGAATCAGACTTTAATGTGAAGGCTGACTGCTTTCATCCCTGTCAGTGTGTGTCTGTCAACTCTTTAGCTTTGGTGTTTTCTGCTGCAGAGTATACTTGTCACACACACACACACACACACACACACACACACACACACACACACACACACACACACACACACACACACACACACCTTAGGAAAGGCTCTGATGTAGGCAGACTTCTCATCAGGGTATTTCTCCAGACGACGAGGTCCTTTGCTGGATGACTTCTTGAAAACCAGCCAGCAACGTCGATAGATCTGTAACACACACACACACACACACACACACACACACACACACACACACACACACACACACACACACACACACACACACATTTTTAAAATCTTATGTGACAGAACCAAAACAAGTCCTGTACATCAAGGTTTGTTGGGAGAGAAAGTCACTAATAACTAGTAATAGAAATAAAAAGGCCTACAGTAGACTGTTTTATTAAAGGAGTACACATTGTATGCTATTATATGTGGACTTGCTGACATGATGCAATGTGCTTGTCTGTTATCTCATTAATCCTTCATTTATCGTCGATTCTGTTGTTGTATTTAGCTGAGAACAGCTGTACCACACATATTATGATTCTGACACTTGCAGTTATTTAAGGACACATTTTACGAATACCCTCCAGGTGTGCACACATTACCCCCGTTCCTTACCCCCCGTTTCTTACACCATTATACTCCATTGGCTCCTGGTGCTTTTTAGAATCAATATCAGTATTTGGCCGAGATTTTAACCCCCCAACGGGCACAACAGATCCTTGCGGTCATCGAAGCACCTAATTTTAGAAGTCTAAAACAGTCTAAAAAATAAACTGTGGGATGATCTGCCCCGAGACTTTGGAACAGGTTACCCCCTGACATTTGCACTATTACAGACTTAGCTCTTTTAAACCTTACCTCAAAACATATTTATTTAGAATGGCTTCATAGTAGAGCTGACATTTTCCTTTCTTCCTCCTGCTTTTACTTAACCTTTTCTGGATTTTACTGTATGCTTTGTTTAAAGTGCCCATATTATGAAAAAATCTCTTTTTCTGGGATTCGGGGTGTTATTTTGTGTCTCTGGTGCTTCCACACGCATACAAACTTGGAAAAAAATCTATCCATGCTGTTTGAGTGAGATACGGGTTTCTGAATGTTTCGTGCCTTCAGTCTCTGGGTGAGCTGTTCAAAATCTGCAGGGCTTGTTACGTAACTAGCCAAAACGACGGGCTAAACACAACCGTTAGCATGCTAGTGCTAGCGTTAGCATGCTAGCTCGTTCTCAATGGCAAAGCACTGCTACAACACACACAAGTTCACCATAATCTACAAAAGAAGTACTTACATGTGCGCCCTCCTTTAGAAGAAGTCTCCCGGCTAATCCTGCCTTGTAACTGACCAAAGTTGGAGAAACAACCTTTCTTTTACTGTCTATGGAGCTAACTGACATGATCTACGATCTGAGCTACTGCGCATGTGCGAGTGGAATCAAAGAGTACAGAAGGAAAGATGATTCACTCTGTCAGCTAAAACAGAGACCTGAACACAAGGTGAAAAGAGGAGCTGCAGCAGTGAGAGAGAGCTGTGCAGTACAACAAAAATATGGTGTTTTTTGAAAATTAAACCTATTCTGGTACAACCTTAAAATACAATTATGAACCTGAAAATGAGCATAATATGGCATCTTTAATTCTTGTTCCTTGATGTAAAGCACTTTGGATACCGGCTGGTTTCTGTAACTGAGCTTGGAGGAGCAGAAATGCAGCCTTTTTTAAAGGTCCCATGGCATGAAAATTTCACTTTATGAGGTTTTTTAACATTAATATCAGTTCCCCCAGCCTGCCTATGGTCCCCCAGTGGCTAGAAATGGTGATAGGTGTAAACCGAGCCCTGGGTATCCTGCTCTGCCTTTGAGAAAATGAAAGCTCAGATGGGCCAATCTGGAATCTCCTCCTTATGACGTCATAAGGAGCAAGGTTACCTCCTCTTTCTCTGCTTTGCCTGCCCAGAGAATTTGGCCCGCCCATGAGAAAGAGAGAGACATCATGGCTTGCAAACAAGTGAAGCATGGCAGTTGGTCAAGCCCCCCTCTCCTCCTCAATAGCATTTAAAGCTACAGACACAGAAATGGCACATTCTAAGGAAAGCTCATTGTGGTACTGGCTCTAGTCGCTGTGATTCTGCACCAAGGATACAGTATTAAGGGATCACTAAGGCCTATATAAAAGCATCCAAAAAGCAGCATGTCATAGGACCTTTAAAAATCAGCACTTGCAATAAGCTAATTCTATGTGACTTTTTGGTTTAAGTTGAGGTATTCATACAGGGTGGCTTGTGGCCCGGGGGTAAAGTGGTTGCCACAACCACAAGTTGGTGGATCAATCCCAGGCTCCTCCGGCCACATATCAAAGGGTCCCTGAGCAAGACACTGAGCCCCAAGTTGCTCCCCGGATGCTGTATAATAATAATAATAATAATAATAAATTGAATTTATATAGCGCTTTTCATAGACTCAAAGTCGCTTTACAGGGAAGAATTACAAGTAAGGAAAATACAGCATAACATGAGGAAAGGGGAGGAAAACCTCGGCAGTAAGCACATACAACACGATTCAACACATGACTTGCAACAGGGGAGGGAAATGGGGGGGAATGGGGGGTGGAGGTAACCCAGACATCGGCAAGCACAGAGCCATAGAGATAGTGTCTTTCTCTATCACTCTGGGCAAGCAGCCATCAGAGCAGGCAGAGAAGCGGCGAATAAACAGCGCCAGCGTCCTCTCCGTCCGACCGAATGGCGCTGGTCACAGACCAGCTTGTCAGACTGGGGGGTAAAAAAGCGGCGAAGGCGTGGGACGGGGGTATTAGGGTGGAGGGGGGCCTGGTGAGAGTCGCTTAGCCTGGCACCCATTGGGGCCTCAGTCAGTATGTATATATACAGTATGTATAGCTGTCCACTGCTCCTAATACTTAGGATGTGTTAAATGCAGTAATAGAATTTCACTACATTGTACTGTGTGTATGTGACGATTAAGAATAAAGTTTGATAATTGTTATCCTTTTTTTGATCTGCAAGGCAGGACTTCCAATGCTGAACCAACTGTCTTAAAGATGTAAGATAGGCATTAAAAATAAATAGGCTAAATGCATCTTTCAGAAAAGGAAGCTGATGGATATGGATATCTTCAGTTAATGAGTTGCGACACTTTCTGATAAATAATTCTGTGTTGCTACTTCTGTGGTTGGAACAGTGACTCATGCAGCACGGAGGGGTGTGAAAGAAGAAATATAAATAACACAGCAGTACTAATGTATCAATGTATAAAATCCCTTCTCCTTCTAATCTCTTCTCAATCTACAGTCTGAAATGATTTTGTTTTTGAACCCACATTTTGTTTTTTACATTAGGGGCCAATGTGAAACATGTATTTGAGAAGATATTCTGACTTTATTTTCAGGATTCTGACTTTATTTCTCACTATTCTGACTTTAAACTCAGAACTCAAATACATTTTCACATGTGGCTAAACTACTCTGAGCACACACTTAAAAATGAAGAAATACTGATTTCAGTTGAACTGAAGGGCAAATATGTGATGAAGAAGAAAATCAGCCAACCATTACTCAAAATGCCCATGTATCCATTTAGGTCTAGTGCCCGACACAGCACTTGAAGGTTACACTAGCACCGTGCCTGGCCTAACGTCATCATTCCCTCATGTGTTAATGTAAGCAAAGCCCTTTGGAATAACAGAAACCCCAAACTGTTTCACATCAGTTCCATCTTTGAAGATGTGAGAAGGGAGCAATTAGCACTCGCCGCTCCCTCCCAACCCCTCGCTGCCTCCTCTCTTTAACTTCACTTAGCACTTGCCACTGCTGAGACCCGATTACTTCAAACACAGGATGGGGAAGCGATATCGGGGAAGGAAAGATGAAGGCGAGGAGGGGGAGGGATGATCTGGAGGATGGGCTAAAAAGAGATAGTAGACATGAAAGCAGAAGGGATGTACATGGAGAAAAACAAAAACTTTGGCTTCCACCAGACATTAATTATTCATTTAATTTGACACATATTCATGCTGTATCCTCCTAACACTTCCCCTTCACAGTTGCCAACACCTGTCCAAAACAAACGAAAATTGAGATTGGCTGACAATTCTTTTTTTAATTTTTTTTATTACACCAATAACAAAGCTGTTATGGCAGTTACACTTGCTATGAGAAAGCTGTTATGGCAGTTACACTTGATATGAGATAAGATAAGATACACCTTTATCGATCCCTATAGGAGAAATACGGTTGTTGCAGCAGTGCAAGAGAATCAACAGAAATAACTACAGATAAGTATGGAAAGGAACAGAAATAAATAATAAGAAACCAAAAAGAATAGAATAAAAAATATAAACTATACAGAGTATTTGAAGACATAATGACATGACAAAGTGAGTGGTGCTGATGAAGTAATACTGGTGTGTGACATACATATGTGTGTGTGTATATATATACATATATATGTGTGTGTATATATATATATATATATATATATATATATATATATATATATATACACATATATATACACACTGTATATGCACTTTATCATTTCTTTGGAGTTGAGTTTCTGACAAATTGATGAATGTCAGTCAATATTCACTCTCCTTGATTGGTCTCCATCAACTCCTGAGGGAAATATCGGTTTCTTTAACTGCTAAATGCTCCACTATGTTCACCAGCTAGATTCTTCCTGTGTCTGTTGGTGCTGAGCAGGTAGTGTTCAGTGGCTTTATCACAGCTTTGTCTCTGAAAACAGCTCGCTGGTTGATGAGGCCGCTGCGAGTGAGGATGTGGGCCACCGAGGGTTTTTTCTGCATGCATCTACGACATGCAGACAGCCAATCAGCAGCATTATTAGATCTTGGTCAGAAGCATGCTGCATGCTTATTGGCTCACTGACTCTGATGAGATTTACTCCTTAGGTATTGAAATTGGGTATTGAATGATGAGGCATTTTTCCGATAATCCATAGGCTACTAAAGAGGCAATCCGGTCGGTGCCTAAAAAGTATCGTGTTCAGTACCCAGCCCTAATTACATGTGACAAATAAAATGGATTGATTAATTGATTGATTGACTGATAGATGATTGAACCTCCAGACTCATGAGAGATCAACAGGCACAGGTCAGTGGTGGGATTTTTATGAGCTCACTTAGCTCCAAATAATAACAATAATCTAGTGATCTTGAAACAAAACATTCCCTTTGTCCACAGTTCAACTCATAAAACGATATTAAAATCTTAACCATATATAATAATCAATACAATAGGAGTCAAACAAGTTGATGGGAAAGAAACAGGACCTGGAAAACGCAGTGTGTACATGTCTTAACAAAGAAAGGAATGCATTTGTAGCCTGTAGTTCATTATTAATGGTGAAGTTGAAATTCAAGAGGCAGACAATTTTCCAGCAGAAAAACTAACAACAAAGTATCAAAATTGCGTGACCTCAGAAAAGTCTCTGTCCTGTACATGATGGGCCTCTGATCAACAGTAAATCTCTGCCCCTGTGTTTAGGCTTCATGGATTTCATTTTGGCAATGTTAAAGATGCAGTAGGTAAGACTTATACCACTAACTTTCTGTCATATTTGCTGAAACTGACCCTATGTTCCAGTAGAACTACATAAATCAGTTAATTTAAAAATAAATCCAGCTCCTCTGGCACCACCTACAGCCTGTAGTGTGATTTGCAAAAATCCTTCACAATCCTACCTACAGCACCTTTAACTACTAAAATATAGCTTAAGACATACTGTATAGAAGCCTAATGTAAAAGTCTTACATTATGGACAAAGTTGCAATGCTGCGGTTAATGAAGAATACCACTGCAATATTTCGTGAAAAACCACATCTTCTACTACTTGCTGCTTGGCAAATGGATAACATTTCAGTGGTGGTTTCTAACCTCACACTGTTCCTGTTATTGTTAGGATGGAGGAATAAGAGGGAGAACTACAGCAAGCTAAAATAGTGGTTTCGGCAGTGGTAAGAATCACCAATAAGATGCAGTTGCATTACACACAAACACACACACACACACACACACACACACACACACACACACACACACACACACACACACACACACACACACACACACACACACACACACACACACACACACACAAAATTAGAAAGCCCATAACATTTTGTCAAAGAAAATACTGAGGCTGCGAGGAGGGAGGAAGAGACAGAGAACAGAACAGCAAGAGATAATGAAGCAATAATGAAGGAAAGAGGGATGAATACAAGGCAGTGTGTACTAGTACAAGACTGTGGAGGAGGGCTGGAGGCGGCGGGGGGTAGTGACTGAGAGAGGACAGAGAACAAGACAGTGGTCAGGGTACAAAGATAGTAGAAATGAACATCAGTCAACACAGCCGTTTTCTCTTTACAATACGTAGGGGATAGAAGCAACACAATACAATACACAATACTGTTTGTAAAAATGAAAATGTGGGAAATATTTAATTCATTCATTACAAACACAAATACATAGCTTTTTGCAAGGTAATAGACATAATTCAAATGTGTATGGAAAGCAGTTTATTGAATAAACACTTGCAAGACATTAATGTGCCAAAGGTGCTGGTTTTACTGTAAAGTGTCTTTGAGTACCATGTAAAGCGCTATATAAATAAAATGTATTATTATTATTATTATTATTATTATTATTAGATCCAAACCAATGTGGAAAGTCTAGAGGAGCCATTTATCACAGATCTATTAGCAACTTAATTAAGTGAGATTTTGGATATGAACACTGGATCATATGTAATAAGTAATAAAAACAGTTTACAGTGAGGCCTGTAGGTTGTGGATTGGGGGGGGGGGGACAATCAAACTCAGCTGCAGACTAGCAAACAAACCCAGAGTCAAAACAGCTGTAGGCACACTGGGACACAGAGTGTTCTGACAATCTTTTTAAATAATAAAAGTAAACAGAGATGGAGAAAGAGAGAGTGAAACATAACAACCAGGGTCAGGTCATTTACTTCCGACTGGCTGCTGTTTCCCAGGAGGGCAATACGTCATGTTCCACCCCCTGCTGCCACAGTAACCACCCACCTAATTATGCTGCCACGGCAACCAAACCATCCCGCTGCCACAGCATCACAATCCTGCTGAGTGCGCATTTCTTCATCAGCCCATCTGACATGGACAAATGAGAGTGGTGTGTTTGGTGTGTTTGTGTGTGTGCGTGCTTAAAGTCCAACTGAAATCACAACAATAATCACATTTCTGCATAAAAATCATGTCAGAGTGACTTCCAGGTTTAATTGTTACTATTGTTATTACTAAAAAAACCGAGATAGGCTTGGGCAATCTCTAACATTTTCAAATCTGATCTGACAAGCTACAACACGTAATTGGACAGAACATATTGTGCATATGCGGAGCGGCTTTCACTTTCATGAATGAAACTGGCAACACCTAACGTTACACTAGTTCACTCAAGCACTCATAGCGATCTCCTTTTAGCTAATCCCACGGTTGTTTACACGCTGTTTGCTCTGTTAACTACTTCATTTTAGCAGTTAGCAGTGGCTTTTCTCACTCACTCTCCAGCTCACTGTTGATCTGCCCATCAAAGCTAGCTATTACTTTGCCTCCTAATGTAGTAATTGTACATGTAATAGTAACTGTGGTTTATTTGTCGTTTTAGAGGCGAAGCTCTGCACCAGGGAAACTTGACCGTTAATGTTAGCTGCTGTTAGTCCTCAGTGTGGTGGAATTTTCAGAAACAACATTGTGTGGTATGTTGAGAGAAAGGAAAGCTTAGACAACATCATGTCATTCATAGGTAACAGGCCAGGGCACAAGAATATTCGGCCAGTCTCTAATAACCAAACCTATTCATGGAGAATTATTTGTCTCTCCACAGATTTAAGGAAAGTAGACAGCTGTATGATAAGCAGGGGTGGGAATCACTAGAGGTCCCACGATACGATGTTATCACGATACTTAAAGCCCCAGTGTGTAAGAATTTCTCCCATCTAGTGGTGAAATTGTATATGACAACCAACTGAATTTCACTTTGTAGCCCCCCCCCCCATTCCGAGTACATTATAACTCCTACAGTGGCCGAACCCGAAATTAGCGACAACCGTCCATGAGTGTCCCTTCCAGTGTAATAATAGTTTTACGTTATTTTGGTACCATTTCATTGCTAACATCAGCTATCAGGTTCCCAAACATATGCAAGCTAATGTTAGTAAAGTATCAGTGCTATCCTTATTCTGTATATTGTACGAGATTAATAGCATAAGGCGATGTTTACAGCGTAGGAGAGAAGCAACGGAGGTTTGTGTTTTTAATATATTTCTGAGCAGCATGAACAATGTCAATGAAACTGAAATGATCTCTTAGTATCTCCATTGTTTACACGCAGCTGTTCTAGCTGTAGCTAGTCTGTGTTACAACTGCATGACGTGAGTTGTCTGCCAGGGAAATCACGGCATATATGATTACATTTATGTTACAAGGTAGACAATCCTTTTTCATCATTGACGCGAGGAAAAGTATCCTAGACGTCATTCTAGCGTTATGCACAACCATGCTATAGTTAGCCAAGCAAGTAGCAACTATAAAACTTCTAATTTACACACATAGGCAGAATTACCTGTTGAGAAGAAAGCAGGCAACTTCGGCGTCCCTTTTAAAATCCTTGCTCCTCATCAGCTCTTTCCATCTTGGAAAAGCCACAACAATATTAACTTTGGTCGCGTTGCTTTGCCTGTCGCGTTGTCATTTTAATTTCCTCGGCGACTCAGTTACATGTCTTTGATAATAGGCGCAACAGGCTTTCAAATCTGCCGGCAGTGAGTCGCAAGTAATGATCTCCCCCCTCCCTCCCTGGCATACGTCACAGTCAGTGCCACTGAGTGAAAAGCGCGAAATGCGGAGCAGTATAGCCTGTATGTCCCTTACGGGCAACCGTATTTCAAGATGGCGCATGGCTATGGAGCGTCAAGGGGCCAGGCTTCTCTCCTCAGAGTGAAGCCTCCTATGGCGCCATTTTGATGCTAATAAGCCATCACCCCCCGTTAGCATCCCATTCACTGCCATTCATTTTGGCGTCACTTTGACAACCAATAACTTTACATCTGAAGCATTTCAAGACTTCATTTGTCCCTCGTTTATTTCTAAAGAAACACGACAATGTATAAAAGGCTCCATTACCTGGTACCTCACGTTATGGCTCCGTAGCAGACGTTTTTATAAAAATAGGCTAACGATTGTATCATAACCACGCGACTTACTGTCGCATAGTAGAGGAATTACCGTATAGTACAGGAGAAGCTCGCAGGCAGTTTCGACGTACATTAGCTGTTTAGTTTAATTACTAATGTTAACTATCATTTAAGTTAGCAATAATTAGCCTGTGCCTATGTTATCTCCTTACATATACCTACGCTCTCCATCTCTGCAAGATTGGGAATGATTGAGATTTCTCTTGGCACAGCTACCAGAAGACTTACAACTTGCAGACACGTTGGTCACGTCACATCTACGGCGGGAAGCTCAGTTTGCAGCTGCGCAGTAACGCTCAGTAACGCTCAACCATCACCGGAAAAGTGCTGGTAATAGACTTCACTTGTCTCCGTCAAAAACAGCGGAGTGACTGGGTCCATATTATATATAGGTCTATATGGAGCGTCTACCCCAGTTCATGTAAGCGCAAATGTAAAATTTCAAGCCAATAGGAATACTTGGAATTGATGGTGGTGGTCAATATTCATAAAAAAGGATATGTTTGTGAAGGGCAATACAGATTTTGATAATTAACAACTACAAATGTTACACACTGGGGCTTTAATTCACAATACAATATTATTAAAACATATTGCGATATTCTGTGCTATATTGCAATTTATTACTATTTTCAAACTTCAAATTATGTCCCCAAAAAAAACTTTGTCAACATTTGTTTTATCTAAAAAGATACATTTCTCAGTTTGACAAAAAACACTCAACTGCACCATCTAGTGGACTGAAAAAAACAATAGATTTTATTATTCTAGTAAGAAAACGTAAAATTATCATCTGCAATTTATATTATAAAAGATCGATACATGGCTCCCGTGTATCGACACAGTATTGCCACAGAAAATGTCGCGATACTATGCTGTATCGATTTTTTCTAATGATAAGGGAATGTTTTGTTTCAGGAGCGTCTCATTTTAGAGGTTGTTGGGCCAGCCACACTCTTGCCTACTTCCCAGAGAGAGAGATAGGCTGAACTAGGCTTTAGCAGCTGATACTTCCCAGAGAGAGAAAGAGAGAGAGAGAAGAGAAAGAAAGAGCGAGACAGAGAGAGAGAGAGAGAGAGAGAGAGAGAGAGAGAGAGAGAGAGAGACTGAACTAGGTGTTAGCATCTGTGTTTAGGTGCCTGTAATATGTTTGTATGCCTTAAAGGTTCAGCTAAACGTAACGCCTCCAGCATGTCAGTAGGACAGGAATTTCGGGGGACGGGACGGCACTGCACAATAACACTTCGTGGTTAAACTGTACTGCCTCCTCAATTGAGAGTTCATTAAATGCTTCTGTGTTATTCATCAAGGTCTCCAGAACATTCTTCACGTATGTGAATTGAGATGTGCTGCTGTGAGTTTTTCCTTAACGCCCAGTAACAATAATCGGTGAGAGCTGACTTAATTTACAAGCTCCCGTCCCCTGGCAGCAGGTGTCAGATCCATGGAAAAGAGACTGCAAACTGCTTTGTAATTAACGTTAAGGATTTTAAATTTATTCGCCATTTGTGCTGATTAACGGGGCTCAGCGGGTGGACTTACCGCTCCACAAGAAAATAAACAGATTCTAGATATTATTGTTCTGATAATATGTTAGTTAAAATCACTTAAATATATACGTATGAAAAACCAATCGACGATCATTCCTTTAATCGTTGATATACGACCTGATTCCCCAACCAGCACAAGCCTACAAGTGAAATAACCACGACTGGTGTTAACATGTACCGGTTTTAAGCTGTTTAATGTGCTACAGCTGACTAGCCTGCAAACTGACATCAGCGGTGCACGTTTGTCTGTAAGTCATTCAGTGAGCCAAAGCTGCAACACAAGATATGTGTCCTCCATATGAAGCAGACATTAGAAAGCTAATTTGGGTGGTAGTTTAAAGTCTGGTGCCCTTTGTGTGTGTTGTGGCTGCTGTCCAAAGTGATGATGATGTTACCGCTTTACAAAATACTTTATACTTTACAAAATATTGTTATTTAGTCCAAATGCTTCCACACATTGTGATCCTGTGCAGCAGCCAGAGCTCTTGGACATCCATGGTTGTGGGAGATTGTGTGGAATCTGAATCAGTCGCTGTAAAAAAAAATTGGAAAATGAGCTAGCTGACGATTTGTAATACTACCGGACTCATGCTGCTGATTTAAAAGCTGATAAAAATGTGTATTTTGGTACATTGGCTGTGTTCTGAGTGAACTTCAGGACAGGTGCCATCCGACCTGCCATAACATTTTAATGTTTTAGAATTCTGTGCTGTCAGGACAAGATACCTGCAATGCAGCATGTCTGCAAAATATAGCCCTGATCATGAAACTGATGACCACATGTCTTTGAACATAATGCCTATTATAATATGGTGCTTTAAAAAATCAACACAGCATACACACATTGCACACATTTGAAGGCAACCAGCTAGACGCAGCAGTTTCCACCTGGTATATTCTGACAACATGCCCACAGTGACAATGTTAACATGCAGGTCATGTTTACCAAGTTTAACCACCTTAGACTAGCATGTATGAATGCTGACATTTGCCAATATCCACAAGTCTTTAGGAATCAATTGTCAACTAAATCTTAAGCTTATTCTGGTCTTTCTCAAGATTTATTTATGTCTAAACTACTTTTTCCCCCAAGGTTTAAGAATAAAACGTCATGCTCAAATAAGGATTATACTGTAAGGAGTCTGACCAGTGTGCAACCTGCTCTTACAGGGCATGAATTAGAACCCTGACACATTAAGTGGTGTGTCATACGTATCACAATGTTATTAAGAAGAGGTCTGCTGAGCAAGCATGTCCTTTACTGCCACCCAGTTTCACTGCTTACTTCTACAGTGACATTCATCAGTGACAGCCTCTCTGCTGACCACTGACAACTGCCCAGTGTCGATTCCAGGTCCACTAGACTAACTTTTGGTTAGCCTTCCTCTAGTCTGGATCAACAGAAGTACATTTTCAGGATAAAACCTGACATCCAGCATGTGGCTGATGCACCGGATGTCTGGCTTTCCCCCTCCGCTTCTGCTTTCTGTGTGTTGCCGTTCTCAAACTCTGTTCGCTACGGGAAACAACAACAAACTTCGAGCTGGAAAGCTACACGCTGAAAATGGCAAGTTTTGCAGAAAATGTGGATGGTGCAACACAGCAGACCTGCTTGGTTCTTTCAGGGAATGATTGTAAAGATTTACAAATAATATGTTTCCTCTCTAATTGGGACGTTTTGGGACCAGTTGGTGGGATTGCTGCGGACGAAGTACACACGGAGATACACTGGTAAGAGCAAATGATGGTTTAACCATGTATCCAGCTAATTTAAATAGCTCACGTTACTGTGTTGTGTGAACAGTTAACTTCATTAAAAATTATATGTGGCGTTTTGTTTTGCGGGGAGCAAATGTTCCACCAAAACAAGTTCCTTCCTGAGACTATTTTGCAGAGCCACCGTCGCTGCGTCTGGAGCTTAGCGCCGCCCAAGACAATTGTGATTGGTTTAAAGTAATGCAAACAACCCAGAGCATTTGTTTTCTCCTATCTCAGAATGTATGTGTGGTGTAGCCAGACCTAACTCCACAGCGCTGTGAAGATAGGTCTGGCAATGCGAGACTAGCCTTCCTCTAGTGCATCTTGATGGAATTTCTTTTTTTAAAAGTGCCCATATAATGAAAAAAATCACTTTTTCTGGGATTTGGAATGTTATTTTGTGTCTCTGGTGCTTCCACACGCATACAAACTTGGAAAAAAAACATCCATGCTGTTTTGAGTGAGATACGGTTTCTGAATGTGTCCTGCCTTCAGTCTCTGGGTGAGCTGGTCAAAATCGGCAAGGTCGTCTACGTCATTGGCCGAAACATTTGGTGTGTGCTAACCACTTTAGCTAATACCACATCAGCTAGCCGTTTCTCCAACTTTGGTCAATACAAGGCAGGATTAGCCAGGAGATTTCTTCTAAACGAGGGCGCACTTCCAACTTTGCGTGGAATACTTGCAGACGAGGGATATGTAAGTAGTTCTATACTAGGGCTGCAGCTATCGATTCTTTTTGTAATTGATTAATCTAGCACTTTATCGATCGATTAATCGGATACATTTGTTTTGTGTTTTTTAAACAACCAAAACAAATAATGCATAATGAAAATGATGTGGCTGTAAAATGATCAAGCATTTGGCTTTTATTTCTCAAAAGAACAGAGGTATTTATTCCAACTCCAACATTTGGCAATTTCATTTAATTAAGTTTCATGATGTAATCTAGCCCTGACATCAAAGTCAACAGCACGGAGTGGATGTTTTCGGTTCAGATGCTGAATCATTGAAGTCGTACTGCTGTGGTATGCCAGGTCTACTTAATGTTGCACCTTGTTCTCTTCCTTTTTTAGTATGTAATGATCCCAAACTTTAGACATTCTCTGCTGTTTCTGGACATCTTTACTCTACGCCATCGCGCCAACTAAATTCAAAATGTATCACGTGCTAGTGGTGTGCTTCCTGAACAACGGTCCGTGTGGAACAATCAGATCCCTGCGTGTATAGTGCGCGTCATAGGAATTTAACGAGGAATTTTTGTAATTGAGTTATTCGAGTAACTCGATGAATCATTTCAGCCCTATTCTATACAATTTATTTTGTAGATTAGGGTGAACTTGTGTGTTGTAGCAGTGTTTTGCCATTGAGAACAAGGTGGCTAACCGCTAACCGCTAGCAGTGGTATCTTCTAGCTAGTAGTCCTTACCTAGCTACTGCGCATGTGCGACAAAGATAGGATAGAAGTGAGATGTCTCACTCTGTAGCTAAAACAGAGAGCTCAACACACATGGTGAAAAGAGGAGCTGCAGCAATGTGCAGTACAACAAAAATATGGTGTTTTTTGAAAATGAAACCATGTAAACTTATTCTGTTACAACCTCAAAATACAATTACAAACCTGAAAATGAGCATAACATGGGAGCTTTAAGTTGTTTTTTTAGGGGGCATTTAAGGCCTTTATTTGACAGGACAGCTGAAGACATGAAAGGGGAGAGAGAAGGGGGAATGACATGCAGCAAAGGGCCGCAGGTCGGAGTCGAACCCGCGGCCGCTGCGTCGAGGAGTAAACCTCTATATATGGGCATGCGCTCTACAAGGTGAGCCACCCAGGCGCCCTTGATGGAAGTTTTTAAAGCAGACAAAAGCACCTTCCTCTGAATCAGCACTGTGCCCGCCAATCACAGGGAGACTGGGGTTCAATTCCCAGACAAGGTGGCCAGCTGCACAAACAAGTGCGACCTATTCCGATCTGATTAGACAAATCTTTTCCCAGCAGGACAATCAGCTTTGGGCACGGTGGATCGATGTGCTGTTGCAGTGCCTCTGGGAATGCTGCCTCCCTCTCTACCTCATGTCCTCACAGGCATCATTAAAGATTGATCTTATCTTACCTGCTTCAGTAAGCTTTAGGCTGCCACCTCTGCTGCATGGTCCTACCGCCTGGAGACTCATGGTATAGCACATGACTCCTTTCAGCAAACAGTGGCTCTGCGAATGTCTAGCTGCTATTTTTGGCAATGACTTTGGCCTGCTCCTCTCACAGAAAGCAAGGGCGGTGCTAACAGCTACCAAGGTAAAGGTTTTGAGTGATCATCTTAGTGCTTCACTGTCAATGTGGAGGCGGTAAACTCATCCAGAGTCATTTCAATGCCTCCATAACTATTCCATCATATGCGATGTTGGCCAGAATGTGCTGCACATCACTAAGTAACTGCCAATGCACTGTTGACAGAAACATCATCAGTCTGCACAGGAGAATGAGGAGAGCACTGCGTCATGGGATGTCGGTGATCGCTCAAAGATTTTGATGTGTTTATTTGCATCAAAAAGGGGTCCGTTCACCCAAATAACAAAAGAAAACATTCTACACATTCCACACTCACTACCTCTACTGTGTCTAGCCATGTAGAGAGATTTGCACATTTTCATTTGAGATTTCTGCCTTAATGGAACTTCATTTGTGATGCTCTTGACATAGGCGTACATTTGAAAATGGACAGTAGGGACATGTCCTAATCTATATCAACGACGTTTCATTTCTGGGATTGTTCAGGGGCCGCAGGATATTCCACCTTTCACTTTCTTTGTGTTGGAATTTTAAACTCTGGTGGATTCATGACTATGGTTAACTGCTCCTCAGATCTCTGCAGGGTAAATCCAGACAGCTATCTAGACTATCTGTCCAATCTGAGTTTTCTGTTGGACGACTAAAACAACTTTTCAACGTAAACATGTTGCACCAAAACAAGTTCCTTCCCGAGGCTGTTTTGCACCGGCACCGTCATTTTGTCCGGGGCTTAGCACCCCCCAAGACGATTGTGATTAGTTTAAAGAAATGCCAATAAACCAGAGCACGTTTTTCTCCCATCCCAGAATGCTGTGTGGACTAGCCAGACCCTCCTCCACAGCGCTGTGGAGTCTGGCAAGGCGAGACTAGGACACAGCCTAGTAGGAGGAGTAAGCGAGATATAGGGAATATTTTACCTGATGATATGGCAACCTGCTGTACTGTACTGCACATTGTTAGCTAGCTGCAGCACTGGCAACCATAGCGGCTGAATGGTCATGAGCCCTACTGTGAAGGTTTCAAGCATAGCATACACAGTATTAAAAACATCTTCAATGGATATAACTAACATCAGTAGGTGATTTTGTCATATGTAACAGGGGGAACCGCCCCGGTAGTTTCATTCACCCCCGACTACGCACCCCCCAATTAATTACTTTGGTTCTGTATATTTTAGAGAATATTATAGATCCAAGATGAAGAAAATATTATACGCAAATCCAAGATGAAACCGACAAAAGGACGGGACTCGGAGAAAAAAGTTGCAATTACTTGCAATTAGTGTGTGCATATACTGTATGTACTGTATCTGCATGCATGCGGACAAAAAAAACTTTTCACAGTAAATTATATTTAGCAGCCAGAAGTACAGCCTTTACAGGCTGAAAGTTGTTACGAGGACATAGGTGGACACATGAAGTTTGGAAAGAGTGTGTGTAGGAGGGCGAGGGCCGAGAGCACAGAGATGCTGACAACCCAGTGTGCATTCACACAATATCTCAGTTTTAAAATACATGTATAATCATTTTCCTATATTTTCTGACTGGCGGTTGGTGTGTGTGGGTGTGTGTCTGAGCGCTCTTGTGCAGTGGGGTCATAACTTTACGCCACATCTCATAGGTCCATCTTTTTCTGCATGCAAACTTCCATTTGCTGAGTTTTATGTTGCATAAACTGTCAACATAACAAATGAACATCACACTGCCTTCAGATGCCTGATGGAAAATATAAGTACATTGCACATTGAACACATTGAACACTCACTCAACACTTGGAACTATTTGACACGGCTGGTTGCGTACTCAAACTAGCATTTCTCTTTACAATGTGTTACAACATGTATGAGTTGACGTCAAAGTGGTTCCTAAGAGTCAAACACTTCAGTGCTTAAATCAGAGTGAGTCAGAAAGACTAACAGAAAAGCATAACCAGCACATTGTCATGATATATTGTCACAGGCTGTTCTCACGAACCATTCATACATATAGCTTCGAAACTGTACTGTAATTTGTATGTATTCCACATATTTGTTACTGTCAGCACCACATTAACAGCTGCATACATCATACAAATGAAGCTCAGCGGATATTCTTTCAGGAAGACGTC
The DNA here is from genome assembly GCA_023631565.1 of Gymnocephalus cernua. NCBI lineage: Eukaryota > Metazoa > Chordata > Actinopteri > Perciformes > Percidae > Gymnocephalus > Gymnocephalus cernua. The sequence goes on along the minus strand of CM042426.1, from coordinate 35,033,811 downwards.
ATTAACCCAATCATTACTCTTTCTCCGTGAATCAAATCAGCTGTTTAGAAGCGATACTTTCACTTAGACCAATCAGACATGACCAAGAAATTCAAGGACCAATCACAGCATTACAGCTCTGCTTAAATATGTTCTCCCTGTGCTGTTCAGTTTTCGTTTCAGGCAAAGCGCTCAACCCTCCACCTCCCCTGCCGCCTCCAGTCTTCATGTTTCTCCCGGCTGGCCACACCGTTGCCTCGTCGGTCTGGTCCCCGGTCTCTTCTCCGCCGCCACCAGTGTCTAGACTCCATCGGGGGATATGTTTCCTATTATCTACCCCTTTAAAAAATATTAATTCGATGGAGTCTAATCTCCAAAAGACTCATACATTTTCTCATGCAGTTGTATAATAAATATTGTTCTTTTGCATATCTGCAAACAAAGTCTCTCCTGATTGAAACCCGTTCATGAGAATGCGTTGGTTGTCATCATTAATAAAACTAATATTTGCGTTCTTTACGAGAGACATTAAAAATAAGGGATTTTGTGTCTTATTCAAAGATCAGACTGCCTGATATCAGCCCAGTAATGGCCCGACTAGTCAGAAGTGGCGTGTTGGGAACAATAATGAGCGTCGGGTGTGACAATAGTTTTTTTTAAATCCTGTGCAGTGTGTCATTAACACAGCATCTGGGGCACCTCGTGACTTACTTACAGAAAGACGAGCAAGTCAGGATTTCTTTTGCAGTCTCTCGCCAAATTTGACAAATTCAATGACATGTTCTCGTACATTGACCCATAGGAGCAAGAACTCTCAGCCACAAACATCTGTAAAAATGAAGCAATGAATGAAGAGATAGAGGAGGGATTCAGAAAACTGTGTATCCTAAATACACAGTAAGAATGACTACAGTCCCTTAATCTGAAACAGTGAACGTGTCAAAACACAAAATGCCTAACCAGGTTCCAATAGAAAGGCTTGCAAGTTCTATTTTTGTCTTCCTTTCACATATTTTCACAATCAGTGTTTGTGACATAATGACCAGCTGGAAATATTAAAATAAGTAATTTAGTCTGATCACGGCATTAATTGGTAATGTAGACACGTGTTTTTGAGCTTCGCTGCACCTTGTGCACATTAACATTTGCACTTACACATCCTAATCTAACCAGCCACTAAAGAAACTATTTTTGGAGCAACGTTGAGCCAGGGAAGGCTGTGAGAGTTGGTTTGCAGTTAAATGTCAAAGTCCACTCAAAATGGTAAACCTTCAAATACTGGCCAATAGTGGCCTTTGTTGACCTCAAATGCAGGGAGAAGCATTTGTTATTAGATACGGAGAAATCTGGCTTTGTATGTATATTTTATTACATTATTACATTTAATTTTCTTTTCTTCTGAATTGCCTGTAGGAGCTATGAGCTAACATCTAGACCCCAAAGATGTTTTTTTTACCCGACCTATATTAGCAACCAGTCTGTATTAGTTTGTGCCAGTTTATTATTTGAGACTTTGCAACAATTTGAATACAAGCTTTTATTTAAGAATTTACAGTACTACTTTAAGGGTTGTCAGTTTAACGGCGTTAACGCAAACCTATTTTAACGCCGACAATTTTTTTATCGCACAATTAACGCATAGAGAGAGCAACGGGTTCTGTTAGTCCACTTCTTTAACTGTCTATGGCTACGCCATGTCCCGCCCTACGAAGCAGCTCGATTGGTTGGGGTTGAGTAGTTAGGATAGCGGATTGGTCAGGGGATAGGACCTGAACAAATGGGGTTACGTTACCCTCCGGTTGCAGACCGGAAACTGGCTGCTGTTTGGGCTTGCTAGCTTGCTAGCCGCGTAGCTAGCTAGTAGGCTCGTCACGGCGATTAGCTTCGGAGCGAGTGAGTAGTGACTCTACAGTCAGTGAGAGAAACAAAGTGTCTCCTCAGTTCTTTCTGAACACGGTGGGAAACCTGGAGCAGGAAAAGTTAACCCTCTCCTTGATTTTACGTTGGTTATGAGTCACGGGAAACCAGTTACTATGACGACGGCTATGCCGCTATGATCCCATAGACAGTAGGACCAGCCACGCTCGCCTCAGGCATGAGGCAATACTACCTGCAATGGAAAATCGAGGTAACAGTGTTACATTATGTGACAGATTATTAGATCCAAGTGTGAATGTTAGCGTGATATTGAACACTACATATATGCCAATTATGTTTTCAATAAAAAAAAACATTTGCACAAAGCAAGCTGATCCACTTTTCCATGTTGATAAGAGCATTAAAATGAGAAAATATAATGGGACAAAAAAAAATCAAGGGACATTTAGAATAGATAAAAATGTGCGATTAATCGCGATTAATCGAGAGTTAACTATGACATTAATGTGATTAATCGCGATTAAATATTTTAATCGCTTGACAGCACTAATTTTAACATTCATAAATGTCTCAAAAAAAGAACAACCATTAAACTAGGAAGATGATTCTGTATTCTTGCAGTGCACCGTAATGAAGTCTAAAGCTACATAAAGTCGAAACTGAGGCATAGGGCTGGGGGAAAAAAATCAAAAATCGTATGTATCGTCATTTTTTGGTGACGATTTTTATAATCACTTTTTACCCCAGAATCAATACTTTTTAATTATTTTTGTATACCACTGAGTCACCTAAATATTTTCTGTTTATACAGTACCGCCAATGGCGACTACATCATATCCGTTTCCAACTAAACAGAGCGAAAGCAGAAATGCAGAAATCCATGTCAGCACCCATGCATCCTGAAAGAATCAAATCCAGACAAAAGCTCATCGTCCCAGCACTACTGAGCGACCTGAATTTCCCTCTTGATAACCATGGCCCTGTCTTGAAAACCAAAGGAAAGATGCAGCAGATGAGGAGCGGAGGAGGACATTGTGGAGGAGCAGGCAGGTCAGAGCACCGGCAGCAACAGCAGCGCTGAGAGGAGAGGTGAAGCTGAGGGCCAGATCAGGCAGCTAGCGCGGGCTAAGCTATCAGTCTCAGAGGGCTGCTTACATAATGATGCCTTCAAGGCATATAAAACACATTTACAGGTTCTATGGCCTGAGTAGAGAAAACTGGATGCGGCAGGCTGAGTGGGAGACTGCCTGGACTGAACTGTGAAAAAGATCATGTACTTTTTTCAGTGCACACTGATGAAAGCACTAGTTTTTACTATGTTAAATGTTGATATTAGTCTAAATAAACTATACTATCTACTACTATTAGGGCTGTACGATATGAGGAAAATATGCAACATGCCATAACATTGTTCAACGCATTCTAATGAACGGGTTCGTATGATATCGTACGAAAGGTTATGCACTACACTTCCTGCTCGACACCTGGATTTGTTTCACTCCTGAACAAATGACTATGTGTGATGTGAAAGGTGTAGCTTGCAGGGACCAAACCCTCAAAAAACATGAACATATGAGCATTTAGCAGCTGAAGAGCCAGATATTTCCCTCAGGAGGAGGTGAAAACCAAGACAGAGCTAAAAGGAGAATGAATATTTGGTTTACATTCATCAGGTGACTACAAACACGACTCCAAACGAATGATTATACTGCTCCATGTCAGCTGGACGTGTAGATAAGCAGCTGTTTGCTGTCGAGTTTGCCATATTAACTACATATAACTGAAACTTTTAACATTTCTTAATTAGAAATTTTTCCTCCCTTAAAAGTCATCAGGAAAATCTGGAATCTGAATACAGACACACAATTCTGGTTCATATGCACTTCTCTCACATCTGAACTGCCAATGACTTCAGGACAAATGAGCCACTGTCATCTCATTTTCCCTCTTTATCATTTCAACAATGCATTCTGTTTTCATCATATCATGTGTTATTCTAACTTTCGGTCTAAAAGAAATTTTGTCAAATGTCCCGTAAACGGAACTGTCCTATTACCTTTACAGATTCTTCTCTTGCTTCACAGCGTAGAAGCACATACATTTGATGACAAGACTGATGTTGGGATACAGGATATAATTCAAGGGAAATTAAATTTGAAGAACATACAGTTGATAAGAATACTGATTCGGAGGAATACACGTGACAATCAGATCCGGAGCAGAGAGATTAACAGCCTGAAGATCGTCATCTCTGTTACAAACTAATGCTAACTCAACTGTGCTGTATCTCCAGCCAAAGCAATCAAAGCTGCCCTTAAATCAAACCAACTTATTCTGTGCATTTGCAGACAGCTAAAGGGATTTAATGGAATGACTCTCCAGTGTGCATGATTGTGAAACTCATTGTATTGTCTAACAGATATCGATGCTGGTTAAGCAGAGAGCAGAGGTGTCTGAAGTGATGTATCCTGCACATTAGCAGAGCTCTCACCTACGCATGTGTGTCGTCTCTCAGTTTATTAAGACCTCAGGCAATGTCACTTTTAATAATTCCAAACTGTGAGACTCCTTCTGAACACTGAGGTAGGTGTTCCGCTCTCTATTAATCTAGGTGAATAATTTACAGTTGGTTTTACAGTTCGATTTTTTAAACTTTACATTTATCTGCCGCGGTATGAAAGTTAAGTGTTTAAAACACAAAGTGTAGCTGACCATTTTTGCTTTGTGGGTGAATGGCTACATTATTCAGGGTACTCCAGTCCGTCCAGAATGTGCCATTACTGGAAACGATGTCCATGAACTACTTGAATGCTGGTGTCATGCATTAAGTACAGCTCCCTCCATATTCAAATACACACCCGTATAAGGAGTGTTTTGCCTACTAATCTCAAAGTTTGGAACGCATCCAACGCTTCAGTGTGTGGATGGATTTGAAGGGGAGGAAATGTATTTTTCTGCTACATGCAGAATGTGGGGGGAAAGTACACAAGCATTTGTTTCCTCATCCCCATAAGGCACACCTAAGCGTTTGGACAGATGGTACAAACACATCTCACATATGCTTTTAGATTTGCTGCCTATTAACCATCTGAGAGGAGTGCATCAACTGCATGCTTAATTAGTGGGGGCTTGGTTAAAGGGATAGTTTGGATGTTTTGAAGTGGGGTTGTAAGGTACTTATCCACAGGGGCGGAGTGAGGAGGTGACTTCTGGGGCTCCACCCTCAAATGTTTTTTTCAAAAGCTCCAAATCTTTTAGGGTTTTAAAATAACTTCAACTTTGTGTCATTTTCACTCAGTCAATCAATGCAGCAAAGGTTCTATTACTATTAACCCCTAACCCAAATTGCATTCTGTTAACTCTACTCCACCATAGTATAACAAAAATAGGTTTCAAGAATAGTAATGCTGTTTACGCCAAATTCATACCCTACCTATGTAACCCATCAAATAAAAATAGCAACATCACACAATATTTGCCTCTCTTTAGGTGGCATGAGTGAAAAATGTGTCATCCTCAACATCTGTTGTGTTGGAGAACAGTTAGATAAATTACATGATGTTGGCTCTACAGGATCTTTTTTTGTTCTTGGCAACTATCATGTTTTTCTTAAATGATGTACAGATTTTTAGGCATTCTTTTATCAAATATCTTTAAAAATAGTGCATATAGCCTAGCTGCCGTAAATGGCTTAGCCCTGAATGTTTACAACGTCTCTCCGCCCCTGCTTCTCCAGAGTCAGTGTACAGTAGATGGTCGGAGCAACAGGCAGGAGTACAGACAAGGAAGCTAAGCAATGTCCTGCTGTGGACGGGTGCCGCAGCTAAACATATTTTAGACACCTAAAACAAGGCGTTAGGGTTAGTTCGGATTCAGCAAAGTCACACAAAAGGGTCTAAAATACGTTTAGCTGCTGTCCGCAGCAGGACATTGCGTAGCTTCCGTGTCGGTACTCCTGCCTGCTTTTCCAAACTGGGGGCATGCCGACCGCCATCTACTGTTGCTAAGACACTGACTATCCCTTCAGGGAGGGTGTGGGGGTTTGGAACCCTTGCCTCATGCCCAGAGGCTGATCAATATCAATCTCATCAACACAACAGTTCATTATGCTCAGAGGACTGTGGTAATACTAAAGCAGGAAACCAAAAACAGACATTTGGGCTCCATGGGTACATCAGTGCATGCAAGGTTAGTTTCAATCAGTATGCGCTGGGATTTTGCATGTCTGGGGTTTTTTCCTCTGGCTTTGTTGTTCCTGCTGAGGTAAATTAAGCATGACTTGGGTAGTGTATCTACCCAGCCTTGAGGAGGACCTCAGCTGTGCATGTCTTCTCTGCCCTGAGGATGCAGAGCGAGAACTCAGATAAGTCTCTTTTTTTACCTCTCTTTGTACTCATGGCCTGCTCTTGAACCCTGTCTCTCGGCTGGGTTTTCTACAACATTGTCAGATCACTGAGTGAAACTACTCACCCTACAGGGCATCCAAACAAATCTGAAGCTTATGAAGACTTTGTTAATGTTATTACTAAACGTGAATATACTGCATCATCAATTCAAAAACAAAAGCTAGCAAAACCAGACTGTTCATTCCATCATAAAGCTGCACTAATACTATTCTTATATTAACAATGGATAAAATGAATAAAACGTGTAATGTGAAAAGTGGCGCTCATAGTGACGAGCCCACAGGGAATTAACACCCAGCACTGGGTTTCGACTTAGCTCCACAGAGCTTTTTAGCATCTTTCATTTTATTGTTTTAGATCCATGGCCCGCACATTTTCTGTTTTTGTTCACTCTCAGCGCTCCCATCAACCTCCGCTGTTGGTTTCAATGAAAAAGCTCTGTTAAACCCACTGTACACAGCAGACACACAATTATTTAGTAGCCTGTAGAATAATGGAGCATTAAGAAGCTAAAGAGACAGATTTTTCCCTCAGGAGTTGGTGGAGACTCGAATTGAATTTGGGCCTCGAGAACTGATTCCAACTTGGAATCGTTTAAAAAAATTACTATTCCAATGGAATATTTTCTTTATTGGAATCGTTTGGAAAACTTGGATTCAAATCCGATCATCGGTTCCAAATTGAGCACGTGCAGATATTGTTTTCAGTAGCGGCTGCCGTACTCCCAGCAGGCGCTTGTTGTGTTGCAGCCATGGAGCACGGTAAGCGGCACTCTAATAGTGTGGCTTTATTTTACATTGAAAAAGCCCGGTAAAACTGTAAATCACCATTGAATCAAAATAACATTTTCATCTTATCTGTGAAATCTGTGAACCGGAATCACAAGGAAGGATTGGAATTGGAATTACAACAGTTAAAATCAAAACAATGCCCAACCCTAGTGGAGATCAAACCAGAGCTTAAAAGGCAGTGATTGTTGGTCTTAAATTCATCAGGTGGAAACAGACACAACTCCAAATGAATGATGCCGCTGTTCTGTGTCTTCTGGATGTGTTAATTAGCCTGGTCCTACCAGACTCTCGTACATTTCATTTGTACAGAGAGTCTGGCCACTCTCCAATGACAAGTGTTAACTTCCTTGAAGGCAGGTACTCTATTGAAGTTTAAAACTATTGGATCTGCCCAGAGCCACTCTGGATCTGCCATAACCAATCGCAACTCCTTCACCACTAACGGAACGAGCTGGAAAATCAAACTTTTCCCGAACCCCGTGGGGAGGAGGGCCACAACATCATGGCCACCAACAAAACTCAGCAAAGATTGTTCTTGCTCGGGCTTTAACTTCTGGATATTCAGCAGTGTTGACACAACGGACCGAATGGCTTCGCTCGCATCTTTCTCCGCCGCCATTACGGAACTCACTGAAGGTTACGAACCTCAACGTCATCGTTCTCAGCCACTCTCTCCGTTCGCTGATTGGACCAGTATTTTTTTGACTGGAGAATACCCAAGAATATACCGCAAACCCAGACGTAGTACTGAAGGAAAATGAAAATTGAACGGAAGTACGTAGGAGGGCGGAGCCAGGCTATGTGTTAATAGCATAGACCAGGGGTCCCCAAACTTTTTCCTGTGAGGGCCACATAACTTTTCCCTTCTCTGATGGGGGGCCGGTGTCAGTTTGTAACAGAAAAAGTGTGACGATCGTAGGGGAGCTTAAAAAATTTATTGTTTTCCAGAAAGCCACACATAACCAAATAACCCTTTCCAGGTTCTTTACAGAAAAAAAGTCAGGAAACAAATAAATAACACTATTAATGAAATAAATAATAACTAAATAACCCTCTCTGAGTTCTTCACAGAAAAAACAGGAAATAAATAATAACTAAATAACTCTCTCTGGGTTCTTCATAGAAAAAAGAAAAAAGGAACATTAACTTTCTGTTGTGCCATGCACAATCTTAACAGATAAAAGTTCAGCTCAGTTGTCAGAGCAGAATCTCTCTGACACATATGAGCAGTCTCTTAAAGTTCTTGTGTTCCTTCCTTATAATCTTTTTGTAGGTTCCAGTTGGCTTGTAGACACCGCTGTTTGCAGCTCTCTCTCATCAACTTCCCTGTGAAAACCACAAATGAAGCAGGTTGAGAAACTGAACTAAGTGATACAGCACCTACACAGCACAATACATTTCACTACCAGTATGGTTGTAAAGATGGATTTTATCCCAGTAGATTTTATTATGATTATATTTGTTTATGCTCAGAATGACTCATTCAAGTCAGAAAAGTGAGCTTACCTATGTATGTTCATCAGTGTGAACTGTGGGCCTGCATCTGGCTGGTGAGAAGTTGAATATCAGGTTCCATTCTAGTTACAGCCAGTCTCAAGCACTGATGCAAATGTTCATCTGTCAATCTTGATCTCATCGGAGTTTTCAGCAGTTTAATGCGAGAAAAGGTTTTCTCGCAGATATACGTGCTGCCAAAAACTGTGGACATTTTCATTGCGTGTTTTTTGATGTTTGGATATGTGTCGTTTGGGAGGGCGGCATAGAAGTCAATGAGACTGTTGGGCTTGAATGCGTTTTTCAGAACATCACAGTTCTGTAACTCAGCCAACTCAAACTGATATGAAGGCTGGGCTTCATCAATGTCGGCAACAAAGGGGTTCTGAAAAAGACGGATTTCTTTTGCATGAACATGTAGTTCACTGAATCGCACACCGAACTCCGCCTTCAGCATTTCCAGTGCTTCCACGCACTTTTCAGCTGGGAACGGGACCGCTGTCGACAGGTTTTGGGTAGCAGGAAGATGGACGAAGTTGCGCTTTTTCACTTGTTCCAAAAGCAGCGCTAATTTCACCTCAAATGCTTTTATGTGTGAATACATGTCGCAAATGAGTTTCCCCTCGCCTTGTAGCTGCAAGTTAAGGCTGTTAAGTATTTCTGTCAGGTCTGTTAAAAATGCGAGGTGCCATTTCCATTCTGGGTCGATCAGCTCTGGGACCGTTTTGTCTTTTAAATGAAGAAATGCGTTAATTTCGGGTAGCAACTCGTAAAAACGCCTCAAAACTCTGCCCCGGCTCAGCCATCGGACCTCTGTGTAGTACAGCACATCTCCGTGCGTAGACTCCAGTTCAGACAGGAATTCTTGGAACTGCCTGTGTTTAAGTCCCTTTGCTCTGATGAAGTTTATGCACGACACCACAACCTTCATTACAGAATCCCACGTCAACACTTTGCAGCACAGTGCTTGCTGGTGAATTAGGCAGTGGACTTGTAGCGGGGCGGTGAGATTCCTTTTTTCCAACTCCCGGTTCATGCGTCCTATTAGACCGCGAGTTTCGCCCACCATGCTAGGAGCCCCGTCAGTCGTGATGCTAGCTAGCTTTGACCAGTCCAGGTCCAACTTCTCCATGGTTTGGCACACTTTGTCAAAAATATCCTCTCCCGTTGTAGTCCCTTTGAGACTTTGGAGGGCTGCCAGCTCCTCGCATATCTCAAAGTTTGCGCTTACTCCACAAATAAAAATGAGCAGTTGCGCTGTGTCTTGCACGTCCGTGCTCTCATCCAGTGCTAATGAAAAAAAGTCAAATTCTTTCGTCTTCTGCTGCAGCTGGGCATATACATTACTCCCGATTTCTTCAACGCGTCTGGTGATTGTACTCGCCGACAGACTTACGGCATTAAATGCATCTTTCTTCTCGGGACACACCTCCTCCGCGACAGCATCCATACATTTCTTAAACTCTCCGTCAGTGAAAGGCTTACCGCTGCTTGCTATCAGTTTAGCAACCCGAAAGCTAGCCCGAACGGATGCCTGGTTCAGCTGAGCTTGGCGTACAAATGTATTCTGCTGAGATAGTAGTCCACTTTTTAGCTTTGAGAGTTTGTCTGCTCGTATTTGGCCTTGCAAGCTATTGTACTTGTCTTTGTGACGGGATTCATAGTGTCGGCGAAGATTGTATTCTTTGAATACCGCCACCGTCTCTTGACAGATGAGACAAACAGCCTTTTCTTTGCATTGAACAAAAAAATAATCGTTTGTCCACTGCAGGTTAAATACCCTGCATTCTGAATCAATTTTTCTCTTACCTAACCTTTTCGCCATTATTCCGTTCTCTTTGACAGGGCCGGGCCTAGGATTTTTTTTCTGGAGGCCAAATAGGAAAAAAATCCGATAGCGTCTCTGGTATTGTTCAGAGGGCCGGGCCAAATGTGCTGACGGGCCGTATCCGGCCCGCGGGCCGTAGTTTGGTGACCACTGGCATAGACTGTAAAAATAACGGACAAAGCTTCTCGGTCTGAAAAGTGAAGCCAGTGCCCAAAAAATAAAGTTCTAACATTACCTATACTGTATGCTGCATTCAGAACACCTTGCCTGCTTGGGAGCGTTCATGCATTATTCCAAGATGTTTACAGCCCCGTAGTCGTGCAAATTAGATGCTTTTATCATGTTACATATTTGTAGTGTTAACAAGTGAAGCCATACAAGCAGTGTACAGTGTAGCTCCTTTTGTAATACCATTTGTAGTCTGTAGTTGTCGGAAATTCCTGATACTCTAATACTAATAATTACAGCTAAGAGGCTAACATTAGCCATTTTCCCCACTTGACTGTAAGTGCGGTATACACCAAATGACACGGCACTAAGCACAGCAAGTAAAAGGAAAACAGGAACATGAAATAATATAGAATTACTGACTGCGTTTTTTTATATTACTGTAAAACCAGTAAGGAGCTTTTTATGTCCAAAGCACGCCAGCTGCATTCCACTGATGCCAAATGTAATGCCAAATGTAGTGTGTGTCTGCTTCACACTACACATCACAACGTATTGGCAGACTGCTAACAAAACTGGCACGGGAAGAAGATGGATTAACAGAGCAAATGAAAATGGGCAAAAAGAGAGAGAGAGAGAGAGAGAGAGAAAGATGACACTGAAGGAATGTGGAGGAAGGATACAGATAATGAGGCAGAAAAGGAAAACGCTGCGCTCTGAGCAGAAAACCGCAGAGGGAGTAAAAGGATACACAGAGTAGAATTGCTTTGATGCCGTTAATTCGACACCCAGCTGAAATGTACTGAAAATAAGAATGAGTTTATAACATTTTATGTGAATTATATTTAAGTAAAAACTATGCTGGCCAGGCCAATCAATACCACTTCCATGCTCATATGTTGCTTCTATTAGTAGCACATTTCATGTGCCAATCAATTTGATTTCAAAAGTCCTCTAGTCTTTGCATTGTTAGACATGTCTCCACAGCGCTGTGTCAGCAGCAACGCTGCAGTATGGTCTGGCTACACCATCTATCTATTCTGGGATAGGGAAAAAAAACCCGCTCTGGTGCGTTTGTATTTCTATAAACCAATCACAACTGTTCTGGGCGTCAGGATTTATCCCACCAATGTACATCCTTTAAACCTGACTAGAAGTCCTGAATCTCATCTAAAAGCGATGCATGCTAACTGAGAAGCCAGATAAGCATGGACAAATGAACAAAAGCAGATTCTTAAACCTGCATCATCCCACAACTTCATGATGGAGGAAAACTAGGGCTGCTCTGATAGCAGAGATAGCGAGAGAGTGTGCCGGATGTCCAGGCTTTTTCCCAGCAATGTACTGTTAAGCCAAACTATATAACAATAAACACAAGAACACTCATTCAGTGTAAACCTACATTCCATTACGGCTGCCCCCTCGTAGTCGATTAGTCGGCTAATTGGTCGTTTTGGTCTTAAGCGGGATTTATGTTTCTGCGAGGCTCTACGCTGAGCCAATGCCTTAGCCTACATAAGTGGCTTACGCCGTTGTAAGGATTAATACTTGGTACGCTGGCGTGTCTACAGCATTGTAGCATATCTTAGTTAGAGAATAGCAGAACCGGTGTTTGTGTGTGGGGAGTGTATGGTAGAGTGAGTGAGAGAGTGACGGTGATTAGCTTCGGAGTGAGTACCGACTCTGGCAGCGGAGACGGAGAAACAAAGGGTCTCCCCTGTGCTTTCTGACCATGGCTGAAAATCTGTAGCAGGAAAAGTGAACCCTCTCCTTGATTTCATGTTGTTCATGGAGAAGGAGAACCAGGAAATGAGTGGGGGCAAATCTGTCGATTAAATCAACTAATCGATTAGTCGACAAAATCGTATGATGGTAAGACAACTACGAATTTCTTTAGTCGAGGACAGCCCAACAGAAAACAATCATTCTCAGCATCAGAGCCAGACAGTTTCTGATCCAAAGCCTGGCCAGGCCCATGGTCCGGGAGAGGTCATAGTACGGGGAGACAAAGGGGGACTAAGGAAGTAGAAGTGTGCCCTCACAAGCGCAGGGATGCAGCACAGCCCTGTGTCCCAGAGCTGGATAAACAGTAGGACTCCATGACTTTACAGTATAAAGAACAAGGAACAAAGATACTAGCTATGGTCTTCAATGTTGGCTCAAACCAGGGCGGGACATTCTCTCTGGAGAAAATTAATGTCTGTACAAAAGTTAACGGCACTCCATTTAGTAGTTGTTTGATTTTACTCATTTTCACTTACTGTACTGGACCAACCAACATTGCCATCCTTAGAACCATGGCGCTAACGTGGCCAAAGATATTGTTGTCTGGTTCCATTTCACGCACACGCGCACGCGCGCACACACACACACACACACACACACACACACACACACACACACACACACACACACACACACACACACACACACACACACTTATAGCTGCAAGGCTGTGCGAGCAGCGTACGCAGAGGAGACCATTATTTGACCACCTGGCTAAAATTGATTTTTGTTCGTTTCCATAATATGAGTCATGCAAAGTTGAATTCCAGTGCATACGCCATCTGATTGTGAGTCATGCTCACTCAAATTAGCATTCCCCATGCAGCTCAAGCCACAGGCAATGGACACAGAATAGACAGTGGAGGCGTTCAATGTGTGTGAGCTTATACATCGTCATTTAGCAACATACCTAGTATTAAAACCTTAGTTAAAACAATCTGCCAATACAAATCTGCCTGCTACTAATATATGTTTTAAGGACTGGTTTGATTCTAGTGGACTGATTAGTTGTATTAACACATTTAAGAGGAGACATTGCAGGTAAATAGGGAAAGCAAATTAACTAATAGATATTACCATGAAACTTCCGCAGTTGATTACTTGCATTAATGCATTTTTGTATGATAAATTTGTTTGAAATGTAAGATTACCAGTAGTTTAATTATCTAATGCTGACCTTTGGTGAATTTAGGAGAAATTTACATCTAAATGGGTGTTTTAGATGTTTTTTTCCCCTCAATACTGAAAGAAGACATGTTATGGAAGCAAAATAGCCCAAAAACTCAAAATTGAAAAATTGTGTTTTTGCCTGTAGTGTCTCCCCTCAAAATACTGACTTTCTTTAAAACTTTCTGAAATAGATCAAACTGGAGTTGTAACAGGTGCAACTGGAGTACTACTGGATTGCTGTGCTCATTGCTGCAGAATAGCATGATTTTTGGATGAAACTAACACTTCTGCAGGCTTTAACACTAGAACAGCCATGACAGTCATTTTGACCATTTTGAAATTTATATGTGTAGTAACTTATATTATGCCTATAATTGAACGTATGGATTTTTGCAGTATACTTTTTAAAATCTTTTGCGCAGTTGAAGATGCATGGTTGCTTGGTATCTAACATTGTCTCCGTCAGAGTAGTCTATATCGACAATGTTCCACTTCCAAGATTGCTCCGGTGCCGCAGGAAATTCCGCTGGATGTCCCTCATTTTCGGCCGGATGTCTGTTAGCTTCCTCTTTCTTTGTGTTGGCATTTTAAACTCTGGTGGATTTCTGAGGACTATGGTTAACTGCTCCTCAGATCTCTGCAGGGTAAATCCAGACAGCTAGCTAGACTATCTGTCCAATCTGAGTTTTCTGTTGCACGACAACCTATTGCAGTCAGCAATTACCAGAAATGACGAGCGGGATGAACGTGAAGAACGCCTCTCAAAATCTGGCAAAAATCTTTCAAACTGACCTTTGTCAATCTGAAATCGGAAGATTCAGCAACTGCATGGCCTATTTCTCACTTAAAAAGTTTTCAGAAACACATTTCGGTGAACTATTTTTGTAAAATATGAGATCGTATTCCAAACGAGCCGCCATTATGGTCGGCGGTTTAAATTTTTTGGGCGACAATACAGATTAGCACCGCCTGCTGTTATGGAGACGTATTACGTCTTGCGCACGCGCAGAACATACGCTCAAGTCGGCGTCACTTCGGTGTGTTCCGAGGCACTTTTTTGACCAACTCGGGGAGACTGATCAGTCCTTTTCTGCCGACAGTTGGCCGTTGGGTTGGTGTGTCAGAGCCTTAAAGCAAAGCCAAAGTCGGTGATGTACTACAACAAGTATGGCGTGGATGTTCTGGATTAGATGGCAAACGCGTAACGGTACTCTGTGAAAGGCGGTACACATAGATGGCCGGTGGCTGTATTCTATAACATCCTTGACCTGGCTGGAATCAATGCACACATCTTCAACAAAGAGTGCCGCTGCAATAAAACTGCATGGAGGAAGTTCTGAATTATGTTGAATGCATTTCTCTAACTAAAAATACTGGTGTGAGTGATGATATGAATATTGATAAATGTATAACATTAACTACTCAAATGAATGGATTAATCTTGCAATTGGGCTATGTACTGTATAATGAGAGATTATAGAGTTCAGAATCTGGCAGTCAAAATGAGCGCTTACGGCACTTCTAGTGTTAATGCACGTAATTACGTAATTTTATATTAGCTGTAAATCTCATTAAATAAGTTCACTACAGTTAATCATTGAACAATACTGACGGAAAATGTAATAGTTTGTACTGTATACTATGGAAGCCCATAGGGGACTTAATTAAAATGCCAATGGAAACTTGAAAATGCTAATGTAATTCCACAATAGCGTCATCATTTTTTCTGAGCAAAAATGAAAATGCAATAATTAATTTTGCATTTTCATTTTCACACACTTATAAGGCCGTTCTATCACCATATTGAAATAAAAATGGAAAAAGCTGTTTGACATTTCATATTTAAAGCTTACTCTGCTGTACACAGGCAGTGTTATGAATACAATGGAAGGTTGTAATTCATTATATTATGCACATAACTTACATTTACTGTGCAATATTGAGCATTTTGATACTTGAATGGAGTTTGTGCTGTGTAAATGTGCCAAGTTAAAATACAATGGGGCTTAATGGACATAATAGAGTTCAATGCAATATAACTCATAATAACTCTTAAACTGTGCATCATTATAATGTGTCAACACAATGTAATCATGTAATCATCAAAGTTGACACACAATGGCTGAAATATAAATACAATGGATGCAATGTGGATTTCCTTAGACTGTTAAAACTTCATAAAGCATGACGTTATCTAAATAAAATGTCCAAGCACCATCTATAAATAATTACTGTACACATAATCTGAGCAACACACACATAATCCCCTTCGTTACACTGTGGGAGTAGATACAAATCAAAGGAGTCTTAAAAAAATAGTGTGAGGAAGCACTAGGGTTAGGTATCGTTTGGGTTTTTCCGATACCGGTGCTAAAACAATACTTTTAAAACGGTGCCGGTGCCTAAACGGTGCCTAAACAGTGCCTGAACCCGTGCCTGAACCGAAATATATATAATATATTTATAATGTATATAATATAAAATGTAAAAAAGGAGCACAAAACGACAGTTTATGTTTGTTGTTTATTGCTAAGGCCATATGGTCAAAAGGTAATGATTGATTAATAATGTAATAACAATAACTTATAACAATGACTTATTTCACCAGTAAATTGCTGGTAAATGACAAAAACAAGCACCAGATGGCAAAAGGGAATTTTACAATAACTTAAAATGAACCACAAGGCTGGCGAGTTTCAAGTAAACGCACCTGTGTTGTTTTTCCAACAACGGCAGCTGCAGTCAGACTGTTACGTCCAGGTGTTAGAATTAGAGGATGGATACCCGACCCGAGCCCGGAAGTCGGAAAGGAGGGAATCAGGAATGGTTAACACGTTGGACATTTTAAATTTAAAACAGCTTGTTAACGTGCGCTTGTTGCCCCGTGTGCGCTGATGAGCTCATCTGTTGACATTTCCGAATGCCTTCCTACAGTTGCTTAATAAAATAAAATAAAATTTTCGTTCTTATTCAGTCTTGTTACTACCGTTTACGTCGGAACCGGTGCCCTGTTGGCAACCCGTTTCAGTACCCAACCCTCGGACGCACCCACTCCTTCACTAACTATTTAGCTATTTTGTTCCCTCACTAACTATTTTGTTAATAAATGTAGACTGTAGAAGATTTACTCTTCATAGGTTCTCTTCATTTTCTTCATTTAAAGTTCCTACATCAATTAACAAAGATGAAGGATTGTTTGAACCGGAGAGGCGGGCTCTAATTCTATATGTGTGAGTAGAATGTGAGAGTTGTTTTTTGGACTGTTTTGTTTGACAAACAGCACCAGAACAGTTTGAGCAGAGTAAAGAGGAGCTCCCTCTGTGTTATTCTTTGTTTTACTGTTTTTTGAAGACTGAAAATAAAAGTCTACCAGTTTTCCCAGCAAACCTTCCTGCCAGCGTGATATTTTATCTGCTTCATAGTTCCTCTGAGCAGTGACGGACTGGCCATCTGGAATTTGGGCAAATGCCAGAAGGGCTGCTCTCTATGGGTCACTACTGATAATAACAATAATTTGTCTTTGGTTTATTTTGATAAATTATTTTATGCATGCAGCCAAAAATATTCAAGATTGTAGTGCAGCGAGCTGCGTGGGAGGGTTTCTCTCGGTAGGCAGAGTTACTAATTTCAAAGCTATGTTATTGACGCTCAATGCGTGTACTACCCAGAGGCTAAGCATGGCTCTTTCCATGTTTTTGTGGAGCTGTTGTATTATGGGCTGTGCTTAAACGTTGAGCTGTTGTATTAGTGCAGAATGTGCCTTTAGTGGAGCATATCATGTCATAGATCTCCCGACGCTCTTAGATGTTAAATTGTTGTTGGCATATTGTGTCACCAACTGTAACGATAGTAATGTGTGTCCTTTCAGTGTGTGTTCTAAATTTTTGCATTCTCTGTATGTTTCTTTTGGCTTTTTATCTCAATGTTTGGGTGAGGTTGGTGTGGTTTGAAAATAGGGCCGGTGTGTTGCAAATGCCAGGGCCGTTGTTTGATACCAGTCCGTCACAACTAATAGTTATTCAGGTATAGCCCATTACATGTGTCTACTTCAGTAAAGCTAAGATTATCCTTCTGTGATGAGTGTGATAAAACATGAATGGAGAGGGAACACATAAAACCCACACTCACCCCCAGCTTGCGGCTGCGCATGCGCACGTAGCCCTGCTTGACGATGTCGTTGAAGTTGGAGGCCATCTTCGTAGGGGGGGTAACCTGCTGGCCGCCGCTGTGGAGACCATCCAGATGTTTTCTTCCCTCCCCTTCCTCAACCAGTCTCTCGCTTTCTCTTCCTACCGTTCCAAAGCTCCCGGCTTCTTGGTCCCGTGTGGCTTCCTCTCTTTCACTTTTAATCCTGTCCGTCTCTTCTTAGGACTTTTTGTGTTTCCTCCTTCTAACACCTCCTGTTTCTATTTATCCTCAACTTTGTCTCTCTTCTTTCGTGCCCACCATCCCTTTTCTCCTCCTTTGGTTTCCTTTAAAATCTCCTCTGTCGGATTTCCTCTCCTTTTTTGCCTCTTGCTCTTGTCTTTTTTTTGTTTCCTTTACTCCGTCCTTTCATTCACTCTTCACCAGATGGGTCTTCCCTCATCTCCCTATTTGGCATCTCTAGGAAATGTACAGACAAAGAGATGTAGAGAGAGAGAGAGAGAGAGAGAGAGAGAGAGAGAGAGAGATAGGCAGAAATGGATATAATATAAATATATATGAATCATTGAAGAGTGAGGAGCACAACATTACGGTCCATTACTCATGCTGGTGGCACACACCATTATTCAGGGCAAGTATATGGGATGGCAGCTTGTGACATGCCTTTGTGCTGTAATGTCTGGTTTTATTTGCCTTTCTTTGTTGGAGTCTGTGTGTGTGTTTGAATGTGAGTAAATGAGCACAGGTTTGGGCATGTATGTGTGTGTGTTTGTGTGTGTGTTTGTGTGTGTGTGTGTGTGTGTGTGTGTGTGTGTGTGTGTGTGTGTGTGTGTGTGTGTGTGTGTGTGTGTGTGTAGCGCTATGGCATAAAGCTGTAATGCTCTACAAAGGATATCACAGGAGGCAGCATCTATTAGGAGGTATGTATCCAGGAAATAAAAAATCTATGAGGTTAATTCTGTTCTCTAATCAAAGCCTGCTTACCCATCACGCCACAATGTTTATTCCTTGCTTCCATCTAGTTACATTTACATTTCAAACACCCTAACCTCTTCCTCCTTTCCTTTCAGCATTTATTATGTTGCAAAGCGGCTAAAGATACGAGGTTACAGTATTAACACCTATGTGAAAATATGGAAACAGTGCCATTAGTGCTCCTCATTCCATCCTTGTTAAAGCTGCACTCAACCTTAACAATGAAATGAATGAATGAATGTAGGGCCGGGACGATATGCTTTTGTCCCGCTTGATTCTTTCACGATACATGGGCACTGATTCGATTTGTATTGCGGTTTATATTTTTTGCGATTCTAGAAGTACAGAGATTAGATAGTTTTGCGATTTTCTTTTCCTTCAACAAAAACAAAAGTTGAACGATACCCTTATAGAGACAATATATCATGAGACATTTCTAAAAACGGATTTGTTTTCCAAGAAGAATGCACATCACATGTCAGTCAGTCAAAAATATTGATTCTTAGGAAAATAGTATTTTTTTAATCATCGCAAAAAAATCACGCTACATACGATTATTGTTTTTTTCCTCCACCCCTAATGTGATGTGTCACTCAGAAACTCCGTAGAGTTGAGTTGAACTGCAGAGTGAGGGTCTCTGTGGGTTCTTTACTAAGAGTGACCCATTTTATAAATATGGGCATTTGGTCAATAACCAACATAAAAATATCATAGCAGGTTTAGATTTGCTTTTTTTTAAATTTTATTTTATTTTTTGCTTTTATTTAGACAGAAACAGAGAGGAAAGACACCCAGCTAAGGGCCTAGGGCCGGACTCGAACCCTGGCTGCTGTGGTTAGGACTAGGGATGTAACAATTACCGGTGTAACGGTGAACCACAATAAAAATGTTGACGATAACAATTACCATTTTCATTTAAAATATCATTATTATCACGGTGGATTACCGCGGTGTGGAAACCGTGGAGACTTCAGGAGACTTCATCCGAGTCTCCTGAAGTTGCTGCGCAGGCGCACTGCGTAGCCTACAGCGTGTGTTTCTTGAAGTTGGAATCGTGGCGGAAGGAGGAGATGACAGCGCTCAGGACATTTATCAGCCCCCTAAGAGGACTAAGTCTGAAGCATG
Source organism: Gymnocephalus cernua (assembly GCA_023631565.1). Taxonomy (NCBI): domain Eukaryota; kingdom Metazoa; phylum Chordata; class Actinopteri; order Perciformes; family Percidae; genus Gymnocephalus; species Gymnocephalus cernua. The sequence goes on along the minus strand of CM042426.1, from coordinate 35,014,066 downwards.
AGCATATTATGGTTATTATAAGAATGCCAAAGGACAGTTGATTCAAGATAGTTATCCTGTCTGCAGAATGTGCAGGAAAAAAAGTATATAGTGGTGTTTCTTTGATTTGTTTACATATCGTTCTTTATGTCTTAGCTTGAATGTTTGGATTTGTATAACAAACCTGCACTACTGGAAATGTTCCTGACAAATAAGATGTTTACATGCTGAACCCTTGTTCTTTTGATGTTAAAAGTTGCACTTTTGATAAGGTTTTGTCATAGTTTTGTAATATAATAAACACTGTTACATTTTTTGAAACTATTTCAGCTTGTGTAGGCCTATCAGTGCTTTCAGAACATATTGAACACACTTTTAAAAATACCGCGAGAATACAAAAAAACGTGTTAAGTTTGGTCACTATAACCGTGAGGTTAAATTTTCATACCGTTACATCCTAGGACTGAGCCTTAATGGTATTTCATCATTGAAGAAACTGTTACTTGAACTGCTCCTAGAAACTGCTACTGTAGCTTCCATGTTAAGCAAAAAAGTAGAAGTCAAGGTTGAAAGGGACCTCTTCATGATCAGGAAGAACAGGAGCGTTGATTACAGAGTCCATTTTTTTAATTTACCCTTTGGCATGTGAGTAATGTATAAACTGAGTTGGGTCAGATTACATTCAAATGTAATCTGACTGTACAATACAAATACAAATAGCATGGCATTGCACGTAATCTATTGGTTTACAAAGGAAATGTAATCTAATCTGAATAATTTTGGATTACTTTTAGATGACTTCAAAATGAAACGTTGAAAATATTGCACCTTATACAAAAGAAAAACATCTGAGTTCCACAATTATTAATTTTTTTCCTCTTTAAACATCTCAAAACATTTCCAATGCAGATAAAATGCATTTTGATTGTTCAGCATTTTCAGTTGTCAAATCAAACTACTCTTACAAATGTGGCCCGTTAGCTCAGTTGGTAGAGCGGGCGCGCATATGCAGAAGGTCCAGGGTTCGAGTCCGACCTGTGACGGTTTTCCTGCATGTCTTCCCCCCACTCTCTCTCCCCTTTCATATCTCAGATTTCCTATCCAATAAAGGCAGAAATGCCCTACCCCCAAAAAAAACTACCTTTACAAAAACAGTTCTGGCACAGACTGCACGTGTAGGTTACTGTGTGTTGTCTACAACATGTGGGATGCTGTTTCCTTTGTGTATGTTTTTTAATGAAAGCACACATGGAGGACTTTGTTCTTGTAACGCAAGAGGAGCACTCACACATCTTACTCACACATCCTCCCTTTTCAATGTGAATAAAAGAGGAATAAAAATTATTCATAAATCCTCATTAAAAAACTAAAACAAATAGGCCTATTAGGTAGGTCACCATTAAAAAAGTAATTTACTTTGATATACACTACAACATATTCAGCATTTAGAATTGGTATCATGAAACAAGGTTTTATAATTTCATAAATTGCCAAATATTTCAAAGATGTAAACGAAAAATGTATTCAAGTCATCCTTGAGAATGTAACTATAATCTCATTACAAATTTTTTCAAATGTAATCTGGGTTGATTATAGTTACTTATTTTTTGTAATCTGGTTAAGTAATCCCGATTACATGTAATCATCAGTTACTACCCAACACAGTAATGAAAATCTGAACACATGCGATTTAGCTGATACAGGAGAGAGAGCTGGTGTCACTGCTCCAGGCTGGGGATGGACTGCTTTAAGCACAAAGACACGAACAACATGCCTGACCTAGTGCTGGAATAAGCCATGTGTGAAGTGAAGTGCAACACACACACACACACACACACACACACACACACACACACACACACACACACACACACACACACACACACACACACACACACACACACACACACACACACACACACACACACACACACACACACACACACACACACACACACTTCCCCTCCAGAGAGCGAGGACACTTGCCGTCTTCATTGACTCACTTGCGGTAATGAAACTGATATACAGGAGGTGACATGACTTATACAGCCATTTATGCATCCTGTGCATAAATGGCTGCACATGTGCAAGCTAATGTGTGTGCGTGTGTGTGTGTGTTTGCCATCAGGCTAAGAGCAGTGGGGCAGACATTTCCCATAGGGCTCAGTGGTAAATCTCCCTGACAACAGTGGAACAGAGACATTAAACTTTAACAAGGGTGTGTATTGGAAACACACACACACACACGCACACAGAAGGCTGGCAAAAGAAGAGACGGAGAGAGGCTTATCATTATAGCGATGTTGGTTTAGCTAAGTGGCTCAGGCACAAAAGACTATTAAACACTAAACAAACACACATAATCAGACTAAATTCAAGAGCAAACAATCATGCAAACACACATACAGATGTCAATGACCAAACAAAGGTGCATATGAATGTAAATACAACAATACTCTTTGTTTGTCCTAATGGAGGTGTTAAATTGCACCACCTTTAATAAATATTCTGTTCAGGATGTACTGTGTTCAAGGTGAGCTATTCATAAATTATAACGTGAATAAGTCATAACCACAATACTTTGTGGACATTAGTATGTCCGCCATAAATACTTAAGTACATTGCTAAGAAGACTTAGCCTCGTGAGACCATCCTGATCTCGTGAGCTCCAGTTTTCTGCTCGCAGATCAGTCTGGCATCTTGAGGCAGAGAAAATTTGGAGCCGATCGCCAAACGACCGGGCCAATCAGCGTTGGTTTTGAGGCGGGTTTAGGTGTGATGCAACGAGGAGCTCGCGAGATCAGGATGGTCTTACGAGGCTCAGCAAGCGGAAGCAACGCGTGCAAATCTGACCTGATGTAGACACATTTTCAGACAGTGGTAGCCCTGATTCTGTTAGCCTGGACCGGGAACCTGAAATGGGGCCTTTTATTCCTAAATTCTCTTTACACAAACGGCAAATATCCTTTACCGACATGTTGCTAGCTTACTCAGTCCCTCCAGAAAAACGCGGAGTTTTTTTGTGATTGTTGCGGGCAAAAATCCTTGATTATGCGGCACGTTTTCTTAAAAAATGCGATGGAATATGCGGGATATTTATGCCATTTTATGCGATGAAAATGCGGGAACTTGCAAAAATTGCGGGAACTTGCGGGAACTTGCAAAAACTGCGGTTTGATGAAAAAGAGAAAAAAAAGTGATTCCCCCAACACCGTGTTCTCAGTAGGTGAAATTACGTCACTTCATAACGTTCCCATGGCAACAGGGGAAAATGGCTGCTCTTGTGTGAAGGAAACGCAACATTTTTCAACTTTTCTGCCGAGATGAAAATGCGGGGATTATGAAATCATGCAAGCCCCGCATATTTTGCGCGGAAATCGGCAATTTATGCGGCGAAAGTGCGGCGTATTTGAAAAAATGCGGCCCCCGCATAACTATGCGGACTTTGACTGATGATGCATTGAATTCTGCGATCGCATAATCGCGTTTTTCTGGAGGGACTGCTTACTGAGCTAACGAGCTAAGCTTTGCCTGCAGTAGCAGGGGGAGCCTGGCTCTGTCGTTGCTCTGTTGGTACGTTATACACTTCGTTGATCTGATTGGTTGATTTGGTCCGTCTATCACCAACATAGGTGGTGATAGACAGATGGTTTATCCAATCAGCTAACCAGTATTTTCGCCCCTTCCCAAACGTTCTCCAACGGAAAGTTCCCAGATGGATATGCTGAGCAAATGCGAAGCAATCCATCTGGCGGAGTCAGGTTAAAGAAGACTAACATATTCACCAAAGTCTAGAGTGGAAACGCAGAAAATTCGAGAAAAAAAACCCCAACGAAAAAAAAAAAGTTGTTTACGCTTGGCTGAGGAAATGTGATAAAACAGACTTGACAAATATCTCATGACATACATGAAGCATGTGACTTTATGCTACATTTGAATGGAAGCTTGTTGCTAATATTGTGTTTACAGCTTTTTGTGCTGCCCCAAAGTGCACAAATTGCAATTATACTTAAAAACAAGTATAAGTACTACCTACACCTTTGCTAGCTGCTAACCAGAACTATCTGTCAGAACATGGGGTGATGCGATTAGAAAGATTGTTTATTTAGAGAGAGACTAAGGCAATTTCACAAAAGGATTGCACAGCTTTTGGGGCCGCTGAACCTGCACAAATGAGACAAAAAGAAACCGTGTAATTCTCAAAGTCATGGCAAAGGATGAAATGCACCCTTACCTGCGCTGCCTAGCAAATACAACCCCAAATCAGAAAAAGTTGGGACAGTATGGTAAACACAAATAAAAAAAGAAAGTAGTGATTTCTAAATGTACTTTGACTTGTATTTCATTGCAGACAATACAACAGCACATAATTTAATGTGTTCCTCATGATTTTCATTGTTTTTTTTTTTCCAAAAAACAAAATTCCTATTTTGGTTCTTGCAACACATTTCAAAAAAAGTTGGAACAGTAAAGCATTTACCACTTTGTAATGTTGCCATTCCTTTTCACAACACTTAAAAGACCTTTAGGGACTGAAGACACCAAGTGATGAAGTGTTTCAGGTGTAATTTTGTCTCATTCTTGCTGCAAACAAGTCTTAAGGTGGGAAACAGTATGGGGTCTTCGTTGTCGCATTTTGCGCTTCAAAATGCGCCACACATTCTCTATTGGAGACAGGTCGGGACTGCAGGCAGGCCAGTGAGGTACCCGTATCCTCTTCCTCCGCAGCCAGGACTTTGTAATGTGTGCAGAATGTGGTTTTGCATTATCTTGTTGAAATATGCATGGACGTCCCTGGAAAAGATATTGCATATTGTGCTCCAAAATCTCTATGTACTTTTCAGCATTAATGGTGCCATCACAGAAGTGCAAGTTACCTTTGCCAAGGGCACTGACACAACCCCATACCATGACAGACCCTGGCTTTTGGACTTGTTGCTGGTAACCAAGGCCGCTTTAATGCACGGGCTTACCTGGGCTGAAGCTCAGGGGGCCTCCCATATTCACGTTAGTGATGAGCTAAAAAGGTCATATAGTTTTCTAACTTGTCAGGTTTTCTGTCAATCACTCTAGTCGCAGGTTACATGGCTGCTGATTGATCCAAATTAGGAGTGACCCACGTGGCCCCATCGCCTATGGCCCGTGAGCTTACCTATCAGAATGTCTATAGTTAGCTTTGGGGTGTGTCCCTCTATGACTGAGTGATGTCTTCTGTACTGGTTTGCACTTGAGAGCAAAAGCGGGATATTTTTAACAATTTTTCACCATCTTATTCATCATTAAAGTCATTTCTGACAACGTTTTAGGCGAGAAATGAACTGTTTAGATAACAGACAATTTGCTTCAAAGTTTTCGGAGTTGAGAAGGTCAGCTGGTGGTGGCCCCATAGATGCATTAAGAGAACGGTGGACAACGGACGTTGACGCATTGTTTGTTTAAATATCACAAACCTTGTCCATCATAATATTAACGGGAACGTGTGGTTAACTGTCTTTTTACCGTTAAACTCCACAAGCGCGTGGTCGCCGACACACACACACACACACACACACACACACACACACACACACACACACACACACGGCCACAGGCAGGGAGAGAGAGGGAGAGAGAGAGAGAGAGAGAGAGAGATACCTTCGGGAAACTTGTTTAAATTATGACATAGGCTACATTAGATTTAGTATATAGTTCATACTTTTTTTTGGCGTATTTCTTTTCTGATTTTAATGCTATAAAAACCGTTGCCGTGCTTGCATCACTCCCCTTACCCCTCCTAGGCCAGTGGGAATGCACTTTCACTGTCACCTCTATCAGCTATAACAGTTAATTTTTAGTAGGCTATATTTTAGAACCTATCCATAACCCTTTTTTGCTATTTGCCTCATTATTTGATATACAAAAATATAAATAATGTCACACAGCGAATTAGTAATCATTTAAAAAATATTAAATCCAGCTCCTGCCAGCAGGTGCATGTGATTGGTTCACAGGGCTTGCTCAAGCCAGAGAAGAGGCTCCTACTTTGATCTGTTGCTGTTCTTTGCTAATGCTGTTATCAGTTATTATCAATGTTTGTGCAGACAGGTGATGGTTGGTGATGTTTTTCATAATATCGGTTGAAATCATACTTTTACACATTTTCGTTTTATCATCAGCATAAGTTGCTGTGTGTGGTTGTTACATAAAGTGTGTTGTGTTTATGCTCAGGTGGACTCAGTGATATGTTAATAATATTATGGTGATGTCTGGCTCAAAGAGGGAAAACTCACTGTTGTATGCCTCGAAAGAAACTAATGCATTTTGTGATATAGATTACCTAGATATTACACTTTTTTAAAATGAAGGTGAGGGGATGGGGGGGCCTACAAAACCTCTCAGCCCCGGGGCCTAACATTAGGTTAAGGCGGCCCTGCTGGTAACAGTCTGGATGATCCTTTTCTTCTTTGGTCCGGAGCACACGGCGTCCATTTCTCCCAAAAATACCTGAAATACTGATTCATCTGACCACAGTACACGTTTCCACTGTGTGATGGTCCATCCCAGATGCCTCCGAGCCCAGAGAAGTTGACTGAACACTGTTAACATAGGGCTTCCTTTTGGCACAGTACAGTTTTAACTGGCATTTGTGGCTGTAACTACTTATTGTGGTACTTGACAAAGGTTTGCCAAAGTAGTCCTGAGCCCACGTGGTGATATCGCTTATAGATGAATGACGATTATTGATGCAGTGCCGCCTGAGGGCTCGGAGATCACGGTTGTTCAGCTTAGACTTGCACCCTTGTCCTTTACGCACTGAAATTCCTCCTCATTCCTTGAATCTTTTAATTATGTTATAAACTGTTGAAGGTGAAATGAGCAAATGTCTTCCTATCTTTCTTTGAGGAACATTGTTTTTAAATATTTCAATACTTTTCTCACGTATTTGTTGGCAAACTGGCGATCCTCGGCCCATCTTTACTCCTAAAGGACTAGACCTTTCTTGGATGCTGCTTTTGTACCAAATCATAATTACAATCATCTGTTGACATCACCTGTTTCAGATTACTAGCCCTAAATTGCTCCTCTCCCAACCTTTTTTGGAATGTGTTGCACGTCTGAATGACAGGAAAGGATGTATATTTACAAATGAAATTAAGTTGACCAGACAAAACATGAAATATTTTGTGTTCATATTGTCTGCAATGAAATACAAGTCAAAGTACATTTAGAAATCACTACTTTCTTTTTCGATTTGTGTTTTTCATACTGTCCCAACTTTTTCTGATTTGGGGTTGTAGCATCTTGGTGCTCCTGTGCTATTTGCACATAGCCTATATACAAATTAAATTCCAATTCATTATTTTTGCACATTGGACTTTCTACTACGGCTAGTTGTTGTGTACAGTACGTTTCTCCCATGTTTTCTGTTTTTTTTATGCTGCACCTAAATTGCGCTCTGGGGACAATAAAGATGTACTGAATTGAAAATTGGCCCCTTTCAATGCAAATAAGCCTTAGTGGCATCTTCTTTTAGAGTCTGAAAGTGTGCATTTGAAAACACCAACAGCACTGACAGACTGGGATATTAAATCCCAAATACGCTTTCTCTCTGTCACGTTTAAATTCCTTGTCTAATGTTTTGAGGAATTCCTCTGCACCTCATCGGTCAGCACCTGTAGCTCTCAGTCTGGAGATGTCATTTGTCTTTTTCTCTCTGACATTGTTCTGCCCACTGTGTTCTTTGCACAAAGGCTTTTACTTTGCCACGTGGATAATTGCAGTCTGGTGAGTTTAGCGATAGCAATTTCAGGGATGTTTATATTAAACAAAAAGGATCTCTGCAGGGGTCCTTTCCATAATGCTGCCAGACACGTAGAATAATAATCTGAGCCTGCTAGTGGCATAAACAGCACTTTGTGTGGATGTTAAGTGAAGGTGCGCAATTGCCCATTAATGTTACATTGCAGCTTGTTTTGCCGCTGCCGGCTGAAGTGCTCTTGCTTAATACTGGACCAATTTAAAAAAACATGTTCCCATCAGTCACTTAGACACAAAAAGATAAGAAAATAGAGTCCAGGTTTTAAAATATCGCAGTTACCCTTTAAGACCTTAATAATGTATTCTCTCATTATTTGGAAACTGCAGTCATTGAAATCCCCAGTTTGATATCAAAACAAACTTTCAGGCTTTTCTGGTAGTGATGACTATGCAGTGGTGGAAATCTGCTGGGTTGTTTTTTCGAGAACAATACAGGAAGAGTGCACTGTTCTTCACACTACACACGACTGAAGCTTTAAAGAAACTGTGAAGCAGTTATTACGAGCTTATAAAACCAGACCCCTCCATTTCATTTTTTTTTTTAAGTATTCCTGTTTCAGTGTCCCATACAGAACTCAATGATCCACTGACTATGCTATCATAAGTCAGGTTTGATAATATGCTATTAAGTCCACTGAAACGAAACCAATGAGCTTCAGTATCAACATAAAAAAAACATTGCTTGGATAAGCACCATTATGACCAGAAGGGCCGAATGCAATGCATTTATGTAGTGCCCTTATCCCAAAAATTCCTTCTGCCTCCCTTTCCATAAGCGTACAAATGTAACTGGGTATACAGTATTTGACCACATTAACGTAAGAAATATTATATGGAAGCCTGAAACTAAAACCATTGGCAATCTGTTTTAAGATGAGAAAACAACACATTTTCAAAAAAAGACTGACAGAGAACAGTGTTTAAAGGTAACTTATTCCAATCAGAAGGAGCCTGAAAGATAAAGCTTTGTTTGGCTGTGGCTGGTGGGGTCTGTATACATTTCCAATAGTGACATATTTTTTTCTCATGAACAATTACTTTAACAAAAAGACACTCACTTTAATGAAACACATGTTGACCGCCTTTGGTGCATCTGTCAGCTCTATATCACACATCATTTGGTTGTTAGATTTCAGTGTCTAATTTTGCTACTCAGCTAAGTTTCAGAGTGTGTAATGTTGGTGGAAGACAACGCAAGCTCTGAGTGAATCAATGTTTGCTAAAAGGCTCCTAATATTCACATGTAAAAGAAAAATACTTTAGTAGTATCCACTTTCCAATTTAATCATATTTAGCACTGTCACTGTTCAAACATAAGGTAAAGACATATTTGGTCAAAAGATGTGAAAAGATTGGGCAAATAAGACCAAATCCAAGTTCCTATCATAATTCTAAGCCGAGGAAGTGTGTCTGTCTGGCGTGTGGAGAGGACGGCGAGGTTGTGGTATTTTTAGCGGTTCCTACTGTAATTTTAAGCTGAAAAAGTGTGTCTGTCAGTTGGGTACAGAGCTCCGGGTGAGCACGGGCTTTTATGACTGTCAATATAGCCAGCATCTAACGTTAGCTACTCCGCTGTGCTGTGGAGTAATGTCTGGTTATGTGAGACAAGCGTCTAGCAACATTGTTGGATGCTGCGGTCTCAGCCTGGAAACCAACGTGAGCTTCGAGTCTGGGGAGGAGGGGCGGGGGAGACGACTCTCTCCAGTATTTTGAATTTGGACAGCAGTAACTATTTTAAACACTAGCTGTCAGTATTACATATTGGACCTTTAAGATCCCCCAAAATGACTCATCAAATGTCATTTTATTAGCCTCGCCTAAAATCAAAAGATCAACATTACCAGCAGGGAAATACTGTAAGTGGATGAAAAAAGTAAGAGAAAAGAAAATGAGAGAACAACACCTGTGCGGGTTAACATGGAAAACATGAAGGCAGCTTCGGCCTTCTTGTGACAACGAAAAATCTTCGGTTTACATGGATAGTGGAGGGAGAACTTGAAGTTTATAGAGCTTTTTCTTGACTAGCCGTGGCCCCTCTTCATCAGCTTAGCACTGAAGTCTGGTTAAATGTAAAGTTCCCTTGTAATGAAGCCAACGCTACGTTGCAGGGAGTCCTGGGTACATTAAATTAAAACATTCGATTGTAATGGGCTGTTTTAATGATAAAACAAAATGAGGCAGTGTATCCTGTATATCCTGTGCATTGTCCAGCACACTGTCCTCTGTGAATCCTTTGCAATGCCCTGCACATTTAATAATTGCACTACTGTACAATATTGTATAGTTTGCTTTACAACTGGGATCAGTATACACTATAGAATTTCAATGATTAAAATACATATATTAATATTTCTGTATCTCTGACCCTTGTGTCTATTCTTTTTCTAATTCACTCAAATTCTTAATTAGGATCATATATTGCACTAGCCTTCTTGGCTTAGCCTCAAGAGTATGCCATTGTGTATTTCACTGCACAATTTGTAGTGACAAATAAAAATGTTGAAATTTGAAATCTTGAATCTGTTTTAATTTGACCTCATAATATGTGTTTTCAAACAATGAAAAGAAGGATTGGATTTTTCTCATTGAAATTGTCTCATACATCGTGCAAACACAAATGGAAAATTTGATTTCAGTTTGATGAAATTATTTTATTTTAATATTGGTAACTGTCACAGAGATCCTGTCACAGAGTACAAGAAGGGACAATAAACCTACTGGCCACTTTATTCCAAAAAAGGCTCCAAGAACTTGTAGCCCAAATAAACTTAGTTACTGTTTTGACACACTCAAACTGTGCATTTTGACACACCTCTCCTAGCCCTGGATTTGGTCATATAAAAGAATGTATCAAAATAATACAAGAAAAACTAAAAGACAAAAAAGATATTAATGATTCAAAATAAATTGTCAAAGGTACTTTGAAATGGGTTTTAAATTGCACCATCAGACACTGCATGAATAGTGAAAAGTTATTGGAAACACACACACACACACACACACACACACACACACACACACACGGCATCATGTCGAGGGGCAAGATTTAATTCATAACCAGGGCAGAACATTAATTGACTGATGCAGCCTCATTGATTCTATGCTGGCTCTTTCTGCGCGTGTGTGTGTGTGTGTGTGTGTGTGTGTGTGTGTGTGTGTGTGTGTGTGTGTGTGTGTGTGTGTGTGTGTGTGTGTGTGTGTGTGTGATGACACTGAATCAATGGAATGTTCACAGTCTATTCCTTGACAAGCCAGCAGCCCTTGCAACAACACACATCCAGCCACAGTTCAGGCTCCTCTGATCGACGCTGACAACAGTGTCTGTATACACTATCAAATGAACTGTGATGCATTGGTGTAATAAGCGTGAAAGAGATGGCACTCTCTATCACAAGTAATATCATCAGCGGGGCTCTGCCGTCATGCACACGTGGACAACAATGTTTCCTTTTCTTTTATAAATGAATTCCACAGATCCTCAACTTAGGTGTGCGTCTCACTGACAACACAGAGACAGCAAACACGCAAGCAACTCAGAAAAAAGCCCCTCCACCCCCCTAAACTAGTGAAGAGCACTTTATATGGCAATTTATTTTTCCAGTCCTCACCATGCTCCCTTTAATGCAGCTTCTGTTGTGTATTGACTTATATGTGTTAAATGTGTTTTAATGTGTCCTGTCTGGATGTGGTATGATACATTTTAATGTAAATGTGTTTATTAGCAGTCTTTGCACATGCAAACCAAAGACAAATTTCTGTTTTTCTGCACACAAAAAAAGGAAGGCACCAAAGTTGGTAGTTTCAAAATGCATACGTTTGGTATGTTTTCCCTTTAAATGTTGCTCATTGTGAGAACATGTCATCTGAGGTCCGTTTCAGGTAGGAGGTTTAGTGGAAACTCTGAGTTTGCTAAGCCTGAGATGAGGGAAACTCTGAGTTTTCCGTTTCAGAAAGAGAGGTAACTTAACCTCAGAGTCAGTTACTATGGTAACTGAGCCTATGAACCTAACCTGGTCGGGAGCAGGTTTTCTTCAAGAAACCTCGAGTTTCTTGAAGACTCCTCCCCATGGATGTATGAAGAGAATTAACGCTCCTCCCTCTGACACAGCACTCTTCATTTCCTCATTCATTCATTCATTCATTCATTCATTCAGTCTGGATCAGGAGCATTTCAGCGCAGTTTGTTATATTGGCGTGAATAAAATAAAACATTGTTGGTTTATTAACTGTTAGGCAGACTTTAAAATATTGTTTTTTCTCAAAACATGACATTTCCTTTTATCGACGATCTCGTTGAAGACGCTGTATGGCAGGGAGTTAAACATATGTCGGAAGATGATATTGACGCATTTTAATTTCCAGATAACTTGAGCGCTATAGTTTTTCTTCCCAGTCTATCAGTTATGTAAGCTACATAACCTTATCCGTCCTCATATCACTACCGTCACCCATTGTGGACATGCTCTAGCCTATATCCCAGCACATTCTATGCATTACAGTTGTCTCTACAACCTTGGTGATGCGGAGCATTTTAATAAAGCGCCGTCAGAAGAGATCGCTCTGAAACGTTGTATAACTGCTATAAATCATCTCATGCTTTGTGTTTGGGCTTAATTAAATCCTGACAGTCTAAGCTTTCAACCGATGTGCTGCATGACCATATATTTAGAAGATTGAATGCGTAATTTTAAAACAAAGTTTAAGCAGCGCCCACTTTGAGCGTGAGTGTCCCGTTTACGGGACAGTGAAAGTAAAGAGTTTAAACATGTGTAGTGTTCCCTGGACACAAACCAGTCAGAGCCATTAAAAAGGAGTTCCACAGATTGCAGGTGAATGATGTAAACCCTTTGAAATGAAAGATTATGAATTATAATTCTGTTATGATGGTGCTGCAGCCTCAGAATGAGATTAGTAGCCTATGACATTTTCGCCCGCAGTATTGCACCTAACTGAAATAGATTTGAAGTAATATTAGCTTATGATTAAATATGATATACATCATATTGGAATATACGCATTTACTTTAGCAGCAATTTTCTCCAGCGCAATTTCTCTCTCTTTTGCAGCAGCCGCTGTGTTGCTTTTTTAACGAAATACATGTTCAAATTTGCTGTAGCCTATGTGCGCATGAGTATGTCCGCCGACCCGTTTGTTTGTGGTTGTTACCATGGTGAATCATAGTATCATGGCTCCATTCATGCTGTCTTTGGTGCACGCGCGTAACCCTGAGTCAACCTACTCCGAGTTGATTGAACCAACTCGAATCAGCCGTTGTGAAACCGAAAACTCAGAGTTTCCCATCTCAGGATAAATCAACTCAGAGGTCAGGCTCAGACTCAGAGTTTGTTGAACCTCCTACCTGAAACGGACCCCTGGATACAGCTTAAGTGATATAAACAGGAAAGATACAATATTATTTTTTTTTAATTACATGATTTAATTTACATATCTGAAGAATTTCCCACAATAAAAATTAAAGGTCCAATATGTAATACTGACAGCTAGTGTTTAAAATAGTTACTGCAGTACAAATTCAAAATACTGGAGAGAGTCGTCTCCCCCGCCCCTCCTCCCCAGACTCGAAGTTCACGTTGGTTGCCAGGCTGAGACCGGAGCATCCAACAATGTTGCTAGACGCTTGTCTCACATAACCAGACATTACTCCACAGCCCAGCGGAGTAGCTAACGTTAGATGCTGGCTATATTGACAGTCATAAAAGCCCATGCTCACAAGGAGCTCTGTACCCAACTGACACACCCACTTTTTCGGCTTAGAATTAGCTACAGTAGGAACCGCTAAAAATACAACGAAATTCACCGTCCTCTCCACACGCCAAACAGACACACTTCCTCGGCTTAGAATTATGATAGGAACCGCTAAAAACACCACTGTCTTGCACTCCTTTTCCACCTGAAATACACACTTTACTAGCCTTAGAATTACACAATCGCTAAACACACTGCAAACTCAAGTTCCTCTCTTTCCGACTTAGCTACAGCCCCCCCTCTTGGCTCCAAATAACTCACCATTGTCGGCTAGCTACGGCCGCTGAACAGGCTAAATGGTGTAAACAGCAGTGGCCCGCCTGCCTGGTCCTCCGGTAGCGGTAGCGTTAGCAATTAGCAGGGTTAGCATGGTGGCGTTAGCCAGGACCAGTCGGAATCACTTTACTGGCTGTCTCAGTTGTTTTTGCGAGTAACCAACGCGGCTACTCTAGCTATACAATTCAATGGAAGTAGCTACACGAATGTTGAAATGACACAAAGTGCTCGTCCCTAGTAGCTGTGATAAATTAGCCTGAAGCTAATGCTTACCTGTACAGGAGGAAATTAGCCAACTCGGCGTCCTTTTTGGGCTTTAAGCTGTCTCCATCTTTCAAATACATCTCCGATATTAACCCGGGGTTTGTTATGTCTCTGGTCAAGCAACTGTTAGAAACATGCTGTTTTTTAATGTCGGGTATAATCTATCTCTGTTGATCCCATTCATTTGTTTGGTGCATTCATGGCTGTACTAACGTTACAGCTGCAGCGCGCTGGTTTACGTGTTTACAGTTATATCTGGCATCTTGGCCTGGCTGTCAAACTGGGCAGTTGATAACAACACACAAACCAAAACATAAACATAAATTCCGTCACGGATCGTAAATTTCAAAAAGAAAAAATACTGACTTTAGCATTGTTGTCAGAAAAGATAGTATTTCAGCTTAACATGTTTCCTTAATATCTGATGAGGCATTGGTGTCATTTTTGGATTTATTACAGTACAAATATTACATATTGGACCTTTAACAATACACAAGGCCAAGCTGTGTATGAACTAGCTGACTGTTCAAAGCTGTATGAGTATGGGTCGGCTGTCAGTGTACAAACCTGCAACTACTACATTTCCAACAGACAAAAATGTGTGTGTGTGTGTGTGTGTGTGTGTGTGTGTGTGTGTGTGTGTGTGTGTGTGTGTGTGTGTGTGTGTGTGTGTGTGTCTGTGTGTGTGTGTGTGTCTGTGTGTGTGTGTGTGTGTGTGTGTGTTATGACCTTTATTTTCCTTCTCAGGCTGAGACTTTTGAACATCAAAAATCACACAAACACTGGTCAGTATCTCTGTATGCCTCCAGTCTCCACACACACACACACACACACACACACACACACAAATACTACAGTGAGCCGTGGGGACACACACACAGCCGCCTGTCTCTCCAGCCTCTATAGCCTGCAGAGAAGTGACTCATGAAATCAGTCAGCCAATCAGCCCATTTTCCTCCATGCCTGTCTCCTCTCTTCTTCTTCTATTCACTCTTAGTTCCTCCTTTTCATCCTCTTTATCTCTCACTCTTCTCCTTCCATTCAAACTTATTCATTATTTTTGAAACAATCTACATACCTACGTATCAGTCTGCCCATTTATCTTAGATGTTTGATACATTCTGACATGCACAGGAGCTGGTATTATCCACATACTGAAATGTATCTCCTACATTCCAGGAACATTTACCAATAAATAGTTCCAGCATGGAACTCATTTTAAAATTGTGTACAGATTAAACACAGAGATTCAACATACAGTATTAACCAAGTGGTCTTCAGAACTTTGGATAGAGTCAAGCTGGCTGTTTTGTCCCTGCTTCCAGTATTTATGCTAAGCTAGGCCAACCCCGTAGCGACAGCTACATGCTTTCCACAAATTAATTACCAATTAAACCAATTAAATTAGGTTAATATTCATTTAAGAAATAAGCATATGTAACTAAAGGCTCTCTTTAAATTTCGGTGAACAGCGCAAACATTGTTGGCTGATTCTTTATACATTTCTAAAGCTTCACTTGTTATGTATCACCATCAAGAGAAAAGCTCCCATAATTTACTACATGTCATCTCATGTTAAATCTGCAAATTTAGACAACAGGGCAAACAAAAATACATGGGGAGAGAAAAGCATAAACAAAGGGAGAGAGGAAGAGAGCTGCTGAAAAATCAAAGTAACTCTGATGATTCTTTATTGGCTGATTGAATTCCCTTGTTCCAACAATAATGAAACTGTATCCACTGCCAATCTTTTTGGCATTTTACAGCATGGCTGTGTATGTCTGTGATGGCAGCCTTTACTGTATGAGGAGTTGAGCTTTTCTAACCCAGTTACACTCTGTATGTAACACCTTTCAACAAGCACCAGCTCCCTCCCTCCCTCCATCCCTCCCCTTTCTCTCCTATTTCTCCTCCACTCATCCTGGTAATCCCTCTATCACATTGTCTGTAATCCTGGCCCATAATATTATCCTATTACTGTGACACACAACTGCACATATTCTCCACAATGGTACACACACATACTGTATGTGCATACGCAAAGGCCGGGAGTTTCATTTATTTAGATATTTAGCGGGGGATCTGGCGGCCGTTCCCCTAAGAAATTTTAAGAGTCAAAACTTAATTTCTGGCATTCTGCTGAATTTATATGCAACAAATTCCAATACCCACTGACTTGCAGACGTCTCTTTCCCCATGGAAGTCTATGGGGGAAAGTCTCATAAATGCACCCGTTCTAAATAAATTAAATAATATTTCAAAGATATTTTCAGAGCATCAGAATGTGAAGGTTGGTGCAGGGTTTGAAAGCACTCACCTACAACTCAATTGCCTGTGTTGAGTAGTGAGAAGCCAGTGAGGGATCATATCCGTTGCGGGTGCCTTTGGTGGAGTGAGACTCTGAATGATTCAGGGGGCACAGAGCAGGACAGGAGCCCTAGAGAATACAAGAAACTTCAATCAGAACAAATATTTGCTCTGGATACTTTTTTTAAGTTCGATACGTAACAGGTCTGCATTGGTATATTCTGCTGTCGCACTCGTACAACACAAAAAAAGGTCCCAATATCTCCAGCCTACTCTGCTTTTATATATTAACGCCGATTGAAATAAAAGCATTACAACCTAAACCAATGCAAAAACAAAACTGACTCAGTGCTGTGTGACAAATGTTCAGCTCGTTTAAAACAGTTGTGTGGGGGCTGACACTGATTGAAACATTCTCCGCCCGGGGCTTACTGAAGGTGCTGGGATTGCTCAGTGCTGCAAACCCGTATACTCCACTGGCTGCTGCTGATAACAGCTCCCATACATACTTGCTGCCCTTATCACTTCCTGCACATGCTCAACTGGAACAAGCTATAACCATGACGCTGGTGTATTGTAACTTTATAACTGTTAGGGCTGTGGTTTCAGTTGTGGTTTTTCCTGTTTTTTTTGTTTGTTTTTTATTCATTCCCTGTTTGTCCACTGTTTCCTGTTTTTGCTGTATTCTCATTCCTTGTTCATGGTTATTTTCATTCTCTGTTTTGGTTTCCAGGTTAGATAGATACTTTATTGTACCCCAAGAGGAAATTCAAGGTCCCGGTAGCATAAAGACATCACACACAACATACGCATACATCATAAACAGAATGACAAAATAACAAATCCACATGAATATGAACAATAAAAGAAAGGATACTAAATAAAAAATCCACATGAATGTACTAAGGGGTGTATAAGCATGAGACGCTTGCAGTGACAGGGCAGGGACTGATCCTGTTATTCAGTATGCATAAGGTACTCTATGAGTGTTTGTCATGGTGGTAGTGCAAATAAGTCCAATAGTGGAAGAATAAAGTCAAGAGACCAGCATTAAATATGGACAATATAAGAGAATAATGTAGACATAGTAATATAAAAACTATAGCAGTGCAAGGATAAAATTTCAAAAAAGAAAAGCATTAAATATGGGCATTATAAAGGAATAAAGTATACACTAGGTTAGACACAAATCAACAGTCAATATTAGAGGTTTGAATTAATAGGGTTACAGACATTGTTGGCATGGTTCTCTCCTTTTTTGTAGTGTAGTCATGTCTTGTTTTACTTCCTGCCTTGTGTGTTTTCCCGCCTTTATGATTGTCTGCCCGGCCCTGATGTGTCTCACCTGTTCATCAGTCCTCTTGTCACCTGTCTCTCGTTACTGCCCTCATTACCTTGTGTATTTAGTCTCTGTGCTTTCTCTGTCTGCTGTCCGATCTTTATCATTCCTTGCGTCTCTCCCTGTGGAATTTATTCCTTGTAGTTTCTTGCGCTCCTTAGTTTTCACTGTATTGATTTTTGTTTGGATCTCAGTTTTTACCTGCCTGCTTTAGGACACCTTTTGTTTGTAGCTGTTTTAATTGGTTAACCTTTAAAATCGTCCTGCTGCCTCCTCGCTCCATTCTTCCTGTTGGGTCCAAGCCTGCATAACGTTGTTATGGCTAACATGAATTAAATTTGGTTGGTTTGCTTGTACGTCATTGTTCGTTTCTGAAAGTGCTAGGATCCTAATTAACACACTGTTTTGTAATATAACGTTACATAAGTCCTGTTGCGCTCAAGATCTCATCTGAACAGTAGCTGTCATTCAAAAAACTCTGGATTGTAGTTTAAAACTTTTACAGCCAACTTAATAAAATGTTGTTTTTTGGGCTCGAGTCTATAACTACAGTTAATGGGTACGGGCACGGAGACGAAGAACATGAACCGGCTTGGTTAGCATGATTAGCTCCGGTTTGCGGTTAGCTCCAGTTAACTTTATTGTAAACTGCTTACGTTTTATCAGTACAATTAATCCCACGGAAAGCACTACAAGCAACATGCTACTACCAGCCTCTGAGCCTGGAGTAAATCGTTGGCGCCGTCATGTACGCGCGACCTCGGCTGGAGGCTGCTGGTCTGCATTATAAAAAAAATACATTGTTGATTGGAAAAAAAAAATGTAATTCGGATTTTATCTACCTGGGCGGGTCACCCAACTATGACCTATGTATGGGAAACATTGGGCGTCTGGGGGTCCTCCACCAGTTAATTTTCAGCATCAAATACTTAATTTCTTGCATTCTGATACATTTGTAGGCACCAATTTATGGTGAATGTGTTTATGTTTATAGAAAACAAAACATTCTGGTGGCAGGTAACAATTAGAAGTATAAAATCCAATGGAATATAATGCAGTAAGGGGGCTTTCCCATCCGGGACCTTGGCCTACTACACTTGACAAAAAAGTCCAGTTTCTTTTATTAATATGAACAGGACTTGACAGTAACATTTTCCCTAAGGAGCATGTTTTGTTCCGAAGTTGAACAATTTAGGAGTGACTAACATAAACTGCTGTTATACTGTTGTAGCTAATCTGTAAAATAATACAATCACAAAGTGTTATGAAGTGTAATGTTGTAAAATGCAAAAAAATATTTAATGTACAAATAAAGTAGGCATAATTTGTAGTAAATGGGCTTGGTCCTTTTAGACTGGATGTGAGACTGAATGACTTGTGAAAATGAATATTTTTGCGGTGATAGCAGCAAAGACAGACAATGAGAGAAACTGAAAGACAAAGAAAGAAAGCAGTAATGGAAGCGTGTAAGAATAAGAAAACCAAAAGTGGTGGAGTTTGAGATAAAAAAGAGCATTTCAGACACTCATCTCGTCGTTTCTCTCCCTCTCTCTCCCTCTCTCACACACACACACACACACACACACAGACACACAGACACACACACACACGCCTCTCCCCAGTCTGCCCCAAGGCTAACACTTGGGAAAGCGTCAGTCTGTCTGCTCATAACTATCTGTCACAGATAACGGTGGGGATAAACACACACACACACACACACACACACACACAAACTTGCACTCCCACGCTCACCCACAAACACGTCCCTGGACAGCTGAGCCACAGACAGACAAGACACTCCGTCTCCAGCCCCATATCAGATGATTGCATGCATACACTGCAAACACTCACATCCATAACCACTCACGGTTATCTTCCCTTCACAAGAGAGCCACAATGAAGTGGATTGGTGAAGTATTTAAATACATTTATGTTAAAACAAAAAGAGCAAAACAGAGCATTTTGAACACAAAAAAGTGACTTCCTGAATCTGAAAGCAACATGGAGAAAACTGGGGGGTGTATCATATCACTGAGTGAGACTACATGAAAGCCTATTTTCATGCGGCACAGAATACGGCCACTGTGACAGCAAAGTGCCAATTATGTTCATTTGGCAGCTTGTCATGACTTTGCTCTGAAACAGGCAGGGCAGCCGGCCAGAGAGACGTGTCAATGCAAACTGGGTGCTGCAGCGTAATGTGGGTATAAAACGTTCATGCCCCCCTCAGGATAAACAACCTTAGTGCTGATCTGACTTTTCATCTAGAGCCATCACCAAGTCAAAGTGTCAGTTAGTCCAATATTTGCTAAACTAATAGTGTTCCCATTAAATGTCATTAGCATTGTCGTTGTAATCACTTCCTGTCTTCCTGAATGTGTATTTTACTCATGCTGGACATGATTAAAGATTACCAGATAAGGTCTTTCTTCACTTATCTATGAATTTGTGAATATGCTATTGGATCATTTACAACAACTATTCGTACCTCCGTCACAAGTCAAGTTGTAGGTAGCCCAGATACAAAGCAGCACATTTATCTGTGACAGTCTGGGTCAAAGAACATCTTCTCCAGTGTTTCTACTGCCATTTCTGCGAGTATGAATGTGACTGCCTGAGTGAGTGAGTGAGTGAGTGAGTGAGTGAGTGAGTGAGTGAGTGAGTGAGTGAGTGAGTGAGTGAGTGAGTGAGTGAGTGAGTGAGTGAGTGAGTGAGTGAGTGAATGTGTAAGTAGTACGTGTATGTAACTTTCTTCCCTGGCCTTGGCAGGATGGGAGTTTTTGAGGCAGCACTGTCTTATCAAACAGCTGTTATGTCTCCCGTCATCTATGGAGACACAGAGCTGTACTTCTACTCTGCCTGAGATAGGTTATGACCTACTGCTGTAATGTTGGACTCTGACCTGAATGAGACCTGGGGTACCACTGTTTCAACTTAAGCGTGATTTATGGTCCTGCAGAAGCTCCATGCAGAGCTTTTTAATTTATAATGCGTTGGTGTGTGCATTGCCACAAAGTGTAGTTACATTTTTCCAGAGGTGCACGTCAGGCTACGGCGTGGGGTCCGGTGTAGTGTTTCTCAAACCTATGTACGTAGCATAGATTTAACGCAGAAGCATAAATCACGCTTCACAGCATGAGTTCGTAAGCTGGAAATTCTTCCACATTAGTTGCAACAGAGACAAACAACACCACATGGTCCATCAATCATATTAGGGTGCTTTCATATCTAACCTGTTTGGTTCAGTTGAACAACCCCTGGTGCACTTGCCTGGTTATTTACATTAACAAGGACATGTGCCGATACGGCTAAAGTTAGATGGATGACACTGACCCCAGAACTGAGGAGAACACTTGACAGCATTTGAGTACTGGCAAAAAAAGTTACCTACTACACATGAAATCTGGGATATTTCTGATTCTGTAATTGAAAAATGGGTTGAAAAACTATTGATCTTTTTTAATTTAGTTATTCAAAATGTATACACTAACAATATTGAATCCTATTGAATCGGAACTGAATCCATTTTAAAATGCAGCCTAATTAAATTTTATCAAATCAGCATTGAATGGCAGTGTGACCCCAGATCTCAACACGCATCCTGACGTCATACACACCTGTAATGAATAACAAAGGAAAAATTAGAACTATTCCCACTGTACAATACCTAATTATTGTGAATTACTACTCTATGAAATGTACCTCAACAGTTTCATCCCTCAGCGGTGAAGCTGGACATGGACAGACTTCACACACACACACACACACACACACACACACACACACACACAGTGGGTAGCACCAAATCCTTGGCAATTGCTACTGTCTGGAGAGGGCTTTCAAAGTTCAAAGCTGGAGAGGGACATGCCTTTATCCAGATTGGATGAAGGAAAGAAGAGAAAGGAAGGAGGGACGAAGGAAGGAAGCTAGTAAGGAAGTAGGGAAGTAGGAAGGATGGAAGGAGGGAAAGGGGAATGGTCAATGAACACCATCTGCCAGTGCTGTGATGGACCACTGAGCTGTCTACAGATATTACAGAGACTGGCGCCTGTCAAGTGTGCGTGTCTTTGTCAAAGACAGAGACAAACACAAATGTACACACGCATGCCCACACACGCACACGCACACACACACACACACACACACACACACACACACACACACACACACACACACACACACACACACACACACACACACACACACACACAGTAATCAGTAACTGACCGATACCTGCAGCACAGCTCCAGTGCTCAAGATTATTAAACTGCAGGGATTTGGGCAACAGTTGTGAGTCGGCGTTATCAGGGACATGGCTTGACATTTAGACCAAAAAGAGATTGTCGGTTGTAATTGCCGCCAAACTTGCCCTTCTACACGCCCTCAAAATGCTGCCTGCCTTCTCCCTGCCACCTTTCTTTCCATTCATTTTTACAGGTTTCATCTAATCCAAAAACATTTTAATTATTAATGACGTACGCAATGATTTTGACATCAAACCAGTTCCACGCACATCCTACAACCACCACGCTCTCCCTCTCTCTCAGTTTCAATTTAAATCATTGCTGCTGCTTTATGTGCACGAGACAGGGACTTCATGAATTTGCAAAACACGGAGGTAACAAAATGAATTATAGTGAGTCATCATCATAGGGCTTATCACGGTCTCCCCTAGCTGTAGATAGGTGGGCCAATGCATTTTTTGTCTCGGTGCATGTCATTTACTCACAACATGCTAACCGGCAACGTGGGATTCCATTCACTACGCTAAGCTAACTAGCGCCGGCGCTGCCGGTGTTGCACCGGACTAAAACAATGCATGCACAAAAAATGCGTTGGCCCACCTATCTACAGCTAGGGAAGACTGTGATAAGCCCTATTTCAACAAACGGTGGCGTATCCCTTTAACAATCTTCAATGTGTTGTTATAGTGAGATATTGTGCTTTATGTTGTGTTTTAGCGCTAGTTTTGGAAATATTTGCCTCCACTCTAAACTTAAAAATAATTATGCGTAATGCTTAAGGTGGGTCCCATGAGGTAATGAGTGTCTACAAACAGGATTCCCAAGGTGGCAATGATGACAAATGTCTAGGGCTGTCCTGAATACCATTTTTGGGGCTTCAAAGCTTCGGACAGAAACATTGTAATATTTGAAGGTTCGAGGGTGGGGGTAATGAAATGACACAAACGTGTCTCACATCATCCGGCAAAAATGTGCTAGCAGATGAGCAAGGAGCTGCGGGCGCTGGCGGCATGGAGGGTCGGCACGTACTGCCCGCGCTGCAGTCAAACAGAGCCGGTAGTTGAGAAGTGTCCCTTTAATCAGAGCACTCAAGAACATAGCAGAGCCTAGATATTTTTATTTATTTTTAAAACTTTATCAACCACGAAAAGCAAGCAGGCAAGAATCCGAACGAAGTGACATGTTCTGCTTGTCTGTCTATTAAGGGTGCTCCGATCAGGATTTTTGGGGCCGATCACCGATTGCTGGAAGACGTATCGGCCGATACTGATCACCGATTGCTTTTATGAACTGAAAATTACGCCATTACGTAACAGTCACACATGTTTAGAGAATGTATCAGGAATTGTTTGGCTTTTTGTCCTAGCTCAAAATCTAAAAAATGTCCTTTCAATCACTGCAGACGTTTCTTCAGCACACACACACACAGACCGACACACACACACACACACACACACACACACACACACACACACACACACACACACAGAGTCACACACGGGAAAACAGCTGTTTGAGCAGCACCAGAGCTGCAACACTCCGCTCTGCACTCTCTAGCATTAGCTAACTTTGAAAACCCCTCATACTCCTTTCCGTGACTAACCTTCAAATGTCTGAAATGTCTTTGGAGCTTTCCGCCTCGTGGTATTTCCTTGGCACACACATTGCAAATCGCTAATGTATTGTTTTTTTCTCAGATAGCAATGAGTCGGCGGACCACCGGCGGTGCTCCAGAGGCAGTAGAAGCGTCAGTATGGCGTAATTGCAAACACGTTTGCCAGCGCACCACCGGTGGCAGCCGCTTTTTAAAAGCGGTAGCCGCCTTCCTACCGCCTTCATTCCGCGGCCGGCCCACGGGCCAATCGCTGTTCTGCCGCCGTTTAGACACCTTGTAGAACTGCCAGACCGCTGAATGTAGGAAATGTTCTCACATGGTAGTGCGTCATCTGATCGGCCTATCAGATCGGCCTTTATGGAGACCACAGATCAAACTATTTAAAGCCAGTATCGGCCGATACCGATCGGTGACCGATCAATCGGAGCACCCTTACTGTCAGTGCTTGAAATGGGAAAAAAAGGTGCCGGTACTCTCTTGCATTGGCGAATCATTATGACATTTGAGATTTCTATAGTGAAAAACAAAACTTGGAGATATTGCTGGTACAACAACAATTTATTGTCATTTATTAACAATATAAATGTATGGATTTATTTAAACAAGTTAAAACAAGTTTTCATTTTAAACATACATGTGGCACAGTGAATCCTTATTATCTATCTATGGATGGCCTAAGTGACTAATTTACATATAGGCTAGTATCAATATTGTTTATTTTTTATTATTATATTATTTCCTAATATGTTGGATTCATGTTAAGAGAATTAAATTATCAAAACAACTATTCATTTTAACAATAATTTGGTGCTCAAACAGATGCAAACAAACACACACTCTCTGTGTGTGTGTGTGTGTGTGTGTGTGTGTGTGTGTGTGTGTGTGTGTGTGTGTGTGTGTGTGTGTGTGTGTGTGTGTGTGTGTGTGTGTGTGTGACAGAGACAGGGGGAACAGGGTTTATGCCGGACAGCTTCAGTCCCCTCTCTGTCTGGGCAGCAAGTGACGGGATGCTGCTACATGTTTTGCAGCCCAGTTTGTTATCATTAAAAACGAGCCAGCTGTTCGTGGAGCAAAAATACATCATTTGGTCCTTTGACCAACAGTCAGGCCATCCGTGTGTTTCGTTACTCACGTTATTGTTGATGTCGGTGTCATTGAGTAAGGTAACGTTAAGGTTGGTAGCGGCAGACTCCTCATTAACGCCAGCTGTTCCGCTCACATCAACGCTAACGTTAGCTTGAACGTTAGCTTGAAGCTCACAAATCGTACTACCTCCTGATGTTTTTGGTTGGACTTGGACCTCTGTTGACGTGTCTGGCTCTGGCTCACGCGTTCTTTTACTACCTTTCTGAAGCCAGGCGGCTAACATAACGACTTACAAACTCAATACTTATTTTTAGTTTCTAGGTTTTCAGCAGTGAAAAATCTGTTACGGTCAAGGCTGACAGCTTTTTCAAACTAGCGTCCGTGGAGAAGCTAACTTCTGATAGGGTGGGCCGACTGCTTGCCTTTACGTGATTCGTCAAGATCTAAAATGTAAACACGTAGTGCCCTCTGGGTAGTGTAGTTTATGTAACGTTAGGGTCATCTCTCTGACACTGACGCTTTCTCTGTCAGTGGTAGAGTACCGGCTGCATGCAAGAAGTAGCGGTACGCAAGAAAAAGTGCAGGTACGCTTAAGAGTAAAATGTAGAAGTGCCGGTACTGCGTACCGGTGAGTACCGGCCCACTTCGAGCACTGCTTACTGTCTATCGATCTCCGCTCCGTTTAGTTCCACACAGACAATGGCTACACATGCAGCCCTGGTAGCCTGCAGCAATGTGCAGTACAACAAATATATGGTGTTTTCTGAAAATTAAACCACATAAACTGATTCTGGTACAATCTCTAAATACAATTATGAACCTGACAATTAGCATAATATGCACACTTTAAACAAGATACAGTTGTACCAAGCATAATCACAAACCAGTGGTTTTCAAAGCAGTAATTTAGAGAAAATTCAAATTGAAGCTTTTAGCAATTTGACTCTTTCAAATCACGATTTCAACATAAAAATTATTTATAGAAACTAACCAGATGGGAATGTCAAATCTGGTAAATTAAATACCTTACAAATCAAGGTACTTAATGACATTGATACAACAATCCTATAAATCCCATATTGCCAATGAGAAATGGTTTCCATGGAAGACATTTCTAACGCTGGACAAACTTCAATATTATCTCATGACATGCCATAAATTGTCACATTGCCCAACCATAGTAGGAAGGTGTATTTTTTCTTTTTTCACTCCTTAACCCAGGCTGTTACCTTTCGATTGCAGCCTCTGTGCTAAGCTAAGCAAAACACATCCTGCTGTGGAGATGAAACAGTTAGGTCTACTAATCTTCTCATCTGACTCGCGGAAAAAAAACGACAAAACAAGCATATTTCCCCAAACGTCTGAACGTTCCTTTGAATTCCACTCCTTATTTGTGGTCATGCTGCAACAGAAACTCAGACACACAGGCAACAGCAGCTGCTTTATCACGCAGCTCATCAACATCATGGCTGAAGGAATATAACAGGCCTATTATGCTAGAACTTCTCTGCATGTGATTCCCCATCATGGTAATGTAACAACTAACAACTTGCTTTACACCCAAACTAACAAAACACAAAAACAGCAGATTTATATCAGGACAACTGTTTCAGATACTTACTTTTTAGCCTTAGACCACAAACACACAGGAGGGGATAAAGGTCAGGGATAACATACACACAAACACACAGCCCACCTCCCTACAACTCATACTAACTGTCAAAGTGTGACAGGCCATGACACAGTACTGACAGGGCAGGAAAGGCAGTATGGAACAAATAAAATTCAGCTGGGCATGGTGTCCACACACGAGTGTCTATATACACCCACACAAAGAAACACAACTACTGAGGATAGATGATATGTTGCTTCGGTATGTTGGCTTCTACCATAATCTTTTTTTATTACTGCCCTCTACTATACACTGTGTAGCTAAATGTTAGATTTTTTAGACCAGGGCTTTTCAACCAAGGTCCGCATCCGAACCGAACGGTAAGTCAATCCGGACCCAGCCCTTAGTTACGAATACAATACCTTATGAGGTGTAACGTTTTCTATTTCATGCATCCCAACTCTGCCACAGATACTCTCCACAGTACTCTACCCTCCTCTCTAGACTCTCTCTGTCTTCTTACTTCATGGTGAGTCCTCCCCAGCTCCATGGTTGTCTGCTGAGAGAACAACTATACGGGCAGCAGAAAGGAAATCAAAACACCCTGACGACTTGCTTACCTATCATTCTCTTCCCTCATCCTTCACTGCCTCTATTTCTGCAGCCAATATCTCTTTCTATCAGACCAAAATTCAATCCTCCTTCTCCAACCCCCAAAAACTCTTCTCTAACCTCCTTGACCGCCCCCCCCCCCCCTGTCTCCCTCCTCCATTCTACCAAACCACTTTGTCAACTACTTTATAAAAAAGATAGATGACATACGCTATTCATTCTCCACCCCACCTTATGAAATTACAATCAAACACATCTTCATCCACTACTCTATCCTCTTTCACCCCCTATCTCCCAATCAAGTTCTTACCCTGATAACCTGCCCAACCTGCCCAACCATCCCTTCGCAACTTCAACTCAGGCTCTGCACTCTCTCTGCTCACATCTTACCTCAAAGACCACATCTACTGGGTAACTTGGAGAGGGTCTGTGTCAAAACATTGTCCTCTTACAACTAGGGTCCGCTTCAAGACAATAGTAATAGGCAGTAGGGCTGGGTTAAAAAAAAAGTTATTATCGATTTAAATCGATTTTTTTATTTGAATTATCCAAAATCAATTAATAAAATCCAATAACTGCATCATTTTCAAACTAGAAGACTAGCGTGTTGGGAAGGGAGTTAAAGTGATGGTTCGGAGTAATTTAACCCTAGGATCCTTTGCACCTTGACCTTGAGCCAAACAACCCCAAAGAAGCTTTTTCCCTTGTCATAACATTGGTCGAGTTAGCACTATCAGCTGAATGGCTTAGTGCATGCGCTAATGGATCCATGGGTGTATCTCGTAAATTACCCCACTAATAATGCCAATAATGGTACCAAACTTCTACAGTAGTACAAATAGGTTCTGTACTCATAAAACGAGGGATTGGAAAGTTTGTAAGTACACCAGACGTACTGTATATTTAAATAACACTTGCCTGATGGCTTCTACTGTCGGCTGCTACCGCTACAGCTGCGTCCCGCAAGATCATGGAAGGTCTCTGGATTGAACTTTTTAGCTTTTATACCGCAGCCGGGAAAGATACAACTGTGTTGCATATTGTCCTATCGCCTCACGCTGCAGTAGCTGCTTCTGCTGTTCTTGCTCCTTCTTGACTAATTTACCAGTAGGCTCTTCCGGCAATATGTGTGCTCTGTGCGGGATCTCGCGCGACACAGCTGTAGCAGCCGACAGTAGAAGCCATCAGGCAAGTGTTAGGCCTATTTAAATATACTTCTGGTGTACTTAGAAACGTTCCAATGCCTCGTTTTATGAGTACAGAACTAGGGCTGGGCAATTTTAGCGATTCTGCGATATAAATCAATACTTTTTCCCAAAGAAATTATTGATTTTTAAGCCGTGAGTATCAATACATAAGTCCCATTCAAATCCCCCGTTTACTGGTGTTTACCGCCGTTCGCGTTGCAGGAAGAGCGATTTGGTCAACCAGCTGCTAGTGTCGCTGTAGAGCAAGTTACCCGTACTACCTCTTCCTGTTTACGGAGTCAGGTCAAACTACCGCAACATGTGTACCACCTGGATATTGTAGGTAGGTAGGTTTATTCGGTTACTAAATGTAGAACAAAATGTATGTACAACAAATTCATTACAAACAAAGGGGTAACCGAAAAGGTGTAGGCTGAAGCCATGGCTTATTACGCCTACCCTATTTAGAAAACAACATCTACCCATCGAAATTTAAAAAAAAAAAAAAAAAAACAATATACACATATGTATACATACAGACATACATATATATATACATGCTACATATATACTCATATACTTACACATATATATACATATATAAACACATATGCACATAACTACAAAAGTTTGATTATTACTTGTGTTATTTCAATTTATGCGCAACAATTATAAACTTATCTTGGACAATTTTTCTTAAGCATCCATATATTTCTCAAAAATTGATATTTTAAACTGTTTTTTAAAGTAATGAATGGAATTGCTCCTCTTAAGATCATCGGTGAGACCATTCCACAAGTCGACTCCTTTAACCAAAATGGTTTTCATTTTAAAGTTTGTTCGAACCATTTGTTTTTTAAATATGTTCTCTCCTCTTAAGTTATATTTCAGTTCCCTTTTTTCAAACAAACATAGTATATTTTCAGGCAATAATTGCCTATATACTTTGAACATAAATACAACGGTATATAGACTAACTAGATCGAAAAAATTTTATTGCTTTAAATTTGCAGAATATTGAGTTGGTTGGTTCATTATACGGTGAATGATTGACTATCCTTATGGCTTTTTTTTGTAAAATAAAAATAGGTTTTATGTTTGTGGTGTAAGCATGCCCCCATATTTCAACACAATAAGAAAAGTATGGAACAATAAGAGAACAATACAGAATATACAGGGATGGCTTATTTAAAAAATACTTGGTTTTATGTAATATGGCTGTTGTTTTGGACATTTTTGATTGAACATTGTCAGCACGGATCGGGTACTGACAGATACATTGGTCAGCACGGATCGGGTACTGACAGATACATTGGTACAGATCGGAGAATATGCAGGAAACGTTATTACAGATAGAATACATGAAACATTACGTGATCGCCTACACGGAGACCAAAATCTCAACCAGCGGTGTTGCTCGATGCTGCTAGCCGGCTAGGGGAAGCTAATGCTAGCTGGCCACCTGTCCCATCAATCCTGCTTCCAAGTGTCCGACAACAAACTGGACTACATCCAACTTCAACGAAACTTAAATGCAAATTCAGAGACTGCTGTGTTTTGTTTTTGTGGAAACATGGCTGAACAACAGTGTACCGGACTGTCTAGCTACCAGGCCTGCTAGCCTTCCGAGCTAGAGATGCTCTGTCGCCGGTGAGCTGTGTTAACGTTCTCTTAATACATCCATGGTGTTAACACGGACTGTTGCAGAAATGAGGTGATTTATATCCAACTAACTGCTAACTGCTGGTAGAGTTTGACTGTTAAATGCAGACCATTCGACATTCCACGCTAATTCACAGCCATGGTTTATTTTTATTTTCTGCTGGCTAGACTGGCTACCTCACATACATGTAGGCCTACAGACCTTAAACTACTCGGCTAAGACCGGTATATTTTAAGTTAAATGTTTAAATGTTCTTCTTAGTGACTTGAATTATTGGATGTTTTGGAGAAGCCATGGTACTATGTTTACTTACCTGGTGGTTAGACTGGCTACCTCATATATTCAGTGTCAAGCTAAAAAAGCTGTCAAAGAAACTGTTCAGAACAGGCCACTTGCTGCACTTTTTAACTCTCCATTGTTAATTGCAATACTGCACTTTATTTACATTTCAAAGGCTTGTAAGCAACAGTTTGCACTGTTTCAATAAATGGAACTCATTTTCTCAACACATCTTTGATTCATTTTGTCCAGCATTTGCAAGCTGTAGACTCTGTCCAGTCAGAAACATATATTGTGTAATTGATGTTTTTAGTTTTCAGTTCAATTAATTAAATCCAACTAAATGGAACACTCACAAGATGTCACCAAAATCACTATGTCCCCTTCAAATCTTTCAGAAAATGATGTAAGTGTATTGAATTATATCAAATTGTATCGAACCGTATCGAATCGTACCGTTGGCTGAATATCGTGATATATATCGTATCGTTAGCTGAATATCGTGTATCGTATTGTATCGTGAGATTTGTGTATCGCTACAGCCCTATACAGAACCTATTTGTACTACTGTAGAAGTTTGGTACCACTCCGGGTATTATTAGTGAGGTAATTTACGAGATACACCCATGGATCCATAAGCGCCTGCACTAAGCCATTCAGCTGATAGCGCTAACTCAACCAATGTTATGACAAGGGAAAAAGCTTCTTTGCGTGAGCTTGGCTCGAGGTCAAGGTGCAAAGGATCTTAGGGTTAAATTACTCTGAACCATCACTTTAAATTATTTTATTTTATTACATTTATATAGCGCTTTATCATAGACACTCAAAGCGCTTTGGGGGGGGGGGGGGGGGGGGGGGGGGACTGCTCTCTAACACCACCAATGTGTAGCACCCACCTGGGTGATGCACGGCAGCCATACAACGCCTTACGACGCCAGACGCTCACCACACATCAGCTAGTTAGGAAGGGGGAGGGAGGGGAACATATTTTTAGTGGTGGGGGAAACCGGAGCACCCGGAGAAAACCCACGCAGACACGGGGAGAACATGCAAACTCCACACAAAAAGGCCTGGATTCGAACCCTTCTTGCTGTGAGGCCACAGCGCTAACCACTGGGCCACCGCACTGCCCAAATAACCCTCAAGTTATGGTTACATTTGGGTGAGGGTAAAACTGGCATGGCCATTTTCAAAGGGGTCCCTCTGTCACCTCAAGATATCTGAATGAAATGTCACTCAATACTCACTGACTGTAGAGTATGTAGAGCTGCACTTTATTGTGTGTTCATGTTAATAAAAAGTACATTGATTTGATTCGGGACATTGTGAATCAGAATCGAATCAATTAGGAAAATCATTGACGATATCCAGCCCTAAATGGCAGCAGTGCCTGAACATGTACCAGGATGCATTGCACATGTGCTGCGACTTCACTAAGCTCTCTTACCTCTTTAAGTAAACAAAATCTACTCGCAAAATGTCAAGAAAGGAAATATTACACCTGAACCGAAAAATATAAGCATCCAAATGCTCGCATTCTGTTGGACCCCGATCATTGACGATTAAACCTGTATTTACTAATCATCTTTGTGGAAATATTTATGTTTTATTCATCATTTTGTACATGGAATATGTCCTCTTTGTATTGAATATGTATTTAGCGTGGCATATTTGGAACTTCATTTTCCATTTCTGTGAATTTAACATGAGTTTATAAAGAGAGAAGTGTTACAGAGCCTAGAGTCAGATTGGTGCTCTCTTGCCTTGTTATAAAAAAGAATGATTTGGTATTGACTGTTTCCTCTATGGAGAGTGTCACATAGACAGTCTGACACAGGGGACGGCCGGCCAGCACCCTGCTATCCATCACACTGAGTAGGGAGAGGCCTGGGAGTAAAACTCTACAGCAAATCATCAGACCATAACACACACACACACACACACACCACATACATACACACACATATATATATATATACATACATACATACATATATATATATATATATATATATATATATACATATATATATATATATATATATATATATATATATATATATATATATATATTGGTCATATTTTAAGCAACACTAAATGCAACAAGGAATACATATGCATAAAGTAGACATCATCACAACCCGCCCAAAATTATACCAAATATTTTACCTACACAGTTACATTAAGAACTAAAAGCCTGAATGGTGTGACAGGAGGAGAGAAGGGGACGAGCGCATATAAAGGCACAAGAGGAAGAGGACGATAATCTCCTTGCTCCTCTGGAGGTTTGAATGCTGTGATGTGGAAACAACTGGTCTGACCAAACTGTAAGAGAGAGACAGACAGACAGACAGACAGAGAGAGAGTCCAGCCTGCACTCTGTCATTTACAGATGTGGAATGTGGCAGTCGGTTGGCCTTGAGCACTAATTACAGGCCATCTCTCTCTCTCTCTCTCTCTCTCTCTCTCTCTCTCTCTCTCTCTCTCTCTCTCTCTCTCTCTCTCTCTCTCTCTCTCTCTCTCTCTCTCTCTCTCTCTCTCTCTCTCTCTCTCTCTCTCTCTCTCTCTCTCTCTCTCTCTCTCTCTCTCTCTCTCTCTCTCTCAAGGCCAGTCAACCAGAACCAGACTGCACCCACAATCCTTTGCTCCAAGCTCCAGTCCCCAGTCACACACACACACACACACACACACACACACACGGACACACACACACACACACACACACACACACACACTTGAAGCTGCCTGTACTGATTATGATCCATTCACACAAAACCACCAACTCATTCATTTAATTAAGTTGCCGAGCTTGTTAACTTGATGAGGAAATAAAATGAAAACAAGCAGTCAGGGAGAGGTGCCCACAAACTGACGCTACATTTACAGAGTGGAGGAACCAGACCTGAGCAGAATCTGTAATACTGTATAAACTAGGGATGCACCGATCCCATACTGATATCAGGCCAATACTGATTCAAATAGCTGGATCGGGTATCGGTGACAATTGGGCTGATCTATTCAATTCAATTCTATGTTTATGTACTTTATACGTTATATACTGGAATTTAAATTCCTCTTTAAGTTTTAACCAATTAGTTGCTGCATTTAAAAGGTTAACACTGGAAAAGGAATTCATTGAAGATAGTTGCTGGTGCACAGTTTATTATTCAAAATAATTAATTTAAATAACAATTCAGTAAATTTATATATTTGTATTTATTTGTTACATTTACAATATTTAAGTCAAGCCTTACACATAGAAGAATGATCCCAGACAGCTTATTTACTAAATACTGGTATTGGATCGTTCCTCGGTATCGACTGATACCCAAATCCCTAGTATCAATCAGGACGAGAAAATCACACAGGAGAAAGCATGAAAATAAAATATCATGGACTGATGATTAAAAAAAGATACTTATATCTACATGTATCTTTACCGAATTTATTGTGCCAATTTGTGGTGTTATTGACCAACCCTGTCACGTTTTTCATCTGTATGGGGCACCTAATTGGAGTCATCTGACATCAGGACTTCAGTTTAAACGTACAATATGTAACTTTCTGCCGCCAGGGGTCTCTCAATCAAAACAATGGATTGTAAACACGGACTTTTGATGACGTTGGTAAGTTGCGTGGAATTATGGGAGTTGTAAACAACTTTACTGATTAGAATGCATCTGTTCACGGACAAGTTTAGCCACCCATTCAAATGTATTCACTTTATTACACTTTATTCATGTCATTCTAATAACATAGCGGTATTTTCCCAACATAATTACATTTTTCTTGATTCTATCTGTATTGGAAGCTGACCAGTTAGCTAGCTAGTGAGCCAGCAAGCTAACGTTAGCCAGCAGCTAAAATCACAGTGACTATCACAATATATTTCACATGTCACTGTCACCTTTTGGATAGTTTCACGGGGTTTGTTGTAACGCTAGCTAGCAACTCAACGAGGCTGAGAGACTGGTGTGGGTGGGGATTGCCGGGGGAATCTCCCGGGACGGCTAGCCAAGGACGGCCGATGGCCGATGTTCAGCAGCAGGACATCTCCAAGCTGCCCGGAACGATCTCCCCCTTCACTTTTCTTTAATCTTAACTATTCGTTTTGGTGCTTGTCGGGTTAATTTAGCTAATTGTAAAGACAGCTAAACGCGAAGGGGTGAGAAATTCGGCAGGGAGGAGATTTTCGGCACGAACACCGGTAGCTAGCGCTAACGGAGACGCAGCTAACACTAGCTATGGATGGCCGCTGTTGCAACTCGGATCTGGGTCTGGGTCTGATATGGTCTGTTTCCCGACGCTTCATTAAACTGCCGTTAGTGTCGTAAGCACCCGGCACCGGAGTTAAGTGCTGTATAGTACTTATACTGTATGGATTGCTGTAATGGTGGCTGTCTGTTGGCTGGCTGTGGGCTAAGCTACATATCCCGGCTGTGTTGCAGCTGTCCCAGGCCGACAGACCGGGTGCTAGCTGGCTAAATTAGCATTAGATTAGTCGTCGATATATAGCTACAGCTAACGTTAACATTACTGGTAAACTCATTCGTGGGTTAGCCCAGCGCTGCTTTTATCCGTGGTGAAAACAATCATGCTACCAATAACTTTATGAGCATGTTGAACGATGTGGTAACCGTATAATGTTATCCAAGCATTAGCTAGCTAGCATTAAGTTAGCTACTTGTTAACCAACACATTGTAGTAACGTTAAACTGGATTGATATTGATATGTATCAATAAATAAGATATCTGCTGTATTACTGTGTTGCAAAGTGGCATGTTATCAATCACAAAATGATGCTGTGTGGCAGAAAAAGCAGTATTATGGTTAGGAGTATTTTTTTCTGTGACATTGTATGATTTACAATTACGCTCAAACGTATCTTCTGGGTGCCGTGTTTTGAAGGAAGTTACGAGGAACTAGAGGGTGAAAGGTCATATGACTGACGGGCGACTAGGAAGGAAAGGAAACATGTCTGAAAATAAAATAACAGATTTTTCTGGGTTTGAAGTTTGGTGGAAACATTTGGGAGAGTGTAACTACACATCTCAAAAAAATATATAACATAGGTATGGTAGTTTTTAGACATTTTAATGCAGAAATGTTACATATTGTACCTTTAAGTTGAGAGTTTGGAATTTATTTTCAAAACTCATTTGCTGTGAAGATGAAGTTTTATTTCACCCGAATGAGCACAAATCAATTTTTAAAATTCAGTTCCATTTGGGAGGGTGGACGGACGGTGCACATACTGCTGTGACAGCTGACGTATGACGCCCACAGGGTGCTACATACTATCTTCTGTCCCTGAACTATCTATCACAATATTCTGCCATTCCCTCGTCTGCTGCTCTCTCCTCATCCATCTATCCTCATCGACCTCTTATCATCCATATGCTCCCGTGTTGCTCCCCCGCTGCCAAAACCTGCATATGTGCACAAATGTACATAGTCACCACATATAACTTCTCACTGAAAAAAGAGTGGGAGCACAGCCACAGGCTGGAGAACAGCCCAATAGATGCTGATAGAGACGACGCAACCAAATCATTGAAAATGTACAGCTTTAGTTAGACTAAAGCCTATGCCAAACGTGTGTATGTGCACAAATCTGTGTGCGTGTGAACACAAGCCTGGCAAACATCATAAACCAGAGCTCTGTCTAAAGCCTAATTGTCACTTTGTCTGCATGTAAAAACAGGCTGCGAGTTGTAATAAGCTGAAATAATAGTGTGGAGGACAAGACGAACACACTCGTAATGTATCATCACAGGCAGGTGACTGAACACACTGGTCACATTATTTAAATCTGGACACAGGGGTTATTTTTCTTACCTTGCATGACAGCTGGATTTTCGTGATATCACGAGATCACACAAAAATCTTGGATATCGCACCAAAATCCATCTTGTCAGGCTTCAAGTAAATGTGTTTGGGTCCAAACAGCAGCAGACTGAACCAATCAGCGTCTGGTGAGGAGCTACTGGCAGCTACTGCTGTGGTTTAGGTGTCTATGATGGCCACAACTGTTCGTTTAAAACAACAACGGTGGACGTGATAGACAGATGGATAATCCAATCACCTGCCATGTATTTTTTTTAAAGTGGCTGCACTTTTCCAAACATTTTCCAATGACAGCTTCTCAGATGGTTCTGTGTTAACAACCTATCTGGCGCGTCATTATTATATTATATTATTTTGGTGCCATGTTCCGATCATGCATTGGTTAACAGATTACTTAAACCTCCAAAGAGTTAGACTGTTAGTTTTTTTAGGGGAGCCTGTCAGTTTGAGGATTTCATTTCCACTTCCAATGCTTTAAATGATAAGTCTGATGCTGTCCATTATATTTCTTATTGTCAACGAATCCCATGAAAAGTCCAAAACCAACAACGTGTTAAAGTCGATCTCACAATACTGTCCAATTTCCCCATCCTGTCTGTGGCTCTCAGCCCCATGCTCATTGCTTCCTATTGAAGACGTAAAATCTTTACAAATTGCTTGAAAAAATGTTTTTTAAAAAGGTTCCGTAATTCCCAGTGTTAATAGAAGCCACTAGCAAACTGTAGCTAGCAATGCTACAAACTACTGCCTGACAGAAGTTAAGCAACACGCACACCACACAACACAACACAACACTTGAAAGATACAAGCTACTCAGAAAAACTAGCTTACTACTATTTCAAATCAAACTGCTCATTTAAAAAAAGTGTGTAGATTGGGAGATTTTTAAGGAGATTGATGCTCTTATCTTTTAGGGCTGTCAAAATGAACGTGATATTAACGAGTTACAAGTTAATTTCCTTTCAACTCCAATAATTTTTTGGCTTTGAGTTTCAAAGCCCTTTCAGATGGTTTGCTCCACAAGACTTAAGTTATTTTAACGTACTGTCCATGTGAACTGAGTTACCACCGGAGTACCTCAAGTCTCAAATACCACTTGAGAATTAAGAACTTGAAAAATACAAGTACAGTTAGAACTGATAAAAAAAATGTTATATTAATTTGCAATGAATCATGAGTTAAGTATAGAAAATCATGCAATTAATAGCAATCAAATATATTTTAATCGATTGACAGCCTTAATATTTCTACAATTAAAACTGATAGGTATCTTTTTGTTTTCCGAATATAATGAACCCTTGCTGACCTAATTACTTTTACAGAAAAACAATCTATGTTTCTGGTTGGTTTATAATACAAAGCAGAGGTATTGGACAATTAGCACGACAAGAGACGGCTACAGAACGTCTGTAATGAAACTACAGACCTGCACCAGTCTGACTGTAGCTACTTCAGCTTCACCAATTAAGCCACATTAGAGAGACAGTAGGAATACTTAAGTGTCTCTCTCCATCTAAAACAACGTAAAGGCTGGTTCAGAGCCTGAGCCAATGGAGCAGCTGTCAACGCAAATTAGAGCAGGAAAAACACTGGAGAGAAGTCTCCCTCCTCCTCCTCCTCTTTCTCTGTCCTCCCCCATCCTTTTCTCATTCTCCTCTCAACCTCTTTCTCCTTCTCACTATCCCTTCTTCCTTTACCCTCCATCCCCCACCTCCTCCTTCTCCCTCCCTCCATGTCCTCACTGTATTCCCCTCTCTCCTCATTCACCCGGAGACTGAGCCACACACACATACACATACACCAGAATGCAAATAATGTAAGAGCATGCATGCACATCATTCAGTATACATTGGTGAATGTTTTGTATGCATACAAAGTAGACACCTTCACCAGGAGTGAGGGTCTGTGTGCGTTCAACATCAGTGCTACAGATTGCACACACACACACACACACACACACACACACGACAATTGTTATAACTGATCCATTAGCAGGAGGTATGCTTAGTAGTAAAAATGTTTGTGCCTGTGTGTATGTGTGCCTCTGTGTGTTTGTGTGTGTGTGTGTGCCTGTGTGTGTGCATCTCTATCATTGATACACACACACACACACACACACACACACACACACACACACACACTCTTAATGACATAATTCTCCACCCTGGATGCTCTCAACTCCCTACCCCGCAACCCTCCTATCCTCCCCAGCTTTATCAAACTCACTTACCAGGATATTAGCAGGATGGCTTTATGGCTGCTGAGATAACAGCACTAAAACAGGGGCTCCATGATCAGCCAGGGAGAATACCCTTGAGAAAACATTAATCAAGGTGCTTTTCAGGGGGTTTAAGTATACTATAGGACCATAACGTGACAGAAAATGCCAAATAAGTGTGACCATGTTGCAATAAACTCACTATTCTACTACTACTACTACTACGGACAAACCAAACTAATGATGAATTTGTTCAGTGACAACCAAACAGACTCCGGCTGCTTTTTGCCTAGGGAGGGATGAGAACCACAGGGGGTCGTTGATATAGCATCATTTCCCCGGAGGAATTAGGTGATGGGAAGGAGGATGCTACCTGAACTTGACCTATAGTCATTAAGAGTATCAGTGTACCACTAACAGGCACGATGTATGAATGAAAATGAAACAACTTTTGACTGACTTTGGATACTGTCAACTTGATAGACACTAACTGCATCTCTAAAATGAGTCTGCATCATGGTTGGATGTACAGGAAAGAAAATAATTGCCTCGTGATGGAGCCTACAGTTGAGAAAAAGCGAGATTATTTTGTTTTTTGGCTGCAACTAAGATTGGCCTACTTTCACTATTGTTGTTTAATTGACAAACAATTTTAACAATTTACAATCAATGAATTGTTTTGTCTATGAAAAGTTAGGAAATAGCTTGTTTAGTTTGTTTTCACCGACTTTAGTTCAGAACCTAAAGATATTCTGATTTTTAGAAATATTATTCAGAAATATTCATAAAACCCAAATATTCATAAAACCATTGTTAGAGAAATAAATGATACACTATTTAGTTGTTTAATAATAAAATAGACTATTGAGTGGTAAAAGCATGGTACGCGTTATCATTTATAAAAACTTATAGTGTGAAGAAGCAGAAGAGCACTTAGAGCATAAAAGCGTCTGTAGAATGCCACAAACTTTGATGACTATCTATACTAGTGCTGCGAATCACTGGGTGAATGAACAAAATAAAGGTGGAGTAAACTCGCAGGTCTAATGTAATTACACTGGGCATCGCAGAGGAACAACCACAGTGTCACCTCAAACTCTACTACAGCCCTCCATGCATGTTACCTGGATGACAGTGACCGTCGGTGAGCTCCAGCGTTGCGGTGGACGCTGCGGCCAAGCGGGCGGGGTCCCGGTGCTCAGACGGGGTTCCTGTGCCTCACAGCCTGCCTCCGCTGGCTCAATCCTCCGCTCCTGACCTTTCTGCTGCTGCAGTGGCTCTACCAGCTCTAGTCTACCTCCTTCAGCTGCAGCAGACGCAACCGTAAATCCAACCGGACCGCAGGGGAGACGCCGGCAGTGTTCTCTGTTGACACAGGGACGGTTTGTTTTGGGCTCACCATACACCGCCCCTCTTTCTGCCACTGTACGTAGGCTATGTGTCCGTCTCTGCGATGTTGAGCCGTGCCGTGCAGGAGCGGACAGCACTCAGGAGCCCGACAGGACAACACATACACAAAGACAAAACACGCCCAGCCGACCAGCCACGCTCTAATAGGACCCGCCTCCTACCGTAATACTCAGGAAAAAGCCTCAGTCTGCTCAACATCTTATAGCAATTTGGTCCACTGCACTTCTGTTTCATATATGTTCTATGACTGTTATTGCCCCCATCAGTCTGCGTCAGCCACCGCCTACCAAGAGCCTGGGTCTGTCCGAGGTTTCTTCCTAAAAGGGAGTTTTTCCTTGCCACTGTTGCATTGATGCTTGCTCTTGGGGGAATTCCTGGAATGTCGGGAATTGTTGTGTCTTTGTAAATTATAGAGTGTGGTCTAGACCTCTATCTGTAAAGTGTTTTGAGATAACTCTTGTTATGATTTGATACAATAAATAAAATTGAATTGAAAATTGAATTAATATATTTTGTGAAAACAGGACTGTTACCACAATTAATTAAAGCTCCAGTTTGTGCCTCTCCTGAAGGCTAATTATTAAACCAATGGTAGCCGCATGACCTGCTAGTAACCATCTATTTTACTAGTGTGCGCAAATAGTTCTCTGGGCTTTTCTGGTGCACCTTCGCACACCTAGGCAATCATTGCGTGAAGTGTTAGTTTTTTGGAGATTACAAGTGGTTTCAGATGCTGTTTAACCACCCCACAAACATCTGAAGCACACTGATGCCTACATTTTGTTAAAATAATAATGGCTAGCCTACTTTTAAACAAACAAGATATAACATAGG
This sequence comes from Gymnocephalus cernua, assembly GCA_023631565.1. Lineage (NCBI taxonomy): Eukaryota > Metazoa > Chordata > Actinopteri > Perciformes > Percidae > Gymnocephalus > Gymnocephalus cernua. Next base: position 34,973,730 of record CM042426.1, on the reverse strand, counting down.
CTATTAAAGGTTTAATATTCAGTGCTTTAATGCTGCATTCCAGACAGTTTTTAGCCCATTAGTTGACTTCAAGTCACGACTCACGACTTGGTAGAGTTCCAGGCAAAAGCCACCACAAACCCTTCTAGCTAGCGTTAGCGTTAGCATTAGCTAGCGCCTATGTTAGCTAGCGCTAGCTGATACTAGCAATTTCTAGTCAGCGACATATTTTGGGCTTCATTTAATAAAGATAACATGTAGTAGTACACAATTGTATGTGTATTGTTTTGATTACAATGTGCAGAATTACTTTACGTTGCCTATTTATGTCTATGTATTTCTATTTCTCACGGCGTCTGTACAGCATCAACATGGGTCGCCATTGTTGTTTATGTGTGTGTGACGTCAAAACTGTAACTGAGTACAACGATCTGGCACGAGTAGTAAGTTATGGGTTTGACTGCCGTTCCAGGGCACTTTCACATGTAGAAGGTTGTGAAAACACGAGTTACGGGTTGCCTGGAACGCAGCATAAGAGTCTTTGTGCACCACATGGGTGTGTAACCCCCAGCCAATAACAGCTAAATATGCATATAAACCCAAAATGAACTGTTCCTTTAGTCCGAACAAAAACCGTCATGTAAAACGACTGTGCCAGACTTTGTAGCTTGTGTGCAGTCATATTAACTTCCTGTAGTCTTGTCATTGTGGGGTTGACAGGCATCCGGCTGAGGTTGCACACTTGTATTTGCTCTTTATTGGACAGTAAGTGTTGCCTTCCACTGCCTTTATTTCTATTTCCTTTTTAAATATATATTTTTTTTAAAGGGTTAAGGGTTATAGAATAAAGAAGAGTAAAACAAATGAAAAGTCAAAATGTAGAGCAGGGGAGGTTGACCCCTCCACAGCCAACATGTAAACTGGACACTAAAATACCTGCAACAGATCAGTGAAACCATTGAAAGCTGGAATAATAACACTCACCAGGGTGGATCTTTATGAAACACAATAGAGAACAAACACACACAACAATCTTCATTTGACTGCCCTGAGACCTCCAATGAAAGCCCAGGTTTTCTTTTCCCATTATGTCCACTTTAAAGTGTAAATATTTGGGGGAAATAGTGTCTTTCCCCCTCTCCCCCCTAAAAACACATGTACAAAGCATAATGCATGGCTGCTGAAAAAAATAGAGGTGGAGTATGGTGGCGAGGATAGAATACAATTCATGTCATTTTAACCATTGTGAACCAACCACATAATGCAAGCAGGTTATTATGGAGTTCCATTAGCCTAGAGAAGGTCAGAAAAGCTCACACTTCAATCGTGTGTGGCGACAGTACAGTTTCACTAAAAGATGGTTTGAATGGGGTCAACTGTGAGAGCCAGGGGAGCTGTACCAGTTACTATCAGAATGATAGATGAACACACAGCTCGCCTTCTCGCTCTGTTCACTGAGAAATGCTGATTGGGGAGCTTCGGGTGTCGCATCAGTGCATTACCTTGGATATGTTGGATATGGGCACCAACAGCATCAGTCACCCTGACAGCCAATCAATTAGCCAGCCAATCAGGTGAGAGTATGAGTGAAAAATGTGGGTTGGTGGCGTGATGCTTGGTGGAGCTGAGAGCGCATGGTATACACCTGCTGTGTACTGAACAGCTCAGCTCTGTCACTGTCAAGGCTTCGTCCTTTACAACAGGCCAATTAAGGTTTAAACTGATGTGTTGGTCTGGTCCGACAGGAAGAGGACAAAATAACATGAACGTCTCCTACAAAAAGACTTTATTTCCAACATTTTCTGTGACAGTTTTACAGCTTTGTTGACAGATGCTTCCAAAGTTCAGCCAGATGCTTCAGCCTCTGCGGAGTTGTGGTAGTTGTCTCGTTGAAAACTCATACATCAATTTCTTGTTCCACACAGGCCCCTTTATGGCTGACAAATGTTGCTAATTGCCACCAAACATGATGTTGTAGCAGCGCTCGCCATTGTGATGCAGTTGGAGTTGGAGTCCTTCTGCATCAGGTGTTGACATTTCTTTCCCTTCCTCCTTTATCATATCTTTACTTAATGCATAGCATAGCATATATGGCATTTGGACCCTGGAACATTACAATGTCAATATGCTTTT